>OX371287.1:4500454-5111590 GCA_947310995.1 Yponomeuta cagnagella | reverse complement strand
CGCCAAAAAGATTTGTGCGGACTATCATCATCATCAGCCATTTGACGCCCACTATAGGACATAGGCCTCCTTCGTGGTTTTCATAACCATGAGGGGTTTTGCCATAATCGCCACGCTTGGCAGGCGGGTTGGCGGTGCGGATTGCTATGCTATTTGTACATAGGCAGTTCTCTACATTGGGTTCAAAGATCACCTGCTACCGAAATGGAAGATCAAACACTGCGAGCTGCGGCCCGAACTTCCGCCGCCAGATTAAATAAGGGACCAAATCTAATCTCTCTATAGGTAAACAATCGACCCCACATTTATTAGGGAAATCCGATATTTGTGGTCTCGTTAGGCCTTTGTTGTTCCTAATGCTAGGATATGTTGGTCTAAGCCTCTGCCTAACTACGTGTTCAGACTATTTGGACGGTGAAAAGCATAGATGTGTCCTTTCGACAGCGGCCCGTAATCTTCAAAGACAATTTGCTAGCTCAGACTTAGCCTGGCAATTCATGTCTAGCCCACCTCAAATTCTGATTGGTCGGATTAACAACAAATATATAGACAGAGAAAACTTATTGGAGAACCAGAAAAGAATATTACAAGTGATTTTTTTAATATCTAAGTAATGGTTTATCACTGGCGGTCTTATCACTTAGAGCGATCTATTTCAGATAACCTTTGTATAGTACCTATAGTCGAAGCACTCTTTACTCAATGCTTCACGTTGATCTCAAACAATCAATTCAATCTCAAAAATTGATATAAAATTGTTTATGTTTTAAATTTTGTTTATTTTAGGATATATTTTGAACAATATGTAGTAATGTGTACTTTTTAAGTTTTGTTTTTATGCCTAAACGAACGTGTGCGTATGTTTTGGGAGGCAGTCAAGCTCTGTCCCATAAACTTGTAATTTTTTTTTATCTTGATTGTCACCTGTTGTACTCATTTAATAAAGAAAATCAAATGTATTGCAAAATTAACTCTTAAACTTGGGCTGGCCAAAAACAAAACACACCAGCCGATGAATTGATGCCTAATAATTTGAAAAGGGTGACGTTTCATCCGAGGGCGATATATTTAGCGGATGAATTGTCACCTAAGCCGCCTGGCCGGGGTGATTTTACGGTGTCCTGAAAAAACAAAAGAAGTCCCACAAATTCAGTTGGCCTCGCGAAATAATGTGGAAATCGGTTGATGATTTAGCAAAGGCGCCATCGGGAATAGCCGAAACAAAAGGAAGTCATACAATCACAATTTACGTTCACAATTTGCAGTCACTTCGTATTGTTCCTTGAATGGAACGCAATTGAACGAGTAGGTAAGTTGTGTTCTATTGAAGGTAGGTGTGGGTGTAATATATAAGGGCGTCAAGAAGAGACAAGCGTTACCAATGGTGGTTTAATGAACTCTAACTTAAAATCTAGATTGTACAAAGCGTGTGTAGAGATAGCTTACGCTGCAAGTGAGATATAATTCGGGTCACACGTGTAAGCCAAAAGATGTGCATTAATTGTACAGTAGGTAATCAACAAAAGAAAAGTTAAGAGCATTTTATTGCACCTACATAATTATACATTTGTCAACAGTACTAAGTAATTATAATACCTTACAACATCAATATGACACCGAGTGGTTCATGTTTCTCTAGACAAAAATGGTCCATATTTGTCTAGGGTTGGGTATTGAATCATTCTCGCCAGTTCGCGAGTATGTATGTTGATTAAGCCCATACTCTCTCTCTCTCTCTCTCTCTGAGAGACGGCTTGTACTTGCGAAGGAACATATACAGGTTTATTTGTCTAGTAAAAATCCCGAAAGGTATAGAAATAATTATCTCGTCACGAAATAAGAAAGAAATACTCGTGTCTAACGATGATGTTCCTAGAGCACATTTTCGTGACAAAGTAAGAACATAACCGCAAATGGAGAAGGACGCAGATTAATTAAACGTCGCTGTCTCATCGCCAACGCTATGCCTCGTTCGCATTGCACCCCTCGTGCTGCAGCTGTCACGAAAGGGGCTCAATATAGGCCGTCACAGTCGTAATCGAAAGTATTAGCCTATCGCGGGCGGGCGGGTCTTGGATGTTTACATGTTTGTGATGTCATTGTTTCTAGTTTCCACGACACAGGGTATCCTAGTGTGGGGCCAGAAGCAATGTATGTGCCTGTGTATTAATGTTTATGTTTAATTTTTTCTGTATTCGTGTAGCCAAGCTTCCTGTGATGGACACAGAAAAGTTGGGCGTGATATTGAACATATTGAGAACTTGCAAAAATAAATGTTTTGATCTTATTAGAGAGGCGTGATAATAATCGTGATAAAGATTTTTTTCTACGCCTAGGTAATACTTTTCATATCATAACGAATTTATCAATATTTGTGTTATCTCTTAGGTAAATATATAGTCTCATGTGTAGTATTTGCCTGTCGTCAAGCAAACGCAAACATTTCTTGGACTTGGTGACGCTTGACTTACCGAGAAAAGTCTTTTTTGCCACTCTATACATCTATATATAGGGAAAATAACATACATACTTCTCGAACTTAAATAGTATTTTTAATGACTCGCGATGCTCATACATATTTAAACATTTAATGGATCTAATTGCGCTTATTTATAAGGTAATCTTAGGAAGCTTCGGCAGCATGGTTAGACTGAAGTGGTAAGTACAGTCAATTATTGTAGTGAGGGTGAGTGTTCTCACACTTCCCTATTCACTGCTGAAGCAGTGCCTGTAGAGACCGTGGATACGACTTCGCCATCGGCCCACACGTAGTCTGACGCCAATTAATGTCAGCCCCGCAGACGCATAACCTTATTAATAACACAAGCTTTTGTTACAGAAAAACCGTATTTGTTTCCCTGACATTTGTTAAAAATAATGACCTACAGAAGTAGAGCTCAACACGGATGCCGAAACCCTAATATTAAAAGAACTTTAACAAGCTCTACGCGATACATCATCATCATCATCGGCCATTCGACGCCCACTGCAGGACATAGGCCCCTCTCATGGTTTTCCAAGCTTCCCGGTCGTATGCCGCCCGCATCCAGCGAGTTCCCGCTACCGTAACCAGGTCGTCAGACCATCTGGTGGGGGGCCTTCCCACGCTGCGTCGTACGGTCCGCGGTCGCCAGGTCAGAACTTTTTCACCCCAACGGCCATCAGTTCTCCGACCTATGTGCCCAAAAATTACAAGTACTAACATGAACATCCTAGTGAACCCGAAGTTCAAATATATGAAAATTTTCTTTAACTAGTATTTTTAGGAGAAACAAGCTGTTGGTAATTTAAGGAAATGGAAGATTGTCTGAAAGAGCTCACTCTTAGTGATAAGACTTCTGATTGTACTTTTAGGTTTAAGGAGTCCATTGCAAAGAACCATCTACGTACTTTCTTCTGCTTCACAAAGACAGTGTTGAAATACTAACAGGAATCAGAAAGTTCATACTGAACTCCAAAACAACTTTATCTTCAAAAATATGCTGAGCATTGTATATCTGTTTTGAGCTATTAATATACATATACAATGGTCTCCTATTTGTTTGTTTGTTACACTTCATTGCACAATAAAAAACGTTAACAAATATAAAACTTAAATAACAGACTGTCTTTGTCTCTTGTCTTTGTCGTGGCGCGAACCACCTTTACGTTACGGGCGACTTTTGCAAGAGTATATACTATGTCTATAATAATACATTAACTTCCGCACAACACAGTCACTTGTTCTGGTCTCAAACTAGGATGCCTTGTAACCAGGGAAGGACATCACAGACAAAGTGAGGCCATTTGTGCAAATCAGGTCCGGCGGCCCCGAGTAGGAATCGCACCCACGACTTCCGTTTTCGTTTCCGTGTCAACTGCTAAACCAACGAGGCGGTCAAAGTGTTTACGTCGTAGTCACTTTGTGAAACTCCGCTGCTTATAAACGGCATCGTCTACCTTTTTGCAATATTCATCATCATTCTGCGGGCTTTGCAATATTCCTACGACATATACATTCGTAGAATCTCAATTTCATTGATGCCGAGTAGTCTTCTACGTTTATTTACTTTCTGTTCCGTTCCGACGATTTTTCCGGTCCTTTATTAGACACAGCGACAAAGAAACGATGGTGGGAGAAATTAATTAGTGGAATATTAATTGAGCTAGTGTCAAAACAATAGGCGGTGTTGGAGATACTGGCGAGTTTCAGGCTGGCTGGCAGCCACTATTCCCACATCGATTTACTAGTTTTTGCCTTTCCGGCAATTTCCTATGTCCATAAATTACCAGCTGTTCATCGCTCTTTGTCATGGTCACAGTGTAAGAATATTCATGTGAAACCTATGCTGCTAGTGATATCCCGCCTCAATAATGCATTTTATCTTTTAATTTTATTTCGCCTTATCATAGATAAGTGATAAATGTTAAACGGGTCTAACCGTGATTATTTATTAGGTAAAATGTAATTACCACGAAGGAGGCCTATGTCCTGCCGTGGTCACGGGTACACTGAAGTGGTCTAATAATCGCGGTTATGGGTGGAATTTTTAGCCTCTAAATAGGTTTTTAAATTATGTAAAGGTTAATTAAAGACTTTATTTAGAGGCTAAAAAATTCCACCCATGCCGGGACTTGAACCCGCGACCTCTGGCTAACCGTGCCACCGTCAACTGAGCTCATGGGCAAGTGTAGGCATCGGCGAACCTCTTTACAAACCAGCAACATCTGGTTGAAGTAATTTACATCACTTGCAGCCTCGAGGATCCACTTTGCGGTTAGGTTTTACATCGAAATGATATATATAAAGAATTTGATTTGGAGCTTTCATATCCATTTTTCTCCAAAATTATCTAGATTTTGAAATAGTCACGTAGTTTAAGTTGTAACATTCATTAAGTGTCAGTTTCTGTACTACTTTGAATACAACATTTGTGAATTTTAATTGAATTTGAATTTGTACAAAGCATTTGACAGGCCACTGTCTTTGTCAAATGTTTTTATTGCATTGCCTCTTCAAGCTCGTTTCCATAAAGGCTGGTGCATTGTACATGAAGTGAAGACTTGCCTTTGTGGCATCAAACTTTGTGACACTTTGTGGCATCAAAGTATTAAAAACATTCGTCAAATTCAGTCGCTTTCCACTGGTTCTTTAAACATTTTCCCTGTACCTTACCTTAAAAATGCACAATTCCTAAACCCGTAGGTACATATCCAGGATTACATCATCATCATCATCATCAGCCGGTGTCAGTCCACTGCTGGACATAGGCCTCTCCCAAGACATGCCACTGAGCTCGATCTAAGGCTCTTCTTTCCCAGTCACTGCCCACCGCTTTGCGAATGTCGTCGCTCCACCTGGTCACAGGGCGTCCTACGCTACGTTTGCCGATTCGCGGTCTCCACTCTAGGACCAGTCTTCCCCGACGGTTATCGATCCTGCGGCAGATATGACCAGCCCACTGCCACTTCAGTTTGCTAATCCGTTCAGCTATGTCGATCACTTTGGTTCTCTGGCGAATTACTTCGTTTCGGATTCGATCCCGCAGAGATTACATAAATTTTATTAAATTGGAACACTAAGTGACCTATGTCGTCGCCTTAAGTAAATCATGGTCCTGCATAGAAGAATCCCATTCTATGTTACATATGGTTCTAAGCATTATCTATCAAATATCACCTCTGCAAAGCAAAATACGGCGAAAAGGTGTATTTATTAAAAAAATAAAAAAATGCACACAAAAATTCAAAAGTCATAGAACAAAATTTGTTGTAAATAACAAACATTTCTAAATAACATTTCTTCTTCTTCAAATATTTTGGGGTGTTCCGCCCATGGTCGAGGGTGCGATTCGTTAAAGTACCCTGTTGGTCAAAGGTACCTTTGGTCAAATTACGTTTGTCAAAAGTGCGATTCGTCAAAACACCCTGTTTGTTGGTGCCTCTGCACGGCGATTCCGCCAAAATTTCAAAGGCGAAAATTTAAACAAGTATTTGGGTTTAGGAGGCCCTGGCTTTATTTTTATTTCTTATTTATAATAACATAATTATTTTCTTAATATTGTCATATCTTTATTGATATTCGGATATACATTTATATACCAAATCGCGTATTTGGCAAAGCTCACCTTTGGCCAAAAGCACTTTTGACGAAAAAGTTTTGACGAATCGCGATTTTGGCAAACCACATATTGGACCAAACGAGCCTTTGATAAAAAACGTATTTTGATGAATCGCACTCTTGACCATAGGCGGAAAACCCATATTTTGAATATTTCGAGCATCCGTGCTTTAGCTTCTAAACGGCTTATATTCTATGGCAGTCTGAAATATAAAAAATATTGTACAATTCTTGGTTTCACTGCGCTTTTAAAAGGAGGTTACAGTCTAAATTAATAAAGCATTTGTTTACAGTTGAGTTGGCAACGCCATTCATCTCCACTTTAAACTAACCAGATTAAGCGAAGCAAGGCTATTCCGCTAAAAAGCGGCGTAGCTCGCTCCCAATGGTATACAAAAGGTTTGAAGATAACTGGGATTGAAATATGCTGCGTCCCATTGTAATATAATTTGCGCTTCTGATCAGTTCTTATATTACCATCAAAAACTGAATGAACCCAATCAAACTGTCGGCCTCTGGGCTGTATTTCATACATAAATTGCGAATTATTCCATAGATAGTATATATCTATGAAATAATTCGTATGAAATATTTACTCATGGTTTATGACAACAATGTTAAGATTTGAGTTTTCTTGTCCAATTTTTCTCCAAAATTACCTAGATTTTAAAAAGGAAATCTAGTTTAACTTGTAACGTTCATTAATAAAAATCAATAGATTATGACTATTCGATGTACTTACATTACACAGTTGATCCACAGATTAACAAGCAGGACGACTAATTATACTAATCGGCTGCGCAATGTACATCGAATTGTCATTTTAAACTAGGAATTGTAGTTTTATGAAACGCAGCCCTGACTGCCCAACATATCAGCCCTTCATTAACGCTCTTCTAGCCTTCTACTTCCTTGACATTATATATGCGAGTAATACACTTATAGGAATTTTATAGTTTAAGCAAACTATTTATTTGTTTATCAAATTAATTTTCTTTAACGCCACATATTTCTACCAGTGAAAACTTGTCATTGGCTCTCTGTGTCTATTTCATTTGTAATGTATGTTTTTCATAGCTGTAAGTTTTCGTATTATAATAAAATAAAATAATAAAATAAATAACTTATTTTGCATACTTACAAATAGGAATGTTTCTGAGTGGTATATCTATGCAGCGGTAATAAGACGTCAAGCTCAGCATTAGCCGAATAACCCAATAACGCTGATTTTCATCTGTTCACTTCAATATTATGATAGCGTTATCTTTTAGCGCTCAAGCCTCATTATCATCATCATCATCAGCCTATGCTTGTCCACTGCTGGACATAGGCCTCTCCTATTGCACGCCACTGAGCACGGTCCTCTCATCCAGCTCTTGCCAGCCGCCCTGCGAAGATCATCGCTCCACCGAGTCTGAGGACGTCCTAAACTACGTTTACCGATCCGCGGTCTCCACTCAAGAACTCATCTACCCCATCGGTTATCAGTTCTTCGGATGATATCGCTCAAGCCTCCCATTTCCTTAACGTAATAAATACGAATAATATAAGTAAATAAAGTAGTTCTATTGTTAAAGTAAACTTGTTTGTTTTGTTGTTTATTATGTACTATAACATAATATAATAGGATACCTAACATCTAACAACCAAGATTGCAATGCCTCTTGAGAAGAAAAGAAGAAAAAATAAAATTCATCTTCATCATCATCATCAGCCATTTGACACCCACTGCAGGACAAAGGCCTCCCTCATGTTTTTCCAAGCTTCCCGGTCGTCGTCAGGGAGCCCTCCTACGCTGCGTCCTCCGCAAATAAAATTCACATTTATTTACCGCCACAAAGATATCTAAAGTCTAAACTTAAAAGTGTCTTACTTAAATAACTTAAATGTAACTCACACATATTACATTGCACAAGCTGAAACATACCTACAAATATGAATGTTTCTGCATGGTATATCTAGCAGCGGTAAAAAGACCTCAAGCTCAGCATTTGCCTCAGATAATAACCCAACACAAAAACAAATTGATTTTTCTGATGCGTTCCTTCACGCTAGCCGTGAAGGAAAACATTTTAAGGAAACCCGCGGCTTGGTTGGCTCCGCACGTATTGACTTGTCTTTCCTGTGGGCTAGGCCGACTAAGCTGTCAGGATGGTATAGGTGGTGGGCAAGCCCACTCTATCCAAAATACAATTTCTCAGGCACCGCAGCGTCCGAGTTCACCCGTCTAGCCGTGAAGTGCGAACCATCTAGTGAGTGAAGGTGCCACTGGACGCTTTATAAATCATCCCTTTATTTTTTATTTCTTATTAAAATACCTACATTTTATCCTTATTATCTAAAGATAGTATATATAATAACCTGTAGTAACACTCTGCTCCGTGTGGCGCCGGATGAAGAATAGCGTCACTCCCTTTCCTTCCGTGGATGTCGTAGAAGGCGACTAAGGAAATCAATTACCAGGAGACGGGCAGCAGCGTCTTCCTGAGATTCCCACCGCATATTGCGATCGCCAACCCGCCTGCCAAGCGTGGCGATTATGGCAAAACTCCTCATGGTTATGAAAACCAAGAAGGAGGCCTATGTCCTGCAGTGGGCGCCAAATGGCTGATAATGATGATGATGATAGTAACACTAACATAACACTATGATTTTTAGCTGTTCTCTTAAATTGTATGACAGCGTTATGTTTACGCGAAATTTTATGGAACAGGCAAGCTGGCAGTATTTGTGAGAAACGTCGACGCGCGTTGAACTCAAATGTAGTGCATGTAGGAACGAATGAATCATGTCGGGTCAGTCGGTTCGTATGGGCGCAGCCTTATATCTTGCTGCTAAATGGCTACGAACTGCACTTTACTCAACTACTGCATTGTCTGCACAGTGTGATAGAGGCACTGGTAGCAATAACTACCAAGAGTGTCCGTCAGCTTGTAATAAATTGAAGTTGAGTTCTAACAGCGCTTTTTAGGGCTCCGTACCGAAAGGATGCCCACGGGACCCTTTTAAAATACACGACGTCTGTCTGACTGATCTATAAAGAGCTTTTTCTCTTAAACCGTAAATTTTCCGAAATGGCCCGTTGAAATTTTCACGGCTCTTACGGCGACCAACAAAATCAGGAAACGTATGTTAAGAAAGGTATCAAACTTAGTGTGATTATAGTTTAGTCTCTATAATAAATCATTATTTTAAGTTAAAGGATAACATCTATCAACTAAGATTGCAATCAAAACCAAAGAAAATAAAATTCACATTTATTTAACGCTATAAAGATATAAAAGTCTTTACTTAAAAGTGCCTTACTTAAATGATTGACTGTAACTCACTTAATACTTACTTTGCATTAGCTGAAACATATCTACAAATAGGAATGTTGCTGCATGGTATATCCAGCAGCGGTAAAAAGGCCTCAAGCTCAGCATTTGCCTCAGATAATAACCCAATACAACAACAAATAGATATATTACTGATGTGTTCCTTTACGCTAACTGTGAAGGAAATCATTTTGAATCCTTTAATAAAAACCGGCCAAACGTAAGTGACCCCCGCTAAGTGTATTGAACTGCATTAAAGATAAGATGTATTATTAGATATTTAAGGCTTTTAATGTATTTTTTTATTGTACAATAACTAGGTATCTAATCTAATCCAACTAAAGCATGTTTTTTATAATATTTATAGTAGTACCTACGGAACCCTCAGTGCGCGAGTTCCACTCATACATAGCTGAGTTTTCCTGGTTCATCTAATGTTAAGCATTCTAAAAATAGAATTTGCTGAAGAAATATGTTTCTGTTTTATTGAACCATTTCATAGAATTATACTGTACCGTCCGTAATGAGTACGAATACTTTGTGTAAAGTAAGAAAAGGTTCTCTTTGTCTCGGGCAAATCAAAATCCGCACTTTCGTGTAACACGTCTCAGAAGAATACTAAAAATAAAAGGCGTCTACGCCGCGCCAGAACCCAGATAAGTTTTATTGTTCACCGAAAGTGAGTGTGGGGATCCGAGACAAACATTGAATAAGAGATGAATTGCGCCGATCTTGAATAAACTTGATACAAGCCGCCGGCTACAATTGTGCTGGCACCTTTATCTGGCCGGGCTCTTTGTCTCCTGAAATTGTACGACAAATTACCACCAAGCCCTCGCCGCTATGCGAAATATTAATTCGGAGAAAAGTTTTTGTGCTCCGAGAATTGTGTGTAGACCATTCCCCAGACCGAAAAAGTGAAGGCGCACCAACAAAAAACGAGGCATCGTGCCCGATCCTCCGTTTCCCACGAGCCGCGATCCCTTTTGCGCCTAACAACGTTTTTCCCGGGCCCGGGCGCTTTAGTCACAAGAACACGCAATACAAATCCTTGTCGTTACATGAAAACGGATTTTGAATCCTTTATCTGTAGAGCAGTCGTAAAGGCAGGCGGCAGGCGGCAGGCGCAGCTCGACGATCTGTTCATAAAAGAAACATTAGGCGCGGAATAACAAGCCGGCATCTCTTTAGAATAAGTTGACATTCTATCGAGAAGGATTTTCCGTGTGTATTTCGCTTTTTGTATTTTTGGGGTTGATATTCTTTTGTGACTTGATGGAATTCCGATATTTACAGAGCCTTGATCAGCATTCGATAAAGTCGAGAGGCCAAACGAAAACGTCTTGTGGTATCAGCACTAGAGCTATCTCCGTCAATAGTAATCTATCTTGGACGTAAAGCTGACCATTAATTAAGTGGACTGTATACAGAGCCCGCAAGGAACACGCAAGCTCTTTCTCTCGAGACAAGTACCCCGTATGTAACTATCTCATCTGAGCAACAAGCAAATATATTTTACCCTGGGAACAAAGGATACTACTACGAACTAAGGGGATGTATTTGCGAAGGGCAAGCTAAGAAGAGCCCAAAACCGGCGATCGTGCTTGCAGCTACTCATGATTGTTGATGAAGCAAAACAGGTCTGTCAGGATCGTGCAAGTGGCAAACCCTGGTCTCTTCCTACTCCTCCGGGACTCAGGCGTGAGTTTATGTAATGTTCAATTACGCAATCGATCCGCTGTGGTTCTGTACCGTAATCAGAATCACATAAGCCTTATTGTACAGTTTGGCACTGCTTGTAACGTGTTTGTGTTAGGAGACAAAAAGAGCGTTGCTGCAGGAAGTCAGTGTAAATGGTGGATAGCAGCTCGGTTTTAACTTGAAGTGTCATCATGTGCACTTCTCTAACTGGTGTAAACGCTTCGCAATCCAAGCGAGTGTCGGGCGCGATGCGACAGACATTACGCTACATTGTGCATTGTCTGCACCGCTCGTTTATTTTTGAGAAGTTATTTGCGCTATTGTCGTGAAATAAGCTGCACCGTTAGTTCTCTAAGAAAAGAGCCATCAATTCTTTGGCATCGTCTTTCTTAAAACGGAGAAGCGTTACATTAGAAAATGTAAATAAAATATAAAACTTTAACTATGAGTATGTTTTTTCTCATTTTTAAATTCCTGAAATCGTACACGACAAGGTGAATTTAAAATTATTGGGAATATTTTAAGCGAACATAGTCGTGATAAACGATAAAATAGATTGTTATAAAGAAATCATATCTAAAAATTTTTTAAATATTCTTCATTCTGACACTGTACCGACATTCTCAAATCAATGTCAAAGGAAGTATCGCAGAAAAATAAAATTATCTAGCATTTGATAATAAAAAATCTATCGTTCAGTATGCGTAATTAAGCAAGTGAAATAACGATTGAGTTGGCCGGCGCCATCCATAGGACACTCGAACTATATCTATATATATACTTTTTATTTTACCAATTTTTGTGCTGATGCGGATTGTTTCCGATTAAGTAAAGTTATATTTGGTAAAAAATTATATATATTTCATATAATTTTTTAAACTAGTATGTTTCTAAATCAGGTTCAGAAATCCTCTATTTTGCTAACGAATTTGGTGTCACCTGTAGTAAAAGTGAATCAATTATTTCAAAATCAAACATATTGATTGAGGCTAAAAGCCTTGTCTTTCCGTAGGTATTTTCTTCAATCCTTACTGTATATTCGAGGCACATAGCCTTGTCTAACGTATTTATTCTTTAACTTCAAAATATTTTTTTTTTTACCTTGTCCTCTCCGGCTGTAAACGTACAAATCGGTGCTAAAACAACATAAGTCCGAGTCATGAAAGTAGTGTCGTACGTAAGTACATACTACTTCCATGGTCCGAGTAATATCCATAGAGTTACGACGACTTGAAAAGGAGGATTATTACAGAAACAACATTTGTCCTGGACAAACTAAAAAAAAAAATATTTTGAAGTTAAAGAATAAATACGTTAGACAAGGCTATGTGCCTCGAATATACAGTAAGGATTGAAGAAAATACCTACGGAAAGACAAGGCTTTTATCCTCAATCAATATGAATATCTATTACAGATGGTTTATGCAGCATTTTTTGAGCACTTACGCTCGTGACTAAAAAGTCCTATTCGATAGAGGACTCCCCCGTCCGCATACTCGGCATGTGTAGGCGGCCCCTGCTGGTCGGACTATACTTGATATCCCGTTTGCATTCCCTTGGGATAATATTTATTTTAAGTTTAAAATAGATGGCGTTGTGCAAGCGAACGTTGTGTTTTAAAAATTGATTCAAGAATCGTATAAACGGATTCTGTGGCATAAGGCCTGTGCATTGTGCATGCCTCTTCGCGCGTTTAGGTAGGTATAACATTACAATTCTTTTGGTTTACAAAAAAATAAGTTTTCTCCAGAGCATGCAAAGCAGAATCGGTTCCGTTTCTACAGAGGAGCCAGGTGCTAAGTGCTCCAGTTATTTGTGCGAAATAATAGAAGTGTCAAACAGCGAGACGAAACAACTATAGAATCTATTAGTTCCTACACAGACTTTCGGAATTTCTTGTCAGAATTTCGGAATGATATCGCATCCGATCCAATATATTTGGTAATGTGCAGCGATCGCAAATCAGCCACACACAACTACCTACAAGCTACGCCGCGCAGCTATTTGTCTTTGCTCTGAGCCAGGCATGGTGACAGATCGCAGCGCGCACGCTGCACCACCGCTTTCCAGCTGACTCTAAAACCCCTGTCGCTCCAAGACCCACCGGTGTACTGTTGGTAAGTTCAATTGCCCGTGAAATCGACTGCTGACGTCGCTTAGCGGTCTCGAGTCCCGCGAGAGACCAAGGCAAATAGACAGTGATGCATCGCGCTAATACGTACAAGTGTGTCGAGCGTGATCCGCAACTGAATTATGTACAGACGTGTGCTGTAAACACGTTGCTAGTTAGCTAATAACGAATGATTATGATCGGGTTGCTGAAATATCAACCGATTAATAAATAAAATCGTTTATTTAATGCAGTGGCTCCCGATCTTACATTCATACCTAAATACTTAGATGTGGGATGTAGATAACTTAGAAATATTTCTGCAGTCCCACGTCAATAGCAAATATCTGGCTTCGATGTTTTGATCTTCGTGTTATTAGTGTATAAATAGTGTTATTCCAAAAATTTACATTTATTTGTTTATCAAAATTTATTAATTGGGAAAGGTTTAAGGCTGCTGTTACGCCTGGCAATTCAACTCCCTTGCACGTTTTAAGGTTTTAACATATTTGGCCTTTGCATCTACGTAATGAGCTGATTTATGCAGCGTCCAGTGACACCTCTTCACTCACACTAGACGCTGCCGTACCTGGGACATTGTTTTTTAGATGGAGTAGGCTTGCCCAGCACCTACACCATCCTGACAGCTTAGTCGGCGTTGCCCACAGAAAAGACAAGTGAATACGTTCGGAGCCAACCAAGCCGCTTCCCACGATGAAGGACAAAATTGTGGGGAACATGTTTAATGACTGTAAAAAATAGTATATTTTTGATAAATGTAATCTGAGGCGTTACTAGATAAGAAAATTACGGATATGCGAGATGCGTGTTATTTAAGCCCATAGTCTCTTTCTGAGAGAAGACCTACGCCCTGCGGTGGGATATATAGGCTACATAAATAAAGTTTTTAGTAAAGGAAAGTTGATACTAACAATATTCAGACTGTCAGAGATGAGCAACCGATCTCCGTATCGACTCACCATGATTAAGCTCTTCGAATAAGAGCGAAACCTAGTCGGACTCTTCCGAGAAAAATTCAAGCAATTGATTCCGGAATCAAGTTAATGTAAGTATTAATTTTATTAACCAAAAATAATAAAAAAATAAGTATGAAGATATAATATCTAAAATGTCCATAATTTTATTATCTAGCAAGGCCTTCGACCACATCTATCAACATTTTAAATAATAAATAAACACCGAATTCAAAACATACATCAGATCTTCACCAAATTAAAATGGGACTAATGGGACGTTATATCTATTCGAACAAAAAAAGAATTGTCGAAATCAGTTATGATTTGATGGAGTTATGCGAGAATATAGCAAAAGAAAAACAAAAAGGAAATAATCGCGTCCAATTGAGAAGCTCCGCCTTTTTTGAAATCGGTTAAAAAATACACAATTTTTTTCAATAACTAAAAGTGTTACAATGTGCGAACAAGGGCGAATGCCTGGCGTAAAAAACAGAAGCCTTAGGTCTCAGCAAACCGTTTTGTTACGGAAACTTCTTAGACTGGAATGCACTTTGCAACGTACGGCTCATGGTTTCATTTTAGCTCACTTGAATTTACCTATGCAGATTAGTGATGTGAACCGATTACAATTTTAGGACCGGTATTTTCTAATTACTTTTACATAAAAATCTGTTTTTTAGTTACTCTGAGGTTTTTTTTGTTTTTAATTGATAAAGTCTATGATTTATGAAAAAGCAATGTCAAAATTAAATAGATTGTGTCTTGTACGTAATAAAATCATAAAATCATCATTTTGGTTCAGAAATAGGTCAATGATATCATCTATCAGTTCTGCTCCACCTGGAAATACCGATTATTGTCAGAAAAGGTTCCTAAAATAGGTTTAACCTCCTCAGACCTGACCTTGAATATAACAATTGAAAACCATTGTTATTTTCAAGGTCATGAGGAGGAAAAGCTGGATTAAATTATTTTTAACGCTCGGTTAACTTTGAAACAAAGGGTTTCATCCCAAAATTAATGAGAATTTTCTCTTGGCTATCGGTTGCTCTGTACAAATTACGCTACAAAAAGTAATCGATTAGTTTTTAAAAAAACCGATTATTATCGGTTTTGTAAAAACTATTCACATCACATCACTAGTGCAGATACAAGTTGTACAGGTTGACACTATGCGGTCACGTCGCACGAGCTATCGAATGCACGTGCTTTGAGAAATCCAATATTGAGCCAACGGTGCGCTGTTCACCACTTCACAAACAAAGCGGAAACCTGCAGTTGCACTAGATAAACAATTTCTGGTCGCTAGTTAAACCATAGGTAATCAGAATTTGAGGTGTTTTTAGAGGATTGGAACGCATGAATACGATCATATACCTAATATAGTCTGTATTTATTAGTAGGCCAATTCGATTCAATGGAAAACTTGCACTAAAAATTATTTTAATAGAATAGGAGAGGAAACGTTGAAAGATAAATAAACGTGGTATTTTTTTTCTCTGCGACTAATACTTTTTATAATATAACCAGTCGAAAAGTCAACATAGTCACGTGCAAAACGCGCCATACAAATCTACCTTAGACCATGCCGTCACTCCCTAACGTAAAGCTTATAATGTATGAAGCGTTTATCAATATTTGAGGTACTTCGTAAAATAATGTACACCCTTATAAGAAAAAGTTCAGAATTCAATGACAAAACTTAATCTGATACATTTTATGTTATTAGAGTAACTTTATTTTTCGCATATTTTGTGACCCCGAAAAGCCCCAAAAAATATTTTTATTGCTTTATTTTAAGTTTTTTCCAAGGTTTTTAAATTATGATTTCTGTGGTATAAAAGCAAAGTCACTCCAATCTAAGTTAGATGCAAGTTCCCCATTCTGCTTTAATAGAGCACAAAAATGTCAGTTAACACTTCATGAGAGCCATAGGAGCATTCCACAGATTAGGTTTTTTTTTTTAGTTTCTGACATGAGGTACCTGCCGTGGAGATCAGAGAAGATAAAGTCAAACAAAAAGGGGTTTGTGGATAAAGAGTAAATAATATTTTACCGCCCAACATTAAGTTTTGTAAGGTTTTACCTACAGTAATCGACCACCATCATCATCCATCATCGACCATCGACGACGAATAAAGTAAAAAAAAAAGAATATGTACCTATTGTACCTACAAAGTAGATAAAATTGGTTGGTCACTTCGTAATGTTCAGTGGCTAAGCCAAGCGTTTGTTGTCTAAATTAATTAAAGATATACGCACGACACAAATTAAAAGAAACCAAATAGGTACCTAATGGCTTAGCGACACATTATGGACTGACAGGTAATTTTTTTCTACTTTTTAGTGCCTTTGTGCTTTGTGCCTGAACGACAAAAGTGTTTAGATTTTTTACCCTGTTATCTATATTGTACCGAAAGTATCCTCAATTTTTTACAGTCATTAAACAATATTGGCGGTCCAAACTCACTTCGATCCGAACCCACAGGAGGTCGTGGGTTTGGATCCAGGTGAATCCCGGAATCATGTACCAACTTTGTTTCCTAAGCTACGTGCATTTGTGAAGTTGTAGTAACAATACCATTCGCTAACTATGAAAGAAAACATCGCGAGTAAGCCTGAGTGCTTTAGGTGTTCACATACCTCAGCGCTTGCCAATCAGCGGTGGGCACGCCTGGTGATTAAGCCCATGCCCTTTCCGTGAGAGAAGGCCTGTGCCCTGCAGTGGGACGTACATAGACTACGTTAAAAAATATAATAATATGTACAATGTGAGAGCTAGTGATGAAAATTCCTAGTGAGGTCAGTGGATTCAAACGACTTAGCAATGTTTTTCTGTACGACACGACTCTATCCCTGCGCTATTAGCCAGCTACTACTTTAGCAAACACTTGAGAGTAAAATATAGCCCAATTTGAACTGCTAATATTCCTAAACGGAGGTTAATTTAAACGCGTTAGTGCACGCTCCCGGTCCGGGCGACACATCTGTCGCTGCCACTCGCGTCCTTAATCCACTCCTGATTTATGGAATAATTATTCTGTTATTACAATGTTGCCTATCGCGTCCCACGCGCCGCGCCACCGCATCTCGGCTAAAGGCTCAGCCACATACGTATCGATCACACAAAGCCAACCTTGCTGGTGTCTAATGGAAAAAGTTTTTCTTTTATTTTTCGGTAGAAAAAGTTTGTAGTTTAAAAATTAAAACGTCTTTTCATACAAATAATTGGGTATTTGACAAAATATCAAATGAGTTACTTATAAAACGGAATTTGGTATGAAAATACTGGCTTATGACGTCACATTTCAGAGCACTCTTTTTATGTTTAATCTACTTCAAAATTGTAATAACTAGTAATTGACTAAAAGAGATACATTTTCCGAGATATTTTGTCATTTTTGTTTTAATCGAGCATATGAAATAATTTATTGCTGATCGTGTCAAATACCGTATTATATAGAGCTTGACAATGTGACTTGTTTTAAAAACCTATTTAGACGCTGAAAATAGTAGATTGTACAACAAGTGCATAAAACGCACCATTTTACTCGAGACGTTTATCCATCCGAGCGAGCTTGCGAGCGAGGATAGATATAAAGTCGAGTGTAAAATGGGTTTTATGGACGAGTTGTACACTCTACTTTTCACTTCGATTGCGAGGAAATGAAACAGCAACATGTAAAAATAATTATGGTTCCCGCCAATTAACTTTTTTTTCTTTTTTTTTTCTGTAGGGACGTGACACCTGACTTAAGGTCGTTACATACTGCTCAGTTATAAAAACATTTTCTTTTTATAACTATGATAAGTTGTTGTTATGGCTTAAATACTATACTGATCTACTAAATTGAAAAATAAACAAATATAAAAAATAATAAATGAGACGAAATACAAATTATAAGTTTATTTCATGAAGTTTTATTGTGTACTTTGGCTGTTGGTATCTTTGCCTTGGTCTTAGAATACGAACGAAACGAAATAAAATAAAGAGGTTGTTGTATGAAGTTAAAGATGTTCGTGTGGCTGTTGCAGCGATTGCCTTGGTCTTCGACGAAGATTTTACTTTATGCTCTAGAGCATAAAAAGCGACTTTATGTCGCCTACGCACGACATAAAGACGAACTTTTAGAGCATGAGAAGTGAAAAAGGTTTTTTCAAATTGTCCTCAGCACGGGTCAGTGCAACAAAAAGAATATAATGTGACCAATGTGACTTGTTTTTCCTTTGTACTTGTTTATGTTACTTGTTATGCTGTTCCTTTTTTCCTGTGATGTGTTAATTTGTCCAAATAAATTTCTTTCTTTCTTTCTTTCAAAAAGGAGTAGAAAAATAAAAAACATCTCGTGTCACGGTGTTTGTTATCGAACCTCTCCCAAACAGCTTCAGCGATTTTTATGACATTTTTTGAGTATATTTGTAGGTCTGGGACTACTTATTCTGTAACTATGAAATAATAGAATATGAACGAAAAAATTCAGGCTTACTTGGCAATATGGCCCGTTTTCATGTTGTCAGTTGAAAAAATCTGTAGCCTCCTTGCTGTCACTAGAAAAAAAAAAAAACAGTTTTTTGTTTTCATTCACTTACCTCCACGGTAGCGGTAAATAACCTAGCCGCCATGAAGGTCAATGTTCTCGATTCCTGATTACTATATTTAAGTAAAATAAGCTATACAGGCTAATGCCGAGGCGAGAGTGAAAGTGTGGGATGATGTGAGTCAAGGTTTCCCCGAATGAATTGATTTCTCCTCATATCACGCGTAAAAAATATTACAATATTAAGTTTTAATTCTAGATGGCTTAATACATCATGTAATGTTTTTTTAAGTAATTTTTATTTAATGATTTTCATATTAGTATAAAACAACGGCCAAGTACAATTAGTACTTTCGTAAGTGCGTGATGAGCCACACATATTGTGGGATTCCGTAGTTGGTCGGGAAAATATACGAACTTAGGGTTTTTCATACATTTCATTTTATTTATAATATGAAATACCTGCTTTACACAGGTAACAACGTCATCAATTAAATTTGTAGAATGTTTTCCTTTTCGTCGCCTATTACTTGTAAAGCCTACTTCGCCGTAAGTGTTTTTGTTTTAACCACATTATATGTGCTACTGCACTGAATTTTTCCACGTTTCTACAATCAACCGTTTACCCAAAAAAAGGGCTCCCCTACTAACGAAAACATGCACTTTAAAGCTTCGTATTTCTAAACGGATCCCTAAATCGAAAAAAATATTTTCCTGCACCTACAATATTTTTGAACAACCAATGCAACGATATCGGATACTATGGGGTAAACGAAGAGAAATATTCATGCCTACTTTAGGTGTCCCTAACATTTGTTCCAATTTTCAGCTTTCTAGTACTAATCGTTTCTGAGCAACGGCGTGGGCAGATAGTCAGAATGACGGTTACAGCGTAACTATAACTTCCTTGTTGACTACTTAGCACTAAAACTGTATTTACTATTGTTTTATACGATAAAGCGAAAACAAAAAACAATGTAAAAATTTATTTACTTTTCTTGAATCGTTTCTTTATTTTTTTATTTATTTAAATTATCCATACTGAAGAAACGGTTTTTAGGTTATCCATTATTTTCGCGGCAAATGTATATTAACTACTGTAAAGTTACAAGAACTTTGTAAATAAATAATTAAATATAGCATAACACAAATAATTAACAAAATTTTATCTGTTACGGTTCAGCCGTTCAGGAGAAAAACCCCTCTATATAGGTATGACGAGCAGACAGACAGACGTCGTCGTAGGTATATTAACAAGGTCCCAAGGGTGCCAATCTCTGAATACGGAACCCTACAAACTTAAAATAAAAAGTGACATGCGTGAAGAAGATGCGTCGTCGGAAGCTTTTCTTACTTGTTTGTTGGTACTGTGGCGCCAGTAAGGGCTACGCCAGTAGCTCTTATTCCTCGCGTATAAATGCGATTATCGAACAAAAACGAGAGCCTCGGTTATCGCTGAGAGTACGTTTCTGTATCATTACTGCGTTGTAGCTGCGAGAACGTTGATAGGCACTCGTAACTCTGAATGATATCACAGTCATAAATATTATATGACAGAAGGTTTACAGTTTCCTGTTACGTAAGCAAGTGAACAGAGGAAGAAATGCCACTCAATAGTAAATACTTACAGTATTATTTATAAAAACACGATCCTAAAGCACACCTCAGAGGCAGTTTAAATAATATGTGGTTACGGCCTTCCCTTCCCTTGACTTGATTTAAACTGCCTCTGAAAAGTGTTATAAGGAGTAACAAAGGTAAGAACGGCGCTTATTAGTGAATACTTGGTGTAGAAGGATAATTATGTTTGCCAGGATCGTGTCAACTTGCGAACACTGGTCTCTGCCTACCACCAAGGGATACAGACAAGAGTTTATGTATGTAGACAATAGTTATAAATTAATTTCTTATTTATTTGATCCCAAAAAATACTAACATAAATTTTAAATTTGGGATTTTACTATTTTTATCTTGTGGCATCATGTTTCCTAAGCTAGGCGTAACCTCCAGTAACAGAGATGGTAAAGTAGCTATGTAAATTATACTTAAATGTTAAAAAGTGAATTGAAATAGATTTTGATGTACGATTATTAGTCACTACTTATAATTTCTGTTGCATGCAAAGAAAAACTATGGAATAAAAAAAGAAGAAATTCAGAATTATATTCCCGTTATGATTTTTCTCTTTTTAACCAACTTCAAAAAAGGAGGAGGTTATCAATTCGACAATTCGACGCGTATATATTTTTTTGCTATGTTTTCACAAAACTCCGTCAAATCTAACCGATTTCGACAATTCTTTTTTTGTTCGAATAAATATAACGTCCCTAGCCGACTTAATCATTCGATGTATGGCTTATAAAATAAATGAGATTAAAAAAAAATATAACGTCCCATTGGTCCCAAAATATTAAATAAATAAAAAATAAAAACCAACCTCCGAAAATTATTTAAATTATTTCTAACTTTTCAGTGCTGTAGTGTTTCGAAGTCGGTTTTTTTTTTAAATTCATACATATTATAATTACAATCAATAGGTATGCACTTACAACTTTGGAAGGCAACAAAAAAAATACTTTACGCACGTTAATTACTACATTACAGACAAGTAATTTAAGGTGGAGCGGTAAGTACACCTATTTACCACAGTACCTACAGAAAGATATTGGATACAGGAATACAGCTTCTGCGTTGAGTTGGCAGGCCTGGAGCTTGGGATAATATTTCGTCGCTTCTCGGCTGTCGGTTTATCTTTACAGCGGATCTGATTGCGCGCGCTTTTAGCGCTAACTTGATTAGGCAGCTCCGTCAAGAAATATACTCCAGCCGGCACACAACCTTGCTGCACAGAGGACCAACTGGCCAGTAGGCCTCTTCAGTTAGCTATGTATTTTTTCCAAAGAAGACGAAAGTAACCTTTGGCTAGCAAAAAGTTACGAACTTTTAAAACACTGTCTTTTTTATGTAATATTACCGATTACCCGTGCTTCGCAAGGCACGTTAAGCTGTTGGTGCCGGCTGCCGTCGATAGATGGCAGTCGTTAAGCCAAGTCAGAGGCCTTAGGGCGGCTTGACAACTTCTGACAGTAGACGAGCCACTAGTCTACAAGCCTCCACCAATCCGGACTTGGCCCCCGTGGTGGAGTATGGCCTATACCTTCTTCAGGGAAGTGACCCGTGCCCCTCGGTGGGGACATAATGGGTTGATGATGACCCGTCCGGCCCCTTGCCAGTCTCGTCCAATGTTTCCCAGCCGCTTTCACAATGTGGTCGGCCCACCGGGCTGGTGGTCTGCCCACCGACCGTTGACCCGTTCTTGGCCACCACTCAGTGGCTACCTCAGTGCACCGGTCGTCTTCCCGTCTAACCAAATGCCCCGCCGATCCCGATTTTAGCCTTATGATACTAAGACTAATTCAAAATACAATTAAGTTAAAATGGCTCATACTTATACTTTTATTTTACTGTAACCAATACTAAGTCTCAGATACTAAGAATCAAAACTGGTTAAGATCGCATGCTTATAATATTATAATTTTGTTTACTTAAGGGACCTCCAGGTCTATTTTTGTTTGTATATACTTTTTATTTTTTCCTGTTTGACTAATCAGTCCTAAATAAAATAAAATAAAATAAAAAATGTTATATAATTGTGAACGCATACAGCCGCGATTTTTTTTATTATTTATTTATTTGTATCACCACTTAACATCTATCATTACCGGTACCTAATGCTATAGAGTTAGATAAAATTAAAGTAAAATTAAAGTGGCGATTATGGCAAACCCCTTCATGGTTTGTAAAAGCCCTGCAGTGGGCGTCAAATGGCTGATGATGATGATGATGATGATGAAAGTAAACTTGAAAAAAAAAACACTTAGTATTACACATATCGTCTTTGCTCTGCAGTGGGACACCCATATTATGGAGGCTACATAAAAATTACACGTATGTACATTATAAAATAAGTCCTTAACTTAAAATCTGAATTATGGTCAAAGTCAAAGTCAAAGTCAACATTTTTTTATTCACTATAAAAACAAAATGTTTACTTAATGAACGTCAAAGCTGTTAGTTTCACAATTAATAGAATATGCGGAGAAGAAGCTAACAAAGAAACTCCACATTTATTCTTTTCAAAACAGGTTTTAAGCAAACCTTTTCAAAACAGGTTTGCTTAATTAACAGAGTTTTCAACTTAAAGTTACACTACACTAAATACAATCGTTTCTGTTAACATTATTTGAATACCAGACATCCTTGTCTTCCAAATAATCCTTTATGTTTTATGCTTTTTTGCACAGAGTATGCTTAATACATTTTCTAAACCGCGTCGGTGGAAACTCTAATATATCTTGAGGAATCTTATTGCAGAACCGTATACAGTGCCCCATAAAGGATGTATTAACTTTTGCAAGTCTAAAACGTGGCCCTCTTGAACTCGCTCATGCTACAGTAAAATATATCTACATGTTCGGCCACCATGTTGAGCAAGCACAGCGCACGCGTAAGAGGCGCCCGCTGCAGCAGGTTCGTGCCGCTGCCGCCGCCCCGCCAGCCCGTCCGGCACGTTCAGCCGCAGCTCCTGGAGGGTGGCTGGGTGGTGCAGCTCCCCGCGGAATACGCGAAGGATATATATGGCGAGGGCCGCTTCTATTCTCACATCCAGTTTTCTGTATCTCGCCATGCCTAGTACAAACAAAGTAGGATACCGCAAAGGGTATCCTTTGTATTCATACATCTCCAAATAAATAAACCTTATAAATTTATTTTGGATGCGCTCCAACATGGTTTTATATTTAATTTCGCTTGGAGACCACACCACCGAGCCACCCTCCAGGTGACTCTTTACGAGAGCCTCGTATAAAGCTTTTAGAGCATGAACGTTGGTAAACTTATTTGCCTGGCGGAAGACAAACCCTAAGTTTCGGCACGCTTTTTTGCACACCTCGGTGATGTGCTCCGTAAAGTGAAGATCTGACACTCGCTGAAGCGGCTCCGCTCCCATGTGATATTGCGGTTGAATTGGATTACGGGTGCGACTGAATGAAAGGACAGAGCATTTGGCCATGTTGAAAAATAATTTGTTTTTATGAGTCCACTCTTCTATTCTATAATATCTTGTTCAAGTAAATTCTGATCTGCACGGTCCTTCACCTCCAAAACCAATTTTTGGTCGTCGGCGAAGAGCAAACAAGTTGAGTTCTTAACTACTTCCGGTAAATCATTCACCACCATGACAAATTTCACTGAATATCGACTAGTAAATTGCCTAGACCAATTTATGGATCATATTAAAATTATCTATTTATCTTATTTATTATTTATTTTTGTCGAAGTTATGAGTTTCAACAGGATTTGTCAACAATTTTAATTGCTTTAATTTTCACGAAAAAAAAAACTTTTTGTATTTATGTATTTTACTTTTAATTTTTACTCGACGTTTTACTGACATTTGTCCATAAAAACACACAATCGTTTATTATTATTATTATCAATAGCAAGTAAAATTAAAATATAGCTTACTATTTATAGTAAATTTAAATATAAAAAAAAATTAAATAAGAATGTTTTATTGATCATTCTAAATAAAAAACAAAAATCTTACAAACCTACTTGGAAATAAATACTCCATTGAAGTAAATAATCAGGTAGTTTATTGCTCAGTGTCCTCTGTCTAGTTTAGCACTTCGTTATATGGGAGAGGCTACCAGACATGTAATCACATCGAGCTATGATGACATTTGCCTACCTAGCCTTTGAGTTTTTATAGAAATTTCCATGTTAAATTTGTTCGAACTCAATTTGACATTTAATAATAAAGGGCTAAACCACGGTGTTCTGTGGCTGAAACCCACTAGTGCGGTCAAATGCCCGCATTTATATAATGTATGAAAAATTTACTGAAGCTTCAAACTTACGCCAAAATTTTTAGGGTTCCGTAGTCAACAAAGGACCCTTATAGTTTCGCCATGTCCGTCCGTCTGTCTGTCTGTCTGCCCGCGGCTTAGCACTGAGACGATAAGTACTAGAGAGTTGAAATTTGGCATAGATATAATCTGGAGGCACAGCAGTGCACCCGCCAAGCCGAGCAAAAAAGCAGCACGACCGTACCATTCTTTTCTCGAAGCACTTCAGGCCATTTTCGACCCCCTATAACTTCGTACATGCAACGACTAATGAATGTTGAGGAAGCGAAAGTGATCTGTCAGGATCGTAGCAAGTGGCAGTCCCTGGTCTCTGTCTACCCCTCTGGGATACAGGCGTGAGTTTATGTTATGTTATGTTTTATAACTTCGTTGTGGATAAAACTAGAAGCCAGAATTTTCAGTAACCAAGCAGGCATTGTATAAACACGGTATATTTCAAATTTCATTTAATTTGAACCAGTAGTTTAAGAATTATAACTAGTCAAAGTTCTTCATTTTGTCACTCACTGACTGAAAGATCATCAAAACTCTAAAGCACTTCTACCAGACGTAGAAGCTTCAAATTTAGAATACAAATAGTCTTTAGTATAAATTAGTATAGATTTAGTATAAATTAACCGACTTGGTATCAGAAGAAAGAAGAAGAAGAAAAAACATTTATTATAAAAACAGTGCAGAAGCCACAATAACAAAACAAAAAAACTACCAAGAAAATATTTCAACAGAAATGTTATAAAAAAGAAAGGAAAACGAAAGGTCATGGGGTTTCACTGCTGCTATAAATGGCAACTGACTCAGCAGTATGCTGAGGGTCAAGCCTTCAGCGCTGATTTTCAGTCAGTGCCAGGAGTTACTACGCGAGCGTCACAAACCGCGGTGTGGTGCGACCGTGAACAATACTATATATAGTAGAATACTATGTAATACAGAATAATAATTATATACAATACGTAGATCTCACAACATTTTACGGTAGAACAACTGAGTTGCGAGATTTGGTTTTTTCTGCAAGTTATGTTTTTAATGGCATATTTATTGCGCCGACAAAACGGTTGAATATAACCTGACAAAACTTTTTTTTCTGGGTACCTCCCCTATACCTAGATTACAGGTGCAATTTTTTTTCTTGTCTACACCATAGAGTATCGTTGGATTAGTCGTTGAAAAATGTTGTGAGTGTAGGAAGACTATTTTAAAATATTAAGCTTTAAAGCGCAAATTTTTGTCGGAGTAGAGCTTCCCGAGCTCCCGCCCAAAAGGTTGATTGAAGAAACGTGAAAAAATCCAGGATAGAGCACACATAACTTAAAAGGAAAACTATCACGGCTAAGTAGACTTATAAAAGGAAAATTTCGTACCAAATCCATTTCAAATTACTTTGATGAAGTTATTTGTTCTGTTCTTTCTACGGAACCCTACACTGCGCGTGGCCTGACGTGCACATGGCCGGTTTTTTATTAGTAAATACATTCCGTTACGAAAGATGTTTTCACCATGTCAAAACATTTTCGTATATCTTTTCATCATAGCCTACTGAATAAGATTGCTGTTTTTTTAAAAGTTGCGGTATCGTTTGGATTCTAGTTGCTTATACTAATTGTATTATGTTGTGGTAACGTTAGAGTGGGTATTGGCTGCACTATTTTCAAATTATACTCCAATTTCAAATTATTCTGTGATGCGGCTCCCACCCTCGGCCTATTAATCTCTGTTTGCAAACGCACAGAAACGCACAAGCAAATGATAATTATTATGTTTGAACTTGGGGTTAGCAGTGCAAATAAAAGGGATTCGTATTACGCAGCTCACAGAACAAAGGGTTGTTGGTGCTGGTATTGTTACTATAATCAGCCACTGACTTAAAAATTTCCAGAAACAAGAGGAATATTTTTTTAAACATTTTGTTTTTATACCACTATTATTATTAAAATTCTTTATTGCACTTATAAAAATAAAAGTAGGTACAAAGGCGAACTTAAAGCACTACAATTATGTACTAAGTACAAGCAAAAAAGGCAGTGTATCGTATAAAAAGTTTCAACACTGGCCAATTAGTAAAACAAAATACAATCGCCTTTATAAAAAAACCTGGTTTTGTTTTCTTAAAAGTTAATGGCATTGTTCTAAGATGTGACAGCTAATCCGGCCAACTGGCCTATCCACATTTTTCAACCAAAGTGTTTTTACGTAATAGTTTACGAACTTAAAAATGAAAAGAAATATCTATCAGTAAGTAAGTCCACAGATTCAAAATTTTAGCCGTTACTTATTTTTTTTGTTTACCACCGACTAGCAAAAGAAAGTCAATTTATCGGATAACAAGTTTCAACACTGGCCAATTTATAATATTGTATATATATTTTAATCGCCATTAAAAAAAATATAACACAAATAAAATAAAAAAAAGTGCAGTCACTCCACAGTTTTGGAATTTTAGTCAGTTACTCACAGATTAAAAATATGTTAAGAGCGTCAAAAAGCCATCGATTATTTTGCGCCCAAACATTGTACCTCATCAGGTAAGTGGCAGCTATGTACCTCAAGTCATTCGGGAATATTTCGCGATAGTTTAATTAGGCCGGGGGATGTTTGTGTGAAGCCACAGCCTGTTGCGAAGGAAGATAAACCCGCACTAAGTTCCGGAGTGCGGTTCACTGTTCCTTGAGGATTTACATCTTCACTGCGGTGTAAATTACACCTGCGTTATTCGTTGTTTGTTACGCAACAAATAGGGTTGAGCAAAAGTTGCGCTCGCGCCAAACTGTCGATAGCGTTTTTAGACACCGACCCAGGTATATTAATTTATTATTGAGGATTATTGAATATATAGGGTTAATCATCAATGGCTATTAGGCACATCTTGTAATTTTTTATGCATAATAATAGGGGTTAAAGTATGAAATTGCCGTTTTATTGCAATAGGTTCTTTGAATTGACATAGAATCTTCATGGTTTGAGGTTTTCGAATGAAACTTTTTTCAAATGGTTTCTATGATGTTCTTTTTTTAAAAAATGTGAAACATTTGAATATCGACTTTCAATTGTTTTTGTTATTCAATTTAGACAAGAAAGATGGATACTGCGAAAATTCGAGTGATTTTTGAATACGAGTTCCGACGCGGAACTAACGCGGCAGAAACAGGGCGCAATATCAATGCTGCGTTTGGAGAGGGGTCTACTAATGAACGCACCCTGCGATTTTGGTTTAAACGCTTTCGTGATGGAAATTTCGACTTAAAGAACGAGCCACGAGGAAGACCGCCCACACAGGTGAATAACGATGAATTAAGAGAGATAGTGGAAGCCGACCCTAGTCAAACTACCCAGGAATTAGCGGCATGGTTTAACGTTACCTTACCCACAATATTGACTCACTTGCGCCAAATCAATAAAATAAAAAAAATACGAAAAATGGGTGCCTCATAATCACTCGAATTTTCGCAGTATCCATCTTTCTTGTCTAAATTGAATAACAAAAACAATTGAAAGTCGATATTCAAATGTTTCACATTTTTTTAAAAAAAGAACATCATAGAAACCATTTGAAAAAAGTTTCATTCGAAAACCTCAAACCATGAAGATTCTATGTCAATTCAAAGAACCTATTGCAATAAAACGGCAATTTCATACTTTAACCCCTAATATTTGATTGAACTAGTTTTCGTTTAATTTCGAAACGGTGCGTTATGTTCAGCCATGCAGTCCACCCGGCCTCGTTGTTTAAAAAAAACGCAAGAGGCGGACTTTTTGAAAAAAAAAATGAGAAAGGAAAATTTCCATTTTCCCGCCTATTTTTGGATATTTTATAGAATTTTTGTTACGAATATATAAAGAGTTTTGTAAAGGGACATTTCGTTTTTATTTCTAAGAATTGCTTACAATAAAGCATTAAACTTATTTCATTGCAGATGATTTTTGCAGCGCGTTTTGAGCATTTACGCTCGTGACTAAAAAGTCCTATCCGGGAGAAGACTCCTCGTCCGCACACTCGGCATGCTTAGACAACATACCCCTGCTAGTTGGAGTACGGTTACCCTATGACCGAAATCTAATAACTCCTTAGATTTGTAGCTCACCTGAAAAAGGCCAATTATACTAGAATCGCCGTAAAAATGCCGAAGAAACTCCGTAGAACGTAACTTTTTATTAGTTACTTTAAAGCCTGCGCTGATAATGAATTATTCGTTTTGTCTGTTGTGTATTTGACCCAGACGGACATACTTCGACCAAATAGGGGATGTATTAGCAAAGGGCAAGGTAAAAAGTACCCGAAACCGGCGTGCAACGACTAATGAATGTTGAGGAAGCGAAAGTGATCTGTCAGAATCGTAGCAAGTGGCAGTCCCTGGTCTCTGCCTACCCCTCTGGGATACAGGCGTGAGTTTATGTTATGTTATGTATTTAGTTTTCTTTCTGTTGTTGTGCATATTATGTTACTTATCTGCTTATTTTGTTTCTGTGATGTATCTTGTTGGTATAATAAATGTCTTTCTTCTTCTTCTTCTTCTTAAATTTGGACTAACATATTTCTTACTGTAGGTACATGAATATTTATTTCAATTTATTTTTTTCGCTAAGATTACAAAAAGTTAATGGATCATTCATTTTAAAAAATATTGATGGTTTATGTTTATTATTATTATTAAATCTTTTATTGCATTTAAACAGGCAGTTTTGCACATAGGCGAGCTTAATGCTACTTAGCATTATCTACCAGCTAACCTAAGTTTTGAAGAAAACATTAACAGGTATTGCAACTTACTCGTAACATATTCAATATACCTACTAATTACTTATTTACACCTAGATATATAAAATATAGTAGGGGGGAAGTATATTATACAAATACAACATAATAATAACTAAATACTTGATACGATAAATAAATACATAAACCTACAGATTTAGGAAAGATATTGTGATATCATCATCATCAGCCATTCGTCGCCCACTGCAGGACATGGCCTCCCTTGTGGTTTTCATAACCATGAGGGGTTTTGCCATAATCGCCACGCTTGGCAGGAATGGCAGGCGGGTTGGCGATCGCAGTATGCTGTTGTAATCTCAGGAAGACGCTGCTGCCGTCTCCTGGTAATTGATTTCCTTAGTCGCGTTCTACGACATCCACGGAAGGAAATGGAGGGATGCTATTCTTAATCCGGCGCCACACGGAAATATTGTAATATACTTATAATAAATTAAGACAAATGCTGGAGATTTATTCAGAGCTGACGATACGTTAAAATAAATTTTGCGCGCGACCTTATCTTTTCTGAAACATGGGGGTTAGAGTTGGTCATTTACAGCAACATATGCTGTTCTGCGACTTTTGAAAATTACTCTTACTTTAAATTTTTGAAAAAAAATTAATTTACGCCATTTTTTTATTTATTTTGTAGTAGCGCTCATTGATAGATCATGCTTAAAATGCCTTATATGTTACGTAGAATAGTCATCATGTTATGTAAGGCAATGATGTATCCTTCTAAGACCTAGTGTACTAAATTTAGTGCGGAAACGATTGTTATTTTCAAGGTCCGGACTTAGGAGGTTGGCTTCGACTTTACCAGAGCACGTAAAACGCGAATTTTGGAAAACTTTGCAAAGACTGATATTTCGATTTTTTTTTATTATTTAACCCCGATTGTGTCCCACTCGAGGGCAAAGGCCTCCCCTTTAGTTCTCCACACCTTCCTGTTCATGTCCACCTCCTGCCAACCCGCTAGAAAGTTCGTGAGGTCGTCCCGTCTGGGTCGGCCACGTTTGAGATCTCCGTCTGTCTGGGCCCAAACGGCTTAAGTGGCCCGCCCAATTCCACTTCAGCTTAACGACCTCCTTAAAGGTATTCTTTTGAATTATTTCTAACTTGTTAGTGCTGCAGTGTTTTGAAGTCGGTTTTATTTCTTATTTTTCAAATTTTAGTGAGGGAACGGGAGAAAAATAAACAAGTCTAATAATAATAAAACTACTTAATTCATTGCTTTAAAAAGTTCTCAATATCCATCTCCGAAAGTCTTCACCAGAACATCACCAAATTATCCTGGGACTACTTTTACGCTATTTTATGAAACATACGGTTACTACTAAAGGATGGGAGCCATTAGGCATTATTTACTGCTGACCATTGAATAGTTCCGTTCTCCATCTCTGAAAGTCTACATCAGATCTTCACCAAATTAAAATGGGACCAACGGGACGTTATATCTATTGGAACAAAAAAAGAATTGTCGAAATCGGTTAAGATTTGACGGAGTAATGCGAGAACATAGCCAAAAAAAATAAATAACTTCCTCCTTTTATTTTAAGTCGGTTAAAAAAAGAACATACGCGTCGAATTGATAACCTCCTCCTTTTTTGAAGTTGGTTAAAAATAGAAGTTTGGTATACTGAACTTATTATTTATTCAGCATTCATACATAAAAGGGAGTCTCGAAAAGCTAGACAATATAAGCAAAGAACAATTAAAGTGAGTTTGAATCAAAAATATAAGTCCTATTAATATTTTTATTCTCGATTAAAGTTATACTGGGTGATTTTCTTCGCAATTTTATTAAAATCTATTCAGACGGATTGAGTAAAAAAATATATAACTATCAATCCGCAGCCTCAGTCTGGGTGTTTGTGATATCCTTGTCTGGTTACCATAGCACAGGGTATCTTAGTTTGGGACCTGGACAAGTGGTTGTGTTGTGTAGAATTTAGTATTATTATATAGTTTCAATCAATCAATCAATGAGCCAGTAGTCGTCCACTGCTGGACTTAGGCCTCCCCCAAGGCACCCCACTTCCTTCTTCCCTCCTTCATGGAGTTTACCTAACACTAAATATTACAGGTTCAAATAAAATAAAGTAATGTCTTAGCTTAGTCGTTTCTCTCGTTGGTTTTTTTGTAGGAAATATTTAGAACATTTACCTCGCAAATATCTAACCATTAGATAAGAAATATTATGGATTTCTCCGAGCCGACTGACAGTCCGTTTACGACTCGTAAAATAATAATATCTAACATAAGGTTAACTCATTCCTTTAGAAGAACTTGTTAAAATATGCAGCACCACGCGCGGTAGATTCAGACCACAAATAGTTCCTGATGATGAATGTTGCGCCGCGTAGTATAAAGCTCTTCGCACATTACAACAGGCCTACGACGTGCGGGCGGTATGAATTCAATCAATCAATCAATTTTAAATTAATCCTTAAACCAGGATACTTACAAAGTTAAGCAATGTTATTTATAAAACACTATTCCTCTATTCCTCAAAACATTTCTCAGGTGCAGTTTAAACAGTCTGAGTTAAATGGAAAGACGTAACCACAGATTATTTAAACTGCCTCTGAGGAGTGTTTTAGAGGAATCGTGTTTTTATAAATAACATTGCTTAACTTTGTAAGTATCCTGGTTTAAGGATGTATGACTACAATACAAGTGCCCGTGACGTGCCCGTTGGCTGGGCTTTTTTTCACTAGTCCTTTCTATTGGGGACATTGTACAATCTAGGACAATGATTTACCGGAGGCTGTGACATTGGCAGAGCACGTAATGCGTGAATTTTGTAAAATTATGTTAACCCTGATATGGCAACAAAATTAAAACTGAAAAAAAAACTCAAAGAACGAAAGCTGTTGTAAAACACAGACTCTAAGTGAGGTGTTTCAGTAATTGCGCAGGGAAAAATCAACCCTGAAGAGTCCTGTATACGACTCTACTTCTATTATCGTGACGTAATTATCTACTTTACCAAGATAGTACCTTTAATTATCCATTACCTTCCGTGGATATCGTAGAAGGCGACTAAGGAAATAAATTACCAGGAGACGGGCAGCAGCGTATTCCTGAGATTCCAACCGCATACTGCGATGGCCAACCCGCCTGCCAAGCGTGGCGATTATGGCAAAACCCCTTATGGCTATGAAAACAACGAAGGAGGCCTGTGTCCTGCAGTGGACGTCGAATGGCTGATGATGATGAATTGTCTACTTTTAATATCTACTCATGTTTAGCGGAAGTTAATAACATCACATTCGGTAAGCCTCTGGTAGTAAATATTTTTGCTGACTAACTGTCTGTGCTGTCGATGCGAACATATCGAGGCTCGGTGTCGTGTGAGCATGATTTATTAAACGAGAACCGCTTTGACAGGCCGCCTAGTGACACGCAATATAAAAATGCGGCGACAACAGATCTCAAAGGATTTGTATGAAATATTATTTTGTTTTATTGTATTTGAATAGGCCTCGTATACCTGTATTTAAAAAAATACCAGCAGCTAAAACACCTTGTCATTCAACGCAGTACTTAATGATTATGTCCACCTATCCATTATCATCGTTACCGATTATCACGATCTTGGGCGGCTTGACTTCTTCCAGCTGAATCGAGTTGAGGCATCCTCTTATTCGATCAAAGTGCTAAAGTCGATATCATATCAACCCTTACAAGAGTGCACTCGTCTTGGTTATGTTTATTCATGTACCATGCATGAGAATATTGACACAAATGTAATAAGATAAAATAAAGTTTATTCGTCGAAAGTACAAGTATAAGTCACTTAGATTATTGGTATGATTAGTAATAGTTGCTTGGTATTATCTATTTATTTATTTTTAGCTGATATTCATGGTAGGCTACAAACCTGTGTTATGAAATACCAGCACCTTCTTGTTAACAGTATTTTCAAAATTAATGTTGGTAGGTAGTTGCAACTTACGAGCGATAAACTTGAGGCATTAATGTTTTAGCCAAAGCAATCTCGACTTGAGGACAACAATATAACTAAACTTTTCTGATGGCAATTAAACATTTTTTTACCTGTTGCCTTTGATACTATAAACACATACATTAGTTATTATCACACTTAAATACAGTTTTCGCATGTAATAGCAACTAAGCCGCGCACTGTGCTAGCAAGGCCCTATTCCATAGAACTACCATCATGGTTTACTATGACAATTCGATATACATTTTAAAGTCGATTAAAGTTCGAATCCAACTCGGCTGGGCAGCATTCGGGAAACTTAGAAAAGTCTTTTCGTGTAATATACCTCAATCGCTCAAGACAAAATTATACAACCAGTGTGTGTTACCAGTGATGACTTATGGCAATGCTCGGAATTTTGCTACGAGATCGAATCAGAAATGATGAGATCCGTAGACGAACGAAGGTCGTCGACATAGCCCAGCGGATTAGTAAGTTGAAGTGGCAGTGGGCGGGGCACCTAGCACGCAGAACTGACGGCCGATGGGGCCGAAAAGTTCTTTAATGGGGACCACATATCGGCAAGCGCAGCGTAGGATGACCAGCCACAAGATGGACATATGATCTGTCAGGAAGTGGCATTCCAAGTGGCAGGAAGGCGCTGGATGCAGGCCGCTTCCAACCGGTCTTTTTGGAAATCTATGGAGGAGGCCTATGTCCAGCAGTGGTTTTCTTGTGGCTGAATGACGACGATGATGAACCCGCAGTTCAACAAGCCCGGCTACGCAGTGCACGTGAAATTGTCAAAGTAAATTAAGAATTTAAGTTTTATGAATCGGGGCCTGAGGAGTCCTTCCGCGCGTTTTGGTTGCTGATACGTACAAAGCATACAAGCAATACTGAAGGGCAATATAACAATAGTGATGTTACGGGCGACTTAGCCAATAAAAATAATAGTTGACCAGCTGTCGATTATACCTGCACTAACAATTTGATATGAACTCTAAGTCTGTATATGTTTTGAAACAAGTGTTGTAGAATCCAAAGGTGACGCTTTTAGGTATGGTAGACGCCGAATCAGGAATGAGGGGATCAGCAGAAGAATCATAGTTACTGATATAGCTCAAAAAATTGGTCAATTGAAATGGCAGCGGGCGGGGCACATAGCTCGGAGAACTGATGGCCGTTGGGGCAAAAAAGTTCTGACACAAGACCGGCAAGCTTGGAAAACCATGAGGGAGGCCTATTTCCTGCAGTGGGCGTCAAATGGCTGATGATGATGATGATGATGATGAGCGTCTGCCGGATACACCTTAGAGACTATTAATAGTATGGCATAGATACTAGTATCAAACAAGCGAGATACGACGGTGAGGCTCAAAACACTAAAGAGTGTATAGCTTGTTGTATAAGGTATTTAAATACTGACGCCTGATCCAAAACTTAATCTAGGTTTTGCTGGGAATTCAATATTTTTTTGTTTATTAAGTTAAGATAAGATAAGAATATTCTTTATAGTACATATGGTGCTACATTACCGCACTAGTGCGATAATGAGCACTTTACGTGCCTATGTCGAAACTTCAAAGGGCCATAATATGTACTATAAAACGTTGTACGATACACGTGCGAATAGGTAATTCGTAACTCGTGTCGATATAAAACACTCCCTTCGGTCGTGTTTTAATTTATCGCCACTCGTTGCGAATTTCCTACTTTTCGCACTAGTATCGTAATGTACTATTATTCTACGTGAGATGTTATGTTATGTTATGTTATGTTATGTTATGTTATGTTATGTTATGTTATGTTATGTTATGTTATGTTATGTTATGTTATGTTATGTTATGTTATGTTATGTTATGTTATGTTATGTTATGTTATGTTATGTTATGTTATGTTATGTTATGTTATGTTATGTTATGTTATGTTATGTTATGTTATGTTATGTTATGTTATGTTATGTTATGTTATGTTATGTTATGTTATGTTATGTTATGTTATGTTATGTTATGTTATGTTATGTTATGTTATGTTATGTTATGTTATGTTATGTTATGTTATGTTATGTTATTTTTCAACATTGCCCCCTTTAGTTGTATACACTTACATATCTTTTTCTAATGTACATGTATGCCAAATTTCAGCTTGTGCTTTGCTTGTGATTGTGCTAAGCCGTGAACAGACAAACAGACAGACGGACATGGCGAAACTATAAGGGTTCCTGCTGGACTTCGAAACCCTAAAGTTCCTTAGGAAGAAATGTTCGGTATACGATAAAACATGCATTTCTGCAAAAAAAATGCAATAAACACTGTAAACCTCAATATCCTCTTAAGCCGTTATTGATTTCCCAGGCATGGTTCAAAGAAGAAATTTATTTAAATTGCCGCCGAGACACAAAGTAAGCAAGCAAAGAAACAAAATGCATGCAAGGAAAGAAAAACAACAACTTAAAAACAAAAAGGCTGGTAAGGGACCTCCCAGGCGGACATACTTCGACCAAATAGGGGATATATTAGCAAAGGGCAAGATAAAAAGTACCCGAAACCGGCGTGCGTGCACGCAACGACTAATGAACGTTGAGGAAGCGAAAGTGATCCGTCAGTATCGTGGCAAGTGGCAGTCCCTGGTTGTTGCCTACCCCTCTGGGATACAGGCGTGAATTTATGTATGCATATAAAAATCAAAATGGAGAAGAGAACATGCGAGGTATTTACACAAAATTGAAGGCAGCCGAGTACCATACAATAGTATGGCACCAAGCAGCCTCCGACCGCAAATAACACACGTGAATTAAAAAACTGATTTTGTAAAGAATACGTGGGTTACAGGAAGGGCGTATTTTTATTAACACTCGCACGGCCAACCTCTGCCTAAGGTTAGCACAGATATTTCGACGCTCATGAATAGCGAAAGAACTTCGCGTGACATTCTACTAATTGAACCTTTTGAAGATAAATCATTAAAATCGAAAAAGGTTCACATCAAATCAAGACGGTAAAAGATATAACCAATTCTTTTCTCTTTAAAGAACAAGGACAAAAACAATCGCGGAAACAGAGTTTAAATTGAAATTGTGGTCTACATCCGATTTGTGAAGCAAAAGAAATTCATTTAATTAAATATTAACCATAGCTTCTCTCGCCACAACTGCAAGATTTACAATTTTATCCAACCAACTTTGAAGTTATAAGAAAGCACATTTTGTAAAAATGCATTCAGTTTTATTGTATACCCCGGCAAGCACGTAACATCTCCTTGTCTTCATTTACCTTCAGGTGAGATAGAGGCAAATGGGAGACTGCATAAGTTAAACAAACGGTTTGCCGACTCCATAATTATGGATACAATATGCATTTATGTTAGTATATAGATCGGCGATCCACGCGCACCAAATCCTGAGCGATTCCAATCGTCTAAGTGTCAAATTCCATTGGGGTTAAAGTATGAAATTGCCGTCTTATTGCAATAGGTTCTTTGAATTGACATAGAATCTTCATGGTTTGAGGTTTTCGAATGAAACTTTTTTCAAATGGTTTCTATGATGTTCTTTTTTTAAAAAATGTGAAACATTTGAATATCGACTTTCAATTGTTTTTGTTATTCAATTTAGACAAGAAAGATGGATACTGCGAAAATTCGAGTTAGACAGTTAGACGATTGGAATCGCTCAGGATTTGGTGCGCGTAATATAGGGGCAGAAGCGATTTTGAAGTGGGAGACTATAACGTAAGAAAATCGTTTGCGGACTCCATAAGGATAAAATATTTACGTTAGAATGTAGATAGGCGATCGGAAGCGATTTTGAATCAATTACGACGCTTTCGTTTAATTTACCACTTACAGCCGAGAGGAAAATGGCAGCCAATAAAAAACCCCGCAACTCTTTCAAAGTACCCAGCGGGCGCGCATAATGGGATTCCTACGGAATATCGACTTGTTTCAGATGAGCCGAGGTGAGGGCACAAAGAAGAAACCGCTTTGTGCCCTCTCAAATTAAATCCGCCGTAGAAAAATTACTGTAGAAGGATTTTCATTTAAAGTTAGTATTATTTAATTTCATTTAAGGTCATTAGAGTTTTATTCTTCCAATATCGAACATCTGGCGGTATTGTTAAAGTTCTTCAAAGATGTATTTATAAAGCTCTACTTGATTTCGTTGACACCCCATCAATAAAAACCTTTTTAGCTTTACTTCTAGTGTCGGTCCATCGCATTGGTGCTCGTCCTCTGCTTAGTTTAATTCTCTATTGCACTAATTACATTGTAAATGTACAAGAGCGTGCTTAATGCAAGAAGCATTCTCTTTCAGCAAACCTTTGATATTGAAGAGACGGGTAGTGCAAGAAAAAGATGAAATACAATAATAAAATTACGGAAACAGGGAAATACATTAACTTACACTTACGGGAGGGGTTGCGAGAGGGGGGGATTAATATAAATTATGATAAACCTACATAAACGATAATAAAAAATTAAGAATAAATAAAATAATGCTTTGTTTAACGTTCGCGCGACAATAACATACTTCAGGCTATCCCATGTCACGTTATTTCTCGAGGCCAGAAATAAAACGTGAGCAAATATAATAATTACAGCTATATTTACAAATTTACAAAGGTGTGGGTCACTAAAAGCCTGAGTCTCGATTCACACGCGCACAGTCTGTTGGGTTTCACAAACACAGAAATATGATTACGATACCCCACTTCCCTCGCAGTCACTCGCGCTACGTCCAGACGAGGTCCAGCGTCCGTAACGAGGAGGTCGAGTTCGTCCAAGTAGAAGCGTAGGGAAGAGCCAGAGTAGGCCCCCCAGGGCTCACTTGCTACACGCAAGCGGCGGGCGTCTGAACCCGTACGGAGTTCCCAAGCTTGGGATTTCCTATTAGCATAGGAGTTTTGTACACAATTGGTATCTCTAAGAACACCTTCCGACCAAGGGCGTCGTAGGCAATATTGAAAATAGATGAGCCGATTACACCGATAACACAGGTTGTCACAAGAAGGACGATCCGAGCGACTGTCCGCGATGGCAGACCCGCCTTCGCCCCACCGTGCGAGAACCAGTAGCAATACTCGTGTTTGCGGCTGGCTTTCGTCTATACCAAAAGCGTGGCGTTTATTGTATTAATAGGTTTATGTGTACATAGGTCTGAGTGTATATAAGTTTATTAATAGAATAAGTAAGTATATCATACGTATTCTATTAAGTGTTTCTAAATTATCAATCTATCTTATCTATTCGATTTAAAGCACCTAACTAGTCGGTAAGTTGTAATCATTTTCTTAATTAAAGTTGTATTTTGTAACAAAATGTGTTGAATAGTTTACATTTCGTTACATTATCCCCCTCCTTAGGAAAGGGTTTTTTCATCTCCAGAAAAAATCCCGAAAATATAGCCTTTAACTATTTAGACTAACCTATACTTACGTCTAATATGTACAATTTAAACTAACTTCTTAGGTTTTCGCGAGTTGCCTTTAAATCTTTTATATGCCATGCACCTAGGTCTTTGCCTGACATGTCTTCTAACATGTAGACTAAAGGCGACCGCTTACTTTTAATTCTACATTTCATAAATTTAGTTGCCAATTTCTTTGCAAAGTAGGCATCTTTGTCACTTTGCAAGTAACAGCGTTTCCAAATAATATCACCTACATTGAATTCAGCATGTTTCCTACGTAAGTCATAATGTTGTGTATTTTTGGCATGACTTTTATACAGCGCAACCTGAACGCTGTCAAATATTTTTGCCAGATACCCCAGGTTTTCAGCATAAGGGTCACGCGGTAGGCACAGCATACTGTTCGGTTCGTCATTTTCCAAATAATGCGAACCGCACGTGACAAGCTCCCTACCGTGTACTAGGAAAGAAGGTGTATAACCTGTTACTTCGTTGACTGAATTATTCATCGCAAACTGTATTTTAGCTAAATTCACGTCCCAAGTCCTGTGATCATCATTGACAAACATTGAGATGGCTGTGACCAGTGTCTTATTGTATCTTTCTACGGTGTTCATTTGTGGGGTGTAGCGAGGTGTGAAGTGAATATTAGGTATATTGTAATTTTTAAATAGTTTTTCAAGTTCTTTGCTGATAAATTGACAGCCGTTATCGAGTATGACCGTTTGTGGGACGCCGTGTATAAGAATTACGTCATCTTCAAGTGATTTGACAACGGATTGAGCTGTCGCTCTGCGAAGAGGAAAAATTAGACAGTATTTTGAAAATACGCAAGTGACTACAAGAATATAAGAATTCTGTTTTCTGCTACTAGGTAAGGGCCCCACCAAATCAATAGAAAGTGATTGAAATGGCTTCGAACATTCTTTAGGCCTACCCATCATACCTAATGTACCGTGAGTTGGCAGTTTGTAAGCAAGGCAGATGTCGCATTTGGAAATAAAGTCGCAGACATCCGCATGCATGCGAGGCCAGTAATAACGAAGAGCTAGACGCCTATACGTTTTAAAGACGCCAAAGTGTGCAGATGTTGGTTCTGAGTGATTTTTAAATATAATGGCCGGTCGTGATTCAGCAGGAATCACCTCTTTCCAATCGAATTCAGCGGTAAGTGTATTTTTACTCTTCATGTACCTAAATAGTTTTCCATTTTCAACCCTGTAATTAGGATAACTAACTGGCGTTCTTTGGCAGCCTTCAAAGATGTTGAGGTACCAGGTATCATTAGTATTCTGAGAAACGAGTGAATTGGAATCTGAATCTGATACTGCGGTGACAGGTAGATTGATTCTTGAAAGTGAGTCGGGTATAACATTTTCTTTGCCTCGCCTGTGTTTAATAAGGAAGTTGAAAGCTGAAAGCCTAACTCCCCAGCGAGCCAAACGACCTGTTGGGTTAGTGAGGGAAATAAACCATTTGAGTGCCGCATGGTCAGTATAAACTGTAAATGTTTGTCCATTTTCCAGGTAACATCGCCAATGTTCTAGTGCGGTAAGGACAGCAAGAGCCTCTCTTTCCGTCACACTATAGTTGCGTTCTGCGCCGTTGAGAGATTTGCTCATGAACGCTACTGGGTGTTCCACACCGTCTATAGTTTGGCATAACATGGCACCAACACCAAAGTTGCTGGCGTCTGTATGGACCTCAAATGGTTGACTGAAATTTGGACAAGCAAGAATAGAAGCCTGTACCAGCAAGGATTTTAGCTCAAGAAAGGATGTCTCGGCTTCAGCAGACCACGAGAATGGAGGGGCATTCTTTTTAGTTGACGTCAGTTTATTAAGCGGGCCAGCAATCGTGCTGAAGTTGGGGATAAAACGCCTGTACCAAGAAGCTGTACCTAGAAAACGTTTTATCTCTTTACGATTCGTGGGAGTGGGGTAGTTCAATATTGCCTCAACTTTTTCTAGATCAGTGCGGAGTCCTTGTGAGTCAACAATGTAACCTAAGTATCGCAGTTGACTTCTGAAGAATTGACATTTAGAGAGATTGATTGTCAAGTTTGCATAAATTAATTTATCAAGTACCCGCAGGAGAAGTGCGACGTGTTCTTCAAAAGTGCTGCTTATAATTATAATATCATCTAGATACGCAAACACTTTTAATTCAAATTCAGGGCCAAATAATAAGTCAACCAAGCGCTGCTGAGTGGCTGGTGCATTGGTCAGCCCAAACGCAGTGGCTTTGAATTTTAGTGAGCCACGACCTGGAACATAGAAAGCTGTCTTTTCCTGGTCAGGCTCATGTATGGGAATCTGCCAAAAAGCTTTTGACAGATCCACACTCGACAGATATCGAGCGTCTCTGAGGTTGTCGAGAATTTCCGATACGTATGGTAAGTTGTACGCATCTTTTTTTGTCACCGAATTTAGTTTCCGGCTATCAAGACAGAATCTGGGCTTACCATCTTTTTTACCCACCACTAGGACTGGCGATGACCAAGGACTCTCACAATGTTCAACTACATCTAACGATAGCATCTCATCTACCTGTTCCGTTATGATGCGTTGTTTTTCCGGTGACATCCTATAATATCTTTGCCTGATAGGACTGGCATCGCCTGTGTCAATGTGGTGTTCTAGAAGATGCGTTTTGCCTAAACCTTTGTGTTCATAGGATATTTTTTCAAATTTCAGAACCACTTCATCGGCAATGGATTTCTGAGAAGCGTCAAGATTTTCGTAAGAATGTATGAATAAATCCGTACTATTAAGTGTGACTTCAGCGAGACACGGATCCGAGGAGGATATATAAGAAACGTGAAGTAACGTATCGGGTATGATGTCGAATTTATTCCAGAAATCCATTCCCAGTATCATGTGCTAATCTATTTCTGGTATAACATGAAATTTTATTACATTACAGGTATTGTTGAAGACAACAGGCAGTGGAATCACGCCTCGAGAAGAAATTCTCTGACCACCAGCAGCTGTGACTGAAATTGTCTCTTCGTTATTGAAGCGGAAACCATACTTGATTATAAGTTCGTGTGCATTTTTGCCGAGAATACTCACCACTGATCCAGAATCAAGGAGACCTAGTATGTTAAGTTTTTCAATATTATTTATATTAACTTTAAGGAACGGTCGAGGATCGTTGCTCGGCTTAGAACCGAAAATTGGGGCAACTTTATACGAAGTAAAAAATTGTTTTATAGTCTGTAACCACTTACTCCAATCCGAGCTATCGAAATTTGTGTCAGACTTGCCACAATTTTCGAAAGTTAGTTTTTTGTGTTAGTAGAAGACTGAGTCTGTACAACATCAGGGTTACAATTTGGGCAATCGGGTGTTTTGACTTCTTTCATGCCACATTTGAAACAAAAAACTACACGTTCTGCTGTACATTCCTTCATGGAATGAGTATCCACGCGACAGCGATTGCAAAATACCTTTTTGGTAGGCTCCAAGGCAAAGACTCTATTAGTGTATTGTTTTTCGTAGTTTTGTCTTGCACCTGATTGCTTGAAAAACTGTTTTGAGTTATTTGGCTTGTAAGTACTCTGAGGCCTAGGGTTGGAGTTATAACTAAACTCCGGTGCCAGTGTGTTGGAAGTAGATGAAGGTGGTTCCCTAAAACTCGAGGCCCTTGCCATGACCTGTTCATAATTTTTACACAAGTCCCTCAGATGGTCAATTGATTTGACATTAGGACAGGAAGCTAATATTTGTGTGTAAGCCGGACGAATGTTGTGGAGCAGGATATCCAACATTTCATCCTCAGGCAATGGCTTGCTTAGTCTTGCAAACATGCCTTGCATTATGGCTAGGTAAATAATAATATTTTCCCCTTCTCCTTGGGTACGTAACCGAATTTCGGTTATCATTCGATAATCATAGTCGATGATATCGAAATCAGCTTTAAGTTTACCTGTCAATTCATCCCACGATGTTACAGAATTCACTACTGATCTGAACCAATGAAGAGCATCATCGATAAAGAGGTCGTAAGCCAAACTAAACATTTTCGCATTGGTTAGCCCTTTGGAGATGCGAAATTCCTCAATTCTCTGAATAAACGACCTTACGCAAGTTTTGCCATAAAATTTTAATTTAGTAAGTTCACTTGTAATACCCCGGTCGCAAGTTACCGAAATATTCAGGTTTTGTGGGCCAGTAGCGACGTTTACGTTTGAAACTTCATCGTTTTGGGTTGTCTCACCGCGCTCGGTGGGACAGGAGCCGTTGTTAGCTAACAGCAGTTCTAAGTTAGCATAGTACTCATTAAGTAATGCAGTATTGACTTTTAATTCGTTTTCTTGTTCAGTTGTAGCAGGACTATTAATTCTCAGTAGTCGAAAGTAACTGTGATTTAAAAGTGAACGGGTGCGGTCGATTAAGGGTTGTGGTTTCGTTACGCTTAGCTCGTTTATGTTAATCTGCACCTTTTTTAATGTCTCTTTGACCCCACTTATATCCGTTCCAAAGTCATAGACAGAATCTACAATATCCTCAGACGGATATAAAGGTGTAAGCTTTGTGACTTGACATCTTAACTCGCGGACAACATTCGCAGGGGCCTCTCCTCTTATTCCAACCTCGTATTGCAACTCTGATTTATTCAAAAGTAAAAACTTTATGGGATATCCCATTGTGAAGCCTGCTTAGGTGTGTTGTGCTATTGCAAAACTACGACAGTAATAAAGCACCTTAACCAAGTTACTAAAAATAAAAGAAACTGTACATAAAACTAAGTAGGTTCGTATCTACAAATAGTTTTCAAAAAAACATCAATCTGGTTTTTTTTTTTTTTTTTTTTTTTTTTTTTATTTCTACGTTTATTACTACCTAAAACCTATTACAATTTCTTACCTTTCATAAATCTTCTTACATATAATACTAGATATATACCTATTTATTTAATCCTACTCCTATCCGTTCTGTTACAAACTAATCAAAACTAAAAAAATAAACAACACAGCTAAAACAAAAACATGCGCTCACCAACACCTGCTAGAAAGCAGCCGGGAATAAAGACCCAACAGACCGAGCGCGAACTTTGACCCTTTAGACCACGTTTTTGGGCGCCATTGTCACGTTATTTCTCGAGGCCAGAAATAAAACGTGAGCAAATATAATAATTACAGCTATATTTACAAATTTACAAAGGTGTGGGTCACTAAAAGCCTGAGTCTCGATTCACACGCGCACAGTCTGTTGGGTTTCACAAACACAGAAATATGATTACGATACCCCACTTCCCTCGCAGTCACTCGCGCTACGTCCAGACGAGGTCCAGCGTCCGTAACGAGGAGGTCGAGTTCGTCCAAGTAGAAGCGTAGGGAAGAGCCAGAGTAGGCCCCCCAGGGCTCACTTGCTACACGCAAGCGGCGGGCGTCTGAACCCGTACGGAGTTCCCAAGCTTGGGATTTCCTATTAGCATAGGAGTTTTGTACACAATTGGTATCTCTAAGAACACCTTCCGACCAAGGGCGTCGTAGGCAATATTGAAAATAGATGAGCCGATTACACCGATAACACAGGTTGTCACAAGAAGGACGATCCGAGCGACTGTCCGCGATGGCAGACCCGCCTTCGCCCCACCGTGCGAGAACCAGTAGCAATACTCGTGTTTGCGGCTGGCTTTCGTCTATACCAAAAGCGTGGCGTCAGATCTGTTTGTCTGTTGAATTATTTATTGTATTAATAGGTTTATGTGTACATAGGTCTGAGTGTATATAAGTTTATTAATAGAATAAGTAAGTATATCATACGTATTCTATTAAGTGTTTCTAAATTATCAATCTATCTTATCTATTCGATTTAAAGCACCTAACTAGTCGGTAAGTTGTAATCATTTTCTTAATTAAAGTTGTATTTTGTAACAAAATGTGTTGAATAGTTTACATTTCGTTACACCCACCCGGTATGATCGCTAATGAGACCGTGCTAGAAAATAGAGCCTTGAACCCACGACCTCTCAAATATGAGACCAGAATTCTAGCATCGCATTACTACCGCCTTCTATACAGGCGGGGATGCATGCGTGAGGTTATGTAATAAAGGCATTGAAAAAAACTGGATCCATAAGTAATAAGTGCGTGATATCTGCGATGTATCACGCTAACATACTCACTTTTCAATTGAGACTCGTATCAAATTTACAATATTATTCAAGGCTTGTAACAATACGAGCATAACAATAAATCCATGAAGCATGTAGCTGTTTATGGTGGCCATTTCAATCCTTGATACATGTTTACTCTCTGTTCTCCTTACCGGTAACGTATGTTACAGACAGTAAATTTTCCTTTAGAAACCTTATCTCTCACGTAACCTTAAAAAAGAACATCAGTCTCCATCTATTACTTGTTAAGACGTCTCCAAGCACCGCGTGTCTCGTGAATCAATTGACATTTACATATTGGGACGAAGGGGAAGGAGGATCCTTTGTTTACCTTTCGTATCTAACTTATGTAAGACGATATGTCACCGGCACCGACTTAATTAGCTCAGACATTCAATCATAATATAGTATATTTCATTACGAGTGCGGAAAGCCTGTCATTGCAACGAGTTCCGACAAATCGGACAAGTCGGAACAAGTTGCAATGACGGTTCCGCACGTGTATTGAACAACTATTTTTAATACAGTTGCGAAAAAATTAAGCAATTTAATAAAGAAAATTTTTGGAAAATGGCGCCAACCGTAAAGGAATATAAGCAGAGATTTTTTTTTTCTTCACCCATTCTAGGTAGGAAAAGGGAACTATGCCCACACAGCCAATTCTTCAGTAGATTTTTTTTATTGATATGAAATGCTATACGTCCCTGCAATACGCCACTTTTTGAGCAACTGTATTAAAAAAATTATTCCCCCTCAAGCATTCTGACAATGTTGAAACCACTGTATCTTTGACCTTTTGATGGACGTAAATAACTGACGATGCCTCGATATCATAACTCGCTAATATAGGAGATTGTTTTAGGAGATACATGTAGGTTTTGGCAGTGTTTATTTTGCAACAATATTATGAGAATAGCAAATAGATATTGACAAACCAGACCCATTGCAGACGGATCACCAAACGTAATATCGTGAATATGTACCCGTACGCTCCATCATTATTATGTTGGCTTATCGACTTGCTGAAAGTGTATTTCGCGAGAAATTTCTTTCATTTCCAGTTTCTCTCTCTCTCTCTCTCTCTGAGAGAAGGCCTGAGCCCTACAGTGGGACGTATATATATCGGCTGCTTATGATTTCAATTAAATAAGAATTACATTCTAATGCTTTTAATAATGCAAATAAATGCTTTTCTCGATTTTAAGTACTCTGTCAAGATGTTTTCTCGCTCTTAAGTGCACTTTCAAGATGCTTTTCTCGATCTTTAGTGCGCTATGTAGATGCATTTTTCGGTCTTGAGTACGCTGTCAAGATGCTTTTCTCGATCTTAAGTGCTCTTTTATCACGAAGCGTTTCTCAATTCTGAGTGCCCTGTAAAGATGCGTTCCTCAGACTTTAGTGCGCTGTCAAGATGCTTTTCTCGACCTTGAATGTACTGTTGTTCTTGTCTTTAAGAACCATCGCCCACGATTTCTTAAAAATGCGATTCAAACGCGATTGAAAAATATACAATGCTGCAGCCCGTTTGCATCGCTTCTCAAAAATGTTACAAAACGTGCTTAGAAGCGCGTACAAAAGTTGTTGTGGACGATGGCTCTAAGTGATCTGTCAAGGCGATTTTCTCGATTCGTGAGAGCGCTGTTAAGATGTTTTTTTTAAGATACTGAGAAATATGAAATATTATTGAAATTTGATTATATAAATAATAATACTTCTGAAGCCCCTATTGCCCCCACCAGTCTTAACATAAAACTTATGTCAATGTTTCTTTTAGCCAAGCGTAAATTACATTTTAAATTATGATGCTTACAGATTCAAAATTTTTATTTTCAGCCAAGTGAAACTGAGTGCTTCAACGATGATTATTCCAACCAAATGTTCGGCCTCGTACAACGTTCCACTTTAGTGTGACATACTGTGAATTTTAGTAGTGTAATATTCTGTTGGTGTTACACAGAACCTGAATGTATTTTGATCTGCACTTCACAGGGTGACCCCAAAATCGTTTAACGTTTTTTGGATGACATTGTAACCACGATTTAGAAACATGGCGCTAGTTTAAAAATAACAGCGCTCGCACAACATCATCTATTTTAAACTTCAAATAAATATTATCCCAACGCATTACCGGGATTGTCCGTGTGGCGCCGGATTAAGAATAGCTTCACTCCGTTTCCTTCCGTGGATGCCGTAGAAGGCGACTAAGGAAATCAATTACTAGAAGACGCCCAGCAGCGTCTTCCTGAGATTCCAACCGCATACTGCGATCGCCAACCCGCCTGCCAAGCGTGGCGATTATGGCAAAACTCCTCATGGCTATGAAAACCACGAAGGAGGTCTATGTCCTGCAGTGGGCGTCAAATGACTGATGATAATGATGATGATGATTACCGGGATATCAAGTATGCTATGTCTCAATAGGCCAATAGGGTTTAACTTTAATCGCCACGCTTGGCAGGTGGGTTGGCGATCGCATTATGCGGTTGAAATCTCAGGAAGACGCTGCTGCCCGTCTCCTGGTAATTGATTTCCTTAGTCGCCTTCTACGACATCCACGGAATGTAATGGAGTGATGCTATTCTTAATCCGGCGCCACACGGAAAACCATATAATATTAGTAGGATACTTTTAAAATCACGAAAAGAATACTCTCTGAAAATATGGTTAACAATTTCCATCTCACGCTGTAGATATAAATGCTTTGTACTTATAATTATTATCTGCTTTGCTGCACCAACTTTTGAATACCTCCATATGTAACGGGTACCTCCCTACATAAAGTAAGCCGGCAGCTAAGCTCGGCTTAGTAATATTTATATGCAAAAGGGTTTTGCCAAAAACCGCTCTTGTTGAGGTGTGTTTTAATAAATACTTTAGTAGGCATCTGCTACAATAAACAACCTTCATACAAGGTTATCACAGCGGCGCAGCGGTTTGATTGGGTGATTTTATAATGATTGTGTGTTTTTTTCTTCTTTTGTTGCTTTTCTTAATTTTACTTTTACTTTAATTTTATTACTTATTTTAATTTTACATTACATAAGCTCACGCCTGTATCCCGGAATGGTAGGCAGAGGCTAGGTTTTGCCACTTACCACGATCCTTACAGACCTCTTTCGCTTCACACATCCATTAGTCGTTGCATACACGCATGCCGGTTTTGGGTACTTTTTAGGGTTCCGTACCCGAAGGGTGCCACTGTCCGTCTGTCTTTCTGTCTGTTACCAGGCTGTATCTCATAGACCGTGATAGTTAGACGGTTGAAATTTTCGTAGATTATGTATTTTTGTTGCTACTATAAGAACAAATACTAAATACAGAATAAAATAAATATTTAAGGGGAGCTCCCATACAACAAACGTAACTTTTTGCCGTTTTTTGCTTGATATTAATAACAGCAACAGGTACACGCTTGAAATATTCACAGAATATTTAGTTCTATATTTGCTACAGACTTAAATAATTAAACTAATATAAAATACATATTTAAAAATATTTTATCCCATACAACAAACGTGATTTTTATGCCGCTTTCCCGATTTTTGTGTCTAATGTTATATAGATAGTGGTACGGAACCCTTCGTGCACGAGTCCGAATCGCACTTGGCTGGTTTTTTTAAAATATTTATAGCTTCATCGTTTTAATGTTAAACATTTGTTTTTAGACCTTTTGTAAAAAGTAATACTATGAATAAATAACTGACTACAGTTATTGTAGTCATCACTTTTTACAAAAGGTCTAATGTGAGCTTCATTTCATTCCTATTAGGAATCACTGACTATCTCATAAAATACAATTTCTGAGATAAGTCCTTACAATAGGACGTAGATAGGCTGCATTATAATCACCACGTAATCCCATAACAGATTGGTGAACTCAAGCGCTGAGATTTGTGAACACCTCAGAATCTCAGGTTTCCTCAAGATGTTTTTCTTCAAAGTTAACAAGTGGTATTACTACAAAAAATCACAAATGTACGTAACTTAAGCTGGCTTGCATCAAAGCTATCTGACAGCTCTATTTATCTGTTTATCCAGGAGTAAGCGGATAAGTCCAAAAACGTCTTGAACCATGACTTTTACAAAGCTATCCATAGATAAATAATTGTATGACTGACAACCCGATCAATAAGTTATTTATTCGTTTATCCGAGGATAAGCAATTATCTATTTACTTACTTATGAATGAATGAATGATTTATTGCCACAAATAAAAATGCTTACATACATTAATAGGAAATAAAAGAAGTGTGCGTGTGACAATGATACTATTTCAGCGTTTGCTGTTTCTATTCGAAACAGCGCTGGTTTTCAAATAGCACCTCCACGACAAATGACGAAAACGTGACTTCCAGTGACTTGACACAAGTCACCCTTAAGAAATAAATACCATGGTTTATCGAACAGGGCTGGTGTTCCACCGATGCGCTACCATCACCTGACACTTAATAGTAAAGACTTAGAAGTTTGTCTCAGGTGAAACTAGGAAACTGTATGCATTTCAGTTAGAAACCGCGTTGTGGTTAATCTATAACAAGATTAGCATTGTTGTCTGAGGTGAGACCGCACTTAATCTATTTGCTCACGTAGCAACATCTGCTACGCCGTAGCGCAAATGTCGTAGCGTAGCCACGCAGCGTGGCTACGCAGCAGCTCACGCTTCAGTTACGACGTCTTTGATGTGATTGAGCTGCGTTGTGTCATGATAACTTAGCACATAGTAGCCACACTATGACATAACAAAATAGGCTACGCATTTTGGATACGTTTCTGCTACGACCTCGAAAGCATTTAAAGTGATTGCTACTGTTTTGTTACAGGTGGCGTACATGCGTTGCGGTGCTCAGCAGCGTGCTGGCGGTGGCTTCGGGTGCGGCGACGGAGTGCGGCGGGCGGCTGCGCGGGCCGGCCGGCGTGCTGCAGACGCCCAACTTCCCGCGCACCTTCGCCGTGCCGCTGCGCTGCAAGTGGATCATCGAGCGCGAGCTCGCCAACGGCTCCATCTCCGTGTACTTCACGCAGCAGTACACAACCAGCGGGCTAACTTTCACCGAGTACGACTACTATGACGACACTTACAAGCTGGGCGAGCGCCGCGCCTTCGCCGTCACCGAGGAGAACATCACGCGCGTCAAGTGGCTGCAGGTGAGCATTCAACACTTTTCGTAAGCCCCTGAGTCTTCTGCACCCAGTTTTTTTATGTCTAGGCCTACTGTTATCAAAATCTCGCCCAATGTTCTTATGATTGGCAGGTTTTTTAATTGTGATTTGCCCTTTGATGCTCTGTGGAACTGCCCAATATGTAGCTTTGCACTGGGAAAGTTTCAACGAAGCTGTGCTTGTTACAAATTATCACAAACCACCAACGCGTCAATTGAACAAACCAATACATTGAACGGGAGTTAAACTAATTGCGGTAAATGCATACATTCAATTTTTGTTTTATTTATTTGGTGTATAAAACAGATCCCAACTATTACATAATAACAAGTAAGACTATAAAATAATGACTAAATATTTGTCTAAAGTATGCACTAACAACCACATCACACGTAATTTTGAGTAACTACAAACTAATAAGCTTTAGAACTAAATCGGAATATTTTGCAACCTAGCGAAAAATTTGTTTTTTTCTGACACTAATGAATAATAACATTATATATCAAACGGCCATCTTTGGCGTTTATAGCTCGGAGGACTGCAATAAGGTAGGTGGCGCGGACAAATAGAGATGGATCATCTTTATGGCGGTGAGGGATGGCGGCGGTGCCCGGGAGTGGAGGCTAATAATGTACCGCATTTTTCCACCTAACGAGTTTGTCGACGATTGTGCCGCGAGCGCTATTAGAATGTATGGTGAGACATAAAGTACAGGGATTCTTATTCATCGCTCAGTGGAATGCCAGCCTCGACTAGGCACGATACCAACTTGGTTGACTGATCATGACATGAATTTTATACCACGCACAATAAGTATTCACACAGTGGCTCTGGCTGAGGCCCTGGAAGATTTGAGTTCAATGCTCACTGACCTGAACAGAGCTTCTAACAGAGTGTCTTAGAGTGTGGGTCTTAAAATGAACATGAACAAGACTAAGATAATGTCGAACTCCCACGTAGCACCCACTCTTATCCACGTTGGCGGCTCTAACCTCGAAGTTGTTAATCACTGTGTATACCTGGGACAAACAGTCCAGTTAGGTAAGTCCAACTTCGAGAAAGAGGTCACTCGTCGAATCCAACTCGGATAGGCAGCGATCGGGAAACTAAAACACATTTTCGCATCCAAAATACCTCAGTGTCTCAAGATAAACGTGTATAACCAATGTGTGTCGCCAGTGATGACTTATGGATATGAGACCTGGTCGCTGGCTATGGGTCTCATAAGAAGGCTCAAGGTCACCCAACGAGCAATGGAGAGAGCTATGTGAGGATTTTCACTGTGTGATCGAATCAGAAATGAGGAGATCCGCAGAAGAACCCAAGTTACTGATATAGCTCGAAGAATTGCTCAGTTGAAGTGGCAGTGGGCGGGGCACATAGCTCAGAGAACTGATGGCCGTTGGGGCGAAAAAGTTCTGACCTGGTGACCACGGCCCGGACGATGTAGCATAGGAAGGCTCCCCACCAGATGGTCTGACCTGGTTACGGTGGCGGGGAGTCACTGGAAGCGGGCGACACACGACCGGGAAGCTTAAAAGACCATGAGGGAGGTCTGCAGTGAGCGTCAAATGGCTGATGATGACTATGATAAAAAGTATAAATATGAGGTCACTAGCTAGACTCTAGCTTGAGGCATCGATCGCGAAATCAAAATTCAAACGAAATATTGTATTTCCGAAAACCGAAACCTCGTACAAGTCCAAAAGCAAATATGGTAAGATTGTCGATGAAAACGGTCCGTCCGAATCAAATCAATATTTGCCAATGGACTCCAACCTGGGCTTAAACTGGGACTTTATAAACCATTTACTTATACGAAGGATTTTGTTAAATTATCTGATTGCTAACTGACCGTCACTGGTCTCTGCCTACACCTCGGGATACAGGTGTGACTTTATGTTATGTTATTACGTTTTATATGATGAAACATATTCTACTTCGTTGTTTTGTATGGCGAGTGTATTATTTAATTTTATACAAGTTATTTTCATCGTTGTATTTACTCACTCTCAGAAATGCATATGCGTCAAAGCTGAGCATAAATACTTCACGTAAAAGCACTGTTCTGTTACACAAATGCTTAAGAGGGTTCCAAAGACAAGACCAAGTTAATATTTCAAGAAAGAGGAGAGAAAGAGAGGCTTAAGGAAATGTTTGTATGAGACCTCTTTAACACAACAAAGGTGCACGCTATTTTCTCGCGGGAGTTTGTACAAAAGTTTTTCAATACAGAATTATGCATTCCATCAGCACGCCGCAGTCTCTGCGCTCCGGGACGTGATGAAATTATGCTGAACATCTCTAGGCCATTAAAATAATGGAAACATTGAGGATCCTATCCGATTTTTTTACTCGCGCTTAGTTCACATAGTATCTCGGTCAAAACCCCAAATACATCTGAAAAATAAAAATACATAGAAATATCTGTGTAATTTCCTTTTTCATTTAGAATCAAGTGTTCTCTATCTTCCTTCCTATCTACATAAAATCGAAAGACAACTACAAAATTAAGCTTTCAACTTGCATGAAGAAAACACTTCGCAATAACTGCATGAATTTAGAAGGTAAGCAAATACAAATTGCACTTTACTCAGTTGTATCACGGATCACTCTGCAGCAACATGTAAATGGTGGACTTGCTGTACACTGTACGTACCTTGTATTTTTCTATACAAAACCAGTTCGTCGAAGCCTTGACTGACGAAAACAATGCCAAAAACTGAATATGCGGGCTCAACTGAACGGCGAATGTAAAACAAAACTAATCCTTCAGAGAGCAAAGCAAACGAAGTAGCCCGGAAAATTTGGCAGGTAAAGCAAACCGAGACCTGGAATACCCCACATGGCGCGTTCCAGCAAAAAGATTGCCAGAACAATGCTATTAATAAAGATGGTTTTCCGAGAAGTGAGCCTCGCATTTGCGTCAAAGTAGAACGATGGAAAAATTTTACAGATTTTGTGCCTCACACGACTATCGAGCACATTGGAAATTAATCGAGTCATAAAGGTCATGTGAAAAATGTCGTTCTGACTTTTTGAAAGGTTAGGCTACATGGCAAACCCTTAACCCGATCATTTTTGTTTTAGGCTCAAATTGTCGCTGACTAAATTGTCCAGAGGAATTTTTCTCAAATTTTTGATATAATTCTTCGTTTCGAAAAAATTGAGCGTCAAAATCAAAAAGTCGGATTTTCCGAAATTTTTTTTTCACTGTGTCGGTTATAACTTTTTTCGTTTTTTTGCTTTCTCGAATAATTATTTTTGCACCTTATAGATCTCGTGCCGATACGCGCCTTCTCTGAATATTGTATCTTCACAACTCTCCGAAATATAAGGGGATCGCACTTTTTCATGAAATCAGAGCCCACACTGGAGCGAACGAAAAGACATTTCCAATGTCGAAATGGTTTTCCGAGAAGTGAGCCTCCCATTTGCGTAAATGTAAAACGATGGAAATAATAAAATAATAACACTTATAATAATAACAATAATAATGCTTATAGCATTAAGTCCGCCACATTGCCATTGTATTTTTTACTTATTTTATTTATTTTATTTTATTTTATTAGGACAACCAGTAGCTAGTACACTAATACATTATAAATTATAGAAATTAAAGGGTTATAAGGTAAGTGCCTAGCCTATTAAGGTTGCCACAGCATGCACCTTTGCTAGTGATTAAGTTAACTTAAAATTTATGTCTAATTTTATAAATCTACGGTTAAGCTATAAACAAAATTAAGTTGAAAGCAAGAAAACATTATGTAGGTACTCCAGATTTAAAAATATGCTTGATTTGTTCCTTAAATGTATACATATTATCAGAGAAGATGTCGACAGAGAAAGCTGATAATTTATTGTACAGTCGCAAGAGACGAGGAATTGTAGCGTTGTGTTTAAGGTTGGTTCTGGAACAAGGCGGGTTGAACAGTTTATTTATTCTATACCTAGGATATTTGGTTGGTACTTTAAGATTAATTTGGGATAGTATTTGCGAACAGTCCATTTTATTTCTCAGAATTTTAAAGAGGATATATGCAATAAACGTACTAATAATAATAATAACACTGAGATTCTTCATCACTACCTTATTAGGTACTTTAATTTGACAGAACCGCTCAGAAGATCCACATAATCCACGATTAGAAAGACGAAATTAATCATTAGTATTAAACTCGTCTTTGTACAAATATGCTTATTGTATAGTAAATAATTCTCTAAATGTAAGGAACAATCTAAAATCCGAACGTTACCTTGGTAGACTGATTGTATCACGATATTTATACCAGTTGTTACTGTTATTTTGCCAGCATCAGAATTCGACTCATAGCCACCAGTAGGCTACTTTATGTGACTACGCGTAACTTTCGCTAATGGGGAAACAAACTTCTCACAAAACAAGAAAAGTTTCGATTGGTAATATGTTTGCGGGGAACCAAGTCGGGGAAGTTCGGTCAGCGACATTTACGCCATACGGAGCACCGATATGTTTCCATTAATGAAGCCAAGGTTCTTGTACTGTTATTTCGAAGTAAAACATACATCTAAAAGTACACCTGTAGGTATTTCACCGTGATGTAGTTTTGCAGTCACGTGCGCGGGACATATCGGCAAAGACGGTTTCTGGCTTATTTATTTATTTAAGTTTTATTTTGTTTATTAGGTATGTAAAACAGGTTACCATGTTTATAAAACATATTGTAAAATATACAAGTACTAAGCTGGATTGACGCCCAAACAAATCTTATCTAATGTAATGAAATTTAATCTAATCTCAAGCATTAAATCATTGAATTGAATTGACAGAAAAATGCACTTTAATTTGTATAGTAGATGATCTATTTCACGTTCAACAATTTAAGACAGTAGTATAGCGGAGAGTACAATTTTCTCGGCTTTTACTATGTATTAAACTGTCAAGACTGCCTCGGGTTAAAAGTTAATATTAGATAAGGTAAATCTACAAAGAATTTGAATTGGTTCATTACCAAATATTGTGACAGTGGGATTGTCTCAGAGAAACAGTGAAATGGTTTTCTGTAGCCCCTTCATATCAGTTAAAAATAAACTCAAGTAGGTATGTGGACAGGTATCTGATACATAAAAATCTCGAGTCACAGTGTTTGTTATCAATCTCCTCCCTAACGGCTTCAACAATTTTTATGAAACGTTTTGTCTATATTTGTTGGGTCTGAGAATAGGTCGTAGGCTAATTAATAGGGCAAAATAACGTTTGCCGAGCCAACTAATATATACATATAGATGGATATGGAACATTGGCGCTGAACTACTAGCTTCACAGAGGCTAATCTAATCTTCGGCAATAGAGGCTAACCTATATATTTGAATCAACCTATGTCATCAACTCATCCGTGTGGCGCCGGCTTAAGAATAGCGTCACTCCGTTTCCTTCCGTGGATGTCGTAGAAGCCGACTAAGGAAATCAATTACCAGGAGACGGGTGGCGGCGTCTTCCTGAGACTCCAACCGCATACTGCGATCGCCAACCCGCCTACCAAGCGTGGCCAAGTTATGGCAAAACCCCTCATGGTTATGAAAACCACGAAGGAGGCATGTGTCGTGGGAAAATTTAATTTAAGATTTCCTAAAAATTTTGTATAGAAGTGGCGGCTAAAAGCTTCTATTTATGTAGCCCACAAATAACGCCCTCCGCAGAACCTCATACCTGTCACGCTAACCAACTCAGTCCCCTGCCCATCCCGTCTATTGCTTTCCAGAGGCCTTAGTAATGTCATGGACGAAAAAATCACGTTTGTTGTATGGGAGCCCCTTTTAAATACTTATTTCATTCTGTTTTTAGTATTTGTTGTTATAGCGGTAACAGTAATACATCACCGGTGAAAATTTGAACTGCCTATCTATTACGGTTTATGAGATACAGCCTGGTGACAGACAGACGGACTGTCGGACAGCGAAGTCATAGTAATAGGGTCCCTTACCCTTTGGTTACGAAACCCTAAAACCGTAAGATTACAAAAAAAAATTAAATTGGAAAAATAAACAAAAACTAATTTTAAGTCGTACAACAAATTATATTCTTTTTGTTGCACTAACCCGTGCTGAGGACAATTTTAAAAACTTATTTAGAGGCTAAAAATTCCACCCATGCCGGGTAAGTGCAGGCATATTTCGAGCCTCTTTACAAACTTTCTCTGTATTACGTACAGGCAGCGACATCTGGCCGAAGCAATTTACATCACTTGCAGCCCCGACCCACTTTGCAGTTGGAAAAATTAGCTCAGTTGGAAGAGCGCTGGCACGGTTAGCCAGAAGTCGCGGGTTCAAGTCCCAGCATGGGTGGAATTTTTAGCCTCTAAATAGGTTATTAAAAGCGTACCAAAAATGTAAATTAAACGACAAACTTTAATTGATGTGTCTCAGAAATTACATAACATTACATTTACATACAGGCACATACATTTAATTGCACATTTTAGAGCTGTAACTCTGTTTATTTTGGTGAAGGCAAACAAATACTGCCTGATGCCTCGTTGTTCTAGACGTTAAGGCGCTTAACTACCAAAACAGAGATTGTGGGTTCGATTCCCTCTGGGGGCCGCCTTACATTTGTATAAATGGCCTCGATCTGGGTGTATTTCCCTGTTTGTGATGTCCTTGCCTGGTTTTATGGTGGCCGTAAAACGAAATTAATTATAGGAAATCCCCGGGCAGTAAGGGCAAGGCAGGCGCTCCCATTGCGCACTTTCACTTACAAATTTAATGCAAAATCTCAACTTTTATTCAGCGCATCCATTCGCCGAATTTCGACGGCCGCAATGAACAATCTGGCTCACTCATAAAGTTATGTAGCTTTTCGCCCATTTAGACTACGCGAAATAGATATTCGATACTGAAAAATGGCGCAACGGCGTGCCCTCCATAGTGTTCTCTGCATATTTACTTCTCACCAAAATTTCCTGTTTCTCTTGTCGAAAATGTTCAACATAACATAACATAAACTCACGCCTGTATCCCAGAGGGGTAGGCAGTGACCAGGGACTGCCACTTGCTACGATCCTGACAGATCACTTTCGCTTCCTCAACATTTATTAGTCGTTGCATGCACGTACGCCGGTTTCGGGTACTTTTTATCTTGCCCTTTGCTAATACATCCCCTATTTGGTCGAAATATGTCCGTCTGGGTCGTCATGATAGACTTTATTTAAAGATACTGAAAAAACCCGTATTTTTTATGTTTATTAAATTACACATAAAGAACTCATAATTCAATCCAATAGTTTCAAATAAAATAATAAAAATAAAATAATATTAAAATACACCTAAGCCTATTTACTTTAAATTTTCATAAAATTTCTCTAAATTATAAGGACACATGTCTAAAAGATATTTAATTGAAGCATTTAGGAACTGATTGATCTCCCTGGAGATTTTCAGGTCATTTATCATAAACCTTTACCGCTATTTGTTTAGTGCTCTTACTATAGGACTTGGTTCTGCTAGGTAGCACTTCAAGGTTAAGCCGATTACGATCACTCTGCCACATCCGGCGGCCGCGGCCGAGGGGCGGACCACAACGGGGAACAAGACCCAAAATTAGATCGGACTGATATTGTATTTCCGTAAGATTACAAAAAAAAATTAATTGGAAAAATAATTAAAAATAAATCATAAGTAGTACAACAAATTATATTCTTTTTGTACATTGTAATATTGTATTACAGTATAAATCATCGTCTCACAACTGATGTGGTTGACTGGAAGAAATTTCTATAGAAATAAGCTCGCCTACGTACCCGTTCTTATTGCTTTGTTTTATGTGTAACATATTTCTTTCTTGTGTACAATAAAGTATATTGTATTTATATCAACAAAATACACAGGAAAATTCTCCAATAAAAAAAGTCTTTCGGGGTCTCAAAAAATGCGAATAATCAACTTAATCAAATAATAAAAAACTTATTAGATTTAGTTTTGTCATTGAATTCTGAAAGTATCTAATGAGGGTGCAGATATTAAAAACTTTATTTGATGAGATAACACAAACATTGATAAATGTGTCATACATTACAAGGCGTTCGTTCCCAACAGTGTTTGCGCCCGATTTTTAAAGAGCGTTTTTTATACCACGCGAATACAATTTTCGTCGAACTAGATTACGAAAAGTATTAGTCGTAGAAAAAATCTTTACCACGACTATAAATTGTTTAAAGCCAGCGCCACAAGCATTTGTGTATTTGGAAAATTAGCCATTCATTAACGGATTTTCTGACAAATCATTACTACTAATTTTGTAAAACCTGCAATGTATTATAAATCATCGGCAAACCTCTATTAATGGCCTCTCCAATTGGATTAAAATATTTACTTTGCATGTTGTCGATTGTAAGAAAGCGATTTGGCTTCACCCGTATTATCTTTGCACCATTACGCTAAAGTCTAATTTTACACTTGATCTGCAGCATCCGCGCTGCGTTCCTTTCATTTTACGATAATATTCGCGATAATTGCGTATTTCCGACGCAAAAGGGGCCCCTTGTTGTATAAATATTTGATTTTTCTGTAACAAAGACGAGTTTGAGAAGTTTTGCGTTATACTTATTCGTAAAAGAATGATTTCTCAGGGGGATGTAAACTAAAAGAACAGTGCAGTCAAATAGCTCGTTTTTTACAATGAGTCAGAATTACCAAAGAGGTTTTTAAATACCTGTTAAGAGACTTACGGTCTTAAAAAAAATTTTACTAAACAGTCACCTATTTGGCCTCATTTTACTACCACTAAATTTCGTTTGACCAATAAATTGTCGTTGAAATAACGTTTAATTTGTGAACTTATTTTTGTTACCTAATAAATAACCCAATTGGTCTACGGCTGATAAATACGTCGAGTAACGTCCGTGGAAAGCAAATTTTATATGAAATTGGGGCAGTTAATAATGGTGAGGTAAAAATTCGGTTTTACATAAGAATTTTTGTCGTCAAAAAAGTGCATTTTGTATTTTCATACAGTCGTTTATCATAAGTTATATACCTTTGTGAAGTTATAGTAGCCATACCATTCGCTAACTGTGAAGGAAAACATCGTAAGGAAACCTGAGAGTCTAAGGTATTCACATACGTCAGCGCTTAAAATCGCCAATACGGCTTCTCCACGAGAGAAGGCCTGTGCTCTACTGTGGGACGTATATAGGCTGCTTATGTATACAGTCGTGCACCAAAATATATATTATTGAATGAGACAAAAATGTTAACTTCCATCCCTATGTAAAGATTTGATTTAGTTTAACATCTCAATCATCCATAAATTCAATATTTTTTCTCAATTTAGGAAATAGGAGACGTATTAAACTCTCATTCAAAGAGAGAAAATAACATAAAGAAGATGCTCACCGTGTTCGACTAACCCTCTGCCATAACACACGGCTAGCCGCTACAGCAACGAAGCAGAAGCTTTGGTTTTGTCTCTGAAGTTTTCCCTGTGATGTGAACCGATTATAATTTTTAAGCACCGGTATTTTCCATTTACTTTTAAAAAAAAATCACAGATTTCGTGCCTCACACGACTATCGAGCACATTGGAAATGAATCGAGCCATAAATGTCATGTGAAGATTGTCGCTCCGACTTTTTGACTTTTTTCAATAAGTTTAAGCTACATGCTACCCTTAACCCGATCGTCTTTGTTTTAGGCTCAAATTGTAGCTGACTAAATTGTCCAGAGAAATGTTTCTCAAATTTTTGATATCATTCTTTTTTTCCAAAATATCGAGCGCCAAAATCAAAAATTCGGAAAAATTTAATTTTTTTTGCACTATTTTGGCCATAACTTTTTCGTTTTTGACTTTCTTGAACAATTCTTTCTGCACCTTATAGTTCTTGTAAATACGCTTTTTGAGTCTTTTTTAATATCATTTCTTCACAACTCTTCGAGATATAAGGGGATCGCACTTTTTCGTGAATCAGAGCCTACACTGGAGCGAACGAAAAGACATTTCCATTGTCAAAACGGTTTTCTTAAGTTTTTTTTAGTTCTTCCATAAAGTTTTATGATTTTTATGAAAATGTATTGATAAAAGAAAATAGATTGTATCTGATATATGAACAAATCTTAAAATCAACCGTTTGATGCAAGAAAGGCCAAATACAAACATCTAACAGCCTGATTCACCTAATAATCACCGATTATTGTCGGTACAGGTTTCGAAATATGAATTGAATTGTGTTTTCATTAAAGCATTTCTTATTTAAAAAAAGTTTTAAATGTGATTTTTTCTTTTGACCACTGGCCGCACTTTACAAACTACACTACAAAAATTAATCAATTAGTTTTTAAAATAACCGGTTATTAGCGGCTTCTTAAAAACCGGGATTTCACCGGTTTTCTTGAAACCGGTTCACATCCCTACTCTGCAAAGATAATCCCCTAGAACGATATTATAGCCACCTAATTTCTGGCTCTTCATCGCCTTCCTTTATAAGACAAACATTTTCCACCCGGCCGAAGAGAAACTTTTTACAAATCAGCGAGGGTAATCCGACGGAACGACGTCATCTAGCAAAAGTCGCCTGCTATTTCCAGATATTTTGCCCTTTCTTTTGACAAATTGTTTAGCCTCGCCGGCCCCAACCCTGACCTCGCTTAGGCATCCTAACAAAAAAGAAAATCTTTACTAATGCATTAAAATGAAGCAGTTGTCTCTTTACTACAGCGCGACCAAAATAAATTTAAAAAGGTGACACGTCACGGTTTACTTATAACTGATGAAGTATCATCATCATCATCATCAACCATTTCACGTCCACTGCAGGATAAAGGCCTCCCTCGTGGTTTTCCTAACCATGAAGGGTTTTGCCATAATCGCCACGCTTGGCAGGCGGGTTGGCGATCGCAGTATGCGGTTGGAATCTCAGGAAGACGCCGCTGCCCGTCTCCTGATAATGTATTTCCTTAGTCGCCTTCTGCGACATCCACGGAAGGAAATGGAGTGACGCTATTCTTAATCCGGCGCCACACGGAAGTATGAAGTATGATTTTAAAATAATAATGATAACTTCCACACAAGAAACTTGTCTGCATTTAAGCTACATTTGTTTGTAAAAGTTTTATAGCTCTCGCGGTAGTAATGTAGGTTTGACTTGGTATTTTATCATCGTTATCTCTGAAAGCGACAGCGAAATTTGCACGATCTCTTTGATTAAAATATAATTTAAAAAACAAACTCTAGTGATCCTCAATCACCGTATGTAAATATCTTTTGTAGAAAACCTTTCAAGTAATGAATTAAAATCGGGAACCTTCCTTTAACGAGCTCGTTTGATACATCAATTAACTTACTTAATAACAGCGATGAATAGGCAATTTTTTGCGCATTTAACTACCGTAAACTAGAAAACAACGCGAAAACGTTACATTTTTTAATTAGCGATAATGCTGACTCAACGAAAACGTTTGTTTTAAATAATATGTAAGGCTGACGAATGGTTCTTATGTTGCTGGTCATTTTGTCTTGAGTGGTTATTTTGTCTTGAGCATTTTTCTTACAAAAAACGAAAAAAGTATTGCTAAGTATGGTCAAGAGTGCCCAGTTCGCCACACGAAACCACATTTGTGTAAAAGGAAAATCTCATGCCTTTTGTTTATAAAAAATGTTAAAGGCAATAAAGAACGACTGAAGATATTTTTCCCTTTAAACGGCCCGCCCATTTTTTATTAACGGTACCCTGAAAGGGTCTACAACATCGCGACTTTTTATTTGAGGCGACATCGCAACATTTTCCCACTCGACCCCAATGTTTTTTTGTCTGCACGGTTAAGGTAAGGAAGGATAAAATAAGGGTTAACAGCGTACTTGACACAGTACGTTTGATTTTTATGACCCATAAAATCGAGCAAGTTTCCAGAAATGCTCAAATTCTTTGATAACTTCCTGTGTCAGGATGTTCTTCTTTTTTTAATTAGGACAGGTTGAAACTTGACCCCAAGTACGGAGGTAGACGGAGTCTAAGATATTACGTGTTTACCTGTTAAATGCCGGTTGACTCTGTGTCCCATTCTCACAAGAAAAAACATGTGTTTGTTTCTTGGCATTACCCCGTCGCAGTATTACTCACTATCATAGTAAGTACCTACACACTTACTACTGGACCGCCGCCGTGCCGCCACTCCGTTTCTTTTCTGCAGGAAGTTCCTATTTTCCCGACAAAAGAAATGGTCGATTTACAGCGATTTCCTTCAGGAAATGGAAACAAATGTTGGCTATGTGTGAGGGATGTGATCCGTGGCCGGCCGCTGCCCGCCGGATGAACGATGCGCTCCATTCCCAAAGTTACGAGCAAACAGTAAACAAGAAGCCGACTTTTGCGAACAATTTGTGGAATAAAACACGGGATTAAATAAACCACATTTCGATTACCTATCCACCGGAATGATAAACCAGGGATTAACCGTGGGTTCAGGATATGCGGGACGTATCATTGGATTTTTCCGCACGTAGAATTTTTCTCCGCTTGTGGATCGGGAAAAACCTTCATCGTTTAGTTTGAGTCATGTTTAAGCTATCCAACGCTTAGTATACGATTAGTCAGTATTTTTTTCTATAAGATATTGGTCGATAAATCACACTCAATCTGTAAACAGACCAGTGTCCATCCGTTAAGTCATTTTATATTGGCTTCGCTTTCGGAAGCGCGAGGTCTGAAGGATTAGACTAAATGTCTCTTTCTACGTGAACATTATGGAGGGAATGCAGCATGCAGTAGTTGTAGATCGTTCAAATATTGATGATGGTGACTGTACTAGAGTGATGCTGGAGCATTGTTCATGAGTCACGCTATTCAGGCATTCCGAGCATTGTCCGGCCGACCCACGTCACGGTGACATCACACACAGCCCGCCATCAGCAATATTTACTGCCCCCTATATTTACGCCGATGCTGCGGCAATGTTATACTAATTAACCTCATTACGCTTTCACTTAATTTCTCTGCGTTCCATGATGAATTGAAGCAATTGGCTTATCGGACGGTACCGGGCCCAGTATCAGTAATAGCGTTAATTTACTCACCCTTAATGGACAGTGAACAACACCCACTTACAGCAAGTTTCTAACAAACTTAGCCACCGGGCAGTGCCTTAGCGATAAATACGGAGTGCAATAAATAACACTAAGTTTCAGTTTCGCTTTAGTTATGAAGAACAGGAACAAAGGACTGGGGGATGAATAATGTCGAATTTATTCAAGACAAGCGCGAAACAAGCGGTGCAGTAAAGTTGGGCGATTTATTGCGGAACTCAAACGCGACGTGTCGGGACGGGCCGAGCTGCCCGCAGCAGTTCAAACGCTCCGCCGAGGATGTTTTGTCATGACTTGTCGGTGAAGCGCAACTTTGTCAGTGTCATTCATAATAGGTCGAACGTGAAACGTAGAACGGAGTGCTTGCCACTGCAGTGTTGAATCGCGATGTAATATTGTTGACGCAACTTTTAATGATTCGTGTAGATTAAGCATCTTACAATTAAAACAAGTCTTTATCGCCATCACAATTAAGTACATTGTTGAAAGGCGTCGAAAAGGCCTATCACTCGATTCCCTTGTCTTACCCTCAGCTGACTCATGGTGACTTTTCACTTCTATCTTCTCGGTAAACTTGCTTGATTAATTTGAAATGCATGAGCCTTCCAGTTTCTTCGTGAAACTTTCCACGTGTAATGCCTGAAAGAGCGCCTAAAATTTTCCTGAAGCAAGGATCGATGGATAATAGCCAATATTATGTTCGGCCGTGAGCGGCGACGGACGATAAATTTCCTCACGTGATATTGAAGACATGGTTGAGTAAAATACTGCCACTCGATTTACTGAACCTCTATGAAGACAAAAGAGGTCAAGGCGCTGAGTAAATATGCAATTATCTTTAGATTGGGTTTACTCTTCACGTTTCATAGTCTCTACCTCATATCTCTACAAATACATACATACATAAACTCACGCCTGTATCCCAGAGGGGTAGGCAGATACCAGGGACTGCCACTTGCCACGACCACGACTTTCGCTTCCTCAACATTCAGTAGTCGTAGCATGCACGCACGCCGGTTTCGGATCATTTTTGTCTTGCCCTTTGCTAATACATCCTCTATTTGGTCGAAGTATGTCCGCCTGGCACGTCCCTTACCAGCCCTTCCACTCACATTCGCTAGATATATTTGTTTCGTCAATCTTTCTTCCTTCATACTCTCCACATGTCCAAACCAACGCAACATTCCTTTCTCAATTCTACTCACTACATCCTCTTTCAGTCCTCAACATTCTCTAATCAAACTATATTGTACACATTATATGAGTATTCTGTCATTGTACTGTGTTTTAAGCGAATAAATTATTTCAATTCAACTATTGTGTCTCCTGTCATCTCTACAAAATAAGTATAAATCTGCGTAGTCAAACATGAGCACTATCAAGAGAGGCTTTTGCGCTCTCTTGGTACTATTGAACGACAAAACTGCTCCAAGCCCTGTGTGAACTTACTGTCTTTGACTATTCTTTTTATTGCATGAACGCATCAAAACTTTGATAGGTGATTTTGTGTACATGCCTAGTTATATTTGTATTCTTCTTTTTCAGAATATAAAACTGATACAAAATGTTATGCTAACATATAAGAATAAATCATTCTTTTAATAAAAGCAAAAAAATATATATGTTTTTATTTTGCCGAACAAAGAAGTGAAAAGTATTTTCTAAGATTAAAAAGAGCACTAGACATAATAAAATCTGAATTTGCACGGATGTTTATTCGTGTATTTTTTCCATTTTACAATTTTCCGACGTTTTGGTACTTTTGCAAGTGCCGTGGTCTCGGTAGACTGAGGTGACAGGCGTCTTTTTTAAAAGCATTAACTGTTAGTTTACTACCCTTGGCAAAACAATATTAAGTTACGTTCCAAAAATATTTTGGCAAATATTTAAATTTATATTGGCAAAACAATAATTTTATATAAACTCAAAAATATTGATTATTAGTAATTGGAATTAAAATTCAATCTACAAAACAATTATTTGGCATAAACTCAAAAATATTTATTATTAGTTATTGAAACTAAAATTAAATCGCCAGTCACACTTCTAGCATGGGGGTCTCATGCACTTAAGCCCTGGTTCTGTAGGTATGTTCCAACCACGATCTCTATTGAAATTTGGATAAACGAGTAAATATCCGTGCAAATTCCGTTTTTATTAATTGGAAAGTGCCTACCCTTCCGGGATACAGTCGTGAGTTTATCTAGGTATGTTAATAAGTAAGACCTACTGAAAAGGAACCTAATGCGTTTGGGTGAGCAGACTGAAAAGGTAGTGAAATTTTTGTACATGGTAAGCGGAGATGCGTGCTCACGTAAAAAAACTCAGTCATCTGCCAAAAAGGCTCGACACTTACAGAAACAACATAAAGCTGGCCGGTTTTTCGTCGTGCGTTTATTTCATGTCCTCGGTCAAACCTACCATCGCATTAAATAAAGCCTGTGTATGGAAATATATTATCTAATTCAAAAGCCTCACTTTTTTTTATATGCAGCACATAGTATAGTAATATTAATTCGAATTAGCCACTTAATTTTTTATCAGGCTTAGTATTTTATAAGATTACTAGCTGACTCGTCAAACATTGGTTTGCCAAATATAAATCAGCATATGACCTATTCTTAGACCGACCAAATATGGACAAAAAAATCATAAAAGTCGGTGAATCCGTTTCGGAGGAGTTTGATAACAAACACTGTGCCACGAGATTATTCACGAGACAATATTTTGTTTAGTTTCACTATTGATTTCCTTATCAATAAATAAAATAAAATCACGGACATCGTAGACATATTTTTGTTTTTGGTAAAAATTGCAAAAACGTCTTATTATCATAGGGTGACATGACCACTTATGTGACCAAGCCCTTCAATAAAGATAAAAAAACAATTAAAATTCTTTTTGCACTTATTCTCAACCTTTTACAATAATTGTAAGCGAGTGTGTGAGTGCGAATGAACGCCGTGGTATTAAACGCTCTGGAAGTCCTCATCGTCGTCATCATCCGCCCACCAGCAGTGGGCAAAGATCTTTTCCCCATTACGCCATTCGCATCCACGATCCGGAAATCCTGAAACTCACATATATTTAGTCAGGATCTAACAACAACCGTACCGTATTGATCGCATATCAAATAGGTCGTTGTTTGCCTGTTGACTTATCTAACCGCAACAAATTATATATCCTACTATATAAACCTATCTTCTGGCGGGTAGTGGGATGCGCATGTGTGTGTGTGTGGGGCTTAGCGGTGGTAACTCGTTTGTAGTATTAACATTTCATCACCTACTATGGCATAGCTATTTTGGCTAGTAACATACTTCTTTTGACAAGCTGAGGTCATAATATAAGATTACGTACTTAATCAAAGTCACATAATCCGCGTATTGCGCGGCCGCGCCGCACCGACAGGGCACGTCCTCGCTATAATTAACGGATTTTGGGTCAATATCCGCGGCACCTGTCCACCGCTAATTACTTCATAACTTCACGCCGACATGCGTTCATATCAGATAACGAGCTAACTGGAACACTGCGCTGCTACATACCGGATAATAGCACTTACAGCTGCCGCACATCACCATCCGTTTCGGCTTTCTCTTACCATTTAAATTAACTCAGAGGAGCTTACTATGAAGGAAAACATCGTAAGGAAATCTTAGTGTCTTGTTCAGATACCTCGACGTTTGTAATCGTCAATCCGCAGAGAATACGCGTCTCTCTGTCTTTCCCTGTGTGAGAAGCTGTGTGTCCTACAGTAGGATGAATATTATATTATATGCTGCATATAAATACGTTTTTAAAGGCGCTTTGTAAAGAAGATTTATCAATTTACTATCACTGTTTAAAACTCTAAAAAGCTCTCTAGGGCTTTTGTGTTCAGGAGCCTAACATTTTATAATATGAGTTGCCTTCAACTTATCTCCTTCATGGTGTGATTTTTTTGAACCTATGCGAGGTTGAGCTTTACGAAAAGTAATTTCCGTCGGACTAAAAGAGCTGTAGTTGCGGAAGCGGTGGTGTGGCGAACCGTTATAAATTCAGCCCTTATCGCGATGGCTGATGCCTCGGCGCGTTTTCGGGCTAGTTAGTTTCATTTGCACTTTGTTTGCGGAGTGCAATCACATTTTTCATTATGGCGGACGAGGTGGGACGCGGTCGCTTTTGATGCACTCCCCACTGTGATACGCAGGGTTGACATAATGATGAAGCTTGCTGTGCCTTTATAGGACACTTGGACAGGGAAGGGAAGGAATACATTCGTGTAAACAGTTTACTCACTCGACTACTTCGAACCCAGACCAGGGAGAATGCCCTACCGAACCGGTGCTGACTAGCGCCACCAATGGGTAATCATGCCTTTTCATATAGTTTTTGCAAAAAGTAAACAACACAAACCTCAATAATGGTGATAGCTAATTTTAAAACCTACAGCTCATATCCTCGTGTCAATAGCCCAAAACTTTAATCGATTTCCGCCGTTTTTTGAGAAAATCTTTTAAAGCTATAGGTTGTACTAGGTTATTGGACTAACGTTTTAGGTTGTATGTTCTGAAAATAGCAGTGAAGATAAACCTTTTTAAAGCAGAAATCGTAAAATGTGTGGCGGCTAGGTATCTAGGCGCCTAGCTCGCACTCAGGTATAGCTTTACTAGTCCGCCGTTTTGTAAAATTTTTTATGTAAACTTTAGCCTTTACATCTACGTAATAAGATGATTTATGCAGCGTCCAGTGGCACCTTCACTCACACTAGATAGGTGAAGGAACTACCCGGACGCTGCAGTGCCTGGGATATTGTTTATTTTTGATGGAGTGGGCTTGCCCAGCACCTATACCATCCTGACAGCTTAGTCGGCCTAGCCCACAGGAAAGACAAGTCAATAGTGTGGAGCCAACCAAGCCGCACGTTTCTTCACGATGTTAGCCCAGTGGGTAGAACAATGGACTCGGAAGCGAGAGACCCAGGTTCGATTCTTAGTCCTTGCCTGGGTACCATAGCACAGGGTATCTTGCTATGGTAACCACGCTGTGGGGTTTTGTTGTGTGGAAGTTATTATTATTATGAGTGCGGGCATGTACCTATGACCTTGTTTATTTTCAAATGTACGTAACATCTGCAAAGTTACAGTAGCAATAGCACACGCTAACGTTAAAGGAAAACCTCGTGAGGAAACCCGCTGCTTTTTATGTAAGTGCAATGAAATTATAAATAAATAATAACTACTAACTTCAACGAACCTGAGAGAGAGGTTCTTGCTTTAAAGTCATCATCATCATCTTCAGTCCGTCGATGCCCACTGTTTGACAAGGGCCCCTTCATCTGCTTTGCGCTGATATTCTCCAGGTCTTCCCTGCTATCTGGTTAATGTTGTCGCGCTACCTGGCTGGCCATGCGCCACCATGCTTTAAACTAATCTGCATTATCTAGATCTCTATGATAGAGTTCTACTCATGTCTAAAGCGCAGTGCAAGCGGCAGCTTAAGGTACCTAAATGGGGCATGCACGAGTTTTAATCTTTGTTCGTTGGGGAAACGGGTAGCTCCAGGCGGCATGCGGGATAGAAAAGTGCCGCTTTCAATCAGCTGTACCCACCTAAATGTCATCTCGTAGAGCATAATATTGAAAGTTTTTTTTTTTATATCATACATGCAAACCTTTCGGATTATGCTTGCCGCGCTGAGACGACCTATCTCCTCTAGACTCAGCGTCAGCGGGGCGTTATTGAATTAGAATTAGGAGTGCTATTTTCAGTCAAAAACTCTGAACTATAAGTAATCTAATATTTCAGCAGCCGAGTGAGTCGGATTACTCTTGAAGTCAAATTACTCGTTGTTCAGAAAAATACAAAATAATATATAAATCAAGGTTTGCACCAATTTCTTAAGTGAAGCTTAGGCTGCCCTTAACTAAAAATTTTCATACAAGTCATTTTAAATGGCGATTTAAGTGACATTTAAAAAGTCGTGCAAGTTGGCCTTTTTGTTTTTTTATGACTCACGGTTCTCTTATATAATTAAACATTATATTTAAGAGAAAGTAAGGAAGAAAGATATTTGTTGTAACAATTTCACACAAACCAAGAAAGAAAAGATGGTGGGTAGCCTAGTGGAACATTGGACTCGGAAGCGAGAGATCCAGGTTCGATTCCCAGTACGGGCATGTACCTATGACTTAGTTTTCTAAGTTATGTACATTTGTGAAGTTATAGTAGCAAAACCACTCGCTAACGGTGAAGAAAAACATCGTGAGCAAACCTGAGTGTCTGAGCTATTTGCATACCCAGCACTTGAAATCGCCAATCCGCGGTGGGCGTGTTGATTAAGCCCATACACTCTCTCTCTGAGAGAAGGTGCCCGATAATGGGACGTTATATAGGCAGCTTATGAATTAAGAAAAGGCATACCACACATAGTTCATCATCATCATCATCATCATCAGCCATTTGACGCCCACTGCAGGACATAGGCCTCCTTCGTGGTTTTCATAACCATGAGGGGTTTTGCCATAATCGCCACGCTTGGCAGGCGGGTTGGCGATCGCAGTATGCGGTTGGAATCTCAAGAAGACGCTGCTGCCCGTCTCCTGGTAATTGATTTCCTTAGTCGCCTTCTACGACATCTACGGAAGGAAATGAAGTGACGCTATTCTTTATCCGGCCCCACACGGAACACATAGTTACAAATATAGAAAAGAAAAACATTTATTTGTTGTTTGGCATTGAACGCCACACGTGATATGATTCATTGAGTTCATATGTCACATTCATAAGGACTCAGATTAGAAGGGAGTTTCTGTCTCTGTCTTCTTCTTCTAGAATGTAAATTCCTTAGGTTGAAATAAATTTATAGTAGGTACATTCATATATTAAATATCACCCAAGTTCATTTAACGTTTATTTGTAAATGCGTGTCACTTCCAAATATCCAAACTCATAGTCTTCTTAGACCTTTATTCTGTAATTTTAATACCTCGAGGAAGATAACAAATGCAGCCCCTAATCAAATTAATATCCAATGGCGCAGATTAAAATACCTAAATCAGGCAGGCGCTAGCTCCGGCCCTTCTAAACAATCCAGGTGGAGGGCAGCTGCGCTCCGCGATTTACCGCTGCGCCGCACTATTGTGCGCCTGGAAAAATTATTAATTGCTTTTATGACCGCGCCCTGCATCTCCCTCCCACTAGCTCTGAAGCCCGGGCAAACTATGTACAGGTGCGTCAAAATCACTTGATCTTCCGATAACTTCGAAAACGTGAAGAAGTTATCAATCTTTCAGCTATGGGTTTCATACTTGAGTTCTATTTGAGTGTTCATATTTGAGTTCTACATTGCTTCACATCCCGTTCTGGGTCCGTCACGATTCTGAGAATCTACGAGTGCTTATTTGCTAACATACTGAGCTGAGTATTATGTTTCAATAAAAACAATAACTTCCACACATCACAATCACTTGTCCTGGTCCCAAACTAGGATACTTTGTGCTTTGGTAACCAGGCAAGGACATTACAAACATGAAATATACTCAGACTGAGGCCATTGGGTATGTTGAAAGTTTCTGCTTATTGTACTAGGTCCTAGGTCCTTTGTCGCGGGTCCTAAAAATCACTGTTAACATGATTGACAGATTGTACACTATACAGACACTTTTTGCAAATACGATCTGTAAAAAAAGATATGATTTTTAAATTAAATTATACTTTATTGCACACACAAGAAGAAAAAAACAGATTTGCAATATCCAAAGTGCTGTACGAGCGGCGGCGTACCCAAAACACTATGAATTTTTGGTTTTTTTTTTCAGTTTTTGCTCAATATGTCAGTGAAGGAAGGCACTACCCCTATATTACGCGCAACAAATCCTCAGCGATTCCAATCGTCTAACTGTCAAATTAGTATGGAATTTGACAGTTAGACGATTGGAATCGCTCAGGATTTCGTGCGCATAATTAGGCCTCCGACAGGTATAGTTACTATGCATACGACCCCCTTTTCATGTTTAACTTTACTGGACTAAGTACGGATTTTCACATCGTTTTCGGACCAATCACTTTAGCCATATTAAGGTCATTGTTAGAAAATCTGCTCAGAAATTATGTTCAATTTAGTTTAATCCAGATGATTTCTGTCTAAACGGCTTTCAGCGCTAATCTGTGGTTTTGCGGAATGTTCAATCCCACTGAAACAAGCATTTTCCTTCAGCTTCGCCCGTATTTATTTAAGGTTGTTCAGTCCATACAACAGTCAACACTAGCTACATAAAACCCACTAACATGGCAGACTTCAAACCCTCTAATGTGGCAGGCATGGTAACGGCTGTTGTCTGCACTCATTCAAGAGAACTCCATATGAAAGAAGTGAACCTCTGCGAGAAGGGCAAACCAAACGCCTGCCACATTAGGCTTGCAGGTACTCCAGAGAGCGATGCGCGTTATCTCTATCGAAGATCACGTGCACCAACATCATAAGAAGCGTTCATCATCAACCCATTATGTCCCCACCGAGGGGCACGGGTCCCTTCCCTGAGGAAGGCATAGGCCATACTCCACCGCGGGGGCCAAGTCCGGATTGGTGGAGGCTTGTAGACTAGTGGCTCGTCTACTGTCAGAAGTTGTCAAGCCGCCCTAAGGCCTCTGACTTGGCTTAACGACTGCCATCTATCGACGGCAGCCGGCACCAACAGCTTAACGTGCCTTGCGAAGCACGGAACCGCTCGGAAAAATGCCACTAGCGTTAGGCATAGACGGCGACCCATCCATGCACTGAACGCGCCCTGTGTTGCTTTACCTTCGTGATCGTTTAAGATCACTCAGGCAGCCGGGGCTACGAGCGACTAGAAGCGTTGCTAGGCTGAAATTGAGATCGGCAAGTCATGTATGTTGTAGAGAGGACGAAAGCTTTAACTATGTACCACTTTTCGTGCAAATAAACTATTTTATTTCATTTCAAAGGTAGGGTCGAAAGTTACTCATTAATAATACCTTTATTGCACATAAGTAAAAAAATACAATGGCAATTATCTTAAGGTAAACTTTTATTCACCAACTTTCTTACTGCCGATAGAGCGGTGGTAGCCTAGTGGGTAGAACATTGGACTCGGAAGCGAAAGACCCAGGTTCGATTCCCAGTGTACTTATGACTTTGTTTTCGAAGTTATGTACATTTGTGAAGTTACAGTAGCAATACCACTCGCTAATTGTGAAGGGAAACATCGTGAGGAAACCTGAGTGTCTGAGCTATTCACATACCTCGGCTGTCGAAATCGCCAATCCGCGGTGATTAAACCCATAATCTCTCCCTGAGAGAAGGCCTGTGCCCTACAGTGGGACGCAGGCGACTTATCGTTACTGCCGATATCGATAGCACGGCAGAACTAGTGTGGCAACCGCATAAAATATAGAAGCATCGGCCGGCCACCAGCGAAGTGATACCGACAAAGCAGTAGGAAGCCCTGGGAAGAGCAGCGCAGTGTAGAAGCGGCTGGCGCATTCATGAAGAGTCCCACAGTATAATGGTGATGATGTTTATGGAGCCACTGTTAGTACAGTAACGGCATAATCCATAACATAAACTCACGCCTGTATCCCAGAAGAGTAGGCAGAGACCTGGAACTGCCACGTGCCACGATCCTGATAGACCACTTTCGCTTCATCAACATTCATTAGTCGTTGCGTGCACGTACGCCAGTTTCGGGTACTTTTTATCTTGCCCTTTGCTAATACATCCCCTATTTGATCCAAGTATGTCCACCTAGAGCGTCCCTTGCCGGCTCTTCCACCCACTTAATCCACAAGATGATTAAAGAGAGTATACGGGTGTTGAACAAAATTTCAAACAGAATCCAATCGAAGTTTAAACTATGTCGTAGCCGGCGGGGTGCGTGTTGGCAAACTGACAAAATACATATGTATGTAGGACCTAACCACGTGGTAATTAAAGTTAGACCGCACTGGCAATACAAGCTTCGCGTATGTAGGTACTAAATAATTCCGTGATGTTTCTTGGCGAATATATTACATGTGATAAGTGAAGTTGGGATCAGTTGCGGTGAATTCGCGGTGGGCACGCGTGGTGATTAAGCCCATACGCTCTCCTTGAGAGAAGGCCTGTGCCCTACAATGGGACCCATAAAGGCTGATTATGCGCAAGATTAAGTAGATTCATTATAAGCAACCTATATACTAGATGTACTTTGCATGGCAAAGACCTTCTATCAGAGAGAGAGACAGACAGACAGAGATAGAGAAGGTATATTTATCACCAAGTTTACTTACTTCGTATCGGCGAATTCACGTGATTGGATGTAGACACCTCAGGTTTTTTCACGATGCTTTCCTTCACCGCTAGGGAGTGGTATTGGTTTTTATCCAGAACCTCTCAAATCTAGAGATAAACGAAATTCAACTGTAACAACAAACCTAGACTAAAAAGATACTGTACTACATAATAATTCAACCTATATACGTCCCACTATAGGGCACAGGCCTTCTCTCTGAGAGAGGATGGGGTTAATTACCACGTGTGCCCGTGGGCACCGCGGATTCGCAATTTCCAGCACTGAGGTATGTGGACACCTCAAACCCTCAGGTTTCCTCACGATGCTCTACATAATGCGACATTATGCGAAATATATGAAAACTACACAATGCGACATTATGCGACAGAGCGAAACGAATATTTTGTTCTGATAAATGCGTTAACATACATAATCGAGGCACAGATCAGCCATAATACATAGATTAAGATGATTTGATGCGCCCTTCTGCCACAATCTCTTTCGCTGTGTTCGGTGAAAATAGAATAGCTCTGGGTGCCCCCGTAAGTCCGTCCATATTGAATCGTTGTCTATCTAGGACTCGCGAGCCCCACGGAAGCCTCCCGTTGAATTCTATCCGGGCCCGGAAAACGCCAAATCCCTCTCTAACTTTCCATTTTATTCCGGCGGTGGCGTCGTCGTTTCGTGAAAATGCTTCTTTGAGTTCGAAAGCCTATTGCATTTCTAGCTCAATCCCTTTTCTATCTCAAAATGATGTTATTTATTTTTGGAAAGGAATGTCGGTAGAGCGATAGAGGTATGCCAGCTTTGTTGCAAGAGGGAAACCTACAATTCTCGAATTCAGTCTGAATTAGTACGAAATATAGATGTGAGTATCCAGCCATGGCCAGCAGTGGACGAGTATGGGTCGTTCGATCATGTGGAGCAACGATTATGTATTTGATTACCTACCTGTTTTTCCCCCTTCGGACTAAACAACCAAACTAAATCAAATCAAAGTTTTTTTTATTCAGAATAACATAGAAACTGTGACTTATTGAATGTTAGAAGTAAAACTAGGTGTCCATTTCAAGATCATTTTGGAGAAAAAATGGTCAAAAAATCTCCATACTTTTCAAATAATTTCCTTAATTAACAGAGTTTACATTATTATTGTGGCAAGTGGCAGTCCATGGTCTCTGCCTACCCCTCTGGGATACACGCATGAGTTTATGTATGTATTATCATCTTTGTCTTCTAAGTATTATTTAATGTTATGTTATAGGCAAATCCTTGGCTATAGGTAACTACTGAGACAAGGGGGCTCTACTTAGTATGCCAGCTTATTCGACATACCTACCAAGGAAAACACAACACTCGTGCAAAGTAAAACAAAGGCGTAGTATCGGAACCACCTTTGCGTGATCTCGAACGCACGCATCCCGGCCGGTTATGCCAAAAGTTTCCGGGATTGAACGGTCCGGTATTACCATAAACCACCCCCGGTGTCCGGTTTCACACTAGACGATAATCGTAACTGCGTGAAGTCGTTGCTACAATGTTGCTCATCTGAAATTGTGGTACCTTAACTACTTACCAAAAGGTTTTTCCTCTGTGCCAAAAGCAAAAGAACGAGAAGAGCCGTCCCCAAATAGTGGGATGGAGCAAAGACAAAGAATTTTATTACATTCTCAAATTGTAGTCTTACTTTACTAAGCAGTTAAGGTATTGTAAGACTACAATTTTAGATAAATTTATTATTACACGCTCAAATTGTAGTCTTGTTGCCTAGTAAAGCAAGACTAGGCTACTCCTACTAGAGTGGGTAGGCTACTCCTACTATTGGACTCGGAAGCGAGAGACCCAGGTTCAATTCCCAGTGCGCGCATGTACCCATGACTTTGTTTTCTAAGTTATGTACATTTGCAATACCACTCGCTAATTGTGAAGGAAAACATCGTGAGTAAACCTGAGTATCTGAGCTATTCACATACGTCAGCGCTTGAAATCGCCAATCCGCGGTGGGCACGCGTGGTGATTAAGCCCATACTGTCTCCCTGAGAGAAGGCCTGTGCCCTACGGTGGGACGTATATAGGCTGCTTATGTAAGACTACAATTTGAGAATGTAATAATTATCTCCTTCTTTGTCTTTGCTCCATCCCACTATTTGGGGTCGGCTCTCCTCGTTACTTTGGTCCAGAATTTTCTGTCCTGGGTTGTGTTTTTGCTCAATTGGACTTGCTCCAAGACCACCAGGTAGTTTGTGGACGCAACGAAACGTAACCAAAACAGAAGTCGTGGCTCGGAATTCCCCTGGAGGCCACCGTACTTGATTTGTAAGAATGGCCCCAGTCTGCGTGTAGGTCCATGTTTGTGATGTCCTGGTTAACATAGGACAGGGTATTTTATTATTTAGGACAAGCGACTGTGTTATGTAGAAGTGGAAGTTATTTGGAAAATCGTACAACGTTCGCAGGACGGCCCTAGTAAATGTATGAAACTATCAGTGAGATGATGTCTCGTCGCTACGAATATCGTCCAATGTAAAACCGGCTGACGTCCCAGCATAAATTTTCACTCTTGCCGCAACAAAGAGGAGTGGACCGCGGTAATTTTCCGCGGACACACACAGGCTTTATAATAATGATGGTAGTATACTAATGCATCGATAGATAGGTGCTATAAAGATGCTATTATAGCACATAAATCAGATAAATGTTCCGTAGGAATGGCTGTAAAAAAGCATGACTTTGAAATACAAGTGAAAAAAAATTAAACCGCGATGGGTAAAGCAGGTAGACGTTAAGCGTTTCCTTATTTTATTAACGGGTTGTTTACATAAGAAGGAACAGTCGACAACACATCGACCTTTACATACGTGCACTCTAATCAGTTGCGTTAAGGACGACTTTGCAACAAAAATGTAAAGGTTCACCTGCTGTCGACTACAAGTCGTAATTTGACGTTTTACTTCTCGCTCCGTCAGAAGATCAAGTGTGTTCTCAAGTTCAAAACCTTCAATTAATAGTATATTTTTTATTCGTGAATAGGTGGCCGGCCATCTGCATGGGAAGGACGACGCTAGTCGCGCGTTTTAAACGTCAACAGCGACTTTCCAGTAGGTACATTAATTGACAAATTCTGTCACTTTAGCGCCACAAATCGCGTGACTCGTGCCATCGTAGGGCCAGCCACCCAGGCTGGACTGGTAAAGTTTATGTCGATCAGTTAGTTAAATATTTTTCTTATACGATAGTCAGCCTAATAAAGCTGACAGCTTATCAACCTTGGTACGCGTGAAGTCTACTGTTTTGTTATTTGTTTTATTTTGGTTGAGGTTCGAAGCTCTGTACCTGCCTACAAGGTGTTAAAAAACCGGTCAAGTGCGAGTCGGACTCGCGCACGAAGGGTTCCGTACCATTATCTATACAACATTTGAATATTTCAAGCGTCTACCTGTTGCCATTAATATCGAGCAAAAAACCGCAAAAAATCACGTTTGTTGCCCCTCTTAAATATTAAGGTTATTCTGTTTTTATTTGTAGTTATAAGCGGCAACAGAAATACATCAGCTGTGAAAATTTCAACTGTCTAGCTATCACGGTTCAAGCTAGCTATCAAGCCTGGTGACATACAGACAGATGGATAGACAGACAGACAGACGCACAGTGGAGTCTTAGTAATAAGGTCCCTTGCCCTTTGCGTACGGAACCCTAAAAACTGACCCCGACCCGAAAGCTACGCGTACGTACTGGACACCAAAACAAACTATGCTATAACATAAAAAATGTTAGCACATAATGGACGCGTAACTTTCAGCGTTATTACGGTATGGACCGTAAGTGAAACCATGCGCTTCTATGAGATCCCGATGTTTTGTATTGGGTTAACGCGCAAATTCTTTTTCAAAGGTTGAAAATTTCGATAAGGTTGGGAAGAAATTTTTAGTACTTATACAGTACTAGATGCAAAGGATTTCGCAAAAATATTTAATAAAGGGTAACATTAATTAAACCTCAATATGTACTAAACCGTCGATTTTCCAAGCATGGTTGAGTTGAAAAAATTTTCGCAATCATGCCGATAATATGTTGGTGCTGTTATTATAATATTGTGTTAGTATGTAACATAACATAAACTCACGCATGTCTGCCGAAGGGGTCGACAGGGACCAGGGTTTGCCACTTGCCACGATCTTGACAGATCTCTTTCGCTTCATCAACGTTCGTTGCATGCAGGCACGCCGCTTTCGGGTACTTTTTATCGGGTTAGTATGGACATAGTACATAGTAAAAAATATATTTCATTTTAGTGTTAGTAAGGATAGTAAATTGAAAAAAAAAGTAAACACAAAGTTTAGTAAGTTAACGCCCGATGAACAAAAGATTAAAACTTAGAAATAGTAAAGATGCAAAGTACAAGCCTGCGTAGTTGGGGTAGCAAGCAACCGATTATGGCAATCAATTCAGCTGATCGCGAAGGTGCCCAGATTCAATGAAGCCCCCATTAGCGGGAGGAGCGCTGGATTCCATTAGCGCTCTAACAAATCCCATTATGTAGATAACGCCGCGTTTACACTACACCTTTTGAAACTAGAATAAGTGAGATAGTGATAGGAACCCTGGTGTTTGCCGTTTTAAGTTATAATTTGAACAGAATCCTTCTTCAAGCATTTTTATAATATTAAGAGATGGCGAGACTCGCCACCGAGTTAACGCCACATCACACGACGGACATATAAGTCGAGGCCGGCCTAGGAGACGGTGGAGAGACGATCTCGACCATCATCTGCCGGAGTGGTCTGAGATGGCCCAGGATTGACAAGTCTGGACTGAATTGGGGAGGCCTTTGCCCAGCAGTGGGACATAAACATAGAGGCTACGTAAAAAAATGAAGTAATCAGTGGGCACCTCGAATACAAACTTGAGCGTGCTTACGATCGTGGGAGTAAAACAGTTATTCTGCCAATGTTTTTATTTTTAATTGCAGTAGTCATAATAGTTATCGGTTACGTATTGCTCAAAACTAGACAAAACTATTCTAAAAATGAAATACGTCTATTTGTACGTACCATTGAAAAGGTACAATACCGGGTTATTTCTAAAATGCGCAATTCGTGAAACATGTCGGTTAGAGTTTGACATTTTAAAAAAATATTTGTACAGCAACTTTTGAGACTTTTCCAACTTTTACATAACCTTTTTTAATTTTTTTTCTTATTTTAATCTAATATTTTACCATTTTTTTGATTTGGAGTGGCATGCATTTTTGAAGTGTTAATAATACTTGACCTAAAGATAGAGACCTAGTTTGTTCGCAGTAAAGGAATGTGAAGTGAATGGCTCCTGCTAGAGCTGAATGTAAACGGGGCATGACTCTCTCCGATTCTACTCGCTTAATTACTTCATAACAACGACTGTCAATAACGTAAGCAATTGTTTAATTTACAAGGTCGAGGTACTTTCATTTCGAGTTTAAATTTTATTGGGGGAATTAATTGTAATCACAATTTTATCTTCATAATAATTATTAGTTACATGTTGCTGAAAACTAGACAAAACCTACCCGTATATTATTCTAAAATCAAATACGACTATTCGAACGTACGATCGAAAAGGTTGGGAACCACTTAGCTTGTAACTTTCTCATCTGTACCTTTCAAATTGTGGGTATTTGAAAAAATACTTTTTATTTTTATGTCTCTATCTATAAAGAAAAGTAGGTACCTACAATATACCGTTATTTCCAAAATGCGAAATGAAACATGTCGATTAGAGTCTGTCAATATCGCTGAACATTACCTACATAAAAAATAATCTTCGTCCATAAAAATATGAGCGAATTTAGCACCTTCTCCCCCGACTGCGTCGGAGCCCGAAAGGATATCGTCCATATATTTATTTGTGGATGAAGATACATTTTTATCTGCGTATGTTCAGCGATATTGAAAAACTCTAAATGTATGAAAGTATTTCCGATTCTATGTCCCCCTTAACTCCTTAACCAATGGTCAGATTTTGACAAAGGAGATCTCAATCGATCCGTCGTATTTGCGCGAGTGTTATAGGCTACATGAAATTAACATAAATCTGAGAAACATATAAAAAATCGCTAAAAGGTTAAAAATAAAAACCTGTAATAAAAAATAACCAACAACCCGACTGCTGAGCATTAACTAGCAGGAGGGACCCAAATTCAATGTGAGGTACCTGGATTGGTCCCGCCTGCTTAGTAATTACACGCTCAGCAGTCGGGTTGTCGGTTATTTTTTATTTCAGTTTTTAAAGTCAGTTATTAAGTATCACCGACGGTAACCCGTGCATATCGTGCATACTTCCTATCGTGCATAGAACGTGCATAGTGCATTGAACAACTCGAATGAAACACGTGTGTATTGAGTAGACATAGACAGACAGATCTATCCAATTCCGCTGCGAATCTCGAAGTCGGTGGCACACAACTGCGCCACCACCTGTGCCCGCTCCCTCCGTGTAACGTATTCATTCAGTTTTATTACAATCCTTTTGCGTTTCTATATGACGATATTGATTCATCTGTAATCTATATCCCAGACACGTTTCTAAAAGTTTTCATCCCTATGGGACTATTGTCCCAGTCGAAAGCAAAGTGAAATTGGCAATTTGCAAAACCTACAGAATACTCTCATTCACCTAAGAATCACGAAAAATCGGGAAAACCCGAAAACCATAGTAGTTTTTAATATAAAAAAACCTTTGAGACTCGATTCCTGTGAAGTACGAACTATTTCGTCGTAACAGTCCGGCTCGCACTGGCCGGTTTTTTCTTTCTTAATTTGCCTGACCGCGGTTCCATGTTCTGAAACTCCAAGTACCGCTCTGCCAGGGGTAATTTACGACCGCCCTAAGTAAGTTTGAAGTAGATTAGATACATGACACCTGACTCAAATGAAACTCGCGCGCGCCGGTGTCCCCTCGTAAACCGACACCATCATCCCTTCCACGGCCTATAAATTGTTCTTAGGGAAGCATAAATTACCGCGCCAACGTTTCAGCCCGCTCTCCTCACGAAATTCCATCTTTGAAGGCTAACTTTGTTGAAGAGTTTTGGTAATTTTCTCTGCAAACTTTTTAGGACACAGCATTATTACGTTTGGAATTACCCTACACTTTTTTGTCGAAACGGCCGGCCATAGCCTTGTGTCAAAATTTGATTTCGGAAGTTGAAGTTTCCCCTTTCGCTCTGGCTATAATGAAGCAAATAGACTATCCACAATTACTTTGGCTTATTTCATACATAAATTACGACTGCATTGTATGATATGAAATAATTTATATCTGCGCTACCTTCGGATATTGTGAATCAAGCTTTCCAGCTACTACTATATTTCCCCAGCCGCATAAACTATTTTCTCTTTAGATTAATAACATTCTCCGTCAGTTCAGAGAAAAACCTTTAAGTTATAAAATAAAATCGGGAACTTCCCCGAAATATGATATTTTATTCATCAAAGGTACGCTCTGCTACAGTACTTACGTATTCGGTGAAAATTAATAGTGTGTTTGTTATTTTATTCTATTTAATTTATGAACTTTGTTTACTGATAAAAATAAATAGTATTTTTGCTGCAGCTATGAAATACACAGTTCAAAAGTTAAGCCTGTACCCGCAGAGTAGTTATAAAGTTACTATAAATATGAAACTTTGACGTGAAACTTAAACACACATAGAGCCAGGTATCTCATAAACGTTTTTAAGATACGCCAAACAGTAAAGGCGAGGTAAAATTGCCACGAAAACTAAAGTATTCTCCCGTGAGTACCGAACAACGCTTAACCTTTACAAATTAGTTGCAAACTTCAGCTGAACGTGGGTTGATTTGAAAAGAAATTAATTTTTGAAACAAACTTCTAGGGCCGCAAATGAAACCACTACTTACCATAAAAAAACGGTCAAGTGGGAGTAGTATCATAAGCAGCCTATATACGTCCCACTGTAGGACACAGGCCTTCTCTCAGAGAGAGAGTTGGGCTAAATCGCCACGCGTGCCCACCGCGGATTATCGATTTCAAGCGCTGAGGTATGCGAATAGCTCAGACACTCAGGTTTCCTCACGATGTTTTCCTTCACAATTAGCGAGTGGTATTGCTAACATAACTTCACAAACGTACGAAACTTAGAAAATAGAGTGGGAAAACAGAAAAGTGGGAGTAGGACCTAAATAAAATAATGTACACTTAACTATACGCTTAGAGCAACCTTTTTACTTCTAACCGCAAAGATAAATTGTTATAGTTTTTTTTTTTTAATGTAAAATAACTACAAATTAACAGTTTTCCTCTACTTGTGCTGTAAGACCTTGCTCCTTGATTCTAGATTAATGGGAAGAACCAGTAGGTTTATTAGTTTGATAGATAGAAGAATAAGTAGGTTTTGATATTTTGTATGAATAATGTGACGATCGTGATTACATTTAGCTTGATTCTTTTAAACTTTTAAAGGACAGTGGGAATTTATTAATATTACTATACTTTATTGCACACAACACATTTAACAGGACATTACATAAGAAATTACATGTACAAAGGCGAGCTTATCTCTGTAAGAGATTTCTTCCAGCAAACCTTCGGGTATAGGAGAAGCAGTAGAAAAACGGGTCTATATATGTGCACAAAATAAACTACAAAAAGCCTAAATAACACAAAGTAAAAAGGAAAACAAAAACTACATAAACTAGATATCAGAATAAAAATACATACCTACTTAGATATACATAAATAATATATCTTATAATAAATTATAATAAAAATATATAGCTCAATGTTATTACAGGGATAGATAATGCTCTTTCAACCGCTTCTTGAAGGTACCAAAAGTGGGACTGGCGCATATGTTCTGTGGCAGTGCGTTCCACAGCCTAATAGATTTAATATTATGTAATTACAATTTGATAGCACAACTTAATCTGTTTCTGAGAAAAGGGTCTCTCGGTTCTCTTGCTTGACAGACGGTCGAACCGACAGCAAAAGTGATCATATAAGGGTTCCTTCTGAGGTATGGATGCCTAAAAAGTTTATTGAAGTTCCTTTCGCATACTAATTGCCACTTGAAAAATAATCACAATACATGATAATTCCACTCTAGAGTTGATGATATTAGAGACCTGTTTTGTGTGAGCTCGCTTATTTCTTGCAAGGTATTAAAAATAACCTACAAGTTAGTTTTTTATTGCCTTATAGTTATTGTTGTCCGGTCACTGTTCCAGGTTTATACGTTGATAGGTAAGAGTCCCGAAGAAGTCGCGAGTCCGTCGATCCGACTCGAAGGACCAAAATGTAAAATGGACATGGTTAGTTTTCTAGTGTGTCCAATAAAGAATATTCTTCTTATCTTATAGCCATAACTGTGATATTACAATTGCAAAAACAATTCGTAATTGTGGCGATAAGTTTAACCGAAATAAAAAAGGCTTACCCGTTAAAGATTGCCCACAATTTATCTTTATAAATTAATTGAAATTATAATAATTCTTCTGTGTAAATTATTAGTATAACTGATCGTTTCTGTTATTAAAATAACGGACCTCATTGGATCTTGCCCCTCGCCATATAATTGATCTCGGTAGAAACTTTCCCCAGTCTGCACGTTCGACCTCAAAATTTCGCTTTCTACGCGTCACTGGAGGTAATTTCTTAAACCTACCCCTTCCAGCATCCGCCAGAACCACTTTACAAAGTTAACATGGGTATGACAAGAGGTATGAATGCTAGGCACCTAGACTTCGCGAGAATAAACCTAATGCGGCATGAAAAATGTAAGGGATTTCTGTCAAAAGCCGACATTTTTACTTGGCCAGGTCTAGAACTATTATGATCGCCACGTGACGTCAGTAAAATCAGCGAGACTGGCCTTTACATTGACGTGTCGACGTGAAGCTTTTGTGGCGGAATTGGAACAGGAAAAAGCTCGATCATTTCACGCAACGACCTCTCGAACAGAACCCTAAACGGAGACGTGTTACGCCACTCACCATGGGAAATAGCGTGCATATTATTGAGTTGGCCCCAAACTCGTTGGCAAATTGCTTTATTTGCTCGGGTTCTTTCACGGCAGCTTTTTGGTGCAGCTCTTAAATGGTTAACAATGTCAAAATAAAAGTCAAAATGTTTTTATTCAAAGTAACGCAGAAACTGCGACTTAATGCTCTTTACAAATTAAACATAGGTGTGTTCATGGTACCACATTGCGAAATTACTTCATTTGCTGGTGTTCTTTCAGTCCGTAAAGAACACCAATAATCACCTTTCAATCCGTAAATGGTAACCAACATCTATGTGGCACTCAATTTCTTATGCGTAGAAATTCCCATATATGTATTATATATCTGAATTATTATACTCTCCTGAAGGCGTAAATAGTATGTACATGAGCCTGTATTTCCTAGTATTCGAGTGCGGAAATTGAATCGTATATTTCAAGCGAATGGTTGCGGAATACATAATATAACTTGCGTTAATTTATTGACTTTCTCGCGGTGGAGCCGCTGAAGACGGGGGGCCTACGCAGAGTGACTACGTTGGATATAAATACTGACGAAATACGTTTGTACTTACTTTTTATACTTCATTATAATTATTATAGCTACTTAGAAAAATTATTTATACTCATATTTTTACCAAAAAATTAAACCTCCTCCTCCCCTCCCTTTTCGTCAGTAATCAATTATTATCGATGTTGCAGCTCAATTTTAGATTCCTGCATAGAACTGCTTTTCTAGAATCACCGTGGCATTTACTTCTTGACCATGGTTTCTTCGTAATTCCTACCTAACTACTCCCACGAGAAATCTCTCCACCGAAGTGTTACTTCATAAACAAAGTGCTCCGGTCAACAAAGGGCATTAATATTTCTACTCTCGTCGTACTCTTGATAAAACTCAATAATCCCCGATAATGTTCCACCGTCCTTTCGATTTATCTCTTTTTAGGGTTTCGTACCCTAAGGGGTAAGGGACCCTATTACTAAGACTCCACTGTCCGTCTCTCTGTCTGTCTGTCTGGCTGTCGGCCACCAGGCTGTATCTCATGAACCGTGATAGCTAGACAGTTGAAATTTTCACAGATGATGTATTTTTATTGCCGCTATAATAAAAACAGTATAAAGTAAATATTTAAGGGGGCTCCCATACAACAAACGTTGTCTAAAGACAGCGCTCGCCATCTATCGGCTATCTATGTAACCTTCACAGCACCGATGTCATGTCGTTAAATGTCTATGTTAAACGCTTCTTGTTGGTTTCTATAGATGGCGCTCTTTGTCTAATGTACTGCCGCCCTGGAAGCACTATTGAACCTCAGACCTCTATACTTACACGTTTAACAAGAAGCAGCCAGCGCTGCCCTACGGCACACACACAAATCTTGTCAGCCGCTGTTTCGGACGAGCCTATGATGGAAGCGGTATGCGACAGGATACCTCACACCTATACTTTCGAGAAGAAATACATGGTACAACTACAAGAGGAGCTAGCCGAATGCCCGGGTATACACGAAATCGGAGTACAAACGGCTCCAAAACCGAAACAGGAACGGGCACAGGAGCTTTCTCCAATGAACTAAACCTAAAAATGTCTACAACCCTTGGCACCCTCAATACAATTTTTCAGGCGGAATGCATCGGTATAACAAGAGCAGCCGCGTTGTTGAATACAAGAAATGTGCAAGACTATACAATACGCACAATGTCGGACCGCGCTTCAGTCCTACAAGCACTTAACAACAATCTCACAAACAACAGCCTAGAGTGTCACCATGAGTTGGAAAAAATATCAACAAACAACCGAGTCATCTTACAATGGATAAAGGGTCATAGCGGCTCCTTGGGCAACAATGCTGCGGATGAACTCGCTAGAAGAAGCTCGTAAACTACGGTGGAAGGTCGCGAACCCCTGCTCCCACTACCATACAACCAGTTTAGGAAATGGTTGAGGTCGCGAACTGAAAGCCAGCATGCTGAACTTTGGAGAAAAGAAACCAAATGCAGACAAGCCAGGGAGGCTCTACCAACAATTTAGAAATGATTATATTCTTTTTGTTGCACTAACCCGTGCTGAGGCCAATTTAAAAACCTATTTAGAGGCTACAAATTCCACCCATGCCGGGACTTGAACCCGCGACCTCTGGCTCACCGTGCCAGCATCTCCCAACTGAGCTAATGGGCAAGTGCAAGCATCGATGAAATTTCGAGCCTCTTTACAAACTTCTCTGTATTACGTACTGGCAGCGACATCTGACCGAAGCGATTTACATCACTTGCAGCCCCGAGTAACCGACTTTGTAGCCTCTAAATAGGTTTTGAAATCTTGAAATGTCTTTCACGTAGCCTGCTGCGTCTGAGAAGAGATAATCTGCGCAAAGCTGTGGTAATCTTAACAGGCCACTGCAAACTGAATAGACATTTTCACAATAACGGCCATCATTGGGAAACTGGGATCCCTTCAGGAGGCCTGCAGTGACATTCGAGCACTGCTGGCTTTCTGGAAAGAGATAGGCTGGCTGGAGTAAACTCACAGTTTTGCTACGTACAGTTGGGCAACTGTGAGGCTACGAGTAAGTGCGGAAACCTCAGGACTAACTAACTATCTAACTAGTTAGTTACTTAACTAACTTGTCTAATGTTGTATAGATAATGGTACAGAACCCTTCGTGCGCGAGTCCGACTCGCACTTGGCCGGTTTTTCAGAACTCGATACAACGCTTGTTTAAACTTTTTTCGCTTATTCAAAAAACCTTTTAGGCCGACAAGCGGCGAGTACCTTTTTTGTTGTTTTCTAAACGCTCTCGCTAAATTACTGTCTTTTTGAGGGCAAATAAAAAGTCCCTGATAGCCCACGACAAAGCGCTTCTATAAAAATGGGAGCAAAACATATCCTATGCTGCAGCGCGCTTGCATCGCCTCACAAAACGCGCTTAGAAACGCATACAAAAGTCGTCGCTGGCGATGGCTCTATTACTAAGGAATAAGTGGTAATTATTTTGATCAATACTGAATGAAATGAAGATTGCAGCTTTGAACACTGCCATACAACGCGTGTGTAAATCCTGGGAAGGCAATCTGCACTCAACCATGTTCCTTTGATCCTGTCAATTTACTTGGTGCCCTGCCCGCCCGCGGCCAAACTGCAGAGGCGAGACTCTTTACACATGCGAGACTAGACTTGTACGAGACTATAGATGTGCGTCTACTTCTATCGTTGGATTCGCATGCCGACCATATTTTGCTCAGCTTACACACTGTACCCTTCGCTAGTTTTAAATTAAATCTTTTCGTATTAGTTTTTCCGGGGGTTATAACTAGGAGCTTCCTGTTCTTTATTATTTCTTGTTCAAGATGCTTAATGAATCTAACTTAGTTTTTACTGAGTGCATACAACATAAACTCACGCCTATATCCTAGAGATGTAGGCAGATTCCAGGGTTTGCCACTTGCCACGATCCTGACAAACCTCTTTCGCTTCGTTAACATCCATAAGTCGCTGCATTCTCGCACGCCGTTCTCGAGTACTTTTTATCGTGCCCTTCCATCTGATACATACCCTATTTCGTCGACGTCAAGTTATACATCCCCTATTTCGTTGAAGTTTGTTTGGCAAAATCTCTCACTGTCTTTTCCACCCACATCCTCTCCATATTTCTATTTCGTCAATCTTTCTTACTTGATCTTTTATCTTGTTATTTCTATTCTCTCCTTATTTCTTCCTATTTGCTTCCACCAACAACCAATCGTATTCTAGAACTACCAGACTTTATACGGGAACAGATTGGCTCAAATGTTTGAACATTCGGGAGGGACGGGTGGACGCCCGTTCGCTATACATAATGTATTTAGTGTACCCTCAGGCAGTCACAAAAGGCTGAGAGCCCCTTTTCTTCAGTGGCCCGGTTTAGTAATTCAAACACCTTGACCAACTGAACAAATTACTATAAATATAGTTCCAATTATGCCACTGTCTATCAGAAATACTGCTGCGGGACGTATATTTAAAAAATATATAAATCTAAGAAAAATCTCATGTTTGTTATCGAACTCCTCCGAAACAGCTGCACCGATTTTTATTATTTTTTTGTCCATGTTTCGTAGGTCTGAGAATAGGTCGTAGGCTAATTCATCATAATCATTATCAGCCATTTGACGCCCACTGCAGGATATAGGCCTTCCTCATGGTTTTCCAAGCTTCGAATGTAACCATGAGGGGTTTTGCCATAATCGCCACGCTTGGCAGGCGGGTTGGTGATCGCAGTATGCGGTTGGAATCTCAGGAAGACGCTGCTGCCCGTCTCCTGGTAATTTATTTCCTTTCCGTGGGCTAATTCTAGGGTGTCTGGAACACTGTATTTTTGAGCTTGTACTTCCGATTTAAAGATTGAAATTAGGGTGTGTTACTATACAAAGCACTTACCGCTGGTGCGTGCAATCCGTTTAAAAATTATGAATCAATACAGTGTACAGTACACAGTGGTGGTAGCCTAGTGGGTAGAACACAGCGGTGGAACCATAGTGGGTAGAACATTGGATTCGGAAGCGAGAGAGCCAGGTTCGATTCCCAGTGCGGGCATATACCTATGACTTTGTTTTCTAAGTTATGTACATTTGTCAGTTTATAGTAGCAATACCACTCGCTAACTATGAAGGAAAACATCGTGAGAAAACCTGAGTATCTGAGCTATTCATATACTTCAGCGCTTGAAATCGCCAATCCGTCGTGGGCACGCGTAGTGACTAAGCCCATACTCTCTCCCTGAGAGAAGGCCTGTGCCCTACAGTGGTTATGTATATATGTATGTACCTACAGTGTACAGTTAACAGCAGATCAACCTCTACATTTTGGTTGCTATATGGCCCGTAATGTAACCGAGTAGAGTGCCCACTTGTGAAGGTCGATGTGCTGACGACTGTGCTGTTACTGAAATTCTCATTTCGGAAGCCGGGGGGGCTAGCTTACCGATGAGCTTCGCGACCGGTGCTCTAGCTAAAAACTAAGTTCGCTAAGCCACCGAGTTTAGTTTCAGATCAGGCCCCTCGGGAGTTTCCCGTCTTGTTCCTGGAGCTCTTCATAGACAGATTGTCTTGCATCTGCCGACACGGAACTTGGCTGCTGGATACGAGCTTTGCATTATTCAGAGGCCCACAGGACAGGCCACTTTGAATCAGAACTTAAGTACTTACGTTTAGTTACCAGCTTTTCTGAGTTTCACTACTTATTCTTTTACCCGAAAAATTGGGTAGGTACGTAGAATCTGATCACGCGATCCGTTGTGGGTGCAAACTAATATCGCCCTCAGGGTGTGTTCAGATCTCGATATCAGGTTCACCTTAAAAAATAAAGAATTAAAGGTAGAATCTGATCCCGCGGTCCGATATATGCAAAATCACTCAATGATTTTCGCATCTTCAGAAGTCCATGGAATTGCTGTAGGAATTACCTCCATGGAAGTGCACAGTTTCCCGAGCATTTCGATGAAATCGGCTTATTTATTCTGCGAGCAGCTGCAACGCAAATTATTCCTGGAACCCTCAAGCGATCTTCCTTCTTCCTTGATTAGTCTTTTCCGGAAACAATATTTCTCTCGGCTTATCATGTTGACACGACTTAATTTAGGCAAACGGCGTTCGTTAGATAATTCCTTTAAATTGTCGGAAGAAAGCCTTGTAGGCAGGTAACAAATTGTAAAAGTTTTTTTAAAACACGGTTTTAATAGCTAGCTGAAAACCGCCGACCACAATATTGTACTGAAGCAGACTAGCAGATACCACTAACCACATTTTAGAGATACCCTAGTAGTTTCTATCGTACGCTGTATAAGTTCGAGTTTTGAACGATAACAATTTTCAGTGCCGCGACTATTACTTCAGTGATCGTGCCTTCGTAATGTTGGCCAATACACACTGGTGGTTGGTGAAAGTGCCAACATATTTTTGGCATATCAACGCCCTTCTTGTTTCTGTAACTTTCCACTGGGTAGAATTTCTCAATACCTATTTTTTACTGAGTTCTATCAAATACATAGAATTATTAACGTAACTCCGGATTCATTGACTTGTATTTTTGTTGGAAGAGTCCGACCGACTCTGCAAATCAGAGGGAAACCTGATCGGACTCCGCCATCAAAAAATCATGAAAGTGAATCCGGTAACTCCGGAAGTTAATAAAGCGAATGAAGCTTATGATAGTTTTAGTTGGAAAATAGATAAAATACTTGGAAAGTTGCCGAATAAGGGGGTATAACCCAGTTGGGCAGGTCACTACTACAAGCGTGGTCGACAACGTAGGTCATTATAAAAACTCTAGCCTGACGCGGAGTGTCGACTTGTGGAGGTAGAATAAAATACGTCTAGTACTTTTGGTGAGGGGCCAACGCAAGACACACTGTTGCACATTAAAATTGCATGCAACGTCTGACACCCGTGTGCATCGCACAGGCGTAAATTATTTTTCCACCACTTTTCATATTGATGAATGTTCAGCGGGTCATTGTAGGGTTTTATTTCACACTGAAATAATATGAGAGAAGAAGTAGTTGAATGGAAATGAGAATGGGCGAGGACAGGAAGAAGTGACGAGGCTTGGGTGAGGCCTATGTCCAGATTGTCCAGCAATGGACGAATACGACTGATTGAGTGAGTTAGTACAGAAATATGATACTAGCGGTCTAATGATGAGTGTACCAACCGTTATGCAAGATACATTGACTTTGACAACGTTTGCGTTTACCTATTCATATCAAGTTATTACCTAAGTGGACAGCTAACGGTACGTACTTGTTGCACATAGAATTTACAACCTGAAAAGGAGCTACCTCACTTGCACTTTTCAAAGAAAAATATCTTAAAACATTTGCCGAGCCTACCCATTAGCTAAAAGAAGTTAGTCTGAAAGTGAATAATCGAATTAGCTCTGTTATAGAAGTTCATCGTTTGAAATCGAGCGGCTCTGATTAAATACTTTTCGACTGTTTCATAATTTTTCTTTCCCGGATATTCGCTCCGGAGTTTTACGGGAAAGTTGATGCAAATTCGTTTACTTACTTCTTTTACCAAATATATTATTTGTTTTATATTTTTTCTTCTAAAAGCTTTAACCTAGATTACCTTAAGTTAAATCTTTATACAACGTTATAGTTACGGCGCGCCTTCTACTAAAACAAAACAGTCTAGGGAAAGCAAAGTAAAATAATTTTGGCGCATAATAAACATATTGTTTGATAAAATGTTTAATGAAAAACATTTTTCGGGTTACTTAAGCACTTCAAGTGTTTCAAGAATTGCACATTTTTAGGGTTCCATACCTAAAGGTAAAGGGACCCTATTACTAATACTCCGCTCTCCGTCCGTCCGTTTGTCTGTCACCAGGCTGTATCTCATGAACCGTGATAGTTAGACAGTTGAATTTTTCACAGATGATGTATTTCTGTTGCCGCTATAACAAACAATACTAAAAACAGAATAACATCAATATTTAAGGGGGCTCCCATACAAGAAACGTGATTTTTTGGCCGTTTTTTGCTCGATATTAATAGCGGCTACAGGTAGACGCTTGAAATATTCAAATGTTGTATAGATAATGGTACGAAATCCTTCATGCGCGAGTCCGACTCGCACTTGGCACTTGGTACAGGACTTCGAACCTCAAACAACAAAACAGTAGACTGCACGCGTACCAACGTTTATAAGCTGCCAGCTTTACCAGGCTGACTTTCGTATAAGAAAAATATTTAACTAACTGAGTTCTCTAAGGAATGCCAGGTACTAACTCGCACTTGACTCGCTTACTCACTTTTCTTTTCTTAAGAACCTTTTCTTCAGCTACCAAATATTAATATGTGTAATAATGGACGTTATTTTATGTAGGACAATGATTTATCAGAGATTATTAGAGCACGTAAAGCGCAAAAACCACATAATTTGAAAATTTTAGATTAGATTTTATTTTTTTATAATTTGTAGACTTTTTCTGCCAAAGTTGTTGTAAAACAAAATCTGTACATAATTGGCGTATTTTAGGAATTGCGTAGTCGTGAGCTAACCCTGTATTCTATTTTTCGTTTCATTTAGCTTTTCCATAGATATAAACAAACCGGTGATAGAAATCGTTAACATATGAAAAGCGATGACGTCTTCCAATTTATTTGACATTAATTCAAACTATTTCAACTACAATTATCAATTTCTTGACTTTAATAATGATTCATAATCCTTTTCCCCGGAAACGCCAAATGATATGAAATTGTGTGAGCAAGAGGCCATTAGTCGTTCGATCCCTTTCTTTTGTTGAACGCCCATCAATATGCGACGCGCGCCGGCAGCAGGGTCGCGCTACGACCCGCTATTAGAACTTCCGACTAATGAACAAAATACCGACTAAATGGAAATTCTCGATAGAATTCGAAATGTACACCCGCCGTCCACGTATAGGTTTTGATTAGCTGAAAGGTTGAGCTTGTGGTGTGTGTACATCAGAGACAGCGACCGTGATCTTCTCAATTTTTGTTGCAATAGAGAAGGTTGACAAACTTTTTTTGCTGCGATTCCAAGGGCCATGTTTAATAATAAAAAAGGTTGATGAAGATTTTTCTCTACAAGTACTTAATAGGTACCTACTTTTCGCTTGTTTTTTTATTTATGTATTCAACTTCTTACAACTATCTTTGCAGGACAAGCCTAATACGACAGATCGGCAACAATCTTAATTCTATGTTGTATTCAGGGTTTACTATTTCAATACATACTAATATGTTATAGACTGTTGAAACGTTATTCTACTCACGTGGACGTCACAAGTTGCCAGTGGCGCCTATACTGTATGATGAAATCTTTTTGGTTTTCTAAATCATCAATAATGTTTTTACGTGTTTTCATCCTCAGAAGAAAATGTTTAGAATTTTGTGTAAAATCGAAATGAAACAAGATTTGCAACATTAGATGAGGTACATATTCTTTTACATTTTTGAGACCCGATTTTTTTATCTTTGTTGTAGGTGTGATATAGTAATATCACTATATCATGTGAAACTCATTTTGAGTCAATTAGCTTATAACTTAGGGTATATAAGCAGCTTACAATAGGTAAAACTTGTAAGTGTGCTTAGTAGATAACATCTTCAGTTTCTTCTAGACGATAATACGAAAGAATGTAAATAAAACAGTACACTTGAACTCACCAGTACTAGCACTATCTTAACACTTGGAGGGTCCACGATGTCACAAGATAGATCATCATCATTCAGCCACAAGAAGTCCACTGCTGAACATAGGTCTCCTCCATGGATTTCCAAAAAGACCGGTTGGAAGTGGCTTGCATCCAGCGTCTTCCTGCCACTTGGATGAGGTCATCTGTCCATCTTGTGGCTGGTCGTCCTACGCTGCGCTTGCCGATATGTGGTCTCCATTCGAGAACTTTTCGGCCCCATTGGCCATCAGTTCTGCGTGCTATGTGCCCCGCCCACTGCCACTTCAACTTACTAATCCGCTGGGCTATGTCGACGACTTTCGTTCGTCTACGGATCTCATCATTTCTGCTTCGATCTTATCATTTCTGCTTCGATCTTGTAGAGAAATCCGAGCATAGCCCTTTCCATAGCTCGTTGCGTGAATAAATATATATAATATTAAACATAGTGTGTATTGTATTATATTACAGCTGAAATATTCTATATATATATATATATATATATAAACATTACGCCTACCCCAATTTTTGCCTGTCCTCCTGCGGCTTGACCGGTGGTAAACCTTTTTGTAGTAGAATTTATTTGTACTCAGTAACAACGCTGCCTGTGACACCGCTTTCTCGTCTGTCACTTTTGAAAGATGACATTCTTCCCTACAGTGGGACGTACGTATATAGGATGCTAATGATGATTATGATGACTTGTCCTAGTTCCAAACTAGGATACCCTGTGCTACGGTAACCAGGCAAGCACATCACAAACGTGAAAATACACCCAAACTGAGGCCATTTGCACAAACGTACGGCGGCCACCAATGGGATCCGCACTCACGACCTGCGGCATGGTAATCACACGTCATACCTCTAGACCCACCAGGCAGACAGTCAAATGTCATAGACAACTTTTTACGTTCTATATTTCTATTGGTATATTTTCCACACTATTATAGGCAAGATCCGCCATGTCTAGAGCAGAGCTGTTGTTATAATCTCAACTGTTACGAGGGCAAACTGAATAGGACAGTTATTGCCAGATCCTTTGTATCGTGGGGCGACGTGAATAAATAATCGTTATCCGCAGCAATACCAGTGGAATCGGACAGATCTGATGTCGGACATTACCAGGCGGCCTCTCTGTAAGACAATGCCTGCATAATGGAACAGGTCCTACCTATCCTAATGGCACTAAATGACTACAGGCCGAAGGTCTACTTAGCCTCAGTTTTATTTCAATTACCTACGCAGAGTAGTAGACGAACACATAACGTCGCCAGTTACATAATCAGCACGGCAGACTATTCCTGTTCTTTTACTGTGATAACGGTGCGTCTGTGGAAAGCGCTACCGCTACACATTCGTCAGGCATTGTCAGTCAGCGTTTTTAAGAGTAGATTTCAGGAACACTATCTTCGTCTTCAGAATAATATCATCATCATCATCATCAGCCATTTGACACCTACCGCAGGACATAGGCATCGTTCGTGGTTTACAAAACCATGAGGGGTTTTGCCATAATCGCCACGCTTGGCAGGCGGGTTGGCGATGGCAGTATGCGGTTGGAATCTCAGGAAGACGCTGCTGCCCATCTCCTGGTTACTGATTTCCTTATTCGCCTCCTACGACATCCACGGAAGGAAATGGAGTGATGCTATTCCTAATCCGGCGCCACACGGAAATCACACAGAAAAATATATTCTTTAATTATTAATAACAACTTTCATCATCATCATTCAGCCACAAGAAGTCCACTGCTGGACATAGGCCTCCTCCATGGATTTCCAAAAAGACCGGTTGGAAGCGGCCTGCATCCAGCGCTTTCCTGCCACTTGGATGAGGTCATCTGTCCATCTTGTGGCTGGTCGTCCTACGCTGCGCTTGCCAATATGTGGTCTCCATTCGAGAACTTTTCGGCCCCATCGGCCATCAGTTCTGCGTGCTATGTGCCCCGCCCACTGCCACTTCAACTTACTAATCCGCTGGGCTATGTCGACGACTTTCGTTCGTCTACGGATCTCATCATTTCTGATTCGATCTCGTAGAGAAATTCCGAGCATAGCCCTTTCCATAGCTCGTTGCGTGACCTTGAGCCTTCTTATGAGGCCCATAGTGAGAAACCACGTTTCAGTGCCATAAGTCATCACTGGTAACACACACTGGTTGTATAATTTTGTCTTGAGCGATTGAGGTATATTAGACGAAAAGACTTTTCTAAGTTTCCCGAACATGAACAACTTTATATTATTTCAATTCATATCACGCCGTAATTGAGTGGCTGTATAGAAAGTTGGAGCATGTTCAACAGAAATGTGAAAATAGAACTTTTTTTTAATGTGTTGACAGCTGTCAGTTGAAAACGATTCTCCCTAGGGCTGAAACGTATTACTTTCAACTCGCTCCTCAGGCAACTTCAGACCTACCTTCCGAGTATGGGTAATGAAAAAAATCATTACGCCCTTTGGCACTACCCCTAACCCTTTCCACGTAACCTGTTGATTGGCTAGAATAGAATACTGTTTAGTATTAAGCCCGCCAATTGTACATTTATTCTGGTACAATAAAGAATTTTAATAATAATAGTAATCCCTATCCTATCCTACGCAGTTTTATTTTTATGTGCGCAATACCTTAAGATTGTCAATTAGAGTTTGCCGTTTACAATCACTTTTGTTTTTTTTTTATTTATGAGAAGGCCTGTGCCCTACAGTGGGACGTATATAGGCTGCTTATGCTTATGCATGAGCGCAATAACGGAGGTTTACAATCACTTTTGTTCTATCACTTTTGTTTTTTGTTGATTTATGAGCGCAATACCTGAAGTATACAATCACTTTTGTTCTATCACTTTTGTTTTTGGTTGATTTATGAGCGCAATACCTGAAGTTTACAATCACTTTTGTTCTATCACTTTTGTTTTTGGTTGATTTATAAGCGCAATATCTGAAGTTTACAATCACTTTTGTTCTCACTTTGTTTTTTAAAAAGCTATATAAAAATCGATTTAGAGGCTAAAAATTCCACTCAAGCCGGGACTTGAACCCGCAACCTCTGGCTAACCGTGCCAGTGCTCTCTCACTTTTGTTTTTTGTTGATTTATGAGCGCAATACCTGAGGTTTACAATCACTTTTGTTCTATCACTTTGGTTTTTTGTTGATTTCGAATAATTTTGTACGCGAATTTATGGTTTTTCTGATTTGTAATGGCACTATAATAATATTATATGATAAATGCTTAAAACCAAATATTGTGTTAATTATAATGAACAGTCTTATAGGAACGTAGAAGAATTTACTTATTCGAGGCTGTGACATTGGCAGAGAGCGTAGAGCGGGAATTTCATTAAAATCATGTGAACAATGATATCCCGAAAAATATAAGTCTGTAAAAAATCTCATGGGACAAAGTTTGTTTTAAAACATACACTCTTATTATGATGTTTCGGGAATCGTGCATACTTTGAAGTAACTTGACACACAAGAATCACTGACTGTACTGCGCAAAGCCCACCCATACTCCCAAGCCTATTTTGTATTCAGCCACCCACCCGGATTAAAACCCGGATGTTATCTTCTGGTCGCAACTAACTCGAATGTGAAGTGAAAAGTTGGTACATGTGATAATAGATTGAGTGTGACTAAGCAAAGCCGATTTGTATGGTTGAGAAAGGCATTTAGTTGTGCTGTTGGGCAGTTGGGCTCATAATAACAGTTGTTTGTATTGACGACAAGAGGAGGTTTCTGCAATATTCAGTATCACGATAAGCAGCCTATATACGTCGCACCACGCGTGCCCACCGCGGATGCGCGATTTCAAGCGCCCCAGTATATTTAGAGATAACTATTCTTGTGTCAATATTGTACAGATTCTGGCCTAAGATGGGCATGGCATTGTTTCAGTTTGATTCAACTACGGTGGCCACAACTTCACACTAATGTCAGCCTAATTAATGTAACAATTATTTTGGAATTAAACAAACGCGTAGAATAAAGAAATGGTTTAATTAATTAGCGCACGATTACAATCAAAAGGTTCGCACTCAGGCGGAAGAAAAAAATATATTTTGCGCGTTCAGAAACGTTACACGACAACACTATGTTTACTTATTCATTTATACAAATAAGGATACATAACATGGATCGGGGAGATAATAATAATAACTTCCAAACAATACAATCACATGACCTGGTCCCAAACTAGGAAACCCTGTGCTATGGTAACCAGGCCAGGACGTTACAAACAAGAAAATACATTGCACACAGACTGAGGCCATTTCTGCAAAGTAAACTAAACTACCTATGTATTTATAAAAGAAAATAAACGCACCATATTTACTTATTCATTAATATTGGGGCGTTTTGGGTTTCCACAACCCGACTGCTAATGAGCCAATTATGCGTGAAGACATCATAATAATATACCCATAGCTAAAATAGTTATTTGTTATGCAAGGCTGCAAAGTTAATTTTTGGCGCGAGTACCTGGTATTGAAACCTGAGCAAGCGAAGGATTCTAGGTTCAAATATAGAATTCTGAGCGTAGCGAGGGTTTCAAAGGTACGAGACGCTAAATAACTTTGCTGCCGAGCGCAACACACAACTTTTCACCTCACTAAAGCGAGGAAAATGTTAGGTGCAAGAAAAACAGTTTTAATAAATATTAAATTACTGTTTATTTATTACAAAAATTAAAAGTAAAATTACTACAATTGGTAATATTGAAAGTTAATTTTTTTTTAAATCAAATTTTCTTGCCAGCCAGTGCGATTGTTTAAATGAGGCTGGCGCATGACATGAAATAAGTATTTGCATTTCAATCATCAATGGACTGGCTGCAGAGAATATAAACTATTACGAAACCAATGAGGTTCTATATATATGTAATTTATTGTACGAAACCTTTATTGAATAAAAATATTCGAATTTTAAAAACACTTTCCACGCTAGCGGATAAAGTGCGATTTTCCACGCAGATTTCGAATGATAAACAGAGCTTTTACGAGCTAGTGAGGTGAAAATAATTTTGCCTACACAGCCCACAGTTTGTTGTGAATGAGTCTGCACTCATATTTACTAAGCTAGCACGCGGAAACTTGCTACTCCAACTATCCTCCAGCTACTTTGTTAGCAAACAATATGGTCACTTTAATAAAACTGTAGGCAAGCGTAACAGTATGTAGGAGCACCAGTTAAGTACCACTTAAGCCACGTTCTCGACATTGCATTAGCAGAACGCAGAGAATGCTCCACATGCCGCAGTTTCACGATTTTGAATAAAAAATTCACGCCTCAATATAACTGAGAAGGAGATAACAAGGTTAAAATTAACGAGGGGAAAAATCGTACCGGATTACAGGGTGGCTTTATTAAATTTGCATTTCGCGCGAATTTATAATACTCGAGATCGCGGGGCTTTGTTCATTGATTGTGAGAATAGCCCGCTCATAAATTCACCGCATTGTGTTTCAAGTTGTGCGTGCGTAAGAGTGGGCCTTTTGCCGGGAAGTTAACATTGGTGTGCTTGGAACGTTAATTGAGCTTAAGACAAGGATGGTAACCCTAGACTCCGTTAATTTGTATTTATATTCAAAAGTCGAAGAGTCAACGCACTGTCTTTGAGAAATGTTTTCCATTTCCGCTTCAAGTTTGCTCGTACAAATGAGTCAAGTTTTTGTGGTGTTAAAACTGACAAAATCTGTACTTTCGACTAATCTTAACATAATAAGCCCCTGGTAGCGCGATACTCGCTCGCCTCCTTCACGTTAAGGCAAAGCTTACCACTCGAAAAAATGTGTAATTCTTTGCTGTTTAAATTTTACTGTAGGCCTGAATATTGTACCGTTGAGTTTGGAACACCACCTCGGCTGCAGGTTTTACTTCAGACTCAACGGTACCATATTCCGGAATGCAGTAGTGATATAAAACTGAGTTTTTTTTTTATTTTGCAACTAGTTTATGGTATAGACTTAGATTCCATGCAGTTGAGGCCGGAACCATCGTGATCGAGTAACCTATTAGGTTATTACTCACTGAAATCTCGTTTTTGACACTGGTGTAAATGCTTCGTCTTCTTATTTTAGTGCCTCTACACTATTGGAATTTGGCCGTCAGACCTGTCTATACCTCTTTTCTTTTTATTTTTCCTTTATTTCTCTTTATCATTCGCAAAATAGACGCTGGCAGCTCCACGAAGCGGTGATTTTCTTTTAGTTCCGGCGCGCCTCTTCCCTCAATTTTTCCCATCATGGTCGAAGAAGTAAGTCGTTCGTTTTGAAGCATTTTTTAAAGTAACCAAGTAACATTTTTTTATTTCTAGAATTTGTTTGAGTTTGTCATTTACAACAACTTTTGCTCTAATAGTTTTGTTTTTTTTTCTAATAAGTGTGCTATTTTTTACCAGTATACATTTATATTTCTGTTTTTATCTTGGTTTGCTGTTTTTTCTGCTTTGTATCATATTTGTTAAATCGAATGGACATTCCTTAGCATAAAAAAAGATTTACCAAGCTGCGACATAATGTAGAGCGCGTACAGCCCGAATTTCATCAAATTATGTAAAATTAGACATTTTAGTCCTACTTTAGGACCAGGACAAGTGATTGTGCTGTGTGGAAGTTATATATTTATTTTGGAAAATATGAATCTGAGAAATAAGTCTTGGAATACATTTCCAATTTCACGCTTCCGAGCATTTTTAAACTATTCCTAATAAGGATTATAGGATATACGATATGAGAACGCAGGTTAGTTGCATTGTACAAACAGTCAAATTTCTTTCACACAGTTAAGACCGCTTGTTTACGCAAACGTTGATATTGGATTTCATTTAATAACAGAATTGTTAAAATCCCTGTAAACCCGTTTTCATTCATTTAATTTGAACCAATTCATTCGATTTTTCCGCGCGTGCAATATTACCGCGTTTTGGCGCTTTCCGACCGACCATGCCCGCCCGATAGATTTCAGTACACTTCGTACCAAATATACTTGCCCTGGATGAAAACAAACTATTTTCTTTAATACGATGAAGAAATAGAAAACAGGCATTGTTTTTTCTTGAGATGGATGGATGATCTAGGACCAGCAAATAACTAATAATGATATTAATAACTTCCACACAACACAATCACTTGTCCTGGTGACAAACTAGGTTACCCTGTGCTATGATAAGTAGCACAGGACATCACGAACATGGAAATAAACCCAGACTGAAGCCATGAGCCCATATGAACGGCGGCCCCCAAAAGGAATTGAACCAACGACCTCCGGCATGGTAATCAGACGTGATGCTGCTGGACAAAAGAGGCAGCCAAAGTATAATCTATTAAAAAAATAACAGTAAAGAAAAAAATAATACTCGATAGGGCATACAATGTGTTTTAACAATTTTTATCGACGGTTTGACTCAATTTTTATCTAGGGAAACAGTAGGTATTTGATTGGCGCGAAGTAGGTACCTATAGGTGCGTTTTGCCCGCATATTAAACTTGTTAACTCAAACTTGATGTACCTTTTATTTCACTGTCCTCTCGTATAACAGCAATATGTGCAATAAAGAGTTTCAATGTAATCTAACATCAATAAATTAATAAGTCGCTTGTATCTAACCTTATTTCGTCACTGATCCTTATTAATTGTTTTTGAGTACTTTATTTGTCAGTTACATACCCGCATAAGTCAAGCTACCAAATTATTAGTAAAATATTATTTTAATGGGGACCTTGCCTCAAAATTATATTGGAATGTAATTTTATTTCAACCATTAAAATTAATATAAACTGTGTAGACATATAAAACATAATTCTACGAAATAACTTAAAGATAAATTCTTTACACATGTTATTATAAGGCGTCACTTGCACATCATGACTTTACAGCTTGCGCCCGTTTTAGCGTGTACCATCGAAGTAGATTTACTTTTTGATACGACAACTATTTTTAGTTGCAGAAAGGAGTCTTATTATCCGGCCATTTTTTTTTATTCATTTGATTTTGTTGCGGGTTCTTCATTGTTATTTGCCAATGGCAACGAATGCTACCTTTTTACGACAATGCGATTAAATGTAGGCGTGGTCGTTATTTCACGTAACTATTTACAATAACTTGTTACGTGGTATGTAACGGTTTCACAGTTTTAAGTCACACGACAAACTAGTGTTTTTTCAAACCAAATACTTTTGTGAACATGTGATTTTTGTATCGATGCTATGCCTGTCACTGTTTCGCACGTGACTGCGACGTGTCGCGTCACTGTTTACAAGCCGCGACCGGGCGGGCGAGCGAGCCGAGAGAGCTCCCGAATCCGAACCGAACACGCGACTACCAAAAATAAAGCATAGTATTCAATGCGTATTATTTTGACACGCATTACTGTCAAAATAATAAAAAAAAACAAAGACCGTTCTAGGGACTAAAAATCTCTACTATGTACAGCTGTTTTATAAACGTAAACCTTTTTGTTAGAACCCTTAGGCGATTTAAGACAAGTTGGCTTTGTTCCTGTACCGGGCTAATAAGTTGTTATTTAATGCAAGGCATTCTGAACGGTTTGAATTAAGGTGACGACGAGCCGTTACCGAGCAGGAGTGCGACTCTCTTAAATGCATAGTTGTCCAAAAGAGGGATATTAGTACGGCAATGGTTATTTGACATTATTGCGCAGTCTACTAAGCAATAGTATTACAATCATTCCAACGGTGTAAGCCGTGCAAATTAAATAGGCATTTCTCGCGAACGAGATCGATTCGCGGCGCCGAGTTAAGCTGTCCAGGTTATACCACTGGAATGCGATTGGTGTCAATGAAACAAACATTACCGTACCAATATAACTATATTGAACTACTATAGATTTAAAGGGCTCCATAAGGTTCACTAGCGCCACTAATAGAAGAAAATCATACATATTTTGCCCGACTTCTGCGGAGCCCAAAAGGAGGGTAATGTGTTTGGCTCGTATGTATGTATGTGTGATTGTATGTAAGTATGTCCGATGCTATGTTTCCCTTTATCTCCTTAACATTGATTAAGAACACCACGACCGAGAACTTGGGATGAAGGACCAGGAACTAGTTAACTAAGAAAACGGCCGTTTTGGCGTTAATGCTATCCAGTCCTGCTTATTGTCTTAAGTTCTCGGCTATGGGTCCTAAAAATCACTATTAACCTGATTGAGAGATTGATCTGACACTTTTTGCAAAATAACGTCCTGTAAAAGAAGACATGATTTATTTCTCATTCTGGACTATATTATCATTTATTTACTTCAGATGAAACATCCATAAATAGTTAGTAAGTGACTTATACTATGTTAGTGCATGTAAAGGTGCATCCTATAAAGGTGCATGTAAAAACTATTTTACATGCACCCTTATATGATGCTTAGAAAATTATGATCCTCATGGATCCTCTTAAGCGACTCGCCCGCCCTGATACGAATGCCACAATAGGGCTCTATTTAGAGATAGAGCCGCCGGAAAATGTATGTTTTCCTTTGATTGGGGGCGGTTACGGCATTGCATGCATCCATGAGTAACTAATACTGAATGGAAACCGTCAGCATTGTTGTCTATGGCTGCAGAATACAATGTACGAGTATCTACCAAGGTGTTTCTAAAGCAATACGTTACGGATGACAGTGCTCGTACAATAGGACTGATTGTAGTATAATTTACCGGCTGAGTAGAAGACGAACACAGCATTCAACCGTAGTTTATTAAGTACTGTAATACACACATCAAAAAAAGTTTGTGATCAATAGCATAAGCTCCTATCTTTAAATTTAACTTTATCAAGAAAAAATCTATGTTGTATGCTTTCTTTAAATAGGAATACCCTGTTTGAAATTAAAATATAAAACTATTTTTTATTAGTTATTAAAAAAATTGAGCCATTAATCATAATGTAATTGTAATAGAAATTTCATAGAAAGAAAAATACTGTTTAATTAAACTTAAACAACAATTTGTCGGGGATTGAGATTAATCCACACGTTTTTACATAGGTAGATAGGTGAAATAAAAATAGATAATCGTTTAGTGCCTCGTGGCAGCTTGTGTAATTTTGTTACAGGAAAGAAAAGAATTGTAGAACAAGATGGCGCCTTGCGCTAGTGATGTTATGTTTTATAGTGCTGTCACGCGTTGCGCGTAGACATACTCCGGGCCGGGTTGAAGTGACGAGGGCAGCTAAGCAGTTTTATGTAGCAAGGTAAGTTTCTTTGTATCGTCTTCTTTCTACTCAAGGTAAGTTTCTTTGTATCTTCTTCTTTCTATTCATGTTATTAAACTATTTTCTTTCAGGTGCTGCGGGGAACGCCATCTCCAGTTCCAATTGTAGTTCTCGGGTGAAGTGTTGCAGGTACGTGAAGTCAGTTTTCATTTGGTAGTGGGCAGAGGCGAGTGAGAGCTCTGCGTATTATTCCTCTCGCTGTCCGTATATCAGCGACGCGCGAGATTCCGTCTTTTCCAGGAATAAGTTTCTCAATGCGTCCGAGGCGCCAGTTGAGGGGCGGGACGTTATCCTCATGTATTAATACCATGTCATTTACTTGTAGTGTGTTCATGTTCTTTTTCCACTTTGTACGCTGTTGCAGCTCGCTGATGTATTCGTGTTGCCAGCGTAGCCAGAACTGTTGCCGCATTCTCTCGATCGTTTCATACCGGGATCGACTGGGGCGTGTGTTGTCGATGGCGGGCGTCGGTACCGATGTTAAAGGCCGGCCGATTATGAAGTGGGCTGGGGAGAGGGGTAGGTAGTCCGTAGGATGGGAAGATAATGGAGACAGGGGGCGACTATTCATTATGCCCTCGACCTGGGCGAAGAGAGTAGATAACTCTTCGAACGTAAGATTTGAATTGCCCATAACTCGTTTGATATGGTGCTTTGCCGATTTAATACCGGCCTCTGCCAGTCCAGAAAAATGTGGAGCGTAAGGGGGATGGAAATTGAACTTGATGTGTAAGTTAGTTGCAAGATCAGATATAGCATTAGAATTGTTTTTAAGAAATTGACCTACTTCTTTTGAGGCTGCAGTAAAGTTTCGACCATTGTCGCAAAATATTTCAAGAGGCTTCCCCCTCCGGGAGATGAACCGGCGCAAACTGAGCAAGAAGGCGTCTTTAGATAGTTCGCTTACCGCCTCTAGGTGTACACATTTATAGGCTTGACAGATAAATAGACACAGATAGCATTTGGAGAGGCGAGCGCCACGACCCTTCTTACTTGCAATATTAAATGGTCCTGCGAAGTCCATCCCGATGGTCTGAAAAGGAAGTGTGGGTGTGACACGTTGTGGGGGCAAGTTACCCATCATGGGCGTCAGAGTTTGTCCTCGATGACGTCGACAAGTTACGCAGGCATGAACAGTGGTGCGAGCTAGCTTCCTTCCGCACACAGGCCATATAGACTCACGGATGGAATATAGGAGATGTTGGGGACCTGCGTGCATCAGGCGGATGTGTTCATGCCGAAAGATTAGTTTCGTAAAATGGTGAGTAGAGTCTAGAATAACTGGATGCTTCTTTTCATGGCTATAGGTAGAGCGGTCTAGTCGACCACCTACTCTCATCACTCCATCGTTATCGAGGAACGGGTTGAGTGATAGAATGTTACTTTTTGGAGCAATACCCTGCTTAGTAGATAGTGCATGATATTCTTTGTTGTACGATTGCTTTTGTGCTCGTATAGCTAGAAATAAAAACGAATCATTAATTTCTTTCACAGATAGAGGCCCTGATAATTTATTGTTTTTGTTTTTCAGGTTATGCTTTAGTCGTAGAACATAGGCGTATGTTCGCTGCAGTTTTGCCAGTGAAGAGAAGTTTTCAAATGGGATAGATAGATCGTCGCAGTCGGAACTCGTCGAAGGTAAGACCATCATCTCAGGTAAGTCATTGTTATCTTGTTTGTTTGTTTCAGATGGAGCTTGCGGCCATTGGGAGTCGTCCGCGGCGAGGAAAGCGGGCCCGCGCCACCACAGCGCGTGAGCGGGTAGCTGGTCGGTCAACATATCATCGCAGTAAAAATCTTTTTGTATTATTTGTTTTATTGTTTCATCTTGACATTCTTCTCCTAATGTCCATAGGCATTTTGTAGATAGATAGCTAGCACTGGCAAAGCCGTACGTGACAGTGTTGAGTCTGATCGTTTTTAATTGCTGCTTTTCATCTTCACGCCATAGGATCAGTTGTAGGTCTCTGTCGTCTTCGTGGACAAGGACTTGGCGGAAGAATTTATCTATGTCGCCTGCCAGTACGTACTTGTGCGTGCGGAAACGTAGTAATATAGCAAGTAGAGAGTCCTGTACTTTCGGGCCGGTGTGCTGGATATCGTTGATGGAGACGCCGGTGGAGGTGGGTGCGGAGCCGTCGAACACCACGCGCAGCTTGGTGGACTCGCTCTGCGCGCGCAGCACGGCGTGGTGGCATAAGTAGTGCGGGCGAGCGATCGGCGTCCGCCCCTCCACGGGCGAGCAGTGGCCCAGCTGACCGTACTCTGCTATAAATTCAGAATAAGCACTTTTGAGTTCTGTATTTTTGCGAAATTTTCTCTCTAAAGATAGAAATCTTTGCCTAGCTCGATAGTAAGAATCACCTAAATTGTCTGGTGAGTCCTTGAATGGCAGCTTTACGACAAAACGGCCGTCTTCTTGGCGAGAGGTGTGTGTATTGAAGAGTTGTTCGCATTCCTTCTCGCTGCTGCTGAGCAGTGGCCTCTTGGGGAGTTCCTCTAGTTCCCAGAATCTAGATATTTTCTCATTAAGATTGTCAGATGTCTCGGTCCTTGAGAAATTGCATTTGATGCTTCTTGGTTCACAGTTACTGAATATAGGGCCAGAGATCAACCAGCCTAACTGTGAACTTCTCAAGTAAGGTAAGTTAGCACCGAGACTCCGCTGTTCGTTGCCCACAATTTGCCAGAATAGGTCTGCACCTATCAGCATCTCGACAGGGGCAGAGATATTGAATGTAGGATCGGCCAATTGTACTTTTGGCGGGAGATTGAAATACCTTTTGTCGATGAATTGTTTAGGTACATTGTCGGTGAGCTCAGGTAGCACGCCGCAGGCTTGCGTTACATTGAAGTCAGTGCAGAGGGAGTTGAGGCGAACTACACTTCGTTCTGAAATGGAGCCGCATGGGATATTAGCAACACCCATAATTTTGATAGGCACTGTGGGGATAGATTCTAGTTCTAGTTTTTGTTGTAACGCCTTAGTCATGAATGTGCCTTGGCTGCCTGAGTCTAAGAGGCATCGCACCGTTAATTGTTTATTATTGTGAGGATTTGTTACCTTAATGGTAGCCGTGGACAGTAGAACTTGATAGTCAGTCTGAGAGGCTGAAAAATTGACAGAGACACCCTGCACGGGAGTATTGGCGTCAGCTGTGAGAGCTGGCTGCGCAGAGATGCTCGAGTCCCCAGGCTGCGAAAGTGGAATGTGAAGCAGTGAGTTGTGTCGTTTACGACAGTCACGACATGGACCTCTACGACATTCTCTGACTGAATGTCCCTTTTTTAGACAATTTAAACATAGCTTCAACTTCATCACCTCCATCTTTCGTTGTTCTACTGACAGTGATAGAAACTTCGTACAATTGTAGATACTATGGTCACCCGAACAATAATTGCATACCCAGGGTGCTTGAATTTTCGCGCCATTATCTTCATTGCTTTGTGCGCCATTATCTTCATTGTGTGATAGACATGAAAATGATTTGTAAGATCGCTCGTATTTTGTTGTCTTGTTTATAGCATTGTAGTTTGTATTATTGGATTGCTTTTTTGTAAGGCAGGATTCTAACACATCAGCTCGGTCATGTAAGAACTTAGTCAACTGGCTGAGAGAAGGCATATCATTTATAGTATTGCGGTGCTCTTCCCAATCGCGTTTTGTGTGATAGTCCAGTTTATTTGTGATAATATGGATAATCAGAGTGTCCCATTGGTGAGTAGGATGGCCTAAGCTGGCCAGTGCTCTGAGGTCCTTATTGACTTGATCGACTAAAGATCTCAATGACTTGTCTGATTCCCGCTGAATTTGTTCTATATTGAATAAAGAATTGAGATGGTTGTTTGTGAGATAGCGTTTGTTATCATAACGTTGGCATAGCAGGTCCCAAGCTTCCTGATAGTGCGCATTGGAGACCTCAAGGTTAGAAAGGACTCTGGCCGCTTCACCCTCCAAATATGAATTGAGATAGTGAAATTTGTGGACAGGCAGCAAGCCGTCATTATCATGAATTAAAGATACATATGTGTCTCGGAAGTCAAGCCACTTGGAATAGTTTCCGTTGAATTTCGCTATTTGAATTTGTGGTAATTTGAAATTTGGTTGATGATGTGGTCGATGAACACTGTGAAGTGAGCCAGAGCCAGACTCTGATTGCCTTTGTTTACTTTTGTATTTGTCAGAAATAGTTCCTGCTAAAGCAATCACCCTTGTGAATTGTGAGTCTGTCTTGTCCCTTTCATCGACTTCATCTTCAATATTGTCACAATTTATTTGGTCGATTTGATCTTGCAGCAGACTAAACTCAGTTTTTAACTCTTGAAAAGTTTGTAATTTTAATGTTAACTCATTCACTTGCAACTCACTTAAACTTGGTAATTCTTGAATTAAATCAAGATAGTTTTCAAATTTAGTTAATCTGCCTCTTATACTAGCGCGCTTTGTTATTAATGTTTTGATTTCCGCAGACATTGTGAAGTATTAATTATTAAGTAAACACTTGAGTGATAGACTGAACAATAAGTAGACTCTAAAAGCAGATTGTAAATAGATTGAAAGATCTTACGCTCCTCTGGTCTGCAGTTACCGGTATTCCATCGGCGTCAGCGAAGCGCGGGGGCCGTGAGTGGCGCGTGACGTGAAGCGTCAAGGATGAGAAGCACGCCCGGGGCTCGTGGGCAGGCACAGTACTCCTTTTTGGGCACTGGCCACAAAGATGGGCACGGGCACCTCTTGCGCTGAAATAGTCGGCCCAAACCGGGATATATAACGTGCAAGGCAAGGCAGTGCAAAGGCAAACACTCGGGGGCGCAAAAAAAAATGCAACACTTGAAAATATACACCAAGAAATGACAAAATGTTAATCAGAATATAGTGCATGAACTTATCGTGAAGTAGCGTGAATTGTTAAAAAGAGCTGAATGTTTCAATGAAAATAATGTTTGTGCTAACAACCACTTATTAACCAAACGGGAATTGTTTTTAATAGATTGTGAAAACAGGCTAGGCTTTAGGTTATGATAGGCCACGAGGTCTAGGTTTTTGATAGGATATAGTGTTATGGGATAGGACTTAGCTTTTAATCGGCCGGCCAGCATACACGCAGGCTCCTTCCACAAAATAGGTTGATCCACATCAACGAAGAAGCCTTATTTATTGCAGTTGTAGACGTGCAGCGTTGTATCGTAGGTATTGTTCCGGGCCGGGATTGCAGGATTTGTAGCTTCTTAGGACTTAGCTTGTAATCGGCCGGGCAGCATACACGGAGGCTCCTTCCACAAGATAGGTTGATCCACATCAACGAAGAAGCCTTGTTGTATTGTAGTTGTAGACGTGCAGCTTGAGGTATAGTTCCGGGCCGGGATTGCAGGTTTTTCTTATCCAAACGGTCGCCAAATGTCGGGGATTGAGATTAATCCACACGTTTTTACATAGGTAGATAGGTGAAATAAAAATAGATAATCGTTTAGTGCCTCGTGGCAGCTTGTGTAATTTTGTTACAGGAAAGAAAAGAATTGTAGAACAAGATGGCGCCTTGCGCTAGTGATGTTATGTTTTATAGTGCTGTCACGCGTTGCGCGTAGACACAATTTATTATTAAAAGATTAAATTCAATATAAAATAACTCCTCCCCTGGCTCGAACACATGCGGAGATCCTCCTTGGCATGCTGAGGATCAAGTTATCCAGCATTTCCTGGGGTAACCTATCCCATTCTTCAATAGCGGCTTCCCTGAGCTCTGGAACTGTCTGGGGACGTGGCTCACGGTTCCATACAGCTCGTTTAATTGGGTTTAAGTCGAGTGAGCCGGCAGACCAGTCTAAACGTGTGATATCGTATTCTTGAAGAGCAGCATTGACTCGTTGAGCTCGATGTGCGGGCGCATTATCATCGACCAGTACAAATTGGTGCCCATGGTTTACTCGGAATGGTCTGACGATATCATCAATAACAACTGCTTTGTACATGTCTGCTGTTATGTAGCCCCGATACGGGATCAAAGGCGTTCTAGCTCAAATTCACCTTTCCAAGGCGCCTTTCTGAACTGTTCCAGTGGCAGTTCTTTGTCTTTCACGGTCGCCTGGTCTTCTCCAGACACGGACACGTCGGTTATCTGGATGAGTGCTGATTCGGGATTCGTCAACGAAGAGACAGTTTTGCCAAATGTTTTCTTCTTCATTTTGCCGAAGTCTAGCCCACTGCAATCTTCGTTGTTGACGTTGCCGGGAATTGACCGGAGCTCGCCAAGACCTCCGTGCTCGTAATCCAGCGTGGTGCAAGCAATTGCGAACGGTCTGCGTGCTAACTTCAAGCCCAGAGGCGGCCCTGACTTCTGCTTTTATTTTAGTGGCGTTGATTGTTGGATCACGGGCTGCCAGCAATCTAATATAGCGCTTTTGGGCAGCTGTCAAAACAGTTGGGCGACCGCTGCGGGGTCGGTCAGCTAAATTCCCCATTCCGTGGTACCTCTGCAACGTAGCCACGACACAGGATTGGGATATAGCAAGTCTGCGTGCTAGTACTCTCGTGGTGTATCCTTCTTTCCTCAAAGTTACTATTCTTGCTCGTAAAACCTCTGATAATCCTCTTGGCATTTTTTTAATCACAACTTTCCGCAAAAAATATCTTGAATCGGTTATAATTGACTAAATCAGATTTCTGAATGAGCGTAAGATAGGACTGAAAGCCTTTTAATATGAAAAAACAACTGAACGGTGTCATTGTTTTGTGTTCTAATTCTTTATTTTTAAATAAAGAATCTAAAAAGAAGAAAAAATCATAATATAATCTCAAAAAACATTTCTGTTTTTCAAAGTGATCGCAAACTTTTTTTGATGTGTGTACTCTACTTATTAAAACCCGGATTAAAGGGCAAATATTACTTTTTATTATAATCTTTTTCATCGATTCCCTAGCGTAGCTGGGGATCGACTGACTTCTAAAACAAAACGTAACGATTCCCTTCAAAATATTCAAGACTAGAAGGCTCTGCCAGCCAGCTTCTATAAAAAGGAATCGTTACAGTACGTTCAGCAGAATCGTAATATAATAACTTAATAATAATAGTAACTCCCACACAACACAATCTTTTATCTTTATCCCTAACCAGGATACTTTATTATTTATTATTTTAATTCTTTATTGCACTAAGGCACGTTAAGCTGTTGGTGCCGGCTGCCGTCGATAGATGGCAGTCGTTAAGCCAAGTCAGAGGCCTTAGGGCGGCTTGACAACTTCTGACAGTAGACGAGCCACTAGTCTACAAGCCTCCACCAATCCGGACTTGGCCCCCGTGATGGAGTATGGCCTATACCTTCCTCAGGAAAGAGACCCGTGCCCCTCGGTGGGGACATAGTTGGTTGATGATGATGATGATTGCACTAATTACATTGTAAATGTACAAGGGCGTGGTTAATGCAAGAAGCATGTGTTGTGCTATGGTAACCATCTCAAACATGGAAATAGACCCAGACTGATTCCCTTTGTACTTACTCATCAAGTATGGAGGGCCCCAATGGGAATCGAACTCACGATCTCTGTTTTGATAGTCATGCGTTTTAATCGCTAGATAATATTTTACTGCCAACGGGGCAGTAATTTTTTTTTTTTTTTTTTTTTATCGGACCTGCCTACATGAAGTGTTAATTTTATTTTGGTCTATATCTCCTATTTAGTTTTTTCGTTTATTTATGACATCATCTGGCATACAGTAGCGTCCAAATTGAAACCGAATAAAAACTCTTAGCTTCCTATCGATTTCCTAGCTAGCCATTGATTGACCCTCAAACAAAATTCCTCTTAAAATCCAAAATCAAACCAGACGGGCCGTGCCGGGCAGCTACCACAAACAGGTATCGTTACAATGAAATCGTTTTCTATGTTACGTACTTTAGTGAAAATGTGGTAGAAATACCAATCACTAACTGTGAAGGAAAACATCATGACGAAACCTGAAAGCCTGATTCACATACCTCTTCCTCTTAAAGTGCCTCTCCATGATTGAAAGTTCTCATTAAAACTCTCTCTGTACAGTGCAACCTTCTCTTTCCTTCCACCTGCCCATCATAATAGTCTGTAGCAACTGGTATCTTTTGCCCCGTAACTTATAACCTAATTAGGCTACTTTACGCTACTTGATCGTGCTAACAAGTTCCACCTTCTTGTGCATTCGTATAAGGACTACGGCATTGGTCACTTTAGCAGTCCAGCGGATCTGTAGCATGCATCGGTACACCATATTAGCTAAAATTTTGGCACCGCTAAAATTATAACACGAAAACAAACAATAATAACAAAAATCGGGAAGTTTTAAGTATTGAGTCCCCAAAATGGGCCCAGCTGAATTGCAGGTGAACCGCAGCTGAATTGTGTCACTGAACACTTTACTAGCCAAGCTCGTCCTGAAGTGGTTATATTCCATTATTGATGGCTAAGTAGGTAAGAGGCAGTGATAAAGAATTATGTAAAGCACATTAATTTAGACACCACAGTTAACATCAATATTATAATGTATATGGTTATATAAACTAATATAATATACTACCTACAGAGTAGACTGCTTGTGTTATAGACTGTAGACTGCTTTGCTCATGTGTATGACGTCAACATATTATTGACCCCACAATGGCTCGCAGACTACGAAATAAAAGAGGCGAAATTGGTCGAAGAAATTAATTTCGCTCGCAACCGGGAATCACGCGATTTTTCGAATTACTTTTTAAAAGGCCGAGGGCGTTTGCGTTATTTTGTTTTCTATTTCCTTTTGCGTACTTACGCAAATAGGTAATTTGAATGTAAGTACGTGCGTAGGTACTTGGAAACATTATCCGCTGCTGCTGTATTTCTGGAATACTTTAGCAACTCCTCTGGTTCATTTTGTATTCTCTTTGACTTGCTTCGCTTAACGGGATTGCTTCGCTTAACAGCAATGTGCCAATAGCGCTTGATTCTAGAAGTAAAATAATCTCACATTGCTAGCCTCAGAGTCTTGGTTTTCGGCAAGATGAAAGCATTCGCGGTCGACAATGAAACTTATGTGTCAGCAAGAAAATGAGATCTAGCTCGTTGCGACGTCTAACTTTGCCATACATCTAGACTCTCCGTTTAACTAAGAGATTAATGTAGACGCTGTCGCAAAGAATAATATTAAGTCGTCAAGTCAGCTCGGAAATTCAATTTAAAGTTCTTAACATTAAACCACAAGCCGGAGTAAGAACGGGGTAAGCCTTTTAGCCACTATCTATAATCGTATACCTTAACTCTTGTTACGTCAGTCTTTCATCATATTCTTCAGAAAATCTTCACTTTGTAGGCCTCCGTACCTCAAAAACATGGAAACATTTTGTATCACTTTTTTGTCCGTCTGTCTGTTAAGATCCTTTTTCTCAGGAATGCGTCAACCCCTTGGAGCTGTGAAAAAATCAAACTTCTAAGTCAACGTAATCAAAAGATATCGCTTATGCTGCATATGCCTCACATGTTCTGTTCACGATTGTTTTGTTTTATCTCTGTTTTGTTGACGTTTCGTGTCTTTTGTTTGTGTACCTTTTGCTTTCTTTGTGTTTCTGTGACAATTTAAATAAATATCCTCTTTTTTTTCTTTCTTTCTATATTTAACACTTGCAGTCTGGCAAGAAGCAAGGTCTTATAGTACACACAAGTAAAGAATAATTCCGAAACCTGTTAATTTATAAACACGATTACAAAAGATTATAATTATCTGCAGTTGGTTTGTCTTCATACTGTTGAACTGCAAAGTTTGTAATAGTTTGTTCGAAACCCTAAGGGCCGCGAGTCCTACTCTTCTTCTTTACGCTTTACTTACTTCATTAAATTAGGAGAAAAATACATTTTAATCAAATAAATGAAAGGAAGAGCGGCCCTATAGACTCGGATGAGTGACCGTGCTGGAGTGTTATCCTAATACTTATTCAACGTTTTCAATTATTCAGTGCTCGCTTATTTTCGTTTCCCTTATTTTTCCACCAGCGAATTGATTACTTGAATCCATTTCCTCGGCCGGATTGGCCGATTTCATTATTTCAATTCCACTTGGCCGGAGTAGGTCTATGTTTTCATATTGTGTCCTCCCGCAATGTGTTGATTAATCTGTCTGTATTTCGCGACAGCTTTTCGCTCCAATTGATAGAGTTTGTCCTCAAAATTGTTTATTTTCGTTTACCCTTGCCAGGTCATGCAAATAGTACTTTCGTTTTCGGGTTTCACAAGTATTCCCGAGTCATACTGAATTGTATTTTATTTTATTAAGTCTAAAAAACACGCTAACATCGTGAGGAAACTCGCGGCTTGGTTGGCTGTGTGCTAGGCCGACTAAGCTGTCAGGATAGTATAAGTGCTGGACAAGTCTACTCCATCAAAAAAACGATGTTGAACGATGAAAAAGCGTCCGAGTGGTCCGTTCACCCATCTAGTGTGAGTGAAGGAGCCACGGGACGCTGTATAAATCATCTCATTACGGTGATGCAAAGACCAAAGTTTTTTACAAAACAGAATACAGTACTATAAAGTATAACGAAGATATCTAGCATATAGGGCATATAAGTAAGGGCTTTAGCTCTATTCGAAGATGCCGAATATCACACGTTATCTATGTACAAGATAATATCTAAACTGTCTATTTATCTAACCAGGTAATGAATGAGTCTTCCCTCTCTCCCCAACCCCCTGCCCCCTTCCAATCTCGTCTATTGCTTTCCAGAGACTTTCGTATCATCGACCCATCGATTCACTGGTCTGCCTACCGATTGTCTGCCCAACCTTCCGGGACATGGCCGCGCACATGAATGAATGTCCAATTTGGTCGATTACCTATGTACTAAATAATACGAGGGTCAAAATGCACAACAAACACATAATCCGATTGTTTGAAAGAGCGATTGTTATATGCATTACTAGTCACATAGATAATTTGTCAGAACGAGCTAGTAATAAAATTAACTAATTGTTATAAACACAGAACAGATTCCTATGATCTGTGGTTAGAACGATCGAGTGACAGAATGTATAAAATCATAAAATCTTAACGACATGAATGAATGAGCGTCAAAATATCCAATTTGTATCAATGTTATAATGACTAATACATGTAATACTTACAAGGTATTGTTTGTTATCATGAAGTTATCCATAAGATTTTTGCCATTGTAAGCATCAGCTATTCTATCATGATTAGTCACTAAAATATTATGACCTTTCTATATTTTATCTCTGACATGATCTCTGACATCATCTAACTTGACAAAAATACATTGTTAAACGTTTACATTCTGACACAAGCATAATGTAACATAAATACAATGTGAACTTTTGTCATTTTGTCACCGCGTTTTTTTTTTACCATTAAACTTTATAATTTTGAAGTCATATAAAATTTATGATCGATGTAGAATTAGCCAATAGTTTTTGTCACATTTTGTAATTTAGATAAATAATAGACATACGTAAAAAGAAACTATATCGTCTCGCCAGTGCCCGCAGTTGTATGTTATCAGGTTCGGTGAGTCCCCGGGGCCTGTTTCATACAACTAAAATTCATGTTTACTAAGACAATTCGATGTACATTGATAAATCGATTAATGCCCAGGTTAACAAAACAAATCTGCTACGCAATGTACCTCGAACTGTTATAATAAACTACAAATTGCAGTGTTTATAACTCGGCCATGTGAGCTCAGAGATGATCGAGTATTGGTTTTTCTATAGTGTCGAATACAATTAACCAGTGTTAGAGAAACAAAAGATGTTTTCTACGAATACAGTGGTTTAATTTCCAATTATGCAGCTTTACAAAAATATACGTCTTGTCGTTATGACGGTCTTCAAAAGTGATCGAACAGATCAGGTGACAGATCTTGCTGTCAAAAAAAAACGTTCCGTTGCCCGAACATCCTGCCCCCCTTGGAGGCTAGTCCTTCAACAGTGTCTCCTTTTCCTCATCCGGTAGAAGCGGACACAAACGGCTGAACGCTCTTCTTACTATCCCAGTCCTAGTGAAAACGTCGGCTACTCTCGCGACTCCGTCAGAGCCAGGATAGAGCTTCTGTATACGGCCAATACGCCATTTCAGCGGTGGACAGTTCTCTTCTTTGACAACCACCATGTCTCCAACGCGTAGCCCTGGACAATTCCGCTTCCACTTCATTCTTTGCTGCAAGCTTGTGACGTACTCGTTCTGCCATCTGCGCCAAAAATGCTGCCTCATGGACTCCAGCAGCTCATATCTATCAAGGCGGTTGAGGTTTTTGTCTGTCAAATCCGGAGCGGGTACAGACGTCAGCGGTTTTCCGATTAAAAAATGGCCAGGAGTGAGAGGACTAAGGTCGTTTGGGTCAGTGGACAATGGACAAAGTGGTCTGGAGTTTAAGATTGCTTCTACCTGTGAAAATAAAGTCGCTAATTCCTCGAATGTTAAATGTCTATTTCCCAGTATGCGTTTAACATGAAATTTCGCGGATTTAACTCCAGCCTCCCATAGCCCGCCGAAGTTAGGGGAATATGCGGGTGAAAAAGTAAAGATTAGATTTTCCTCAATACCGAACTCGTTGAATAGTTCCTTATTCGCATCTACAAATTGAGCCAACTCGTTGCTGGCTCCCACAAAATTCGTTCCATTGTCACAAAAAATATTACTTGGTTTACCTCTACGTGACACAAATCTTCTTAAAGCTAGTAGGAAAGCATCCTTAGTTAAATCGCTTACGGCTTCTAAATGAAGAGCCTTGGTTGCAAAACATACAAAGAGACTTAAGTAACATTTACTGATTTTACAACCACGGCCCTTTCTATCGGTAATGTAAAATGGGCCTGCAAAATCCACGCCTGTAGTCTCGAATGGAATGCCGGGTGTCAGGCGTTGCTTCGGCAGGTTTCCCATTATTGGTATTATAGATTTACCTCTTAATCTTCTACATAATATACAATTATTAGGAACACTACGTGCTAGGTACCTAGCATTGGTAACCCAATAATTTTCTCGAACTGAACATAATAAGAGCTGGGGACCACCGTGCATAAGCTTGATGTGCTCTGCTTCAAATATTAACTTCGCAAGATAATGTTTTGAACTCAAAAGCATCGGGTGCTTTTTGTCGTAGGAAAAGCTAGAATTTTCGATGCGGCCGCCAACTCTCATTATCCCTAAATCATCAAGAAACGGATTTAAAGATAAAATATTAGAACCTTTTGGCAACGGCCTTTTACATGTAAGTAAATTCAGTTCCTTTTCAAATGAATCCTTTTGTGATAATTTCACCAAAGTTACCTGACTTTTATTTAGTTCCTCTGTACTTAGGTTTGATTTTAATCTATTATTTTTATCCTTATTTCTACAGTTATTTACAAATCTTAGGACATAAGCCATTATTCTTTTTAACTTGTACAGTTTGGAGTATTTTTTGAAATCAATTATTATACTATGACTTAAGGGTCCTTCCTCTGAAATTAAATTTACTTGTGCGTCTTGTTTCTGAAATTCCTTCAGACATGGCCAGCATTCATCACTGTTTTGTAGGTAGGTAGGACCCTTCCACCAGAACGTCGAAATTCTTTCCGTGAAGGTGTCCACCCCCCGCGAAATTAAATCAGCAGGATTCTCCTCGGTTGGTACATGTCTCCATTCGCAGTCTTTACTTAATTCTTTAATCTTTGTTACACGATTCGCGACAAAAACTTCGGACTTTTTATTACTTGGAGCATGAATCCACTCGAGGACGATCGTGCTGTCTACCCAAAATACACATCTACTAATTTTATAACGAAGTGCATCTCTCACTTTATTACCCAGCTGGGCAGCCAAATAGGCCCCACATAACTCGAGCTTTGGGATTGTTAATTTCTTCAAGGGTGCTACTCTCGATTTAGAACAAAGAAGGTTTACATGTACTGCACCAGCTTGGTCCACCGAACGTGTATAAACACACGCCCCATACGCTGACAAGGATGCGTCTGAAAATATATGCAATTGGACTTCTACAAAATCTTTACATAAGACATGCCTTGGCACGTGTATGTCACTTAAGGCGTTCATATTCATTACAAATTTGATCCACAGGTCCTTTAATTCCTCTACAACTGGTTCATCCCAGTCTAATTTACATGACCATAATTTTTGGTACAAAATCTTGGACTTTACAATAAAAATACTTAAGAGGCCCAGTGGATCAAATATTTTTGCTGTTTCTGAGATAATAATACGCTTGGTTACTGTTTCATTTGACTGAAAATGTATCGAAAACTGGAGCGTGTCGGAGGCAGGCGACCAAGTCAAGCCCAGTGTGCTAGATGTCGCTAGTGAGTCTGAAATAAACTTGTTTTCAATTACTGAGCTTTTATCAAAAGTCAGATTCGCGTTTGTACGGTATTTTCTCAGATTAAAACACGCTGAGTCTAGCACCTGGGTCACCGAATTGCAAATTCTACTTAATTCCTCCTCAGACTCGCTCCCTGTGATCAGATCATCCATATAGAAATCGTGTTTGATGATTTCTTTAATTACTACGTCATTACATTCCTCCGATAATTGAAGTAAACACCTTGTACTTAAAAAGGGTGCGCTCGCGGTCCCGTAGGTAACAGTGTTTAATTTGTAATATTTCATGGAGTCGTCCTCGTTATCTCTCCATACAATCATTTGCAAATTCCTTTGACTCTCATGAATTAATATTTGTCTATACATTTTTTCAATGTCCGCAGTTAGTACAAAAGTATGTTGTCTGAATCTCAGCAAAATACTAATTAAATCGTCCTGAATCGTGGGTCCAACCATTTGGATATCGTTTAATGACAAGCCATTACTAGTCTTCGCCGAAGCATCAAATACGACACGCAATTTTGTCGTCTCACTTTTTTCTCGAAGCACAGCGTGATGGGGCAAACAATATCCAAATGCGGGCCTTGGAGACTGAGAAAGATGGCCAAGTTCTTCATATTCCTTTATAAAATTTACGTACGGTTTTTTTATGTCCGGTTGTCTACGGAATTTTTTCTCCATGTTTAGAAAACGAATCTTAGCCATCTGGAATGAGTCACCAAGGGCAGCTGGCGGGGTATGAAAGGGCATTTTTACGCAAAATCGACCATTTTCTAACCTCTGAGTGTTCTCTGTAAAATGTTGCTCACAAACAAGATCACTCGGTGATATTTTATCCTTTCTTTCATCCCCCGGCAGCTCATCAATCTTCCAAAACCTTTCCAATTGCTGAGATAAGTCTACCATCATTTTACAACACACTTTTTGACTCGACTTTACTTCTGTACCTACGGGCCCCGAAACAATCCAACCCAGTTTAGAGTCTTGTAAGATAGGCTTACCTTCTCCTAGCTTCATTCTTTGTTGGGCTATTAACTCCCAAAACAAATCCGCTCCAATCAATACATGAATTTCAGCTGGTTCGTAAAACCGCGGGTCAGCTAGTTCGATATCTGCCGGTATTTGTAGATGCTCAATGTTCACTTTTGCATTCGGAAGCGCATTCGTTATACACGGCACAACCAGACTGTTTACATCCACAGAAAACTCGCTGTTACGGGATTTCATTTGAAACTCACAACTATCCACAATACTAAACTTCGCATTACTTATACCGGTTACTGTCACAGGTTGACTGGTCGGTTTACATTGTAATCCTAACTTCTGACGTAAGGATTCGGTTATAATTGTTATCTGGCTACCACTATCCAAGAGAGCCCGCACTTCGATAAATTTATTTGACTGCTTATTTACGATTTTCACAAGCGCAGTCGATAATAACACATGCTGGCTCGTCGTCGCTGATAATGAAACCGGTCCGGGCTCTGGTAAGGCGGCGGCGGTGGCGGCGGCTGACGAGAGATGTGCTTGCGCTGGAGATACGTTGCTCTCATTATTTACAGTTTGCGGTTTCGATCTATGCAACAATGTGTTGTGCTTGTATTTGCATACTTTACATGGAATTGATTTACAGTTATATGCATAATGCCCCTTTCTAAAGCAATTTATACAAAGTTTATTTCGAGAAACAACTTGGTTTCTCATTTCTAAATTCATAGAAATAAACTGTGGGCAGTTACATAAGCGATGGTCTTGTTTACAAACAATACAAGCCAATTTGGCGGATTGACTATTTTCGCTAGCACTTGCCGATGCTACAAAACTGGAAACCTTTTCAGGCTTCCCTACATTTTTACTTTGTTTTACAGTTTCCAGAACATCTGCTTTATTACGCAGAAATGTAAAAAAATCCTCGAGCGTTGGGATATCCTTAAGCGAGCCTTTATACTCCTCCCAATTTCTGTTTGTTACATTATCCAACTTTGTGGACGCTAAATGAATTACAATGGTATCCCAATGCTCCACGGGTTGCCCTAAAGATTTTAGGGCTCTCAAATTTTTAGAGATGTGATCGATCATACAACGCAAAGACCTATCTGACTCCCTGGAGATACAATCTATTGCAAATAACTGCTTCATGTGAGTGACAATCAACAACCTCTTGTTATCGAATCTTTGACATAATAGCTCCCATGCAGCGGAGTAACTGGTGGCACTAAACTCCATAGATTTTATTACAAGTGCCGCACCTCCCTCCAAAGATGATCTTAAATAGTGGAATTTGTTGATTGCCTCGATAGAATCATTCTTGTTAATTAAGGAGTCAAATGTGTCCCTGTACTCAATCCACTTTTCATAATTACCATCAAAGGTAGGTAACTTTATGGTAGGAAGCTTCACATTATTACTATTCATACTATTTTCTCGATCATAACTCTTCCTAGACAATTTTATATCCTTTTCACTTTGTGCAGCGAGTTTAGTTACATTGTCAAGAATCGTTTGTGCCTTTGACATGAGATTGAAGAAAATATTTTCAATCTCGTCCCTAATCTTCAATTGTTCGGGCGAATTATCAGACAAAGATTCTATTTCCGTTTGTATTGCATCATAGCCCCCTAAGGAAACATTTAGCCTTGATAACCTCAACTTTAATTCGTTTACTTGCACATCTGTTAACTGTTCTACTGGAGGTAATTGTTCGAGAAAATTTTTAAAAATGGTCAGTCGCCCTTTCTGTGAACTACGTTTCTTTAGTAATACATCCATGTTTGTGGGAGTCAGTAACTGGCTGAAAGTAAATCAATGCGAATAAATACCTTTCAATCGAAGCAGCAGTTCGTCAAACAGTACTTAGGTATATATAGGTACCCACGAAGCGGATAGGCAGGTTGGCCGGAGTTTTTGCTTGATATTTACGCTAAATTCCGTATGGTTCTCTTCACCTGGAATTTGGGGAAGGAAAAGCTTTAAATACAATTGTACTTTACGGGAATCTACTTTTGTGCGATACAAAATGGCGGTAAGCGCATGTATTCTGGCAAACCGTTGTGGAATTTGCCCTTTTTTACGTAATTTACAAAATAATTATAACCCAGGATTAATTTACATGGACAAATTAGAGACTTTATTACAATTTTCCGATGGGATTAAGAGATATTTTCGGACAGGGAACAAGGATGGAGGGAAAAAAGGAACGGCCTCACCGTGCACGCGATCGTTGATTTCGCTTTTGTTCCAATTTCCAATTACATTATATCTGCTTGTCCCTTTACTTGTCCTTGTGAGTTTGGTTTGCTGAAGGTGTACGAAGTCGATGTCTCCAATAATTTCAATTTCCTTGCAGCGCCGGCGTCGATACAGAGTGGCCGTTTTCCAAATGGCCGCCGTGCCGGTAACATGTACAATTCACAGTAGTACAAATCTCCAATCTCGGATAGGCCTCAAATTTATCCTGGTCGTACGGCACCAAATTTTGTTAGAGAAACAAAAGATGTTTTCTACGAATACAGTGGTTTAATTTCCAATTATGCAGCTTTACAAAAATATACGTCTTGTCGTTATGACGGTCTTCAAAAGTGATCGAACAGATTAGGTGACAGATCTTGCTGTCAAAAAAAAACGTTCCGTTGCCCGAACAACCAGGTTAAGAAGATATTTATAGTGATTTTCTCTCCCCGTGTAGGCTAAACGTGATGTTACGTAGCCTGTATGTTACACAGGTATCGAAGCAATAATCATGGTAAGTCTTGTTCAATTCCCTTCAGATTAAATGTGGTTTTTGCGTGCAGCGCGCACAAAGAAACAGAGTGAGACAGACATATGTTAGACAGAGACAACATTTACAGATTTATTATACCATATAGATGAATGCTTTATTACCATTAATTGCCATGTAATTGAATGCCGACGCCTAATAAACTTCCTAGACGTTAAATTGGACGGCTGATTTAATTAGTTGGTAGCGACATATACACCTACGATTTAATCTTACATGTGGAGTACTAAAACGTTAAATTAGGGGAAATCTTATTAAAATAGTTTAGTTAATTTCAGTTAACTCACACCAAAGCAGATTCATGACAGATAATTGTAGGGTCGGCTGACTAAAGCATATATAGGTAAGTCAAATTGTTATGAAATTATTGTTCTGTATAAAATAAACAATTAAATTAACAGTTTGCTTAAATTTTATATTCAATTTATTATTTCGTAACAGCTCTCCGTTGATGTAATAAATATAATAGAAGTGTTATAGAGTAATTTTATAATAGGTTTTTTTTTCACTTCCTCAAAAATTTTTGTTTTGAACTTATATGCTTTAATCCGCCGACCTTAGCTTTTTAATTGATTCGGGAAAGAATAACCACAAATTATTTAATCCGAATGCGAGCCCATAAAATGCTTTATTACTCAACTCGGAGGCAGTTCAGGAACAAGGGAGGCTTTACTCAAAATGTCGTTTATACTCAACGTTAATCCATCGCTGTCATTGGTATTGGTTTCATAATTGAAGCTTAACAGCTTGGATGGTCCATTTTGAACCAAATAAATAGCCAATGTACTCATGGAAACGTTTACAATATTTGGCCTTTTGGTGCAAACTTGCGCTGCGTTTATGAACGCGAGGTCGTCTATACGTTAATTATTTAAGTTAAATATCGGGGAGAGACGATTAGGTAAAATCTCATTAAGAGAGCGTTTTGCTGACATGTTCTGTGGTTTTGCTATTTGGTCTTAATTACAAAGCTTACTTAATATTTTCATTTACCTCGCAAATGAAAATATTAAGTAAGCCTTGTATACGGTATTTCACACGATCAAAAATAAATTATTTCATATGCTCGATTATAACAAAAATTACAAAATATCTCGGTATCTCTTTTAGTCAATTACTAGTTATTACAATGTTTAAATAGATTAAACATAAAAGAGTGCTCTGAAATGTGACGTCATAAGCAAGTATTTTGACACAAAATTCCGTTTTAAAAGTAACTCATTTGATATTTTGTCAAATGCCCAATTAAGACAAAATAGCAAATTCTCTTTTCTATTATTATTTATAATATTTTCTTACCGTCATTACCTGATTTCATTCGGGAAATCCCGTCGGGGGAAAAGAGGGCGCCTTTCTTAAAATCTTACCAAATCTTATAATAATTTTATTTACTTCCTCCTCGTGTAGATTTTTATTATAACTTATTTCTGTATGTAGGTTTATGTAGGTACATTGTTATTTATATAAGTATGTATTTTAATATTCATAATTGCACCGTCTACCCGCCACTCTTTCCTTCAGAATTTTTCCTTCATACGGTTGCCTGGAAGAAACTGCTATTAGCAATAAGGCCGCCAATTGTACTGTATCTTTATAAATATTATTTATGTTGTGTTTTTCCTGGTACAATTAAGAATATTCTTATCTTATCTCACTAACGGAGAGGCGTCGACTCTAAATTGGTAAAGTCCCCTGGGTGTATGGATAAAACCTAAGCATGTCCCCTTTGGCCGCCTACGAGACCAACGCTACGTAACCAGTTACGTTACAAGAATTGTTTTTCTTGCTACGAAACCAGTTAAGTACAAAAAAATATATTTTTTCTCTTTCTAGAACAATTTTTTTTTCAATAGGCTTCAACTGGCTGCATTTATCGTGGTTCCCAACGGAATAGCGAGATAAAAATAGCCTATGTCCTTCCCTTCAGCTACCAGTATAACAAATTTCATCAAGATCTGTCGTTAAATGTTAAATACTCTTTTTTACATGACTGGCTGAATAAATTAGAGGAATAAGAATTTACAAGTTACTAACCACTGATGAACTTATCCTACATATATCATACATTTAAAGAAAATCTAACTTTTTCCCGTACAAAATACATATATTATTGTAAATTACTTCCGTGTGGCGCTGGATTAAGAATTCCGTGTGGCGCCGGATTAAGAATTCCGTGTGGCGCCGGATTAAGAATAGCGTCACTCCATTTTCTTCCGTGGATGTCGTAGAAGGCGACTAAGGAAATCAATTACCAGGAGACGGGCAGCAGCTTCTTCCTGAGATTCCAACCGCATACTCCGATCGCCAACCTGCCTGCCAAGCGTGGTGATTATGGCAAAACCCTTCATGGCTAGGAAAACCATGAGGGAGGCTTATGTCCTGCAGTGGGCGTCAAATGGCTGATGATGATGATGAAGTAAATTACTTAGTGCAAAGTAAAGGTTATGACAGCAGTTACTAGATCAAAAGCTTCATTATACGCACTATATCGTGTAGATCGTTCCTGTTAAGATCTTCGAGGTTATCGTCCGCCTCCGCTATTTCGGACCAATCTTGGTCAAGTCAAAGATGAAAATGGCAGTATATAAATTGAATTTATACAATAGCTTGGCCTTCAGGAGGTCCGGTATCTCCTCACTTTTCATTGGGCACCCTCCGATACACATGCTTAATTCTCCGGCGTTCTTTTTATCAGACCGTGATTATTTAAAGCGAAATTTAGGAAACACATTTTTTCCACTTTTTATATTTGTGACGCGTTTTGTCAATGTCAAGTGGACAAGAGAGTTATTGCTGAATTTCAGACATAATTATGACATTAGGTAGAAAATTAAATCGGCGTAGAAACTACTTAGATATTTTCAGAATCATAGCCAATAGCAAAAGCCGGTGTTAACGAAATACAAAAATATTTTTTGTCCCTCTCCCACAATTGCAAAGATGTGTCAGAAACTAGTTTCGTAGCAAGAAAAATAATTCTTCTCACGCAACTGGTTACGTAGCACTGGCTTCGTAACTAGTTTCGTAGAAAGAAAAAAAGTTCTGTGTAACTGGTTTCGTAGCAAGAAAAACAATTCTTGTCACGTAACTGGTTACATAGCGTTGGTTTCGTAGGCGGTCGAAGGGAGCATATCCTTGACCTCACTGAGGTGCAAGAAGGACGCCAAAGAAATGCCATTAAAAATTGGATTACAATAACGAAGATTGTTACCAAGAGCTTGCCGATAAACTGCATTGGCAGTTTGGCAAACTAATGAATATGTAGTTTTTCTTCTTTTACTGAGATGAAAAAAAAATTGAATATACGGGAAACTACATAAAAATCAAACTGCACATCCGAAAAGTCGCCAATGGCAGCGCAGCAACACGGTCCGATGTGAAATTGCGCTCCGCTCCTTTGCATTTATACGAGTAGCACCGAAAAATTATAGAAGGTGGTTAGGTACTTTATGAAATTACACCCGGCAGAACGACCGCTTTCATTTCGGACAAACATACTCTTGCGGGAGCAACCCTGTTATATTTGTTAATTAACCGCTTTATCCCGCAACCAGAATGATCCGACTGGACGCGAGCCCTGCCCGACAGATTATCGTATTATTATTCCGTGCTCCCACTTACATAAGTTCCTTTATTAAATCCTCCCCCATTCGGCAGGCCCAGGACAAAAACGAGTAATTGTGATGTCTGGAGAACTGCCAACTATCATTTTCTTGGTCGCGTTGGCGTCGTCGCCTAGATTCTCACAAACTTGCCAACAGACAAGCTGAGGAATAACTTCATAAATAATTCGACGTGGCAATTTCTCAGAGAAATATTTTTACTGGAGATTGCTGGTTTATTTTCGCTCACGCTTGCGCTTCCGCGACACTGCCTTGGGATATAAGTTGCGGGATTTCTTCCAGCAACTTTTTGCCACTTTGGTCCCGTAAATAGCTATTTATTACGTGCATACTCTATATACCTGTTGAAAATTACTCAGATTTATGGCTAACAAAATTAAATGCCCTTGTGTCTGTTTTGCCCATGCATTGGACGTAGGTATTAAGCTCATCCACAGTTTTGCCAAAAGTAAGTAACAAAACAAGGTTGCAACTTCCCAAACTCTACATTTCGTGCAAAAAGGTTAGAAAGTTTACTCTGCAAAGTGTTTGGAAATGCTCCAACCTCTTTCCGGAACTTGGATCAAACGGCGTCTTGGAAAGTTTTAGGTAAAAAGTGCGCCTCAAAGTTGTTGCCATTTGTTAAGAATATTCAGGTGACCCATCTACTCCTGACAAGAGCTGGTAGTGAATCTTCCATTCCTGCGTCTTCAAGGCGCAGGCTGCCGTGGGTGATGTGAAGGTCACTCAACAGGATCAACACCCAATGCACCCAACGTACGAGTAAGAGCAACCTAAGCAAATTAGGCTACACTGGAGAGGATTAAAGAAATCCTTGTTTTGTCAAAGTCTTCCCACAGACTATGGTGCATCTCACTGCATATTTCTAGTACATATGACCTGATCATTCCCGATATTTTGGCACCGTTACAACTACCATTTCGCATCACCACCCGTTCCTCTTTGTATAACCACGAAATATTTAAAAGACATATCCTACTAATATTATAAATGAGAAAGTTTGTGAAGATGTTTGAAGAAAAAGAAGAAAGACATTTATTATACCAACAAGACACATCACAGAAACAAAATAAGCAGATGAGTAACATAATATGCACAACAACAGAAAGAAAACTAAATACACAACAGACAAAACGAATAAATAAAACAGGACCATAAATCTAGCCTGTGGTGAATCTAAGTTGCCACAAAAAGCAGCTGACTCAGCGTTGTGCTGAGGAAGTGATCCCTCAGCGCTGATTTTCAGTCAGTGCATATGGCTGAATGATGATGATGATACATACATAAAATAAAGTAAAAAAATATCCTCACAAAATACTTACATATATTATTAGTTTTAAATAAATATGTGTGAAATATAGAGGAAGACCATAATAAACTAAATTTAATGAGTAAATATAAGTGAAGTGAAACCAAATAATAAGGCGAAGAGAGATAGAAGGATACACACCAAATTAAATACATGCCCGACATAACGCAATGGTGGCCTATGGTTTGGATGTTTGTTACTCAATCACGCAATAAGGACTGAAGGGATTTATATGAAACTTGGCATACAGATAGACATAAACCTGAATTGAGACATAGCATACTTGATATCCCGGTAATGCGTTCCTGGGATAATATTTATTTTAAGTTTACAATACGTGACGTTGTGCGAGCGAACGTTGTGTTTTAAAAATAAATGGCGCTGTGCAAGAATCCTATATAAACGGATTCTGTGGCCCTACGAAGTTCGCCGGACAGCTAGTAAATAATAAATAGTAATAACTTCCACACAATACAATCACTTATCCTGGTCCCAGACAATGACATCACAAACATGGAAATACATACACCCCGACTGAGGCCATCACATTGAGGCTGTATCCACTTTTATTAGATGCAACAGCTAAAGTCTTTGTCCTGCAGGTGCAGAGCCCGATTCTAGTGGTGGAGTTAACTCTGAACGCGCTGGAAGGCACGCAGCTGCGCGCGCTCGGCTTACTGAACGTGTTCGGGCTGAACGTGACGTACGCGGTACGCGCGCCGCCCCCCGCTGCGCCCGCGCAGCCCTCGCCGCACTCCTGCAGCGCGCTCGAATGCCGCCTGCTTGGACACTGCTACGCCAGCAGCGACTACCAGTAAGTTCAATGAATACACACATTCTGTTCCTGAAGGTAGAAACACATTGATGCCACGTAACCGATAGACGCAATGCGAGGTCAAGAATGGTGTAGGTACACACTTGTCATACGCGACTTCATAATTTTTTTTTTTTTGTTAGAAAAGGTTCCCCTTAAGGGTACCTACTCCAGGTTGTCCAAATCTGTTGATGAGAGAAGGTCATTGAATCTTTCTTTTCAGTGAGTGTTTTATTTGAAATCGCACTATATGCACTGTCAATTGGTGATCTATCCAGCCTATAAATAGGGCATTACTGCAAGGGTAGTACAATGAAGCTAGTCGCGCGTCAAAAGTCACGACTTTCCAGGACTTTCCAGTACATTGACTGTCAAATTCTGTCATTTTAGTGCCACAAAACGGATGACTCGTGCCATCGTACTATAAGCCTTTTTCCTACCGTTCTCTCGATTAAATTCACATCATGTATCGTCTTCATGTGCTTCACAGGGCGATAAAACCCCCATTTTCGGAAACGTCACTTTGCAATACAAACATGAGCCACGAAGATTAGTGGCATAGTCTCAGTGGCGCCCTCTATATTTTTTTCAATGTCGTGGAGCACGATGAAACCTAGCTAGATCGATAGAGGACAAAAAAGTAAACAAGAAATTATTAAAGTCACCATGTCCTAAAGTGGCACGTTTAGGAGTTATTGAGCTGTGAAGTTTGTATGGAATTTCCACTAACTGAGTTTCATCACTGAATTTGTCACTTGATATGAGTTTTCTCGGGGATTCAAACCTACTTTGATGTTTTTTAAAGTCTGGGTAGCTATGTCTAGTAGGTACCTACCTACTTATATACATATATACATGAAAGTATAGTATTATTCATGCATCCAATTCGTTCAATTCGATTAAAATTCAAAACATGTCAATATAAAACCTACAGTTTAATTAATATACATTGGTTTAGGTGGTGAATTTTCCTTTAAATACACTATTTTATTTATTTACCTGATAGGATTGATGAAAAGCAGATTTATATATAACTCTGGTAAAAGCTCCCGTAATACCCTCGCATTGTAAGCATCCTCGCTACGCTCGGGTGCCTTAATATACGGTATCTATAATAAACTGGGTGTTTTTTCTACGACTTATTTAGCAATTTAGTCAAGAATCGGCAATGAGTCACAGGTGCCAAGCATATAGTCCAGTATTTAGTGAAAAATGATTCAAAAGTTAAGTTTTATAAAAATCTCATACAAACTTCAAAGCTCAATAACTCCTAAACGTGCCACTTTAGGACATGGTGACCTTAATAATTTCTTGTTTACTTTTTTGTCCTCTATCGATCTAGCTAGGTTTCATCATGCTCCACGATATTGAAAAAAATATAGAGGGCGCCACTATGAACTATGCCAGGCCCCATACAAAAATCTTCGTAGCTCTATTATGAGGAATAATTTGAAATCGTGATAAAAACATGGAATGCAATTAGTACGGAATAGTTTTAGGCAGTAGGCACTGACTGAAAATCAGCGCTGAGGGATCACTTCCTCAGCACAACGTCAGCTGAGTCAGCTGTCTTTTGTGGCAACATAGATACACCACAGGCTACATCTATGGTCCTGTTTTATTTATTCGTTTTGTCTGTTGTGTATTTAGTTTATGTTATGTTTATGTTACTTATCTGTTTATTTTGTTTCTGTGATGTATTTTGTTGGTATAATAAATGTCTTTCTTCTTCTTCTTCTTCTTCAATTTAGCAGTTACTTTTTCGCGATTTCCCCGCAGTAAAATGTTTGTATTGTTGAGTAGAACTCTTCATTTTCAAATTGGTGACTTTATTACTGTATAAATACATCATATTGGCTTATCGGCGGCTATAGTAATGTTATCGGCATCGGGTCGTTATTAATATCTATTCTCAATTAATATTCTGGCTACAAATACATACGTACATAACTATCTCGTAGAGGTAGGCACAGAGACCAGGAGCCTGGGAGATACAAATTGAATCCATACTTATGAAAGCTACTGAGTATCGTAATCGTGCTCGTCATAGCTCTGATATTATTATCACCTGTATTTGTACATCGACATCCTTATTCTATGTATTAATCCAGTCCATCCAAAGGTTGGAAGAGATCCCTTTTACTGATAAGGCCGCCGTCTGTCCTCTTAGTTTATGTTCCTTTTTTTTTACTTGTACTAATAAAGTGTTGTATCTATCTATCAAGAGTTTCTGTTCCACATTCTAGTTGATGTTTAATTTGAAGCCTAGCTGACTGCCGATAGAGTTCTAAATATTTAAATCGCACGGGCAACCCAACGATGCACCAAAACGCTCAAAAAACCGAATGGCCAGATGAATCCGGCAGCCAACATGGTCCACCGTCAACGTTGCATTATTCATTGGCGCTTATAAATTCACCCAGCCTGGACGCACTGGCTGAAAACCTCACGCCGTTTCATATTGTGTGACACGCGGTTGTGCGTGGATTTAGCGGCGCTCGGCACTAGAGGCAACAGAGGAACAGCTTCTATTTCCATGTTTACAAAGACCATTTTTTAAGCATCTATAGGGAAGAGCGGGTAATTGTGCTCTTCCACTATAAAGGGAAATTTCCCGCTATTTAAATTTGAATAAAATTTAAAAAACACAAAATATTTTGGGTGTCGGATAATACTTTTTTATTTAGAGTGCCGTTTGCGAAATATTAAGCTTTGAAACGCGATTTTTGTTCGAGTAGGGTGTCCCCCATCTGCTAACCAAGCGGTTGATTGTAGAAACATGAAACAATCAGGGTAGACAACATACGCGGAGTGCCGGCTTAAGAATGGCACTCCCCCATATCTTCTCGTGGGTGTCGTAAAAGGCGACTAAGAGAATACCCGTGCATATTGCTACCCAGCACATACGGGTCGTGCCGGTGTCGGGCAGCAGCAACATTGGCACGTATACGGTCTGCGATTGCCAACCCGCCTGCTCAGCGTGGCAATTACGAGCAAAACATCCAATGGCAAGTCAGAACGGACCACGGCCCCCAGTTCCCGGTCGCCCTGCTATTCCTGATCAAGGCGGCGGTCACGGTAATGGCAGGGCAGGGGGTGCGAAGAATCCCCGGGTTACGGAAGGCCGCCAGAAACAACTGACCTTGGCGACGTATAATGGACGCACGTTACGGCTGGACGAGCACCTGGCACAACTGGAAGTCGAACTCGAGAAGGTAAAGTGGCACGTTCTTGGGTTATCCGAGGTCCGAAGAGAGGGGGAGGACACTGTAAGCCTTGAATCAGGCCACCTTCTATACTTTCGAGAGGGAGACCAGTTGTCTCAGAGTGGCGTAGGGTTCCTGGTCAATAGAGCTTTCTGCGACAACGTTGTAGAAGTGTCAAGTGTATCGAGCAGGGTTGCGTACCTCATAATTAAATTAAATGAGAGGTATAGCCTCAAGGTTGTGCAGCTTTACGCACCGACCTCGACGCACTCGGACGATGAAGTGGAAGATATGTTCGATGACATATCGACGGCCTTACACTCCACCACTAAGGCACACTACAACGTTGTCATGGGGGACTTCAACGCCAAAGTGGGAGTACAGAATTGCAGCGAATCGGTAGTAGGATCCCATGGTTATGGAAACAGGAATCATAGGGGACAAATGCTAGTCAACTTCCTCGAGAGGGAGGAGCTATTCTTAATGAATTCATTCTTCAAGAAAAAGCCCCAAAGGAAGTGGACATGGCAAAGCCCCGACACTCTGACAAAAAATGAGATCGATTTCATCATAACGGACAAGAAGCGTATATTCTGAGACGTCTCCGTGATCAATAGGTTTAATACCGGAAGTGATCACCGACTTGTGCGAGGCTCTCTGAATATCAATTTTAAGCTCAAACGTGTCCGTTTGATGAAATCCAGGCTCCGACCAACCCTGCTCCAAACTATAGTGGGGTCTGAAAAGTTCCAGTCTAATCTGGAAAACCGATTTGCTGCCGTGGAAACCAGAAATGGCGTTGACATTGACCAGGCCCTCGAGAATGTAGTCGAAATCCTCAGGGAGGAAGGGATGAGATTTTGCGAATTGCAGCGTAAAGGTAGGAAGTCGAAATTTTCGGAAGAAACACTCAAGCTTATGGAAAAACGACGTAAACGCCCACCAGTCACTGCGTCAGAAAGGCATGCTCTAAACAAGAGAATTGGCAAACTAGTTCGACGCGATATCCGATGCTCCAATACTTGTTCTATAGAACGAGCAATCGAGCAAAATCGGGGATCTAAAGTGTTTGTCCAATCTCTTGGGAGAAGCCATCTGACGAAGTTGACCACCACGGATGGAGTGGTCGTTTCTTCCATACCAGAGGTTCTTTCGGAAGTTGAAAACTTCTACGGCCAGTTATACGCTGCGCACGCATCTCGGCCTGATCCCGAAAATGAGGATTCCAGAGCTACATTGACACGCCACTACACTGAAGACTTGCCAGAAGTCAGCCTGGACGAAATCGCGATGGCTCTTAGACAGCTTAAAAATGGAAAAGCCCCTGGAGAGGACGGTATTACAACTGAGCTCCTGAAGTCTGGCGGTAAACCTGTAATGAAGGAGCTCCAGAACATATTTAATGCTGTCCTCTTTGATGGCAGAACTCCGGAGGCGTGGAGTAAGAGTGTTGTCGTGTTGTTCTTCAAAAAGGGTAATAAAACCCTCCTGAAGAACTACCGACCCATTTCACTCTTGAGCCACGTCTACAAGCTGTTTTCAAGAATCATCGCGAACCGTCTTGCGAGAATACTTGATGAGTTTCAGCCACCTGAGCAGGGCGGCTTTCGATCGGGTTACGGCACTGTAGACCACATTCACACAGTGCGGCAGATTATACAGAAGACCGAAGAGTATAATCGGCCCCTGTGCTTAGCGTTTGTGGACTATGAAAAGGCCTTTGACTCGGTCGAGACCTGGTCTGTTCTGGAATCTTTGCAGCGATGCCAAGTCGACTGGCGATACATCCAAGTGTTGAGAGGTCTGTACGACGCCGCTTCTATGGCCGTCCAAATCCAGAACCGGCAGTCTGAGCCTATCCCCATACATCGTGGTGTGAGACAAGGGGATGTTATTTCCCCGAAATTGTTCTCAAATGCATTGGAGGATATGTTCAAGACACTGGACTGGAAGGGGTACGGCATTAACATAAACGGCGAGTACCTTTCACACTTGCGATTTGCAGACGACATTGTCATCATGACGGAAACGCTGCAAGATCTGCAACATATGCTGAGTGGCCTAGCTGATTCTTCCCAACGCATTGGTCTCCGGATGAACTTGGATAAAACCAAGGTTATGTTCAATGAACATGTAAGTCCGGAGCCAATTGCAGTTCAAGGCAGTATTCTCGAAGTTGTTAAGGAGTATGTTTACTTTGGGTAAACCATGCAGTTAGGTAAAAACAACTTTGAGAAAGAGGCCAATAGAAGAATACAGCTGGGCTGGGCAGCGTATGGGAAACTACGTCGAGTCTTCACATCGCCAATCCCACAGAGTCTCAAGACGAAAGTCTTCAATCAGACAGAGAACCAAAGTCACCGACATAGCCCACCGAATTAGCATGCTGAAGTGGCAGTGGGCCGGCCATATTATCCGAAGAACTGATAACCGATGGGGTAGACGAGTTCTCGAGTGGAGACCGCGGATTGGTAAACGCAACCTACGCAGAACAAACTTATTTTTATTGTCAATTCTAAGCACGATCAAACCTTTTTGTCTTTTTAAGATATAAAGTAAAGGTTGCATTGAAATTCGGCTTTTCGTTTGTAAGTCAAATTACTTTCAATTGCTCATACTTTAAGCTTTCATGCTCGCGTAATTTTGTCTCTTCTTCGTCGGTCCTTTAACTCACAGGGAAGCATAGGGCTTTAACCACAGATTTCCATTTCTGGCGGTCATTCGCGGCAACTTCCAATTCAGGCCAGCTAGTGCCGATCGACTTGGTCTTTTGGGCTATAGATCTTTTCCAGGTGATCCTTGGCCGCCCCCTCTTTCGTATGCCCAATGGAGTGTTTGTGAGGGCTTGTCTGGTCAGGCATGTGTTGTCCCGGCGTAGTGTGTGGCCTACCTAGCGCTACTTTCTATCCAGGTTTTTAGATGGATAGGTATCTGACTGGTAAACTTCCAGAGGTCTTCATTCTGAATTGTCTGTGGCCAGAATATCCCCAGTATCTGTCTGAAACATTTGTTGATAAATACCTGGAGCCTGTGTGAAATATCTGAACGCACGAACCAGTTCTCGCATCCGTACAAAAGGACCGATTTCACGTTAGAGTTGAAGACTCGGATCTTCGTTCGACGCGAGAGCTGCCCTGAGCGCCAAAAGTTTTTGAGTTAAGTAAAGACAGCTCTAGCCTTATTTATTCTGGCCAATACATCAATCTCGGTGTCGCCATGCTCATCTTCCAAACAAGCAAAAATCTTGTCTCTATGCCTATAATATTGTATTCCTTAGAAGAATGTTGCTCTCGAAGCAGCGTTGCGTTTTTGTACCCACTAGATTTTTATCCTAGACCCCCGATTGAGCGAACTTGGCACGCTCGGCTCGGATGGCGTGCATGAAGATATGAAAGTTATGAAACCCTATCCGGATGAATACTGATAAGTTAAGCGAGCTTCGAAGCGAGTGTCCCCTTTCAGCGGAGTGCTGAGCAACCTCAATCGAGTTGCATTTATTTTGTACAGTCGACAGCAAACTTGTATCTCAGTTGCATACTCTCCCATAAAGTAATGCGTGTACAGCGTGAAAAGATTCGTGCACTGTCGACTTTACCAGCGTGCCCGTGATTTCGTTCACGTAAGAAACGTGGATGCGGATGGGAATAACATGAATGCATAAATAACATGGTCCTGGAATACTCCAGGACCGCTGGTTTATGAATTGAGTTCTTTTCGGAGACATCTGGAGAAACACACCATAAGTATCAACTTAGTGAAATTCTCAAAACTCAAATTCAAATCTTTTATTCATTATAAAAACAAAATGTTTACTTGATTAATGTCAATGTTGTCAGTTTCAGAATAAAAAATAAATAAACATTAATAATTATGTGAAGCTAACAAAGAAACTCTACATTTATTCTTTTCAAAAAAGTTCTCAATTCAGAAATCAGCGGAAAGCATTCCTGTTAATCGAACGGTTTAGGCTAATATACGAAAAATCGGTTATCTATCACGCACTCACGCATCAAGATGAACTGTTTATAATTATAAGCGCACAGATAGACCGTGTCCTCGATTAACAAGTGATCAATTCTTGTCCGAATTCCATGCGAACGGAGACGTGGACATAGCTGGTTTAAAATGAGTGGTATTTCTGTGTACTAAAGCGGCATCTGTTCCGCAGGAGGTTTTTCTGCTCGTGTTTCGAGGGCTACACAGGAGCGGACTGCGGCGTAGGCCCACTCTGTGCCGGCCCTGGCGCCGCCCCTGTCTGCAAACACGGCGGACTCTGCAGGTAAGCGAGATTTGAACGACGCAGGTGTCATTTGATGTCAGCGGAAAAAATATATTGCAATACTTTTTTTGTAGATCAAGCATAGCTTTTATGGTTAAAATTTAATCATAACACAACAAAAATAAAACAAATTGAAATAAAAAAGTGAACTTAACTAATATATAAATGATAACAATATATAAATGTGATAAATTCTAAACATAGCTTGTTGAATATTTTGGAAATGTCAATTTAGTAGGCCGAGTTGGTTTGGTAGAGCATTTGTGCAGATATGGGAGAGTTGAGTAGACGTGCGCGCCGCCGCGGCGCGCCGCCGCCATAAGGAGGCAGCGCGCCGCCGCCGCCGCCGGTAGTTTAAAATTCGCGCCGAGACAAAACCCGCAAGATCATCTTGTCCTACTGGCAAACCAGACAATCTGCCTACCCGCGTTTATCATCGTTAGCACAGGCTCTGTTATGCATTCCAGCAACCAGCACTCCAAGCGAAAGAGTGTTTTCGGTTGCTGGATTGGTTTTAACAGCCAAAAGGTCCCGGCTGAATCCATTTAGGGTAAACAAAATCATTTTTGTGCACGACAACTATAAAAGTTGCAAACAATTTCTGTCAAGCAATTTCTGTCATGAAAAGTGACTATCATCTTTTTAATAAAGTTCTTTTGTTTAAGCGTGGTTTTTCATTATACGTTTACGTTTATTGCAAAGTCGAAAAATCCCACGCCGCCGGCGTTACGCCGCCGCCGTGGATTTTTTCGCGGCGCGCCGCCGCCCGATTTTTTTCGACCGGCGCGCACGTCTAGAGTTGAGTAAATACAAACCGAACGGTGGTTCATTCATTCTAAACCACAACCTAATGTTGGGTAAGGTTAGGTTAGGAAAAAAACCTTCTTATTCCTGAAATGTAAATACTTTATTTGAAAATTTAAATATGTTTTTTATATTTTCACTGTTTCACGTAACTTTTCAGCTGATATGTGTATTGACGATTTGTAACTATAAGGTGAATAACCTGAGGTAACTACCTATAAGGTTCCAAACTGAAGAGTTGATTAAGGTCAGGTTATTTGTATGCATATAAATGTTTTATCTATCTATCTATCTATCTATCTATCTATAATAATTTTCATCGTTCTCAATCGAACACCTATGAATTTGCCCAATGTAGTGTCAAGTAATTCTGTGGACCAAGGTTTTATATGAATGTTTATCTAATTCCTCGAATTGGAAATATTGAACAAATTAATTTAAATAAGAAATAATTTATTACACTTGTGAATGTTGAGGAAGCAAAAGTGATGTCGGATTGTAGCAAGTGGCAGTCCCTAGTCTCTGCCTAGCCCTCTGGGATACAGTCGTGAGTTTATGTATGTATGTATGATGTCCACTCTTCATGTTAGTTTATTTTTTGCTTACTAAAACTTAAATGAAGAAGAAGAAGAAAATCACATCACAAGAAAAAAGGCATAACAAGTACAAAGGAAAAACAAGTAACATCATCATCATCATCAACCCATTATGTCTCCACCAAGGGGCACGGGTCTCTTCCCTGAGGAAGGTATAGGCCATACTCCACCACGGGGGCCAAGTCCGGATTGGTGGAGGCTTGTAGACTAGTGGCTCGTCTACTGTCAGAAGTTGTCAAGCCGCCCTAAGGCCTCTGACTTGGCTTAACGACTGCCATCTATCGAAGGCAGCCGGCACCAACAGCTTAACGTGCCTTGCGAAGCACGGAACCGCTCGGAAAAATGCCACTAGCGTTAGGCATAGACGGCGACCCATCCATGCACTGAACGCGCCCTGTGTTGCTTAACCTTCGTGATCGTTTAAGATCACTCAGGCAGCCGGGGCTACGAGCGACAAGTAACATAAATAGAACAAAAGTTCGAAAGTCCTTTTTTTCAACCGTATTTTCTGAATAACGAATCTGTTTTTCCCAATTATTGCAATTTTGTCACTACATGGAATTCACAAACGCCGAGAGAAGTTTTTGTTAAATGACGTACACACCGTTAGCGATGCGCTGACTAAATTGTAGTACTTGGTGTTTTTCTTTAAAAGTTAATACGGTAATAAATAATAATACTAACTTCCACACAACACAATCACTTGTCCTGGTCCCAAACTAGGATACCCTGTGCTATGGTAACCAGGCAAATATGTAGCGTATACACGTCCCACTGTAAGACACACCTTCTCTGAGAGAGAGAAGTGGGCTTTATCACCACGCGTGCCCATCGCAGATTGGCGATTTCTAGCGCTGAGGTATGTGAACGGCTCAGGCACTCAGGTTTCCTCACGATGTTTTCCTCACGTCAGCGAGTGGTATTTCTACTGCAAATTCACAAATGTACCTAACTTAAAAAACAAAATGGTAGGGTATGAAACAGGTAAATACAGATACCGATAATACCGGTAAATCCCGCTACTTAAATAGTCAAACAAAAACCTGTATTAAAATTCGAACAGAGTGTCTAACCTGATAGTGTTTTAACACTGAATATTTGTCAAATAGTGGGTTTTAATGGGTTACTCGTTTTAAATATAGATTGTAGTGACATGGTATTAAGGTACCATAAAGAATCATAAACATACATACATACATACATAAACTCACGCCTGTATCCCAGAGGGGTAGGCAGAGACCAGGGACTGCCACTTGCTACGATCCTGACAGATCACTTTCGCTTATTTAATAAATTAAATAATAAAATCTTTATTTCGGGATTGTACAGATCTCAAAAATCATGTTGCTCTAAGTATGCATATGCATAGTAATAAATATGCCATATCTTAACAATATACCACGATCATCATCGTCATCATCATCATCAGCCATCCGACGCCCACTGCAGGACATAGGCCTCCTTCGTGGTTTTCATAACCTTGAGGGGTTTTGCCATAATCGCCGCGCTTGGCAGACGGGTTGGCGATCGCAGTATGCGGTTGGAATCTCAGGAAGATGCTACTGGCCATCTCTTGGTAATTGATTTCCTTAGTCGCCTTCTACAACATCCACAGAAGGAAATGGAGTCACGCTGTTCTTAATCCGGTGCCACACGGAAGTTTATGTAAAACTTATTGTAAATTTTTGTGTTTGTCTTTTATGTGTGCAAAAAAATATATAAAGTAAAATATGCAATATTTTCACAATATACCACGCAAAGTTTTCATTCGTCAAGTGTATATTCTTTTATTCTCCGACAGTGAGTAAGCGGCCTTATGCGGCCCAGCTCATATTTGCCTCGCGAAACTTCCCCGCGTTACAAACTTACATAAATTCCGAAGTACCTAGTTACCGTCCCATTCGAACCAGCTCGCAGGTAGGTATTTGTTGTTAAAGAATACATCTACAATTATCGTCAAATGTATTCTTTTATACTCCGGCAGTGAGAAAGCGCCCTTACGCTACCCAGCTTATATCTGCCGCGCGAAACTTCCCCTCGTTACAAACTTGCATAATGCTGAAGTAGTTACCGTCCTATTCGAACCAGCTCGCAAGTATTTGTTGTTAAAGAATACATCTAGAGCTTGTTTGTGCGCTGCACGGCAAATAATCGTCCGCACAACTTCTCAGCGGGCCCGCCTTTCGGATACAATTCAACTCGACTTTAGTTATTTAACTTGGAAAATTGTAGTATTTAACTCCTAAGGCTACGTCTTCGCTAAGTTAGGAGATGCATACAACTTTCTATTGTCTGTTAACCCTGTTAACTCCACTTGGAGAAACTCTAGTAAAACGTCGTCAAGTGCGTAGGTAATTTTTATTCTATTCAAAGTGAAAACCGAGAGTGTGCTAAGTTTACCACTTAACTATTAGTAGATAGGGCAATCACATCTCTACTTAGTGCTGTGATTTTCTATTTCTCGGAGGACCACAAAAGTAGTTTCGTGGAGGGATTAACTTTATTTAAACTTTCACGTGGCGGATCTAGATGGTTTCCAATTCCAAGTTAGTATTAAGTAATTTATATTCTTTTAGCTTACGTAAGATGCGAGATTTCTTCATCTAAATAAGATGAAACTTCTAACTTATTTCTAGGTAGATATTTCTTTGTCAACTTATACTTTCGAAAACGATATTGTATATTCGTCGCAATTTTATGGCATGTATGTACTGATACTGTTTTACATGGTGTCAATAAACTAACGTGAAAACATTTAACAAACCTTTATTTTTCAAGGAAATCCATATCGAACATTTTTAAGCTTGTTTTTCCGTGTGGCGCCGGATTAAGAATAGCGTCACATTCCCTTCCGTGGATGTCGTAGAAGGCGACTAAGGAAATAAATTACCAGGAAACGGGCAGCAGCGTCTTCCTGAGATTCCAACCGCATACTTCGATCGCCAACCCGCCTGCCAAGCGTGACGATTATGACAAAACCCTTCATGGTTAGAAAACCATGAGGGAGGCCTATGTCCTGCAGTGGGCGTCAAATGGATGATGATGATGACGCTTCCGCGCTATAAGATCGCTGATCGCCCATTGGCCATGCTAACATTTTTGATGTTTTGATAACCCAAAAATTTGTTTTCCAGCATATTTTTATAGATAAGTAATTAGTTTTGGTATCCAGTATGCGTGGCTTTCGGGAACGTACATTTTTGAACACTGTAAACCATATCATTTTGAAAAGCAACATTATAACATTATGGACTCCAGCCTTTAACAAAGAAAAAGTTCTGATTATTCAAATTTTACGGACTCCGTGTCCTGAGAGAAGGAAATAAATAAACTACTTGCTATACTTGGTAGACTTTGTGCTCACAGCGGGAGTAACAAACACTGCGTTACCGTGCTTCGAGTAACAGGTCTCGGCGATAAGCGTGGGTCCAGGAATGTTCGGCCGGAGCAGAGTTTCGTCTCTAAGGATTTCTTGGACGCGCATAATAATTTATTTGTTGTAAAAGAGCAAAACCATAACATACAATTTGTCATAGCGTGGTCTGTAACGCGTTGCCAAGGCCTCTAGGAGTTTTGCTAGTATTACTAATCATTATCATACCTACTTCTTGGCAGACAAATGGGCCCAGCGGCGGTGAGCTGTATCTGCCCCCCAGGGTACAGCGGAGACCTTTGCGAGATCCACATTGCACCTCCAGGTAAGTATCGTTAGTTTAGAGAGGGGGCAATCACAAAATTTCTGAAACACGTCAATTAGGATTTTTCATTTGCAACAACTTTATTTTTTGAGTTTTGACAATTTGTATGGTCTCTTTGTTGTTCGTCCGCCCGTCCGTCCGTCCGTCTGTCTGTCAAGACCCTTTATCTCAAGAACGCGTGGAGGTATCGAGTTGGAATTAAAACCGTATACTCGAGTCTACAGCCCCTTGAAGCTGTGAAAAAATTAAACTTCTAAGTTAACGCAAAAGTAGTTACGGCCGCAAAAAACCTATATTTCGACACTCAAGGGCATGAAAATTTATAGGGTACTTTCCGTTGATTTAGAACTACATTTGGCAAGTAATATCGTCATGAACTGTAAGTAAATTTAGGCTGGCAAAGGTTAATACATCCTTTATGGGGCATTGTATACGTTTCTACAATAAGATCCCTGAGGATATAATAAGCTTGCCAGAAACGCGGTTCAAAAAATGTGTGAAGCACACTTTGTGCCAAAAAAGCTACTATAACATTAAAGATTATTTAGATGACAATGATGTCTGGAATTAAAGCCAGTTCAATACATGAGTTTTAGACCATTTATATAAATCCTGTAAATTAAGGACTTGAAAAGACTAAGTTTGGAGTTTTTTTGTCCATTTTATCTCCAAAATGATCTAGATTTTGAAATGGACACCTAGTTTAACTTGTAACGTTCATTAAGTCGCAGTTTCTGTGCTACTTTGAATAAAAAATTTTGATTTTAATTGATTTTGATTTTGAAAGGAAAACATCTGAAAACTATGGATGTGTGATTAAATCATAAAAAAATAGTCTATGAAGTTCGGTAAAAACTCGGAAAAAAACTGCGAGACTCAATTCCTGAACTATTTATAATTTACCTTCAAATTTGAACGGAACCCTCGGTGAGCGAGTCCGACTCGCACTTGTTCGGTTTATTGTTTTTTTTTTTAGTTAGCTCTGATTGTTTCCCACTCCCGGGTAAAGGCCCTCCCCCGTGATCTTTCACTCCTTCCTGTCCTCTCCTAGCAGTCATCTTCCATCCGGGCAATATGGTTGAGAGATCATCCCGCCGTCTCCACCTTGGCCGACAACGTCTGCGATATCCGCCGCGTGGAAGCGGTTTGCATTCAGTGGCAAATTTTGCCCATGTGCCTGGACCCATACGACTGACGTGGCCTGCCCAGTTCCACTTGACTTTGCGGTCACAGCTCCAACATCAGCGATTTTGGTTCTGGAGCGGAGCGTGGTGTTTCGGATTCTGTCAATCCGTCTGACGCCCCGGATACTACGCTCCATCGCCCGTTGGCAAACCTTGAGCCTGGTCTTCTGATGTTCGGCCAAAGACCAGGGCCTAGATTCTGTTAATGCATTGTAGTAACATGACAACTGCATGAACATGGCGGTTTTCATTTCATGGCTGCTTTAAGTCTACGCGGGCACACCCATCGGACCTTCTAGGCGTCAATGGTACGAAAAAACACGTCACGTGACCCGACAGTATACCTGTCATTATACTACAATGCACTAACAGAATCGAGGCCCAGGTCTGAGCACCGTAGGTTAGGACGGGCAGAATACACATGCCAAAGAGCTTTCGCTTCAGGGCAAGTTGTAACTTGCCCTTCATTAGCTCTTTCCAGGCGTTGTCGGTACGACTATCGATTTCTTTATCCTGCCTGTTTTCGAAGGAGACTATCTGACCCTAGAAAGTATACTCGTCGACGTATTGTATATTCTGCCCATCTACCTTGACCCTCCGTTTCGTGCTATTGGTCACTGAGTCTTTGACCTATTCATTTTCAGTCCAACCTCAAGGTTTGCCATGCTGAGATCTTGCAGCATTTGTTGGAGTTCCGCGGCTGATGGGGCGAATAGGACAATAGGAATAGGTATTGTTAGAGATTCTTATATTGGGTTCGGTTCCCACACGAAGCCTTACATTTTTATTTCCTGTTAGAATTACTTATGGACTGATAGGTGAGCTTAGTTTTAGTCTTTTTCCATGTTTGTGGTGTTCTTAGCAAAAACAAAAATACGAAAGTTGTTACTAGAACTGTCATAGTGATGGGCCCAGTCATCAATTATACCAATCGAATTTATTCGAATATTGCATCTAGTGGATAACTAGAGGATTTATTTTAGAGGATTAATTTCATTGGAGACGTAACTTTCTTTTTTGCTTTGGGAAATGACATTTTTATCTGTGGTCGAGCCATTTTTTAAGGTGCCTTTAAATGATTAAGTTAATATTTAAATGGTTACCCTTGAATAATCGTTTGCGTTGCGTTCTGTAAACCTCTACTTTCTAAACGCCCGCTACGTGCATATGCCATCACACATTTATGTTGATTTATAATGAAACTAATAATATAAATAAATGTCAAAATATTCGTAGCTCGAAGTTTTTTCCTACACTTTTTATACACGTCCTACTGCAGGGCACAGGCCTTCTCTCAGAGAGAGAGTATGGCCTTAATTATCCCCGTGCCGACAGCAGACTGGCAATTTCAAGCGCTAAGGTATGTGAACATGTCATACACTCAGGATGTTTCCTCACGAGGTTTTCCTCGCTTTCCTCCTTTCCTTTTCCCGTTAACGAGTGACGTACGACTACGAGTGCATGCGAGTGGCGTACACAATAATATACTTAATATTTATTGACACCATACGATTAATCGCATGCGTTGCTGAATTCTCTTCTTCGTGCGACACATTAATGTCGATTGTAGATCGATTAATCGAATATGTATCGTCTTTTTAGTCGAATCGGTCGATAAGTTTTATTCAAACAATCGCCATCGCCAACCTAGCAGTCTTTTCTTTACGTTTTCAACGTTTTCCTATTCACAGTCTGCTTGGCGATAACAATTTAGTGACTATCTCTCCATAGCAATAACGCTCAACGCGCTGGAGTACTCGCTGAATAAAGTGAAGATGTTAATACCAATTACCATTAATGCACTTCAGGTACAGTAGGGAGAAAAATACACCTAATAATAGGGGTTAAAGTATGAAATTGCCGTTTTATTGCAATAGGTTCTTTGAATTGACATAGAATCTTCATGGTTTGAGGTTTTCGAATGAAACTTTTTTCAAATGAATTCTATGATGTTCTTTTTTTTAAAAATGTGAAACATTTGAATATCGACTTTTAATTGTTTTTGTTATTCAATTTAGACAATAAAGATATAATAAAGATCTTTGTTCTCCGCACACATATTTATTTAGTTCATCGGCTGTAGAGTCTAATACATCAACATTTACATTTTAGTTGCAAAGTCACCCGTAAGTAACCTACCTGAGGATGTGCTGTCGACTGTACCGTTTTAGAGGCAGTTTCCGATGCAAAATGAGAGTGCGATACTCCACACGTGATAATTGAGACAGCAATAGGTTTTAATTCGTTTAAAAAAGTGTGACTTAGAAAGGTTAAATTAGTACAGACTTGGGACGTGATAAATTGAAGTAAAAGGCCATACTTTGGAACAATTTTGTTCGAAAAAATACTATTAGTCGCTTTGTTGAACTTTTCATATTTTTTTTGTAAATATCAATATTGACCTACGAAAACCTTGCATTCGTAAGCATCGCATTAAAAACCTGTTCCGAACTGTACGAAACTCCTCCTTCGCCTTTGCTGCGCCTCAATTCATCTTGTTTGTCTGAAGTTTGCGTAATTTTATTTGCAGAGTGCGGCGCGGAGTGCTTGGAAAGCTGCGGCGATGGGGCTGAGTGTCAATGCCATCCCCAAGATATTGATAACGGTATTGCAAACGATTTCAATTACTGAATTCTGCCATTCTGATATCTACTGTTACACAAATTCACTGACTGACTGATTACCACTGACAGTGCAATGCTAAGTCAGTGCTGATCCGGTACTGACGTGATACTGTCCCCGTGTAAATGTATTTCAAAGTCTGTTCAGCGCTGTCGCGTAGTACTGACTTGTTTACTGACCATCACTGGCTTTATGTAAACGAAGGAAGTCAGTTCCAGGCATCAGAACTGACGTCAGTAGCTCACCGCATGTGATCCAGACACTAGAATGGGCATCGTCCTAAGTATTGACAATAGTTACAAATGATACTTCATTTTACAGGTATAAATTAAAAATTAATTATATTTACTGACTTCTTGTATTTTTGTAAATATTTGTGCGACTAATTAACTTGCCAACGTTCGCGTTGCACGTGAATGAAAGTAGGTTTAACATCTTTTTAATAAAAATCGCTAAGATATTGACATCAACAAATATATCTTTGCGTTTACACAGAGTAGTAGTCTTTGGGGGTGTTTTGTTTATTTGAACGCCTAGGTTTACTTGTAACGTTTGATAAGACACAGTTTCTGTGTGATTTTGAATTAAAAAAAATAATTTAAATTTGAATATAGAGTTCTCATATTGAGTCATGGTATCACTAGAAACTGACAGATAATAGGGTCTCAGTTGATGACATACTTTCCTGCATGATTCACTTCCGGTTTCCTACTCTCTTGTTTTTTTTTCGCTTTAAATTTTAATAAATTTCGACCCAAGTCGAAATATTCAGCCCAGGCTCTCAAAGCTACCTACTCTCTCGCAAAAAAAAATAAAAACAGAACTTAATTTTTTAGGACAATGCCCATTACGGACACAGAAACATACGCTGTTGTACGCATGCATAGTAAAGTGGTCCCGATTTCGGGTACAAAACTGTAAAAATAAATCGAATCGAATCAAAAGTCGGCTTCATAAAATATGAATGTGATGCTTACTTTTGATTCGCATCGATTCGATTCTCAATTCGTTCATGAGATATGAAGTTGACTTTTGATTGAAATCGACTCGATTGTCAATTTGTTTTTACGGTTCGGTACCCAAAGGGTGGTATGCAACGGGAGCATATTACTATTCCTACGACGTTTGTCTACCTCTCCAACCTATAAAGAGCTTTTTCTGTTGAAACGGTACTATATACAAGTGTCATGCTTGGTGTGATGTTGTGGCTATGGTCGACGATAAAGTAGATTGTGCCTACATAAACCATTGCTGCCATGTACAAGTAGCAAGCAATGACGGTGCGTTGTAGTTACTAGAATAAGAATATGTAGATACGAGGACTAGAATAGGATCACTAACAACTCTATATGAATTTTTATATTTGAAAGTGTCGGAAATAAATTAAATTGAATTGCACTTAAAATAAATGCATAATTCGTTGGAAATAATTGCCCTATATTAAATTGTGTTTAACAACTAATAATAAAAACTGGCAAGGTATAAGTAGGACTCTTTTTTACCCGACTGTGCTAGAAGGAGCATAGGGTTGTGTTTTTTGAGTTTGTATGTATGTATATTTCTTTGGCGTGCCTTATAGCCTGAACTAAGATATATTTGTTTTTCACCTTTGTTAATCCCTTGATTTCAGTGTCGGCACGCTACGAGACGACTCTACTAATAACGGAGCAACCCAACTTGAACATATCTCAAGTTACTATAAACCAGTTGACGCAGTATCTGAGGGCGTCAAATATCACATTAGATGACGAGATAGAAGTATTGAACATAAGGTGAGTCGATACGGACGTAGAAAATCGGCCAAATAAGTACACAGTACGTGGGACACTCAGAAAGTTTTGCGAAAATAAAATAAAGTTATACATATGTAAATAGTTTTTTTATTAAATCTTTTCAAAGTACTCTCCATCAGCCTCCATACAAAGTTTCATGCGTCTGAACCAGTTTTCGACACACTTTTTCCAAGCGCCGCAGATAGCACGTTTACAGCCTGCTCGAACGCTGACAGCGCATCGTCAGGCGACGAAAATTGTATCCCTTTGAGATTCTTTATTTTCGGAAATAAAAAAAGTCACCGGGTGCTAGGTGAGGGCTGTTAAGAGGGTGACCCAGGAGTTAGACCGGCGTGCTCTCCTAGAAGTCCCTCGTTTTGAGCGCGGTGTGCACGGGCGCGTTGTCGTTGTGAAGCAGTAGCTCGCGTAGCCCTGTGTTTGTGGCTTGATGCTCACTACAGAGATAAATTCTGCCAAGCATTTGGTACTATACCATTCGGCGTTGATGCTTCTTTGGTTCCGTAGACGAATTGATACCAAATAGCCAGTCAAATTGAAATCAAAATTTTCCCCCTTCTAGATCGCTTCAATTTGGTAGGCGTTGATTCGTGTTGAAACACCCAAACCGTCGACTGGCGCTTCGTTTCTAGATCGTATTAATAAATCCAGGACTCATCAGGTTGAAAACGAGCCTGCTTCTATATCACGGCACCATTTCACCCGGGCCTACTTCTGGAACTATCCTCCTCACGTGAAGATGCACGTGTAGAATCTCGTGACGGCTTCCCGATCCAATCTATAGTATGTGCTAGTGCTAATCTCCTGATACGTAACTCGCCTATTTTCTATTAAATTTTTCACTGCTAGCACGTTTTCTTCCGTAACAACCATCAAAGGCGCGAGACATACAAATGGGACCACAGTCCTTGCTCTGCGGTCGCTCTTGGTCTGTGACTCTATACATCTTTTCGCGCCCTCGCCCCCCGTCCCATCTGTGTGTCTCGCGCTAAAGGGCGACCACTTCCTTCTTTATCCCCCAAAGCTAATCGACCGCGCTTGAAATCATACAAAATCATAGCGCGAAAGTGTTCCCGGCGCATTTTTCAAACATGATAATTTAAATCAGCTCACAAAAAATGTGGAGCGAAATTTTGAAATTGAAACGTACCTACTATTTTTACTTATAAATATTCATAATTTGAAAATAGATTATAACTGGCCAGTCTCTCGTACAAAAACTTTTTTTTGCAATAATTTCTGAGTGGCATGGTACTTCCATGAAGTAGAGTCAGAATCATATTATAACAAAAATAGGTAATAACAAACGATATTTTTAGGGGTCAAAATATGGTATGTGATAAGGATCGCGTTTATACAATATCGCGGAAATCAAACAATATTTAAAAAAAACTATTTCGATTGTTTTGTTATGCCAGTTTTTAGAACAGTTTCGTACCGTGCACATCACTGGCACAGTACTAAACTGGCATGCCAGACACTGGCAGGTTCATCACGAAACATAAGGCCAGTGCCTGGCGTACCTGCTTACTAGCTTCTAGCATATTGAGGCCTAATAATGCGCACCAAATCTTGCCCGGATCCTGACGTTTGTGACAGCATTGGTATGGGATTGGACAGTTAGACGATTGTAATCTTTCAGGATAGAGTGCGCGTTATAACGATGCGTTTGTCAGACTCTAGGCGCTGGTATGTGTACCAGGGCCATAAATGGCGAACTAACCCCCAGCTCCGGAGACGGCAGCGGGGCGCGCTCGGTACGCGTGCGCGTGTGGTGCGCGCACGGCCTCGCCGAGCCGCTGCGCGCGGCGCTGGCGCGGTTCACGCGCGCACGCGCAGACCGCGCGCGCGTTCAGCCTGCCACGCTCCACGTCGACGTCCAGCCGGCACTCAACCTCCTGGTGAGTCCCGAAGTCTATCTAATATATAAAAATCTCGTGTGACAATGTTCGTTATCGAACTCCTCCGAAACGGCCGCACCGATTTTTATGATTTTTTTTTTGTATCTTTGGTAGGTTTGAGAATAAGCCGTAGGCTAATTAATTAGTTCGATTCGGAGGAGTTCGATAACAAACACGGTGACACGAGATTTTTATATATTAAATAAGTGCGTTGCTCACAAAATCATGTGTTTAGTTTATTTATGTGTTTTTCGGAATTATTAATAATAGGGGTTAAAGTATGAAATTGCCGTTTTATTGCAATAGGTTCTTTGAATTGACATAGAATCTTCATGGTTTGAGGTTTTCGAATGAAACTTTTTTCAAATGGTTTCTATGATGTTCTTTTTTAAAAAATGTGAAACATTTGAATATCGACTTTCAATTGTTTTTGTTATTCAATTTAGACAAGAAAGATGGATACTGCGAAAATTCGAGTGATTATGAGGCACCCATTTTTCGTATTTTTTTATTTTATTGATTTGACGCAAGTGAGTCAATATTGTGGGTAAGGTAACGTTAAACCATGCCGCTAATTCCTGGGTAGTTTGACTAGGGTCGGCTTCCACTATCTCTCTTAATTCATCGTTATTCACCTGTGTGGGCGGTCTTCCTCGTGGCTCGTTCTTTAAGTCGAAATTTCCATCACGAAAGCGTTTAAACCAAAATCGCACGGTGCGTTCATTAGTAGACCCCTCTCGAAACGCAGCATTGATATTGCGGGCTGTTTCTGCCGCGTTAGTTCCGCGTCGGAACTCGTATTCAAAAATCACTCGAATTTTCGCAGTATCCATCTTTCTTGTCTAAATCGAATAACAAAAACAATTGAAAGTCGATATTCAAATGTTTCACATTTTTTAAAAAAAGAACATCATAGAAACCATTTGAAAAAAGTTTCATTCGAAAACCTCAAACCATGAAGATTCTATGTCAATTCAAAGAACCTATTGCAATAAAACGGCAATTTCATACTTTAACCCCTAATACTTACTAGCTGTCCCGGCGACCTTCGTACCGCCACCGGATCCGTTTATACGATTCTTGCACAGCGCCATCTATTTTTAAAACACAACGTTCGCTCGCCCAACGCCATCTATTTTAAACTTAAAATAAATATTATCCCACGGGAACGCATTACCGGGATATAGTATGCTATGTCTCAATTCAGGTTTATGTCTATCTGTATGTCAAGTTACAGTACAGGTACCTACGCCAAGTTTCATGTAAATCCGTTCAGCCGCTATTGCGTGATTGAGTAACAAACATGCAAACATCTCCACAAACTCTAACATTTATAATATTAGTAGGATATCTTCGTAATTGCGTAAATCTTCGGACTTACTGTCCTTCGGGTTTTCGTAATATCTAACATTATATTGTAAGCGATTCAAGCAAGCGAGTGTCTTATCGCTACAAAGTACCTACAATTCATTATTGACATCTGCAAACGTCAATCACTCACTTGAACGCTTTGTTTGCAGAATAATAAATTAATAGAGATAAGGGTTCTGTGGGCAAATAAGAAACGCTTATTATTGTGTTCAAAATTTGTTTATCATTTTCTCATGATTCGCTACATGTATACTTACAGTCGACAGCAGGTCAATCTTAACATTTACAGTGCAAAGTATTGTAATCAAGTAGAGTCATGTAAAGACCGACGTGCTGTCGACTGTTCTAAGCCAGCGGCCACACAGAAGAGACGTGGGGCGGGGGCGCGGAAAAGTCGCGCCCACGCCTCGTCTCTTCTGTGTGGGCCATATCCGGTCCCCTCAGTACATTTTGTATGAAAGTGAGTTGGATTAACAACGCGTCTTTTCCGCACCCCCGCCCCGCTTCCCTTCTGTGTGACCGCTGGCTTACCGACTCATCTCAGTTTGAAATATTTCTTCACCGTTACCGAGTGGTATCGCAAGTGCTGCGGAGCTCTGCGAGAGATAGAGATAAGTATGCGGAGCTGACTGCCCTGACTTCGCTAGTCGGAGAGGCACCATAAGAAGAAGAAGCGAGTGATATTGATACCTACCACAAATGAACAAATTTACGTACCTAACTTAAAAAATCCACGTCATATTTGGAATTCAAACCCACGCTCTCAAATGTGAGGCAAAGGTTTTAACGATACGGTACCATCGCTCTTGCTGGTTCATTAACCTAATCTATTTAGGGCCGATTTCTGAATTGAGAATACTTGAGTAACGTTCTGCCACGCCTTGCTTGCGAAATTCGAAGAGACAATTCAGAAACTAGCCCTTAACACCTATAACCTTCGTCGTTTCGATGAATACGCGACAGAAAAGTTTTTGTATCTTTGTGTGCGGATAACCGTGGTGTTTCTTGTCAACTCGGTGTTCGTCACGGCTTGACGAGAGGCAACGAATTACGGCAGCCAAGTACTATTTTCTTCCAAATTTTACAAAAATACATACAGCGTCGCAATTTGTGGTGAACGTAAAAATTATTTTTGTACTGAGTGGGCGTAACAAAAGTTTTTTTTTCTAATGGCTACAGTTTATGTTTGCCCTTATAAGAAATAACTACTTTTTAGATTTCTGCTTTAATTAAATTTTTCATAAGAATGTCGGCTTTGATCTGTAGATACACCTGCCATTATAAACAGAAGAAAATAGATAAGCGTATGTGATAAATAATAACAAATTATTTTATCAAAAAATATAAAATATGCCTGAAATCCCAGTACAATAAAGTATCAAAAACAAAAAAGTCTTATGTAAAAAATTCACACTTAAAAAAATGGTCGTCGAATTTACGAATGGTCAGGTATTCTGGGGTATGTGAGAAGGTTAGGTGTCTAGAGATAAGAAACATCCATCTTTATTTCTTATGTCTTTATTTATGGCGTATTTCAAGAAATTGTTGTTAACATCCGGAAGGTGTGTGTAGCACAGTCTAGCACAGACTACCCCAACATTCATAAACTAAAATGCCAAGCCCCTACATACATCAAAAAAATATTATTACTGAACCCATAACAAATCCACCGTTGTATAATTCTCCCAATCTACATTGATCCACACATTTGCACACGTAAATGTGTGGATCATCGTGTGGAGAAGGTGTTAATGATTAAATGTAACGAACTAAGCTTGTCTAATTGGTTGATTTATATAGCCTCAGAGAATTTCCATCAAGTATCAGTCGCTTCAGTATCACTTGATAGTTACCATCAAACTCAAATAGCCGAAGATGCATTTCCAAGGGAAAGTAGTGATCGTCACCGGAGCAGGTTCTGGCATCGGCGCTGCCACCGCCATTCAATTTGCCTCACTTAACGCCCGATTGGTCCTTGTCGACATTAATGAGAACGGTTTGAACAACACTCTGGAGCTGTGTGCCTCGGGAGACCATCTGGTCATCATCGCCGACCTCCTGAACCCAGAAGACGTCCTCGCCGTCATCCCTAGAACGATACAGCACTTCGGTAGAATCGACGTCCTAATCAACTGCGCCGGTGTCCTCACCGAAGAAAGCATGACTGACGAGGAAGTCGCCATCGAAAAAAAATACGACTTTGTGACCGGAGTCAACCTGAAGGCGCCCGTTCTACTGACATGCCAGGCCGCGCCGTATCTGATTCAGAGCAAAGGCAACATCGTCAACATATCCAGTATTAGATCTTACAGGCCAAGTCATAGGAGAATATTGTACAGCTTGAGCAAAGCGGGTCTAGAGATGTTCACCAAGTGTGTGGCACTAGACCTCGCCAGCCACGGAGTCCGCGTGAACTCGGTGCACCCGGGAGCGATCAGGACCAACATCTGGCTGAGCTGCGACGCTTCGGCCAACCTTGATGACATCACCAACAAGAAGAATAAGGCGTTACCTTTCGGCTTTCTGGAACCTGAAGAAGTGGCCAATGTCGTCGTCTTCCTCGCCAATGACAAGCAATCGAAGAGCATCACTGGCGCAGCCTACGTCGTAGACGGAGGAATTTCCTTAATGGAATCTATAGCTGTAGGTGGCAAGTTTTAAATAAATGTTCGGGGGTGTAGGTAAATAATACAATATTATAATATATCATAGCAGCCTATAATATACGTCCCACTGTAGGGCATAGGCCTTCTCTCAGAGAGAGAGTATGGGCTTAATCACCACGCGTGCCCACCGCGGATTGGCGATTCCAAGCGCTGAGGTGTGTGAATAGCTCAGACACCCAGGTTTCCTCACGATGTTTTACTTCAAAATTAGCGTATGGTATTGCTACTAAAACTTCACAAAGTACATAACTTAGATAACAAAGTCATAGGTAGGTACACGGCCGCACTGGGAATCGAACCTGGGTCTCCCGCTTCCGAGTCCAATGTTCTACCCACTAGGCTACCACCGCTTCTATTATAATATATACACCCTCCAAAACTGAGTTTCATTTCAATGATAAATAGAAAACAGAATAAAAGATAAATTTGCGAAGTAAAAGTAAAGCAGATGGAAGAAATATGAAAAAAGAGAGGTTCACAGAGGTTCCCACCGTTACAAATATAGTTTTAGAAACGTTTGATTAATTCTTGCTAGCCCCAAAAGTATGGACAGTATCAAGGAAGGTTCCAACGATTTGATTCCAACGGGTATTTCTGTTCGGGCCGGCGAGCCTGGCAGCCTGCCAAGTCCCTGTTGAGAGTGGAGACTGGAGACCCACCGCCCGACTGATAGTACCTACTCGTTAACCTGACATAGCACCACCTTATTACACTAATAACGGGAAAGGAGCTATTAAACCGCTCTAAAACTATTAACCATGACATAAATTCGCATAATGTGTTTGGTACTACGCTTTACATGAAATTCATTTTGGTAGAGTCACGCAGGTGAGCGTCCAGACCAATTTCAAATAAATTGTGACTGGACAGCTATTTGTAGACAGAAGACTGGGCATCTATTTGCTTCTCGCTTTTAGTATAAAGCGGTTCATACATATTGATCCATATTACATACATACATACAGAGGGGTAGGCAGAGACCAGGGACTGCCACTTGCCGTGATCCTGACAGATCACTTTCGCTTCCTCAACATTCATTGGTGTACATGCATGCACGCCGGTTTCGGGTACTTTTTATCTTGCCCTTTGCTAATACATCTCCTATCTGGTCGAATATATCCGTCTGGGTCGTCCCTTGCCGGCCCTTCCACCCACATTCGCTCGACATATTTGCTTCGTCGATCTTTCTTCCTTCATCCTCTCTACATGTCCCAACCAACGCAACATTCCTTTCTCAATTCTGTCCATATTAATAATAATTTAATATTGTACCAAATAAACACTTGGGATTACACCCGTTAAATGTAAATATATATGTAGTTATCCAGTCCCTTTCTTATACAAACAAAGGCCGACTTGCGCCACTTTCTTAAGTGTGGCTTAAATATCGTTTAACTATCGTCGGCCTAACAGTGCCATTACAAGTTTTGCTAAGTAACAAGATAGTTCTCGTTCTAGTTAGACCTGAGATTTTAACTTGGCCCTTACAGTTGGGCCATTGTCCGTAGCAGGCGCTGAGGTATTAGGGTTTCCTCACGATATTTTCCTTCACAGTTAACGAGTGGTATTGCTACTACAACTTCACAAATGTACGTAGCTTAGAAAACAAAGTTGGTACGTGCCGGGATTCGAACCCACACGGGGTAACAACACCGTAGCATCAAGACCGACTAGTAGATAGTAGTCTTGCGTATGTCTCAGCGGGCTCAGCATGGTATCGAGCTCGATACAAGTACTAGATTCTGTTAACGCTTACTCGCCTGTTTATAAGCACCTGGCAACTCCATAGTTACGCAGGGATAATGTGATAATAAGCCTATTATCCGCATAGGGATAATAGGCAACTTTGATTTTTTCAATTCCCTGGAGTATTTTTTCTCGGCTAACGCTCGATTTTAATAAATAACCAACCGGGGAAGTTGTTTGAAAACATTTTATTATATTATCGAACCAGATCGGTACGTGATTTAGCTAGTCCGTTGTGTCAATGTATATTAATTATTATCTTGCATAATATATTCCTTTTCATAATTAAATAACAGATGAGGGTATATATTTTTTATACTGGAAACCATTTATTTCTTAAAGTGTTTATTAATTTATAGCGATAAAAAAATATTTGTATACAAATGTATTGTTGTAACCCGACTGCGACGGAGCCTAAAATGAGGGTAATGTGTCTGGCTCGTTTGTCTATACTTGTGTAAGTATGTCCGATTCTATCTATCCTCATTACTCATTAACCAATTGTCAGATGTTGTCAAATAAGGTATCAATCGACTTATCTTCTTTGACTACAGGGTGATTTTTAAATCGCTAGCAATATTTTGAGGAAACGTTCTTTTCATCATGAAAAACAGTCTTATTAACGACTTATCAGTAATTTTAAAATATATTTGTAAATATTCGTTATTTCCGACCTCTGGCTCGAAACTGTGAAACTAAATTCGAAGTCGTAGGAAGTACCATAACGTTCTTAAATGTTTTCTAATATATTAAATGCTTAAGAGTCTGTCGTTTGATATGCGTAAATAATTAAAAAACATTTCAGTTGGCCGGCGCCGACCATAACACGCGCGAATAATAGTTTTCTTTTCGATTTTTATTTCTTTACGTCCTGATATTGTTTGTTTTTGCCAAATTGAAGTAATTTTGCGTACCAAAATTGTATTGTTCTTGCGCGTAATTTTTTTTCCAAAACTTGCTCCACATGTTTCTAAATGATAGTTAGCTAAAACATAGTTAGGGGACATCCCTTAAAAGGCGGTGAAAGAATGCAATGTCACCCTGTATATGAAATCACAATAAAGGAGACAAAAAAACAAAAACTGTATGAAATGAAACTGCTGAGTCAGATGCCCTTTGTGGCAACTTGGACACACCACAGGATGCACTCTGGCGCTCTGACTTTGTCTTGTATTATGTTGTATTTGTGTGACTGGTTTTTCCTTTGTACTTGTTTATGTTACTTGTTATGCCTTTTTTTTCTTGTGATGTTTTAATTTTTCCCAATAAATGTCTTTATTTCTTTCTTCTTTCTTTCTAAATTCCCAATTTTTTTTATCTATAAGAACTACTCTACTTTGTCACTAGATCAACGGTGCTATTAAAAATCCTGCCACTGTCTAATCTTGCAGCGCATCACTAGATCGCGCTCACGTTATTCAAATAATGAAATCACTAAAAGGACGAAAATAAAAATAATCAAATTTATTTTATTGCAGTGTAACCAGATTTATTTTTTCACATTGCGAAGTAAGATTATTAATGTTCTTAGAGTCATTATTTTTATAGCGTTTTACATTATTTTTAAACAGTCCTTAAACGGATCCCATGCCATTGCCTCCTTAAAGTGTATGTAAGAGTCTTACCCTCGGTTTCTATTGCACTAACAATCTGTTTAACGACCTACTGTTGCTTTTTTGTAAGCACATTGGCCAACTGACAACTCATGACAGTAGACTCACAGTCAGTGTTGCAAGAAAGTATTTAATTTTTGCGACAGTAATAATATTGATCACCATCATCATCAGCCATTTGACGCCCACTGCAGGACATAGCCTCCCTCATGGTTTTCCTAACCATGAAAGGGTTTTGCCATAATCGCCACGCTTGGCAGGCGGGTTGGCGATCGCAGTATGCGTTTGGAATCTCAGGAAAACGCTGCTGCCCGTCTCCTGGCAGTATTTCTACGACATCCACGCAAGGAAATGGAGTGACGCTATTCTTAATCCGGCGCCACACGGAAGGTAGAGTCTTGCCTCTTCTCAAACTAATCTAATCCGTGCCAAATGTTAGTCTTCATATGCCCAGGATTGACAGAGTTGACACGGACTCCATAGCTTGCTAAAACAGTACCCATCCACTTGGTAAACATTTCCAATCTATGTGGCATAATGTGGTTACTTACTTTGATAATACAGATCTGTATTATCGAAGTATATAATCAGTTCGTACAAATATCAGTCACCCAGCAGAGCATAATATTATAAACGCAATTCTCGTTGACATTATACCGCTTGCCCCGCATACCTACTTATTTGTTACTTAAAACGACACTTAAAACTGGATATTATAAACGCAATTCTCGTTGACATTATACCGCTTGCCCCGCATACCTACTTATTTGTTACTTAAAACGACACTTAAAACTGGACAAGTGCGGGCAGGATTCATGCCCTAAGGATTCTGAACAAATAATTATTTATAAACTTTTTCACTTGATTTACTATCACTGCCTATTAATAGCCTACCTATTTTTCGTTGATCTGGAATCACTAAATTGGCAAGAAACGAGATCTTGCATACAGCACAAGTAAAGTCATTTGTAGTTATTTCACATTCAAAAAATGTTTATACTATTGCAAGTTTACCTTTGTCATTGGGTTGTATGGGAGAAAATGTATTTCAACTGCAAAGATTATTTTGTAAAAGTTAGTCAAGTGCTTGTGCACTAGTCCGGTTACTATTTATATAAAACCGGCCAAGTGCATGACAGGCCACGCGCAGTGTAGGGTTCCGTAGAAGAACAAGTTTTTTACCTGCTTTACAGAACTAACAACTTCATCAAAGTAACGTTCAGTGGAATTTGTACGAAGTTTTCCTTTTATAAGTTGTTCGCCCATTACTCGTTAACTTGTAAAGTCATGATACCTTTCATTTTAAGTTTAGGTATGTGCTAATGCCCTAAATTTTTTTCACATTTATAACATCAACCGTTTAGCCGAAAGAGGGAGGAAAGCCCTGCTCTAACAAAAAATTGCGCTGTAAAGCTTAATATTTCGCAAACGGATCCCTAAATCGGAAAATAGTTTCCCTATACTCACCATATTTTTAAACGACCAATCCGACGACATACCAAACTTTGGTGTAGGCGAGAAAAATAATTGTATCCCTAATTTAGGTTACCCAAAAAACGTTTTGTCGACGTGATTAATATGATGCCAAATTTCAGCTTTCCAGTACTTGTCGCCCCTGTGCTAAGCCGTGGACAGATAGACGGACGGACATGGCGAAACTATAAGGGTTCCTTGTTGACTCCGGAACTCTAAAAATACACCCAGTACAGAAAAAAATGTTTTATTCCAATAAATCTATACGTTAAAACTTTCCGCCAACAATTGGGGACTCAAACAATGAAATCCCTCCATCAATGTAGTAAGCCGATCCAGTAACACTCCTCGCATCTTCATCGTTAGCCAGGAAGGCGATCACCTTCGCTACGGCCTCGGGCTCCATGTATCCAAAAGGCATAGTGCTCCGCTTCTCTTCATATAATTTCTCTAAATCGATCGAAGGGTCGTAAGTGTGCCAGATGTTTGTTTTCACTGCACCAGGATGGACGGAGTTGACGCGGACGCCGTAGCTGGCTAAATCAATAGCCATACATTTGGTGAACATCTCCAAACCGGCTTTGCTCACGGCGTACATCACGCGCCGGTGAGTAGCTCTGCTCGACCGAAAACTGCAAATGTTCACTATGTTACCTTTGGTTTCCCGCAAATAGGGTATGGCCTTGTTTGTCAATAGGATGGGTGCTTTCAAATTCACTCCCATTACAAAATCGTAGTTGGCTGTGACATCTTCTTCGGCGAAATACTCTTGGCTTAAAACGCCAGCACAATTGACTAGGACATCGATCTTTCCGAAGTGTTCAATCGTTTTAGGGACAATGGCAAACAAGTCCTCCTTGACGGAAAGATCGGCGACGATCGTCAGATGTTTCCCGGTGTTAAGTTCCCTGCACTGCTCGAAGGTTTTCTTGAGGCCATCCACATTCTTGTCGACGAGTGCCACCTTGGCGGATAGGGAAGCGAACTTCAAGGCGGTGGCAGCTCCTATCCCGGATCCCGCCCCGGTAATAATCACGACTTTGTCTTGAAACTGCATACTGGGTGAGACGTTCGTTCTTAGAGTAATTTCCTATGGAATGATGTTGAGAATTATCAGCGAAAGTTTTCACAACTGGTTTATGATGCTCATTGGGTGTTTAGTATTGTTATGCAAATTAAAACTCATTCCGGATCAAGAGTAAATATATATTAAGTATATAGCCTGTAGGCGGCGAATATGTGCTTATGTTTACACATGAAGGAATGTTTTTCTTCCTAACATACAGCGTGTTACTGAAACAACGAAAAATGTTAATTAAATTTTTTAAATAATCAATTATTTAAAATTACATTTTTGTTACCAGTGATGACTTATGGCACTGAAACGTGGTCTCTCACTATGGGCCTCATAAGAAGGCTCAAGGTCACGCAACGAGCTATGGAAAGGGCTATGCTCGGAATTTCTCTACGAGATCGAATCAGAAATGATGAGATCCGTAGACGAACGAAAGTCGTCGACATAGCCCAGCGGATTAGTAAGTTAAAGTGGCAGTGGGCGGGGCACATAGCACGCAGAACTGATGGCCGCTGGGGCCGAAAAGTTCTCAAATGGAGACCATATCGGCAAGCGCAGCGTAGGACGACCAGCCACAAGATGGACAGATGACCTCATCCAAGTGGCAGGAAGACGCTGGATGCAGGCCGCTTCCAACTGGTCTTTTTGGAAATCCATGGAGGAGGCCTATGTCCAGCAGTGGACTTCTTGTGGGTGAATGATGATGACGATGATGAAATTTTTTCATACGTTCTTGAAACTTGGTGCGGTCAATTTGTATGAAATTAATAAAATTTAGAATACTTAAGTAACACGTTGTATATCTTCGTTCTTTGCAGGAAATCTCGGTGAACGGCCGACCAGAAGTATGGGATGGATCCGAATTCGTTTTAAGCTGTACAGCCTACGGCAGCCCAGGGATCCGCTTCACGTGGTACAAAGACGGGGTCAAAGTCAACTTTAACGGGACTACTCGGTAAATACCCTTAACTTGAAAACATATATTTTATCGCGATTTAAGCATGCCAAGGCAATTTCGCTATCATTTGGTTCACATCACTACGTGACGGATAAATCCGCTATTGGCGCTACGAGACACAATGGGCGATTTTTTAAGGAATAATTCTAACTCTTTACAAATGGAAACAATGAATAAATACAGACAAAAAAATCTTTAACCTAACAGTATAGAATATGAGCGTCGAGATGGAATTAACAACGTAGCTATCAAGGTAGTAAATAGCAAAGAATTGGGTGTTGAAGTTTGTAATTTTCATCGACGTATTTATACGTCAAGACCATTTTTCATTTGCTGATACTACCGTCAGTGGCGATCAAAAGGTTAACTTAAGCCCGGATATACTTACTTGTCACTTTTTTGGAAGAGTCCGGCCAGGTTTCACTCTGACTCGCTCATTTTGAGTAGAGACTGAGCCCGCTCGGGAGCTCGTCTTCAGCGAGCAAAAACAAAAATCACAAGTAAGTGAATCCGGACTTATGTTAATATTAGGTTAAATCACGTTCGCACAATGTGGACTTGCTCGTTCCAGAAATATCTGGACCCGCCAAATACCAGAAGACGAGCCAGACAAGTTTACGTCGGTGGTGAGTGTGGGGAAGGCCGGGCCGCTGGACAGCGGTCGCTGGTCGTGCGCGGCTGCGGACGCGGGGCGGCGCCGGTGTCGGGCCTTCTGGCTGACGGTGCTCGCCGCGCCGGAGATAAAGCTGCTGCCGGCTACCTTGACTGTCAATAAGGTGAGCATCATCTACGGCATGTCATTGAGAAAACGAGATACAGTGAGTATGGTCTAATAGTATTGATCTAGCTGCTCCCGACCTTTATTTACCGAGCTAAAATATTCTTCGAATGTTGTGTGTTTGTCCACACCATAGATTTTGAATACGCTAACGTTCAATACGAAAAGATCACGTTAAACTGAACCACTAGTTTAAGAAGATCATGTATCTTATCATGTATGCCGATTTCCTATAAATAAACAAAACATTTTAAAGTTATTGTATTCTATACATTTTTAATAAATTTGTTTTTTCGAGGTTGGCTGCCAGCCCTAGTATAGGCACGCGGATACTCCAATGGGCATTGTCCTAAAAAAAGTTTTTAATATTTTTCGAGAAAATAGGTTATATTTGAGAGCCTGGGCTGAATATTTCGTTTTGGGCTGCTTTCCAGAGTCTACGAAACCGGAAGTAAATTCCGTTTTCGTTCTTCTAACAGGTACCCCTTCCATATTCCTGGCTAACGAACTCTATGATCTACCCGCATCCTTACTAGCATCTCACTCATTCGCCTGCCTCATACCGTAAACGACTGCGTCTTGCTCCAGGGCGACAACGTGAGCGTCACGTGCCTGACAGGGGCGCGGCGCGAGCTGGGCGCGCTGGGCTTCAGCTGGGCGCGTGACCGCACGCTGCTACGGCTCGCGCCCGGCCGCGCGGTCTGGGAGGACCTTTACCCCGCCGGCAGCGTCCTCAAGCTGTATAACGTTCAAGTAGGTACTTCAAGGTAACTGTTCGTGGGTCTTCTTCGTCTTTTGCAACGATTTTTACGGATGGCGCTACAAAACTCGCTGCCGATACAATCACAGCAACGGGTCAATGCTATGCAGTTAGTCCAAGTCGCGGTTTGTCCAGTAAGCGTTTGGTCCAATACGCAGTTAGTCCTAAAATCTGGACGAACTGCAAATTCACTTGGTAGCAGTTGGTCCAAATCGGAGTTCGTCATATTTGCAGTTTGACATTACGGCAGCCCACCCTAAGCCCAGTCCGTCTCATACGCAACTCCAATATATACGCAGCTCTTTCGAGGCCTACCTGTCCGGGAGGTAGTCGATATCGGTATCTCCCGCTTGTCAGGTGAATCTGCATCGATTCAATCGCTACTCGTCACGACTCACAACTTTGCGCAACTTAGTGAACTCGAGCCAGCGGAAGAATGGTGACGTATACGGTGTTGGTTTGTAAACAAAAATTAGAGGGGGAATTATACTCATCTCACTGAACCACTTTGTAGTTCAAGTTTTCGTATTTCACGAAAAAACTGCAACGTTTTTTAGCTCAAGCATCTATGCAAGCGTACTACGCATTCTTGCACTCGAGACTCCTTCACGGGTTGGCGCTTTGGGGTGGAAGTGTAGAGATAAAAAAAAATTTTGTCTTACAGAAGAGATGCGTCCGCATTTTAAACGGGATAAGATCAAATAGTATCCTGTCGTGATCTTTTCTCCAAATTGAAAATACATACTGTAACGGCCCTTTACATTATAGAGTTATGCAAGTTGGTAAGGCGTCATCCAGATAAATTTCCGATCAGTGCGGGTCACAAATGCAGCCGACTTCAAAATCGTAACCGTTTTAACCTTGAAATGCTACCGAACAGAACCAGGTCCTATAGTAAGAGCACTAGACAAATGGCGGTGAAGGTTTATAATAAATTACCTGAAAATCTCAAGTCAGCTCCTAATAATCAGTTCCTAAAGGCGTTAAGTAAATATCTTTTAGACATGTGTCCCTATAATTTGGAGGAATTTTATGACAATTGTAAATAAATACTAAATGCTTGTGCTAATGGCTTGTGTGTTTTTAAAATTATTTTATATCAGAGAATTATTTAATTAATTATTAATAATTATTATTTTTGCTATGCTGTTATACAGTAAAATTACACAGTGCAATATTTTTAATATCATACCATCTTTATGACTGTAATTTATGGCAATAAACTATTGAACTTGAACTCAATGGTTTTTGTTTAGATTCTACGTTGACCTCAGAAGTTGTATATTGAAAAAACATCTTTTTTTAAAGAATGAATAAGCAGAAACAAAAGTTGTTTATTTATGAATTAGTATGATGCGTAGAATTATCTCTCAATCGGTTTGTGTAAGTTGAATAGCGGTAGTAGCGGAGTGGTAGAACGCCGGCTTCTCATTTTTCAGAAATCAGAAATCAATAATTTATTTCAACGTAAAGAATTTACATTCTGTTTGCTGAATGTCAATGTACTATGTTACTATGTTAGCCGCTGCCTTCGGGCCGTATTTGTAGTGGAGAAAAAGGCAGCGGGAAAAAAAACTCCACTCTGACCATCTTTTCTCAAATCATCTTAAACTTATACATCAAAGCCTATATGATATGATTCCGTGATAGCCACTAATAACTTTAAAAGCCAAAATAACATCTCTTACAAAAGTAGGAAAAACAGTAATGCTGCGGCCAGACACACGAACAGCACCCGTTCACGAGCATAACGCAGGGGTCAGCCATCACCAGTCTCAACCATTTTAGAGGGAGATAGGTGACCCGGCCACCACGCCACCATTCGAATGACCTTTAGCAAACCTGCAGATTGAGTTCTTGTCAGCTATAAAATGTGTGCTATAGTTATTAATGTGCAATCACGTCGTCAGTACACGTTTTTAAAATTAAATAAATTATAATATTAATAATTAAATAACAATGAAATCGCAGTGGAATTGGCTTACTACCAAGGGCTTATATCGTTCATATACTCGTCTATTCTATAATAGGCTTTTTTACATAGCGATTTTTTAATGAATGTTTTAAATTTATTTTCAGACAAGGATAGAACATGTCCATGCACCGAACGCGCCCTGTGTTGCTTAACCTTCGTGATCGTTTAAGATCAATCAGGCAGCCGGGGCTACGAGTGATTCTAGTGTTCACGTTATGGACGTCCCTATTTAATTTGAACATGGTTATATTTTTACGAACATACATTATATTATCGAATATATATTGGCAAGCCAGTGTAAGAATTCCTATTTCTTTGAAACGCTCCCTTAGCGATTCCCTACTGCTTAAGTTGTAAATTGCTCTTACTGCTCTTTTTTGCAAAATAAATATTGTTTCTATATCTGCTGCCCGTCCCCATAATAACAGCCCATATGACATAATACTGTGAAAATAACTAAAATAGACCAGCCTCGCAGTCGATATGTCTGTAAGTTGCCTAATTTTTCTAACTGCAAATGCAGCTGAACTCAACCTACCCGATAGTTTTTCAATATGCGGACCCCATTGCAGTTTTGAGTCTATTGTTATGCCTAAAAATACTGTGGACTCTACCAGCTCTAATTTCTCACCAGATATTTTTAGACACGTGTCAACATTTTTAACATTGGGCAAGGAGAACTTGACGCATTTTGTCTTTTTCGCATTTAACATCAAATTGTTCACCGTGAACCAGTTTAGAATTGTAGATAGAGCATTATTTACATCGTCAACATTACCTAAACCTCTCTTTACTTTAAAAATTAAGGAGGTATCATCAGCAAACAGTACTATCTGCGATAGTTTTTCTACTAGGTAGGGCAAATCATTTACGTAAACCAAAAAAAGGAACGGTCCTAGTATAGAACCTTGAGGAACTCCTACTTTTACATTAGATCCTGAGGATTTAACTCTATTAATATCTACTTTTAGGGTTCTGTCTGTTAAGTAAGATCGAAGAAGAGCTAGCGATTTATTACTTAAACCATATCGGTGTAGTTTTATAAGGAGCGTTTCGTGGTCGACGCAATCGAACGCCTTGGACAGGTCACAGAACACCCCGATGGCATCCTGCGCCTCCTCCCACGCATCAAAGATGTGCTTTATTAATGCTATGCCTGCGTCCGTCGTTGAGCGGCCCTTCGTAAATCCAAACTGTTTCTTATGAAATAGCTTATTTATACTAAAATGAGTCTGCAATTGATGCAAAATTACTTTTTCAAAAACTTTACTTAGGACCGGCAATATTGCTATTGGTCTGAAATTATTGGGATCTTCACTATCGCCAGATTTAAATAAGGGTACTATTTTACTTAACTTTAATAGATTAGGAAAGGTTCCCTGGTCAATGCATTTATTGAAAATTGTAGCAAGGTAAGGTGCTAGAATATGGATAACCGTGGATATAAGTTTAACCGATAATCCCCACAAATCTTCGGTTTTTTTTAAGTTTAACTCTTTAAATATTTTGACAATAGCAAAGGGACTTATATGGGTGAATTGGAAGTCAGCTTTGCATGTATTTATACTTTCCAGAAGTAAAGTTTCGGCTGATTGAGGGGAAGAATTTAAGCTAGCCGTTATTTTGAGGGGTATGTTTTTAAAGAAGTTTTCAAATATTTCTGCTATGTCTTCCCTTGAATTGACTAAATTCCCTTCTACCTTTAAAGCAAATATCTGGTCCCTAGGTCTCGTTTTGCCTGTCTCTTTGCTAATTACTTGCCAGACTGTTTTGATTTTATTAGTTGACGCCATAATTTGTTTACTTATGCTAATGGATTTGGCTGCTAAACAAGTTTGCCTAAACGTTTTTGAATATTTTTTAACATACTCTCTGAACGTCGGATCGTGATTAAATTGTATCTCTTCATACAATTCATAAAGCCTTTTCCTACTTCTATGTAAACCTGGCGTTGCCCATTCTGAAAAACCGCGATTTAACCCTGTAATTTTTTTTACGTTAAATATCTGTTCAAATTGTTTTGATATGGTCGAAAACAGCACTTCATATAATGTATTCGGATCAGTGCTATCAAAATTTAATGAATCTAACTGTGTGCCTAATTTTCTTTTAAATAATTCAATTTTTTTTTCTGTTATTGGTCTACAAATTACTTCATTACAAGGTTCTTCTAGTACTGACGGCAGAACTGCCCATAACCCGCTATGATCGGACTGTAAATTATGTATGACCTTTTTTTCTATAAATTGACAATTACAAAAAACGTTATCTATGCAAGTGGCGCTAGTAGCTGTTGTCCTTGTGGGTTCAGTAAATAAATAATGTAAATTAAATGACCTGAACAGACTAGTGAGTTTAGTTTTCAGTGAACTATCAACTAACAAATCTATATTGAAGTCACCACATACTACTATGCTCTTATTGCTAGTAAATAGGCGTTTTAAGGCGTCTTCCATAACTAATTCAAATTCATTATAATTCGATTGTGGCGGCCTATAAACACACATAACTATGTACCTATCCAATTCCACACACGAGATCTCAATTAAGCGTTCAACAGATAGACTGACAATGTCTTTTCTTTCTTTCATTTTTAAACTACTTTTTACAAATATCATTGAACCTCATTCAACATTCGGGAGGTCGTGGGTTCGAATCCTGGAATGACTTTTCTAAGTTACGTACATTTGTGAATTTGTATGTAGTAGCATTACCACTCGCTAACGGTGAAGAAAAATATCGTGAGGAAACCGTAGTGTCTGAGGTATTTGCATACCTTAGCGCTTGCTACGTACAATGGCCCAAATATATGGCTAAGTGCGGAAATCTCAGGTCTATGTAGAACTACAACTAGAAAGGTGTGTACTTACACAAAAAGTAATTCTAAAAAAGTAACACTTTTTCAGCTCTGCTCAACATTCAAAAAAATAATAATTCATTTCGACCTCTCCCCCCTCCACATAAAAAAAACTTTGGCCTTTGCGTAATGAGATAATTTATGCAGCGTCCAGTGGCACCTTCACTCACACTAGATGGGTGAAGGACCACTCGGACGCTGCAGTGCCTGGGACATTGTTTTTTAGATGGAGTAGGCTTGCCCAGCACCTATACCATCCTGACAGCTTAATCGGCCTAGCCCACAGGAAGGAAAAGTTAATACGCGCGGAGCCAACGAAGCCGCGGGTTTCCTCACGATATCTTCCTTTACGGTTAGCGCGGTGGTAGCCCAATGGGTAGAACAATGGACTCGGAAGCGAGAGCTGTTTATTTTCAAAGTTAGGTACATCTGCGAAATTGTAGTAGCCTCCACGTAACAGGACCGTAATACCTGCTTGAGTCAAGGCGAGGGCCACGCTTGCCTCGTTGCAGTTTAATCATCATCATCATCATTCAGCCACAAGAAGTCCACTGCTGGACATAGGCCTCCTCCATGGATTTCCAAAAAGACCGGTTGGAAGCGGCCTGCATCCAGCGCCTTCCTGCCATTTGGATGAGGTCATATGTCCATCTTGTGGCTGGTCGTCCTACGCTGCGCTTGCCGATATGTGGTCTCCATTCGAGAACTTTTCGGCCCCATCGGCCATCAGTTCTGCGTGCTATGTGCCCCGCCCACTGCCACTTCAACTTACTAATCCGCTGGGCTTCGACCACTCGTCTGCCGCGACACAGATCTGTGTCCAACTTAGTATGGGCCACCTATACGTTCCATTCCGCGAGGGCAGTTCAGGAGTTAATGCCGAAGGACAAACCAACTCTTTCCTGATGGGAAGGATCATCAGCGTCCTCAGAAGTCTCATTCGATTTGTTCCAGAAGTCGGCCGAGTACCGATGCCAAGTATCGTCGGTGGCTGGAACAAACGCGCGAGGCGTCACGCTGTGGACGCTGGGCGTTGGCGACGAGGCGTGCGAGCCCTCAGTCTCCCACGGGGTGCACTGGCCGCGGACCGCGCCCGGCGCGCACGCCTCCACCCAGTGCCCTACAAACCACTTTGGAGAAATCATTAGGTACCCAACCCTCGACGGCCTAAAGACCTACCAGAATTCCATTTTAAGTATTATCCTGTTCCTTGTTCCTGCATTCCATTCAACTTTAAGGCATACTTACATCGGCGTAGATAGAGAGGGACCTTATTCAATATTTGCTTCTCGCTGACACGTTATAGACGGCAATATTGTAGGAGCGTGATGCAAACACCTCTCCAGATTCTTTATTTTTAATTAACAGTGTCATATTACGAAGTAATACTTACCTACAAAATCTTAATTGTACCACGTGGTAAGAATCAGTTTCTTTTATAAATTCACTGTGTCTATGTCGAAAGTTTTGAAAAGTATATTTTTTAAAAGTAGGTATATGTTGAAAAACCTATTTAGAGGCTAAAAATTCCAATCCTGTCGGGGCTTGAACCCGCGACCTATTTTTAGCCTCTAAATAGGTTTTTAAAATTGTCCTCAGCACGGGTTAGTGCAACAAAAAGAATATAATCATGTAGGTACAGCGATATCATTCCGATGTAAAAACCTAACTGCAAAGTGGGTTACTCGGGGCTGCAAGTGATGTAAATTGCTTCGGCCAGATGTCGCTGCCTGTACGTAATACAGAGAAGTTTGTAAAGAGGCCCGAAATTTCACTGATGCCTGCACTTGGCCATTAGCTCAGTTGGGAGAGCGCTGGCACGGTTAGCCAGAGGTCGCGGGTTCAAGTCCCGGCATGGGTGGAATTTTTAGCCTCTAAATAGGTTTTTAAAATTGTCCTCAGCACGGGTTAGTGCAACAAAAAGAATATAAGTATATGTTGACTCACAGAGCTATGCATATTTTTATTGCATTGTTTTGTTGTTAGCATTTTACTTACGTTAGCAGGTATTGACGCAGGTGCTTATTACAGATTATGCGAGCCAAAGACGATTCAACGCGGAGTGAAATGGAAATTGCCAGACTTTTCAAGATGCGTCGCGTTATCGCTCAAGAATATTCATGAGGAGGTATAACTACCATATTTACCAATATTAAATGCCTATCAAGTACAAGTACCAAAACAAGAACGAAAAATAATATTTACCATTTCAGTTCCAGCTCATCTCACACGGATATTCGTGGAAAAGTGTATCAGATGTTATCCGTCGCTACGAAAGTACACTGCGATCTTTACCGAGTCACCCTGGTGCAGGTACCATCCCTCTCCAACACACGAGGGACATGCTCAACTATCTTCTTTCATCCGCTGGAAAGCCAAACGACAAAACAGAAAGCGTAGAGCATCTTTTGCGGATATTTGACACACTTTTGAAACATCCTGATAACTTTTTGGATGAAGAGGTTTGTGCGTCTATCTTTTGTCCAAGATTCGTTCCACTTTAGGAGAATTTACAAAAGAGGTCTCTTTATGACACCCACATCCTTCCTTACGGTATATGACTGTGTATTATTTCCAGAAAGTCTACGACCTCCAATATGCCCTGGTCCAGTCAGCAAGTATGAAAGACAACATGGAACACGCGCTCAACGAATTTTCGGTGATAACTAAATCGGGCCGGGAGTACAACACTGCGTCTTTTAAAATGCAGTCCATGAATTCATACAACGAAGACTGGTTTGTGACTTCTGCTGGAGTGGAGCTGGTCAGAAATAGTAGGAGCAGTGTCGTGGTGACTGTACGGTACAATAATCTGGCAGCTCGACTGCCGTCCTTGAAATCTTCGATTGAATACAGGTAAACTCCCGTGCTTTACCAGTTTGCTTGTCGACCCTCATACGACAATGACTTTCGAAAGATCAGGCTGATAGACTTCATTATTTAACTCGTATTATTCAATAAATTAGCTTCGGCAAAGACTTAGTAAGATACTTGGTTCCAGGAACGGAGTAGAGATCGAGTATATTAGCGCATCTCAGCACATACAAATAGCAGCCATGGGTCTGGGAATGAGTGCATCATTGCCTCATACTGTGACGCTGTTATTCACACATATTCAGAATTACTCGGCAATAAGTAAGTAATGTCGTAGAAGGCGACTAAGGAGATCAATTACACGGGCAGCAGCGTCTTCCAAGCGTGGCGATTATGGCAAAACCTCTCATGGTTATGAAAACCATGAAGGAGGCCTATGTCCTGCAGTGGGCGTCAGGTGGCTGATGATGATGAAGTAAGTAAAAGAACCAATTAACTTATAGAGAAATATCACCGACATTCCAAGACGTCTCTCTCCTAGCGTTTCTCAACTCATATTCCAGTCGCTTACAGCCTCGAGGTATAATCTACGAGAGTTTCGTTGAAGCTGTATTCTCACTCATTTCTGATTCCCAATTTTGATCGATTCACCTCTTAGCTTTGGCTTCTCGATTACATTACCAAACTGCCCGTAAGTTCAGAAGTCCCGAAGGTGGCCAACTTTATTAATCAAATGCAATATTTAACTGCACAACTGCAGTTGGAGACTAAAGATTCTTCTATTCTGGATCAACAGTATCAAAGCTAGCGTGCGGCCTAAGGTCCCCTTCAGAGCCGCGCACTTGGAGCACCAAGGCCTGTGAAGTGAGAGTCCCGGAGCCGACTAACGTGGCCTGCCAGTGCCGAGGCCTTGGCACCTTCGCCTTGTTCACCGTAGCCAGGTCTACCCTTGTAAGTTCTGCTCTTAACATTTATAGTGGATTAGTCGAGCCGCTTTCGCTTTCCATTTTCCTCTAACCTTCCTTCCAATAAACAGTATCTTGCAAGTATGAACAGTGTTAACAATTGCTAGCTATTGTCATCGTCCTATAATTTTAGCACTACTTCACTGTTAGCCATCTGTTCTATTTAATAATAATAACTCCAACACAAAACAATCACTTGTCCTGTTTCCAAACAAGGATATCCGGTGCTATGGTAACCAGGCACGGACATCACAAACATGGAAATATACCCAGAGGCTGAGACCATTTATGCGGATCAAGTACGACGGCCTCTATCATCATCATCAGCCCACCTCTACCCACTTTTTCCCCATCACGCCATCTTTCCGCATCCACGGCCTCCAGCGGGAATCGAACCCACCACCTCCGTTTTGGCGGGTTACCGCTAGACGAATGAGGCAGTCTAATTTAAGTAAGGGATGCATAACTAGTTCCATTGCGATGGAGGAACCGGATCTGTATGTCCTAGTTCTGAGGTTCTATAAAAATGTTGGTACAACCTGCGAATAAAAGAACTAGTCCCTTGTCCTGCCTGCTACGGTGTTACAGCTGCTGGGACAGTTTCCTAAAAAAAAATAGATTTTTCAGACAGACGGACGGACGGACAAGGCGAAACTATACGGGTTCTACCTTGACTACAGAATCGTAAAAATCAATCACTGGCGTGTTAAAAAATTCACTGGCTACAACTCTTCCAGACGCACACAAAGAAGGAGTTGCGCGGCGCGGTGCTGGTGACGGTGGGCGTGGGCGGCCGGCGCTTGCGCCTGGCCGCCACGGTGTTACAGATACGGCACTGCTTTAAAAAATATATATATTACCGTTCTGTCGGTGTGAATAATATATATATATCTATGCCCTTAACTTTGTAGTACTAAACGTCCCTAGGCTAAGCCGCGGACAGACGGTCAGACGGACAGCGTAAAAAAACAGTTCCAGGTACTGATTTACAAAAAAAAAATATTACCGTTCGGTCGGTGTGGTTAATTATGTCTGCCTTTTAACTTTCTAATACTTAACGTCTCTAAGCCAAGCCGCGGACGGACACGGTCGGACAGACAGCGTAAATAATCAGTCAGTGGCGTGTTAACAAACGCGCCACTGGCGTGCTTTCCAGACGCACACAGAAAAGGAGCTGCGCGGCGCGGTGCGGGTGACGGTGGGCGTGGGCGGCGCCCTGTGCCTGGCGGCCACGGCGCTGCAGATGCTGGGGCTGCTGCCCAACCGGAGCGACAGGCTGCCGGTGCTGCTCAAGGCCGCAACTGCGGGCACGCACTCCGCCGCCATGTTCACGCTGCTCGAGTGCGACCATAGACAGGTGAGGATGGAGAGAACTGTCACAAAAAAGTTTTGTGCAAATGTTTGAAACAATCAGTGTGAGTCCAATTACAACACATAATTAATATCATGTTCGACTTACATACTAGGTTGGCATGATTGCCAATTAAAAACTATTTTAATTTGGTAATTTTTTGTCTCCGACTAATACTTTTGTTAATCAAATATAAGCTATGCAAAAAGTAATTCTAGTACAAAAACGCGCCATACAAAGCGGGTTCTTGAATGTCAACATTCAAGTTACATTTTTTGTTATTGTTTCGTATTTTATAAGACCTGTAAAATACCGAAACAAAATTGTGTAATCTATTTTTTCTCAAATAAGTAATTCAAAAATTGCCAATCCGCGTCGGGCACGCGTGGTAATTAAGCCCATACTCTCTCTCTTTAAGAGAAGGCCTGTCCCCTGCAGTGGGACGTATATAGGCTACATAAAAAAAATCCACACAACACAATCACTTGTCCGGTACTAGTGTACCCCATGCTATGTTAAACAGGCAAGGACATCACAAACATGGAAATACACCAAGACTACACAGACATGTGTACAAATGTACGGCGGCCCCCAGTGGGAATCGAACCCACGACCTACGGCATGGTAATCAGACGTGATACCACTAGACCAACAATGCAGTCAAGCTAAGTTTGACGCAAGTTTCGCATTCTTTCCGTTCGTAAATTTTATTCGAGGCTTTATTGGTAATATTTACCCAGGCATAGAAGAAATTACAGTTACATCGTGAGGAAACCCGCGGCTTGGTTGGCTCCGCACGTATTGACTTGTCTTTCTTGTAGGCTAGGCCGACTATCTAAGCTGTCAGGATGGTATAGGTACTGGGCCAGCCTACTCCGTCTAATAAACTATGTCCCAGGCACTGCAGCGTCCGAGTAGTCCCTTCGGAAACTGTAGAATAGAGAACAGCTTGTCAATTAGGTATCCATTTTGAGATAATTATGGACAGTTCTCGGGTATCGTAAGTTCAGATTTTCAATATCAAGATTTCACAGATAATTTCAATAACACTTTATATAAATACTTCTTCGATCCTCAGGAGGAGGCGTGCGGCGGCGCGCTGGGCTGGGTGTGCGCGGCGTGCTGGTGCGCGGGGTGCGCGGCGCTGTGCGCGCAGCCGCTGCTGCTGCAGACGCAGCTGCACGCCGGCAAGCACCACGCGCCCGCCGTCTCGCTGCTGGCAGGTACGAGCTCTTAGCTACAGACGAGCTGGTGCGCGCTCGGCCTGGTGCTGGTTTAGTAACATCAGCTGCACGCCGGCGAGCACTACGCGCCCGCCGTCTCGTTGCTGGTGGGTACGAGCACTTAGCTAGGTACAGGCGTGCTGGTGGCTGGTGCCCACTGGTTGTGGCTTAATAACATCAGCTGCACGCCGGCACACACCACACGCCTATCAACTCGCATCTGGCTGGTACTTAGGGTGAAATCAGAACGTTCGTTTAATGATCGTTCATTTTCTTTTTCATTCCTCGATCACACGACATGATCAAAATATGGTCAAATAAAACAAGCGTCAAACAGCTATGTGCTGTTTAACGCTTGTTTTATTAAATATATAAATAGCGCATGAGTGAAAGACAAATAGTTGCACAATCAATTTCTTCAAGCGACCATTATATAGCAAGTAGGTATTGTCTAAAAAAAGAGCAAAATGTTGTCCAGATTTCATTAAAATATGACGTAATCCGAATGTACGTTAATTGTTTGTTTATAGTACCTAAGTACCTCGCTTAGACAAACTTTTCTTTCATTCTGGGAAAAGCAAAGATGCCTAATGAACCAATGTATCTGTCCAAAAAACTTAATATTTCTCGTTTACTAATAAGTGAACGAATTGGGACGTGTCTTCCTTCTTATATCTGCATTGCGTACTTAGTAACGTATGCCGACATAAGAAGACACGTCCCGCTCACCGTTCCCCAGGGCTGTGCACGCTAGCGTGGCTGACGGCGCGGCTGTGGGGCGGCGCGCCGCTGCAGCTGGGCAGCTCAGCGCAAGTGGTCTGCGCGGGCGCCTGCGCGCTACTTTCACTGCTCTGCCTCGCACTCTCTGTCTGCGCCGCGCTCCGGCTCAGGACCACCAGGTGCAAGGTGCCCGCTGAGAGGATACTCATTTTCAAGAGCAGGTGAGGCACAAATTACTCTGATGGATCTCATCAGAAATAAGACAATTTTCGAACCTAAACCTGTCGTAAGCACTACACGTTCACTCCAGATTCACTTAGTTGATTTTTTGTTGGAAGAATCCGACCAGGCTATGAAACAATTCGCCAAAGAACTAAAGTGACATAGCCTACAATATGAGCAAGTTGAAGTGGCAGTGGGCTGGTCGCATCTGCCGAAGGACCTATAGCGGATGGGGTGATCTGAAAATGATCTAGATTTTGAAATCGACACGTATAGTTCGTTAAGAACACGTTCACAAAGACGTAGTTTGTGTTATTTTGAATGACAACACTTTCATTTTGATTTTGATCACTTCAATGCCCTTTTTCAGGCGAAGAATAGTCCGGCACACTCTAGTGCTGCTTTTGACGACATCAGCCGCGCAGGCCACCGGCATGGCGTACGCGCAGCCAGGCGAGAAACTATTCGCGCATGTCATCGCATTAGCCAGTGCTGCGATTGCCAATGTAAGTGCCGTCTTCGGTATTTATTTCAGCTAGATTAATTCCAGCCTGTATACGTCCCACTGCGGGGCACAGGCCTTCCCTCAGAGAGAGAGTATGGGCGTGCTCAACGCGGGTTAGCGATTTCAAGCATTAGTATTCATCATCAGCCATTTAACGGCTACTGCAGGACACAGGCCTCCTTCGTGGTTTTTATAACCATGACGGGTTTTGCCATAATCGCCACGCTTGGCAGGCGGGTTGGCGATCGCAGTATGCGGTTGGAATCCGAGAAAGACACTGCTGCCCGTCTACAGGTAATTGATTTCCTTAGTCGCCTTCTACGACATCCACGGAAGGAAATGAAGTGACGCTATTATTAATCCGGTGCCACACGGAAGCATTAGTATTAGATACTACACCAAATTCACAACTGTACGTAACTTAACACTTTCACAGTCCCCATACAAAAGTGATAAAATCATTCATCATCATCAACCCATTATGTCCCCACCGAGGGGCACGGGTCTCTTCCCTGAGGAAGGTATAGGCCATACTCCACCACGGGGGCCAAGTCCGGATTGGTGGAGGCTTGTAGACTAGTGGCTCGTCCACTGTCAGAAGTTGTCAAGCCTCCCTAAGGCCTCTGACTTGGCTTAACGACTGCCATCTATCGACGGCAGCCGGCACCAACAGCTTAACGTGCCTTGCGAAACACGGAACCGCTCGGAAAAATGCCACTAGCGTTAGGCATAGACGGCGACCCATCCATGCACTGAACGCGCCCTGTGTTGCTTAGCCTTCGTGATCGTTTAAGATCACTCAGGCAGCCGGGGCTACGAACGATAAAATCATTGGTGAGTCCAAAATAGAAGCTTGTATGCCACCGCGGTAACACGGACTTGACAGCGAAGTCCGACGTGACGTCACGTTGGGCCCACTGAACTGTGAACGCCATTCATTAGTAGGTACACGCCGGGATTCGAACCGAACTCTCGAATGTCAGGCTAGCGTTCTACAGATCCGCTATTCGCAGTCTACCTTCGTCCCTCTGTAGGGCACATACTTTTGTCTTAGAAAGAGAGTATGGCCTTAATCACCAGGCGTGCCCACCGCGGCGCCATCCCGCGGTTGAGCACCTCAGATATTTAAGTTTCGTCACGATGCTTTCCTTCACAGTGGTCTTGCTACTGGAAATTCACAAATCTGCTCTGTATTATATTACATTAAAGAATGATTGTCTGGAAGAAATTACTTTTAGTAATAAGGCCGCCAATTGTACTGTACTAAGTATATTATTGTTTAATTCTCATATGTAATTCCTGGTGTACATACAATAAAGAATATTCTATTTATCTACCTACGCGGTCGGGTCACGTGACACGTGTTTTTCATACCAATGACACCTAGAAGGTTTGATACGAAGGAATGCTAGACTTAAAGCAGCAATGAAATGAAATCGCACTACTTAGTCATTGGTCATTGTACTACTATGCACTAACAGAATCTCAGCGTTGTATCGGTAAGCTATCTTTCCTCAACGTTGGTGATCCATTGAGCATGACCTCCAGGGCGTGGCGATGGTGGTATGCTACGTGTTTCGCGACGAGCAGTGTCTCCTCGCCGTGCGTCGCGCTTTGTCGCTGGCGCCGCCGCGCGACTGGGAGGAGAACCAGGGAGACACCTCGCTCAGCTGTAAGTATCCGTGCACCAATTTTGTGTAAGTCTCCACTGGGTTGGGTGACGTCCATTTTTAGGGTTCCGTACCCAAAGGGTAAGCTGTCCGCTGTCCGTCCGTCTGTCTGTCTGTGTGTCTGTCGCCAGGCTCTCATGAACCGTGAAAGATAGACAGTTGAAATTTTCACAGATGATGTATTTCTATTGCCGCTATAACAAATAAATATTTAAGTGGGGCTCACATACAACAAACGTGATTTTTTTACCGTTTTTTGCTCGATGTTAATAGATAACGGCAACAGGTAGACACTTGAAATATTCACAGAATATTTAGTTATTTATTGACTTTAAAAATAAATAATTAAATTAAAATAAAATAAATATTTAGGGGGGGTTCCCATACAACAAACGTGTTTTTTGCTCGATATTAATAACGGCAACAGGAAGACGCTTCAAATATTCAAATGTTGTATAGATAATGGTACGGAACCCTTCGTGCGCCAGTCCGACTCACACTTGGCCGGTTTTTACTTTTTAAGCCACTCCAGCTCCAGCATCATCATCAGCCATTTGATGCCCACTGCAGGACATAGGCCTTCTTCATGGTTTTCATAACCACCAGGGGTTTTGCCATAATCGCCACGCTTGGCAGGCGGGTTGGCGATCAGAGCGGTTGGTGAAATACATACATAGGTATTTTAACACGTCGGAAGCGTTAAGATGAACAACCCAACACAATGGATACTTACATGGGTAATAGAGGCGCTAAAGGGTGTCGTGCTGAATTCGGACGTTTTTACTACGACAGCATATTAGTATCTTATATTGCAATATATTTTCTTTTTATATACAGCCCCGATAGTGTCCGACTGCTGGGCAAGGGCCTCCCCATTACCTAGCTCTCCGCTCCTCCCTGTTCATGGCCACCGACGTCATGTTGTTCATTGGTCGGTTATAGATTAGTAGAATACCGTTAGCGTCAAAACCTAGTCTTTGGTCTCCCATTGAACGACCTATGAACTGCAATGTATTTAGTAGAATTGACACCCCGGTGGAAAGGCGTCCCATCCCATCTCCGCTTGGTTCGGCCACGTTTGCGATGTCGCGTGAAACCCAGTCAATGATCATTGTAATAATTATTTATCATTTATTTATATTGTCTTCTTTCTTTTTTCGTTTACTTTTATAAGTTCGCTTCCATTCGATTTCTGGGAGGTGAAAAGTATTGGGCTGCAAAATGAATCTAGAGAACCGTACCCGGCGCAATAAAGTTCGTGTTAATACTTACTTAGCATCAAAGCTTGAGAACAATGTGTTCATATTCAATTTCATTCACCACTGCCAAAAGCCTTCTAAGATGAATGTGCACCTATCTGCACCCAACGAAATACATTTTAGAATTCTTTGTCCGAATTCTTTTGGTTTATTTAGGGTTCCGTAGTCAACAAGGAATTCTTATAGTGCTGCCACGTCCAGCTCTGTTTGACTGCTGCTTAGCTCGGAGATGTTTAGTAAGTACTAGAAGGCCGAGGCATAGGTGGTAGGTACACAATGACATATTAATTAATCACGCCGACGAAACGGTAAGATAAAATTGAAAAAAAAAAAGCCGTGAACTTAATATGTTCATAAGAAAATATATCATTAAAAAACGTCGATCCGTTCGGTGCGCATTTCCTAGGAGTACCTAGCGACATTGTTGGTTTGACGTACACTTTCAGGCTGTCCTTTAGTTATCGAATCGTTCGCCTTATGCTTCCAGTGTACATAAAGCAAGGCGACGAAGTGGAGAGTAGAGGCGGCGTCGGAGTCATGGAGAGCTCGCCGACGCATCTGTCGCCGATTGAGTCCTATTGGCGGGCCCCCGTCCTTGAGAGTCCGGAGAAGATTCATCATAGGTAAGTAAGACAGCCAGTGGGCTTATTCTGTTAGGACAAAAGTTTACAAGGCCAATGGAAAGTTAAAAAAACCGGTGGGCTTATTCTGTTAGACAAACGTTGAAGTTGAAAGTTCTTAGACAAAAGTGTAAAGACAAAACTTTACAAAACTAGTGGAAAACCACTGACAGTTGTTAATGCATTAACGCCGCAAAGACTAGACCACAGAACAGTGGACTGGACGCATGAATTCACGCGAGTGAATATCTGTCGTCAGTGGCTTGAAAATGGTTTCACTTTTGTATAAACAGAATGTAGGGCCTTGTAGGCTTCCCAATACCCAATAAAGGGTAACCCCCGATCCGGCAAGTAAACAGAAAAAAGACGGCTTGCGCCCGCGACACGCAAAGTAAATCACCGGGTAAGCCTCCGATACGGCGCTGGGCCCGCCCCAGCCTAAGTCCGTAAACCCCTTAAGTTCCTCCTTATCTCTGGTTCCGCTGAACAAACGGGACAGCATGGGAATTCTCCGGTTTGGTTCGTGCGGCATGTGGCTTAGATTGAAAATGTGAAATTGTAAAGACGAGCACAAATCTTCTCTTGGTAAAGCATTCTCCGCGTCAGCACGGCGCGGTTGGTGGAGAAATTCAATTAAGTATGTCACAAAACAATAAAGGCAATGATTGCCTTGTGGGTTAACTGGCTCATATGCCCACTTTTTTTCAAACTTTCAGACACACATGTAAAAGAAACTCCTGTACCCTACGAATAAAAGAAACCACTATCACTGCCTGCAGGTACCTCCTGCGGGTTGACTGGTAGAAAATGCCATTAGCATTAAGTCCACCTTTTGTAAACTATCTTTGTGCAATAAAGAATTAATAATAATAATAATTTTTGCCACGTTTTATAAATTCTGAGAAGAATCGAGATCGAGACTACCATCCAATCCGTGATCTTAATTTATTTGACTTTCTGTTTTAACAGCCTGCTTTGTTTCCAGGAGAAAATCCGAACCAGACTGCCGTGCAGACATCGTGCGCTGCGTGGAATACGTCACTTGGGGCGCGGGCGCGACACCCGCCGCGTGCGACCTCGTGACACGCGCGCCCGATTGCGCAGTGTGCGCGCGTTCCTCCCCAGACGTGTCCCGTGAGCGCATCAAAAGCTGCCTAAAAAAGCCCAGTGAAGCACCCAGCAGTCCAACGGGCAGCGCACCCAATCTCCTAGAGCGAGTCAACCGGGAATGGAACAAGGCCTATGACGCGGAGCCCAAAGCTGACAAGGTCTTGCACGAAATATCGAGCGACCTGGATTTTCTGCTCAACAGGACTTTGGAGAGCAAAACGATGATTTTAGAGGAGATCGAGGAAGCGCCAACCTAGGAAAACTAAACCTACTACTTTACTAGATTTAACTGGGTATCTTCTTAAGTTGTCACGGTAGTTAGGATGTGTGGAAAATATTAGAATATTTTTAAAATATTCTATTTGTGTGCAGCTGAATAAAAATGTGATATTACTTAATTATTATAAAAATTACATAAGTTGGAACTTTATTTTCCCGGGTATTTTTGTAAATAATACGATATCAAACAGAAAAAAATATTTTAAAGGTAATAAAGAATTTCAGTTCATATTATGTATAAAGATAATAACGTATGTACCTAAACAAATTGTTTCCTTTTTTGTATGCGGATTCAATTTATTAAATATTTTTTTATAAAATCAATGGTCTTCACTTTCCATCACTGGAAGGCGGTCAAGCGCCCATCCCAAAAAAAAATCGAATGAACATGTAATAAAATATGTTTTATTAAAGCTTAACTAGCATAAATAAACAAATAGGAGTAATTTTTATACAATATAAAAATAATTTGCAAATCAATATAAAATATTCGCTGCATAACGAATGCTGTCACTTGCAGACAAATTATGTTTGTTATGTAACACGCAAAATTAAAAGTACTTTATATTATATTACGTATACAAACGCGTTAAATAATTAAACTAATATACCTGACATCTATTTCATTGTGCACAGTGATTTAACTCCTGAACTGCCCTCGCGGAATGGAACGTATAGGCGGCCCATACTAAGTTGGACACATATCTGTGTCGCGGCAGACGAGTGGTTAGCAAACTCGATAAGCATGGTGGTTGTTTCACTTATGGGCGTAGCTACGATCCTAACTTATATCACCGAGTGTTTATATAACGCATTTTAATCTATGTATACTACGCGGAACACCGTTGCAGTCAGGATAAACATGGTGAATTTGAGGGCGCACAAGTGCGCCTTTCCCCACTGACGCTAATTTGGCCGACTAAAGCCGTCAAAATATAGGTAAGTAGCCCGTTTTGACAGCTACAAGAACAATAGAATCTAACCTATGAGTAACTTTTCGGGCTACAAAATCTATTTTTTCTTTCGAGCGTTAAATAATATGCCAGAGTATGTGTCTTTATATGTATTTGTTCGAGTAAATCCAAAGTAAAATGCAATTTTGTGCAGCTGTCAAAACGGGCTTCTTCTATTTCGAGGACTATAGCATGAACATTCTGTAACCGAGAGAATAACAAGTTGGCATTTTTTATCGTATTTTTTTTCTAAATAAAGATTTAAGACCATCCTAAAACGATTTAAAAAATTGGACTTTACTTTTTCTTCTCAGCTACAGAATTGAGTGCGTTTCTTTAGAAATTTAGCCACAATAATTTCTCTAGATTCCGATGCGCTCTAAAGCTTCAATAAGTATAATGCTTTTTCTTATGACCAATAAGACACTAAGTCGTTATTTTTTAATTAATAATTGTGGCTGAATTTGGATCACAAAAACGTCGAGAACGGAGGGGCTGACAAAATCGTAACCACGCCCACGGTGTCACCACGAATGAATTACGGATGAGGATTAATCTTAGATACAAAGGATTTCTATAGTACAATGAAGCAAGAACATACAAGCAAACGAATAATGCGCCATCAAAAAGATTAAAGAGCACTTATCTTAACATTTCTAAACCAACATCTACAAGGTTAAACGAATAACATAACTTATGTACCTCAAATGTACCTAACGTGTCTATCTATCTTAAACAAAACATCACCATCAGCCATTCGACGCCCACTGTAGGAAATAGGCCTCCTACATGGTTTTCAAAGCATCCCGGTCTTCACATATCCCCAATAATTCACAGCAGATAACATGAACAATAAATATTTTTAATTAAAAAATAAAAACCGACTTCAAAACAATACAGCACTAAAAAGTTGGAAATAATTTAAAAGAATACCTTTAAATTAGGAGTACGAGTATGTATACATGTGGTTATTGTAGAAGTATAATTTGTAGTCGGTGCCCAAAATATATGTCCTGGTCATGAAACTGGCCATCGACTACAAATTATACTTCTACAATACCTACATGTATACATACTCCTAATTTAAAGGTATTCTTTTAAATTATTTCTATCTTTTTAGTGCTGTAGTGTTATAAAGTCGGTTTTTTATTTTAAAAAGTTTATTTCCATTTTTTTGTGGGGGAGCGGGAGAAAATAAACAACTCCCTTATAACCATAATTTACCCTACTTAATTCGTTCCGAAGGTCTTCACCGGCGTAAAAGTCTCAAAAGTAGTCCCAAGGTAATTTGGTGATGTTCACCAGTTTACCTTGGAACTACTTTTACGCTTTTTATGAAACATACGGATATTACTAGAGGATGGGCCCCACTAGGCCTTCTTTACTGCTGTCCATTGAAGAGTTCCGTTCTCCATCTCTGAAAGTCTTCATCAGATCTTCACTAAATTATAATGGGACCAATGGGACGTTATATCAATTCGAACAAAAAAGGAATTGTCGAAATCGGTTAAGAGAACACAGCGAAAAAAAGGTTTGCAGAAACCACGATCCTGACACTCTCTTTCGCTTCATCAACATTCGTCAGTCGTTGCACGCACGAAGAATATCAAGTCACATTCCCAGTCTCTTGCCAATTAAACCTGAAATACGTCCACGCAAGTTCAAGTTATTTGTTGGGCATTATACTCGTAAGTGAGTGCGTTAATTCATTGAATTAATTCTGAGTAATTCTCTGACGAGCCTGAGATGTACAATAAACGTATAAATAATAATGTTTTAGTGTTGAAAGGAACTCTCATACCGTTACACAGAATTTCTGTAGTGACTAGAGAATAGAAATCCAGAAATATATACATTAATGTGAGCTGGTTGAACCTTGCAGATGTTTTTTTTATGTATGTCTGACTCGCATTTGACCTCTACCGCACCTGGGCAGCTTTTTAAAACAATTCATTAAGACAATTCGATGTTCATGGAGTAGCCAATTATTACATGTCTTCCTACTCATTAATCTATGCTTTAATCGGCCGGGCAATGTACATCGAATTGTCATAGTAAACATGAATTGTTGCTCTATGAATTAGGGCCATGGTTATTGAATTAAAAACGGTTTGAACAATTTCGGGCCTAACTAACAGTAACTTCACACGATCATCTATTGGAGAGGGACGCACGATGCCAAAGAGTAACATTAGTTTAGTATGCATACCAAGGCACTCCAGGTAAATTGTATCATATTACCTTTGCATAAGGACTATATAAAGTTAACACAAGATTAATATGACAGTTTCACGAATACACAGAAAAATTCTACAAATAGAACATCAAGCCACAAAACAACCATTTATTATTGTATACTTTTGTGACACTATAGTAGTCGGGTTTCAAATAGAAATCCGATAAGCCAATAGGTATTTCTATTACTTGTAAGCGACATGGACCAGTGGCGAAGGGTTCATATAAGCTGATTCCCACCGGCTTCCCTTTTAAAAATCCGACTCCCACCAAATCCAAATTTGCTACACTCATGTTAGGCACCTCCGAGTTCTCCATACATTTTATCGAAACAACCCTGAATGCTAACGACTTACCTCGGCCATAGTAGCCGCTTTATACTATAACGCTCTGTTTCGCTCGCACTCCCACAAAAAATGCTCTGTCTTGCTCGCCTTCATCGCGCCCGAGTGGCAGTTTGGCTGCGCCGTCCCAGCTTCCTCCTTCTGTATGAGAAAGCGAGGCGGGCGCAATCGGTTTTATCACTCGGGCGCGATCGATGTTATAAGGATGCATAATTGATATTGTATACCTATAGTTTTTTTCTTTATTTCTGTGCTTTTGCCCCTCACATTTGTTTATTGCGGTGAGTTTTCTTAGTCAATATGGCATTAATTCACAGGGAGTGTGTTCAACTTACCATTTGCTTGGTCTAACTTCGTTTTCCAATCTTAGTTTTAAAAAGATAAAGCATTTCATTGAAAAACCTATTGAGAGGCTAAAAATTCACCCATGCCGGGACTTGAACCCGCGACCTCTGGCTAACCGTGCCAGCGCTCTCCCAACTGAGCTAATGGGAAGGGCAGGCATCAGTGAAATTTCGAGCCTCTTTACAAACTTCCCTGTATTACGTACAGGCAGCGACATCTGGCTGAAGCGATTTACATCACTTGCAGACCCGAGTAACCCACTTTGCAGTTAGGTTTTAATTTCATTCAGTTAGGCGGTACTGTTCCGAACAAGACTGTTGATGGCAAGAGGAAAGATGGATTTTTTTAACATTTCCATACATCTTTTAACGACCAATATACATGGATGACGGGCAGTTGGAAAATGAACAAAATGTTTTGTTTTCCGTGTTAAATATTTTCCGACTAACTCAGTTTGGAGCAGCTCGGCATTTACGGATGTCAAAAATTTAATTAATTTTGTCAAAGACCAAATTCAGACTGAATCACAGCTGCTTCTTGCTCCACGGATGTTTAGCAGATTCAAACCATTTTTTTTTTCAAATACGTTTTAACGATCGTTTTGCACGTGTTTTCTTTATTTTGGCTTACTCGTTTAAATTTGTATTTTGCGTCATTGCCGTAACTTTGTTCTGTGCCGGCGTGGTTCGATAAGTTAACATTGTTTTTATTTTTGTTCAAGTTTTTTTACTTAACTAGCTTAGTACCTACTATCAAGCATGCATGTGAAGATTCTGCGCACGTCAGACTTTTTAAAAAGCCACTTTTATCATACTTGAAAGACATTGTGATCATCAAATCATCAGCGCTTTTTTGTATGGTGAAAGTGGGGCCTTATCTTCTGGAAAACACGTCGAGAATTCGTAGAATTAACGCTTGCATCCACTCGACGAGTTTATTTTTGGACCCCCTTCCCTTTATCATAATTCCACCCTTTGCCACTGATACCTACTTATAATGCATATATACTTACATAATTTTTATATATAATTTTGAAACACATTCGGATTAGGTTTCAGGTTACATTTTATAGCTCGAGGTGCCTCAAGGTGGAATTTCCATACAATCGTTTGGTCTTAATTTACGAACATGCCCGGATTGCAATGAAACTTTAGCAATATATTTAGAGAACACAAATCGAATAGGATCGTGAGCTTAGAATTGCAAAAAACTAATCCATACACAATCTCTGGTTTCTTTTTATCATTTGCTCTCAATTTTAGATACAATAAAATCTCGATTTATGTCTTCTTAACATATTAAACACTTGGTAAAGATTATGGCATGGCGTCTGTTTGATCTGGGATTTCGTGTGTAAATTAAAACAAATCTACGTCTATATGGGAATCGCAACGTGAGGCACCCTCTTAATAATCACAGTGTATGTTTTGTTAACTTCGAAACCAAGCAGTCGACGGTACATCGTACTCAGTTAATTTGCAATAAAAAATTAACATTCTAAAGAATGAAACACACCAACGCAGTGGTGGTGGAGGTGACGGTGGCGGTAACGGTGACGGTGGCGGTAACGGTGGCGGTGGCGGTCTATACATGCGACATTTACTGCAGTAGTATTTATATGGACCGCCACCGCGTTGGTGTGTTTCATCCTAAAGGCTGCCGTTACGTGGAGCATGCTGTCTAGATCGCACAATTTAATTTTTTTTTATATTGTAATATTTAATATTCCGTATGGCGCCGGTTTAAGAATAGCGTCACTCCATTTCCTTCCGCGGATGTCGTAGAAGGCAACTAAGGAAATCAATTACCAGGAGACGGGCAGTAGCGTTTTCCCGAGATTCCAACCGCATACTGCGATCGCCAACCCACCTGCCAAGCGTGGCGATTATTTCGAAACCCCTCATGGTTTTTCCTAACCGTGAGGGAGGCCTATGTCCTGCAGTGGACATCAAATGGCTGATGATGATGATGATTATTATGAATATTGTAATAATATGAGTAATCTATCCTATCCGTTTCTCATTGAGAAAATTTGATTCAAACTTTTTTTTTTTTTTGAAACATTTTTTTCTTTATTAAAAACCACGTATCGGTAAACAAAAATGTCCGTAATTTAATTATGCATCAAACCCTCAGACCACATTTATCAATAGTTTACTCATTTTATTACAATGATTAAAAATGTTGAATTATGCGAGCGAGGCAGCATGCTCCACGTAAGAACAGTCTTAAGGCGACTAAAATATCTCTGAATACAATGTTAACCAGCCAGCAACTTATATGCACTTAAATATAATATAATTTAATACAGAATACAACAGTAGACAAGATACACATATATATCAACATGATTTAGAGTTACACTGACTTTTTTTAAACACAAGTGTAATTTTTATTATTTTATACAAATCTTACATAACGGACATCGTGATTTATAATCCGCACGAATCTTTTTTTGTTTGCACATCGCTTACTGTCCTTACAGCGTATGTGTGAGTAATTGATGGCTTTCATAAGCAGCCTATATACGTCCCACTATAGGGCACAGGCCTTCTCTCAGAGAGAGTATGGGCTTAATCACCACGCGTGCCCACCGCGGATTGGCGATTTCAAGCGCTGAGGTATGTGAATAGCTCAGACACCCAGGTTTCCTCACGAAGTTTTCCTTCACAGTTAGCGAGTGGTATTGCTACTATAACTTTACAAATGTACATAACTTAGAAAACAAAGTCGTACATGCCCGCCCGCATTGACTAATAGTAATTAACTACGTATCACACTACGTCAATTACTCACACACACACACTGCAAAGACAGTAAGCGATGTGCAATTGATCTGTGACTATGTTCACGTTACCGCCAAAAAGATCTGTGCGGACTATACTTAACTATTAGATAGCGAATTTGGAACGACGCAGCATTATATTATATTTCACTGCGTCGTAATTATGTAGGACGTGTAAACATTCTGTTTCGGAGATTACAGCTGATTTATTATTGAAAAGAAAGGATAATATGTAAAAAATACGCATACCACAACTTTTGACAGGTTTGCTGGAAGAAATCTCTCACAGAGATAAGCTGGCCTTTGTACATGTTATTTCTTATGTAATGTCTTGTTAAATGTTTCGTGTGCAATAAAGTATAACCTAACCGTTTCCAATTCACATAACATCATTTTGATTGAGTGCAGTTATAATATATTATTCACAAAACAATAGCGAAGATTTGTATAGTTTATCACATTTATGAGGAAAAACAATCGAAACAAAATCTTAAGATTTTTATACATTTTAGCAAATATTTTTTATACAATTTAGAGGTGTCAAGTCGTTCAAGTCGTTTACTTCGTATGCCGTAGCTGCTACAATGCCTAATCAGTTGGGTTATATGCCTCCTGCCATAAATTATATACAGGGTGTCCGGTGATATAAGCATATAACATACTATTTACAGCCTTCAAACCCTTGTATGCATCAAAATCACTGTCGGCTCACCATACCGTTTTACTCGAGTCAATTTGACCACTGGCGAGTGTGTTAATTGCCTATCACGTCACTAATTACTAGGCCTCAGTGAAACCGCGCATATCTGAAAACAAGCAAAAACGGAATTAGAGAAAAATTGTACAAATAGCCTTATTTATAAAAACACGATTCCTTAAAACACTCCAAAGACGCCCGCGTTTCTTTTTCTTAAATCGTCAGTTCAACGGTAAAACTCACTGAGTGACATTTTGACACAATAGTACATTATACGTCGAGGGGAGAAAACGATCTGTTTCTGCTCATCATCATTATCAGCCTACGCTTGGCCACTGCTGGACACAGGCCCCTCCTATTGCACGCCACTGAGCACGGTCCTCGGCTACTCTCATCCAGCTCGAGAGTACTTAAAGGAAACTCGAGAACAGAAATAGAACTTTCTCCCGAGCGATACAAAGTGCCTTTTCTACACCTACGAGGAAAATAAAATTATTTTGAATACTTAAAAGCGTACTGTTAAATTATCAATTTATAAAAAAAATTTTTTTTTTTTATTTAGCCATGTTTGCGTGCCAATGCTGGGCAAAGGCCTCCCCCATGGTCTTCCACCTCTCCCTGTCTTAAGCTATTATCTGCCATGAATTGTAGTTTTATGAAACATTTAAAAAAATGGGCGCTAATGACGCTGACGTCGCACATCCAGGGAGCACACCGACCCCGTCACTAGTTCAAACGTCAAATGACACGTCATGGCAAAAACGTGTACTATAGTCCGCATAGATCTTTTCGGCGGTAACGTGAACATAGTCACAGATTGTTTACACATTGCTTACTGTCTTTACAGTGTATGTGTGAGTAGTTGATGTAGTGTGATGCGTAGTGATGTGCAAAGTAGAAAAGATTACGACTAGATGTATGAGAGATAACCAAAATTTGCTACATACTTCGACATAAGCCGGCATAATATTATAACGCTAATGTAATTAATCTTGAAATGTATTTTTATAGGTTGCTATAATAATGCTGCCTACATACGTCCTCCCGTAGGGCACAGGCCTTAATCACCACGCGTGCCAACCGCGGATTGGCAATATTAAGCGCTGAGGTATGTGAACAACTCAGACACTCAGGTTTCCTCACGATGTTTTTCCTTCACTGTTAACGAGTCTACTATAATATATTTCTACTATAACTTCACAAATGTACGTAACTTAGAAAACAAAGTCAGTTCATGCCGGGATTCGAACCCACGACCTCCCAAGTGAGAAGCCGGCGTTCTACAGCCCCGCTACCACCGCTAAAAGGTTGCTATGATTTTTGAACTAAAACTTTCTTAAGCACTACACATTATTAGCTTAAAAATCTAGTAAATGAATCCGCAATCAGGTCAATAAGGTTGACACTGACCATAAACAAAAAAAAAGTATACGTGGCAAGTCTTACAAAAGAATATTACCTATTCAACCAGTGGTACGTCCCTAGTGAGTCCCCGCGCAGCTTCCCTTTGACACCTAAAATTAGTCATTGCGCAGGAATTGACGAACTTCACTCAGCCGCCAAAAAGATTTACGCGGACTATACCTCAGTTTGTGTACTATTCCTTAATTATCTTGATTATCATTGTTTCAGAATTACTGCAGTTAGAATCTTCATTTAGTTCGCACAATCTTTGCCCATTTCGTGTCAAGACTCAAGACCGACGGACAATCTCGACATCGGCCGGTTGCCATTACAACAAGAAGTAGAATAGAATACCTCCGATCAATAAACAATCCGAATTTGCCGATGAAGTTTCGTTTGAGAGTACTAGGAACGCACCTGCGCTGCCTCGGCCGCTACAACTGGAAGAGATCGTCGTGCGCGCGCTCGAGTCGCTGCAGTGAGGTGTTCACACGCCGTCCCTGCGTCAGCGCCATGGGCGGCGGCGGCAGCGGCGGCGGGATCACCTGGGGCGAGGCACATGACGTATTTTAAATTAATAATAATAATAACTTCCACACAATACAATCACTTGTCCGGACCCCAAACTAGGATACCCTGTGCTATGGTAACCAGGCAAGGACGTTACGAACATGAAAACACACCCAGACTGAGGCCATTTGTACAAATGCACGGCGGTCCCCAGTGGGAATCAAACCTCTGTTTTGGTGGCTAAGCGCCTTAACGGCTGGACCGACGAGCCAGTCATCATTTCGTGATCAAAATCGCGGCAGTCATCATTAAAATCGCGGAAACTTATTTCTTTTCATCTAGAAATCGGAAAGCGAGAAATATAAAAAAATATTTCAACGTAATGTTAGCGTTAGCGGAAAAAACGGCAACGAAAAAAAAACTCCACTCTGACCATTTTTCTCAAGTCATCTTAAACCTAATACATCAGTTGCTTCCATGATTATCGAACTAAAACTTTCGTAAGCATTACGCTATGACCTTAATTCCGGATTCATGATTAAGCTCTGCGAATCAGAGCGAAATCTGGCCGGACTCTTCCGACAAAAAACCAAGTACCCAAGTGAATCCGTAATTAAGATAAAAATTCCATGATTGCCATCAAAAACTTTAAATACCAAAACAATAGTCACTTTTGTTACATAAGTAGGAAAAACATTAATGCTCGTAATTTCTGTTCTTACTTTTGTTTATCGTTCAAATCCAATTTTGTTTATGATGCTTTACAGATGATTCGTACGGGAAAACCCACTTTGAGGCCAAGTGACGACATAAAATTGTGTACACAACACGGGCATTTAAGTTTCTGGTGTTCATTAATAGTACATTACATAACTAGGGCCGTAAAATAAAGCCCTCTATCGCATATTTATGACCCTCGCCTGCGGCTTGGGCCTTAAACTTCTGCGATATCGGCCTTTCTTTATTTTACGGCCCTAGTTATGTAATGTACTATTACTTAACACCAGAAACTTAACAGCCCAAAAACAGAGCCCACTGCTGCTGGCCTCATCTCTTTTACGCCAATTCATCCGGTCCTTTTCTAGACTCGTCCTGAACATACAAAATACATAAGGACATAAAGTATGGATTTTCATAAGCGGACTATATTTCTTGTCAGCAAAGTTTATATTTGTCATCAGCTTGTAGCAGATCAGCAGCATCGATCTATCGCCTCTAAATATTTTCATTCTTAGATGAACAAAAAGTGTCCCCAGCTAGGAATTATCAAATTAATTTCAATATATCTTAACATAAGCAAATTTGTTACTTTTGAATAAAGTTGTTTTTATTTATTTATTTAATTAAATGGGTTACTAATAAAATCGTAGTTCATTGGATGAATAAAAACTTCGTTCTTAGAATAATAGTTTTGTTCCTTAAATAATAGCGATCTGACGCCAAATAAATCGATTACCGGTCCCAGATTGCGACTTCTTTTGGAGAGCGCTGACATGGTTAGCCAGAGGTCGCGGGTTCAAGTCCCGGCATGGGTGGAATTTTTAGCCTTCAAATAGGTTTTTTAAAATTATCCTCAGCACGGGTTAGTGCAACAAAAAGAATTTATTCTTTTTATTTGTTATTTTTTTTACCAGTATCATATCATAAGCAGCCTATATACGTCCCACTGTAAGGCACAGGCCGTCTCTCAGAGAGTAAGAACGCCACCAGTACAGAAGTTACATTTTATTATATATGTATTTCATTGCAAATAGAACTTTGTAACAAGTTATATTACAGATTGCTAGCTGACTCGGCAGACGTTGTTTTGCCATATTAATTAGCTTACGAACTATTCACAGACCTCATAAAAATATGCATCACTTTCTTACACTTGGAAATTGTTTATCAAGTCAATGACACTACCTTCTAAAAAAAATTTAATAAACATGCTCGGGTAACACACACACACACACACACACACACACGCACACGCACACGCACACACGCGCACGCGCACGCGCACGCGCACGCGCACGCGCACGCGCACGCGCACGCACACGCACACGCACACGCACACGCACACGCACACGCACACGCACACGCACACGCACACGCACACGCACACGCACACGCACACGCACACGCACACGCACACGCACACGCACACGCACACGCACACGCACACGCACACGCACACGCACACGCACACGCACACGCACACGCACACGCACACGCACACGCACACGCACACGCACACGCACACGCACACGCACACGCACACGCACACGCACACACACACACACACACACACACACACACACACACACACACACACACACACACACACACACACACACACACACACACACACACACACACACACACACACACACACACACACACACACACACACACACACACACACACACACACACACACACACACACACACACACACACACACACACACACACACACACACACACACACACACACACACACACACACACACACACACACACACAACGCATTTTTATTACCTAGTTCTAACCTCATTTAAGTTTTTTCATTAAATATCAATATATTAACAAGGTACACAATTGTGTAAATTAGTGTATTGAAGTCTGTTGACCTTGAAAATGTAAAATGTTTTTCGGAGGAGCACTGCTTATCCTAAACCACAGGTTTTAACTTTTTTTAGGGAGCAGGGTACCACTGCCTTAGTGATAAGGTCACTGTAAAATGTTCCTTGAATAAATTATCTTATCTTATCTTATCTTATGACCAAGTCTGTTTTAAATGAATTCATTGAAGGAGCACTGTCTCCGGTAGTTTATTCCACGCATTCACTACACAGTTCGGTAAGCGCTTTCTGGGTTTGCTTGTCCATGGTTAATGGCCAACTTCAGCGAGGACCCTCTTAGAGATTCCTTTACGACTTGTCGATTTTTTGTTTAGCGTAATAACTATTGGTGCGCTAAACGATATTGTCGGTACCCCGGTAAGCGGTAACCCAGCTGGCTGGCTAGGAAAAAAATCCAAACTCATTTCGTTCAGCGTTTTTGTTGTTGTCTCTTTTTGTTTGCAATTGTAAAAACTGCTGCTATAATATGATGTTTTTGTCGACTGGTAAAACTAACCAGCTGATTTAGGAACAAATCCAGACTCTATTAACAATTTTTCAACAAGTCACAAGACTGGAAACTCGCAAATTTCGTACATACATGAACTCAAGCCTGCATCCAGGTGCGGTAGGCAGATACCAGGGTTTGCCACAAATTTCCTGTTTCCTGTTGATGTTTTCCTTCATAGTTAGCAAGTGCTATTGCTACTGCACATTTATAACAGTCAAATTTATCCTCTGATTTAATACATTCAGCCATTACCAACAAATAATTATAACCTTTGATGAAGTAATAAAAATATCTAAATATTTTCCCATTTAAAGTGTTCATATTCATTCATTAGCTACCATAATGGCAGAATCACTTCATTATGGTCAGGGCATTGAATACCTAATAGTCGGATCACTGACCGCTTCATTTCAAAATTTGTTTTATCAATTTGCAATAGTTTACCGATACACATGATCAAATATTGTCAGTGGCTACGACGTTAGAGGTCGTGTTGATTTAAAGATTTTGCTCTACAAACTCAGTTCCGTCATTGTTTTAACTTTGAAATAGGTAACAATAATAACGTCCACACAATACAATCACAACTTATTTCTTTGCGCCACGCCGGGTTGTCCTTTCTTTGCGCCACACCAAGGCCGCGTTTTAGAAAACAAAACAATCAAATCAAATGTCATTTATTATGACAATTCAAATTACTATGCCATACAAAACAAGAATATATATAATGTACATTGAGTCTTTCTACTCGCTAATCTAAATAATCTAATCGACTTTACTAGGTGTACACTGCATTTTTAAAAACCTATTTAGAGGATATTCTTTTTGTTGCACTAACCCGTGCTGAGGACAATATTAAAAACCTATTTAGAGGCTAAAAATTCCCACCCATGCCGGGACTTAAACCCGCGACCTCTGGCTAACCGTGCCAGCGCTCTCCCAACTAAGCTAACGGGCAAGTGCAAGCATTGGCGAAATTTAGAGCCTCTTTACAAGCTTCTCTGTATAACGTACAGGCACCGACACCTGGCCGAAACAATGTACATCACTTGCAGCCCCGAGTAACCCACTTTGCAGTTACGTTTTAACATCGGAATGATATCGCTGTACCTGTGTACCTACATGATTATATTCTTTGATTACGTTCTCAGCACGGGTTATTGCAACAAAAAAAAATTTACATAGCATTGTCTTGGTAAACCATGAATTGCAGTTTTATGAAATAGGCCTCTGTATACTGTCACTGGGCTCAGCTGTCGATAGATCGTTTATAAAAAGAAAATGGTGACAGGATAGGCGGGTACCTCGTTGTATGAGCTGGGCGCACCGAGCGAGGCAGACTGGCGCAGCCGCGCCGTCGGCCGGTGACGCGTGAACCCGTCCTCTAGTTCACGCACGAATCTGGAGCGAGAGAGAAGATTGTTAGAGCAAGGGGAGAGACAAAAAAGGGGCCGGTAACCCGTGAACCCGTCCTGTACTTCGCGCACGAACCTGGAGCGAGATAAGATAAGAATATTATTTATTGTAAACCGAAAAACAATGTTACAGAAACAGCAATGACAAAAGAAAAGATACAATTAGCGGTCCCATTGCGCCGCGAAATTGAGGGGAAATTGATAGAGCAAGGGGAGGGACAGAACAGACATAAGGGGCCAGTGACGCGTGGACCCGTCCTCTAATTCATGCACGAAACTGGGGCGAGAGGGGAGATCGTTAGAGCAAGGGGAGGTACAGAGAATGACGTCTGGCGGTGACGTGGGAAGCCGTCCTGTAGTTCGCGCACGAACCTGGAGCGAGAGGGGACATTATTAGAGTGAGGAGAGATTGTTCGACCGAGAGGGCATATTGTTAGAGCGAGGGGAGAGACAGACAGGGAAGGCGCCGGTGACGCGTGAACCCGAACTCTAGTCAGCGCACGTACCTGGAGCGAGAGGGGTCATTGTTAGAGCAAGAGAGGACATTGTTAGAGCGAGAGGAGAGAAGAGGCCGGTGACGCGTGTACCCGAACTCTAGTCAGCGCACGAACCTGAAGTGAGAGTGGAGTATGTTAGAACGAGAGAAATAGACGGAGGAAAAAGGAACGACAGAGGGCGATCGAAAGGTAGAGCTAAAAAATTGTAACTTTGATGTTGTAAAACTACACCACAACACATCTCTGTGAACACGGATCTGAACGTGCGATGACCTTTCCAAACAGAACAATAGGCATAATTTTCTTTGTGGCGAAAACAGCGATGTTAATAGTTCGTGTCATCGTTTTGCTAAGCATCTCACACACATGCGATGTTCTACCTAAACACATAAAACACTCACCTGGCTGAGCTTTACACTTTTATCTTTTTAATAATTTTGTCATAACAGTAATCTTTAAAATAAGTAAAACATCAAATTAAACTAAGTTTTTAAGCTATGGAAGCGCGGTGTCACCTAGTACAGGCATTCTACATGCTTACAAGGTGGCTCCAGATACTATGTACCGTTAAATTAAGCAGTTCACGAAAATAAAGATTTTGTATTTTGTATTTTGTTCGACGTAAACGATAAGATCTGGCTACTAATTATAGCGACCTAAATTATTTAAACAACAATATTGTGAAAATGAGCTTATCGCAGCGTCGACTTTTCAATGGTACAAAACGATTCGTACTTTATAAGATTGCTCAACCATTTTTGTACATTTGACTGCTAATCAACTTTTACATTTTTGGCGCAAAGTCGACCGGTAATGGAACCGCCTAGACTAGACTTAAGTAAAGGTTGATGTGCTTTCGCCTGTACCTACAAACCACAAATAGTCAAAGAAGCTACATATTTATATACCTAGTGATTAGTTCACTCGCAAGCTCCAAACGACAACTGATAAACCTTCATCTTTTTTGTATCAGTCAACCGAATGTAACCAACCTTATTACTTATCTGAATACCGGATAAACTCATCCGGTATTAAGTGCTCACGAAAGTAACCAACCTTTCTATCCGTTCACTCTATTCCGTTAAGTTACGGATGACTTTGCAACAAAAATGAAAAAGATGACCCGCTGTTGACTATACAGTACACGCAAGCTATCCCTATCGGTATGACCCTTTTTCTGAAAGACAATTCAGTGAAAGCAGATGGCCCTATCTAGCCTAAGGACAGTTCAGGTAGATGACATAAAAGCAGAGTACCCAGTCAGCAGAAAGTCAACTCAGCTGGACCACATAAAAGTAGAATGCGCAAGTAGCAAAACGTCTGGAATTGCAAACAGTCTGTTTGATTGAAATACCTTATTAGCAGGAAGTCAAATTAGTTGAATCACACAAACGCAGAATGAGGTAAGTAGTAGAGAAAACGTGTGAAAAAGAAAATAGTCTGAATAGTCTGAATAGCAACACTGATCTCAACTATTTTTTCCGGCCATGAGCGGTAGCAGCACTTTGCCAACTTTGCCACTTTGCAAGCCCCGCATGTAGTATTCCCTATACTAATTAACAATAGCGTACTGTTAACCTTGCCAAATTTTGCATTGCTTATTAAGATTAATTTTCATGGTCAACAAAGTCTGCATCTATAAGGGGATTTAGCGGTTACAGCTATTTAAAATATAGGGCAATATAGGGTCCAGACGTTTTGCTACAAGGGCACATAGCGCTCATTTCTATTGAGTTAACACGTCATTTTCTAATCCAGACGTTTTGCTACTTAGATATTTTTGATCATAACGTTACAAGATCCAGACGTTTTGCTACTAGGGTCTTTAGCGTTAATGTCTGTTTAGCGCCAATGGCGTTTCAATATAAGGACGTACGGCGATATCGTCATTCAGCAAAATGGATATTCTGATAGGGATCCCACGCTAGTAGAGGTCGGTTTATTAAGACAATTTTCTGATGTAATTGAAAATGCACGACTTCCCTCTTTGTGACATTCACGCTTATTTTTAAGCTGCTGATTCATGAGCATTTTAACGTGTACGTGTAATGAGCGTTCTAGCGAATATTCATTACTGGTAAAAGCTTAAAATATAAACGAGAGCATTTTATCGAACATTCTAGCGAACGCGTTCTAGCGAAACGACAGCAAATTTGCTTCGAGCTTTCCGCCGAGCCAAGCAATTTTGTCATTGTTACGCGGTGTGACATCTTAATGCTTTATGTAATATTGTATTATTGTAATATTATTATTATTGTTACAATAATAGAATTAATAGTGAATGCTCGTCAATATTATTGAAATATTGAAGAGCATTCACTAAAGCATTCTCTAGAATGACCGTGAAAATGTTCGTAGCCATGTTTGGCTCTATGCTTGGCTATTTTCGATGTTCAGTTCGACTTTACATACAGCGAATGCTCGATATTCTTTCGTAAATTTCGCCACCATCTACAAGGTTGTAATAGCTCAGGTGGGAAGTCGGGCGGTCCCGAAATCAGAAGACTATTATTTTTTCCTTTTTTTCCCCTGTTTTATCGTATCTAAATAAAATTTCCAAAAAACACGATTAACCTCGGTCATCCAGGTATTGTTATATTATCAATAATGTTTGCAGTCATTGGCACAGGTCTTCAATCGGTGAGTGGGTGAGAGATTGAAGTAGATTCATCGTAAAGCATGTTTAAATCACTTGTGATGGATTGATCTTTAAATAAGACCAGTCAACAGTCTGTTTAGTGCTGGTTCATGAATAAGAGTTTTATTAGCAGACACGAGTTATCAGGTAGTGCAGAAAGTGTTTACATTAGCAGACACGGCCGACCTTGGTGCTTTCAGCCTGAGTCACGCGACCGGCGGAAGAAGTCGCGACATCGTAAAATTACCTACACTCAGTACCCTAGAAACAATCTTAAGGTTAAATTCCTGATCTAGATGTAGGTACATCTGGAAATTTCTGATAAGTATTGGGTGCGAGAGGATGACTCAGTGGTAATTCGATTTTATAATTGGATATAACGTCCAAGAAATAACTTGAACAAATGACTTCGCATGGACGTATATCGGGCCTCATTGACGGGGGACGCGGGATGTTAACTAGAAATGTTCAGACTTTAGTTTACTCAAATTATCAAATAAACATTCTAAACAAACCCCTTTTGCGAATTAAAACTTTCGTAAGCACATGACTCATTAGAGACAAGGTACCGTTTGCATCTCTTCTCACCACTATGAAGCGCAAAATCTGATCATACTCGGAGGGAAATCTGGTCAAACCCTTCTGTCAAAAATACAAGTAGGTAAGTGAATCTGCAGCTAAGTTAGTAAAAATTTTATCTTCGTCCATCACAACGACATCCCGCCTACGCAGATTTTTGTTCCAGTTATCTACCCGGCATTACACCTACCCTGAGCACCTACCAATTAAATAAACATTTCAGGCAGCACATTGTATGTTAGGTATAACCATTACGCAAGATAAATTTATGTGTATTGTTGAAGGCAAAGTGAAAAGGTCACAGACTGATAAGATTGTTGTGCTTTACTATTTGCTCAGCAAACTAAGGAAGAGTTAAATAAGCTAGGAAAATAAGTTGAATTAATAACTGAGAATCTATACAGAACTTTCGGCACGTTTTACTTAGTTATTTAATCTGTTGAATATTCTATGAAGTAAAGATGTAAAAAAATATTCCTAAATAAACAAGCCAACATCAAATAAGTTGTTATCATTCACTGATAATGTGTACACTTTGTATATGATATTAGTCTGATATTGACTATCTACTTACTATTCTATCTCAATGAAAGAATTTGAATTAGGTAACGAGTCCCAAGTAGCTCTCATTTTGATATGTTCTTTAAATCGGAAATCCTAAAATAACTTGAGAGACATTTTTTTCGTCTTATTTGGGGGTGAAAGAGCTAGACTTAGGCAAACTTCAAGGATGTTCTTGGCAGACTTGCACCACATCTTAAATGCAATTTAAATAAAATTCTCCATTTACAATTTTAGTTAAATTATTCTCAAGCCCAGTGGCGTAACTACACCGGCAAATTCGTTGGATGGGGCCGTCCCAGTAAAAATAAAAAAAAATAACATTATGGTCTTTCTAAGGTCATCTGTTCATCTTGTGGCTTGTCGTCCTACGCTGCGCTTGCCGATATGTGGTCTCCATTTGAGAACTTTTCGGCCCCATCGGCCATCAGTTCTGCGTGCTATGTGCCCCGCCCACTGCCACTTCAACTTACTAATCCGCTGGGCTATGTCGACGACTTTCGTTCGTCTACGGATCTCATCATTTCTGATTCGAGTTCGTAGTTCGAATGATCGATGGTCTTTAGTTGTATATAATATGGCCCAACTTTAATTGATTTGAAGTACTAATATATAACATTATGAATGTTACAAATTTTTGTTAAAAATGTTAAGTTACTTCTGAGCTCGCGGCCTCATAGTTCGGGGGGCCACTCAGGTTGACGGCCCGAGGCATTTTGCCAGCCTTGCCACCTTATAGTTACACCACTGCACAACCCGTTAACCCAGTTGTTACCGGGTTATCGTAGACATGGGAAAATAGTAACAAAAATGTGGGCTTTCAGGAAAGCATGGAAAATGTTGATCATTTTAATGAGCAGTAGTAATAGATGGGTATGTTAATGTATAGCAGTTAATCAGTTATATACAATTTTTTAAAGAAAAAAAGGTTGTACAAATCAAGGTTTATCACGTAAAAGAAAACTATGTTTTAAGCAGTATACTTGTGGGAGTGTAATGGAATACCAAACATGTTTGGGGTGCAAATGGATTCATCACTTTGGCCAAGTGACATTTGCTTTTTTTTTTGCAAGGAGATTGTTTGATTGATGTTGAAATTATTTATAGTCTACTAGAGATGATGATATTGATGATGATTTGTAGATGATCATTTCTATGGTAGCATGAAGTTTCGCAGCAGAATTTAATCCCCATCGAATTGGTTTCCCACAAATAAATCATTTGCAGCTGTGTCCTCCATAGTGAGGATGCTATTAAAAGTTATTTTAGCCCATAGTTAGCTACTCACTACCCAAAGGGAAGAGCCCTTTGTGGTCAGAGAATGAACCACTCACAGAGTGATTTACTCTGCAGCACATCTTGCTCTCATTTCATTGGTATAATCTCGAGGACAGGGACTGTTTTTAAGTGCGAATTTCGTAGGGAGAAATACTTCTATGGTTTTTTATGTGTAGGGTGCAAGTCAATCTTATTGATTATCATGTATACAACATACAATAGCCCAAATAGAAATCCTCAAAAACACTCCTCAGAGTAAGTTTAAATAGTCTGTGGTAAAGGAGTGTTTTAGAGGAATCATGTTTTATAAATAACACTGTAAGTGTGTAAATTTGGAAATTATATTTCATGTTTGTGTTTTTCCTGGTATAATAAAGAATATTCTTATCTTATCTTATATTTCCAGAGAACCGGCTAAGTGGCCGGCTAAAAGTTAGAGGTCTGATACTCACTCGCTGTTCTCTTTCGTCTTCTCAACATGTTTCTTGATGTCAGCTAGGGACGAGTCCACTCGGTTCAGGAACTCGTCGAAGCTTTTCTTCTCGTCGGGGCTGCCCGGGGAGAAGCCCCGAGGCGGCATGCTAGCTATCGAGGCTCGATGGCTCGGCGCCGCGGGCTCCGATACCCTCTCCCCACTCTCGTAGAAAGGAGAATCTTTGCTCACAGGTATCAGAAGATACTCTCGCAAAAATAAACTGTCCGACGCGAATAGCCTGTTTGCTCTCCTGATTTTCTCCATCTGTAACCAACGAAGAATATAACTATCCAAGAATAGATTCACTTACGCCGAGAGTTAACGAGATAATCGCTGATATTGCGATCTTCAGACTTACAGTTACACCGTATTTTAATGCAATTCCTTGCAGCGTATCACCTCTGGCCATCACATGCTTTATATGTTCTTCGTTCCTTTTCATGTGGTTACACGTGCTGCCGTATTTCTTCAGTGGGCGAGCAGATTCTCGAATTGAAACTCTTTCATCGAAAAGACGATCTTCCTCCATTTTTGACGTTGACAAACAATCGACTGTCGTGAAGATAGCTACGATACGATGTAAAAAAAAATCCGTAGCAGGAAGGATGCGCAACATAACAAGATCAAAAGTCAGTGTTGCCATTTTAATACATTTAGCGCTACCTGGTGACTAGTAGCTGTACTAAGACTTATGAAGAGTGACATCTAGTGACAATAAAACATACTAAATCTGACAGTTGTACATGTTGCCAGAAAAGAAAATATTTCTTGTATCGGCAGTATCGCCATCTAGTGGTGAAAAGTCTTCAAAAATTTAATTGAAGTAAGATAGATGGCGCTAAAAACGCTGTAGATAGATTTCGTTCAGTCAAGACAGTCAATAAACCCATTCATTCATTCTGTCAGTCCGTTTTTTGGCCGGGCTCGCGGATGTTGTGTTTTATGTATGTGATTTTTCAACTGAGCGAAATAATAAAATCTACCTAAAGCTATAACAATCGGGAACTGATAGACAATAATCACTGTTATAAATAAGTAGAAAACAACAGCTTGATTTATTTGAAGTGTAGTTTTGTTGTACTGCAGTGCTTTTCGATAGTGATTTTAATTTCGTTGATTTGTGTACATGTGATCAAATTCAAAACAAATTCGTTTTCACATGGTGAGTATGACTGAAAGTCTTCCTTTTCCTGTAACATTTACCTCTTTAGCGCAGTAATTTTAATGTAGGGCCAACAGTTCGTGTGTATTAGAGCTTGTTTTCCAGAGCCGCAGCGCGCGGCACACACCCACCCCTAGCGAAATGATATTTTTACGCGAGGGTTGCGCCCGGAGCTCTGACCGATAGTTACACTCTTTGGGAGCCCTAATTTTTTCGAATGTTGCTGATGTTATTGTTCCCCTCATTTTCATAAGAATCCAATAAATCACGATTACTTGGCAGCAGCTATAAGGTAGGTACTTCATTCGTCCTTTTAGATTCGGATCCGACGATGATTTTTGGCTGCAGCAGGTTTTGGGGAGATGTCAGTCTCTACATGTTTTTGCGCTATCACCGTTTTTGAAATATTATGTTTCCCTATCTACCTACCTGCTGTGCGAGAAAGGTGACTTGTGGTCTGACGCTTGTTTGTCAACCTAGGTGATGATCACGCGTGCCTTTCGTTATGTCCATCCAACCTCAAAGCAAATTACATTATTAAGTAATTAATACAATACAATGAATCACGCAAACCCCATCCTTACTAATATTATAAACGCGAAAGTTTGTGTGTATGGATCGATGTTTCTTACTCTTTCACCCAAAAACGGCTGAACGGATCCGGATGAAATTTTGCACAGAGATAGATTATAGTCTGGATTAGCACATAGGCTATTTTTTATCCCGGAAGAATACACATCAAAATTACCACGCGAACGAACTCGCGGGCAACAGCTAGTAGCTCATAAAACTAATTCATCTAGGTACTGCGTGCGTGTGTTTGCTTAGTTACCTACATTAGATAAATTAGCCAATTGTATACCACTACTTAGATATAAGAAACTATTTGTAATATCTTTCACCTGGTTGTGCATTAAAGTGTTCTCTATCTATCTAGAGAGTGTCATGAATAAGGGTCGAGTTTCATAAAACTGCAATTCGTATTTATTATTACAATTCGATGTACACAAGCGTAGAAGAGTCACTACTTGTTAATCTGTGGGTTAATCGACTTTGCAATGTACATCGAATTGTCATAGTAAACCATGAATGAATGAATAGTTCTATGAAACAGGCCCCAGGTGAAGGCATCCTGACAAAATGTAGGGGATCGAGTAGTATGGTCTATCTGTATGTAAATAGGCTATAATAATATACCTACCATACTGTTTATTGGATTTTCGTCGTCGACTTTTCGAGCTGTCAAGATCGATAAGAAAAAAGAGCTGTCCGTCAAATAATACTTCAAAATATTTGCTGTGCCCTACAGGGCCCTTATTATGAAGCAGCGACAATTCACTCGAATCTAGCGACCAGTACGGTTCTTTTTTTGAATAGTTTCGAAATTTCCTGCCACTGAGTAATGAACGCTAGAAATGCATGGCTCTTTGTTAGCCCAGTGATGTCATATCATATCTTGAGATACGGATTTGCGACCTCACGTTACTTCCGATAATGTCGCATTTTTCATAATAAGGGCCCAGAGTAATTTTATTATACCTTGACAGCTCGAAAAGTCGACGACGACAATCCAAAAACTGCAACGAAAATCTGCCTAAAGGTTGGACAGCACTTCCACCTTTACACACATGCACTCTACTCGGTTACGTTAAGGGCGACTTTGCAAGGAAGATGTAAACGTTGAACAGCTGTCGGCTGTACGAGTTTGCTACAGAAACGTATGCTAAAGGGTACGATTCGGTGACCCACATACTCTGACAAGAAAACTGTCTAATGTTGACCCTTATCAACGTTTTTTCATGAGCTTCTGACGTAAAGTTATTACAACGAAAAGGCGCGTTAATGATGTGAGTCACCAAAAACGGACGCGAGACTTTCGGTCGACCGAGATGATCTATTCATTAGTTACCTTGTGCTGCTGACGCTGCTGTGAGTCAGCGATCGCTTGTCCGACCTGACCTGAGGAATGCCTCTTATCTCGTACGGATCTTCCGCTCGTGTTATCAAAACAAGATCTTTTCAGATAGGTTTTGGCATACGACCAGTTAGAAGAACCCATCTAGAATTTTTGTTCTGCTTGCCCTTCACGCCTTCGGGGATCTTGTTTGAAAAAGCCCTATTGTAATATTGCTGACTCAATTGAGTGTCAACCTAAATAGTAACGTATGTGCAGTCGACCGTACCAACTAACTGGAAAATCGTGTTATCGATGCGTCACAACACCTTCCCACAGTTCCGCAACTTCCAAGAACACGAACGAATATTCCTCGGATACCGCCCCCGAACCGGTATTTCACACGATTGAGTTGAGTATGTATTCGACTGTGTCAAATTAAACAAAACAACCTCCCGCTCGGATCGCCGCTATAATGACATTGTGGGAATTTCCAAGACATTTGTTGAATAAACTTCGAGTTAAATATGAATTTGAAGAAGAAGAAGAAAGACATTTATTGTACCAACAAGATACATCACAGAAACAAAATAAGCAGATGAGTAACATAATATGCACAACAACAGAAAGAAGACTAAGTACACAACAGACAAAACGAAATTTAAAGTTACGCGTCCATCTGTCGAATTATTGATAGATACTTTATTATCTTCCATAAAATCTCCTGTAACCGCGGCATCAAATCGTATCCTGTATTGCTATCTTAGCCATAGCGATTTTTGTTTTAAAATTACTATGAAGTTGTTCCGTGTCTCCAGTTTAGGAAAGCAAGGGTCCAACCATTCTAAACATGCTTTCAAAGTGATAATAATCCGTAATAACAATAGACCAACGAGGGCACACGACGCTGACCCGGCCGCCGCCGGCAGATGCCCTCCCGCCGTCCCGGCACCGCGGGAGGGCGAGACGTCATAGTTTATTACACGTCTAAGCCTCGCGCAAGAAACTGAGCATTGCCTTGTTGCCTCTATGTGTGACTGGAAAGCCAGTGGAAAGCCTGTACGTCTGTACAGTCGATATGTCAACCTTTGCATTTTTTGTTGCAAAAACACCTGTAATAACTCAGTTAGATGGCATGCTCCATAATGCCGGTCGGTTGCACACGAGGGCGAGTTGGCGAGATGTTATTAGCTTATTAACCGCATAGGCTTCGCGCAGATCACTGGCGCTTGCCTCTTTGCGTGGCAAAAAAAACATCAAATACAGACAAGGTAGAGAAAGAGTTTTACACGTCAAGGCTTCGCGCAGAGAACTGAACCTTGCCTCTATGCGTGGCAAAAAAGAATTTTAATATTATGCAGCCTGTAATAATGCCGGTACCAGACGAGGGCGAGATGTATTTTTTAAACGTCAAGGCTTCGCGCAGGAAACTAAGCCTTGCTCTATGTCTAGCTTACACACAACGCATACCGTGGTGAAGAAGCTGACAATATCACACAGGCCACACACGACGGACGAACATTGTATACTTCTATGCGACGTGACATGGTCCAAGACCAACCTACTCACGACAACGACTTAGGTGGCTTTACTGTTCTACTTGGTACAAACTACTTTCTCTTGCGGTAATCCTTACCTCCAGAAAATCCCAACGCATTTGATGCAGAGGGCACTTCCTTACAAAAGACCATATAGACGGAGCAGAGAGTATTCCCTCTGAATACTTTCTAAGTGATATCCATTCGGGACTATCACCAACGTTTAATAATCGATTGTACAATGTTAGGGCGCCAAGTGTTTTAATTAGAACCAGCAAATCATAGCTCAGTTCGTATCGACTATTGACCAGTTTGTTTGTATTTATTTTGTTCCTTAGTGATTTTTTAATTTTTTCTTGGTTTTAGGTGCTGACTTTTCTGTCTGAACTCTTCACATACCTCAGCACTTGAAATCGCCAATCCGCGGTGGGCACGCACTCTCTCCCTGAAAGAAGGCCTATAGTGGGACGTCTATAGGCTGCTTATGTTGTGATGATAATGTGAAGATGACTCACAGAACAGAGATGACTTGATATTTGTGATGTCTTGATCGGACATACTTACATACATACAAATACATAACACATTACCCTCATTTTGGGCTTCGGCGCAGTCGGTTACACAGCCCCAATTAAAGGTTGGTAGATAGCTCCATAATGATAATAAACTTCAAAACTTAAATGCGTGGATCGTACGGTCTTAAGTTTTATTATTTTTACGAGCTTGATTGCGGCGCGTTCAGGCGAGGCTGCCAAATAAAGGTAACAGCTGTGTTAAAGCCTTATGGACAGGTGTGCACGCGTCCCTTATTAAGCAGTTTTTTTCGTCTTTCAAGCGAAAACGCCTCGAACCTTTCTCCTTCTAACTTGAGACTCTAATCTGACATCTGGAAGCGTGAGTAGAATACAATATGATGAAAAATCAAGTCCATACAATACAATCACCTGTCCTGATCACAAACTAGGATTTTCTGTACTATGGCAACCTGCCAAAGAGGTGAATGGGGGTAAAACTGTTAGTGTTGCCTACAGCAAACTCTTTACGCATTGAATTCCATCCCCTCTTTTTTTGTTAATGCTTCGGAAAGATTTTATACCGTTAAATTTCAGAGAACTTTTATTGTATTCTTGCAATTTGTTTAATCCGTGTGGTGCCGGATTAAGAATAGCGTCACTCCGTCCATGCACGGAAGGGATGTCGCAGAAGGCGACTAAGGAAATCAACTACCAGGAGACGGGCAGCAGCGTCTTCCTGAGATTCCAACCGTATACTCCGATCGCCAAGTGGCGATTATGGCAAAACCCCTCATTTTTATGAAAACCAAGAAAGGAGGCCTATGTCCTGCAGTGGGCGTCAAATGGCTGATGATGATGATGGTCAACTTGTTGAACGTTTTTTTATTACTTTCCTCAACCCACGATACTTATGCATTTGAGGTCCGTCTGTACATGAGAAACTGATCCGCGGCTTAACCAGCTTAATTGAGCTCTTCAGATAACTGTCCTAACAGTCGGTGCAAAAAAGACTCACGCATTTATGCAAAGCTCAGATCTCGACAAAACCCTTCGCCTACCTCCTGAGAATTTCCTAAGTGGCGAATTGTTGCCATGCCACCCGTCAAAACCGCAAGGTGCTGGCCAAAGCAGCGTAATATCGATATCGACATAACAGGTTCCATGCACATTGCAAATCGGCTGTGGACAGCTGCCGCCGCGCTGATTTGTATTTTTTGCAAGGGCCCACGCTAGTACCTACGGGTCCGACGACAGACAGAAAGTTGCACTTTTTTCAACTCCTAAAACGACCTTTGAACACCTGAGAGGCACGGCCGCTGTGTCGAGCCCGATAGGAGGAGATATTATAGCGCCATTTCGCTTTAATTGAGAGCAAGAAACCGCGACGTTTGGTCACGTTGTCGTGGTCAATACAGTCGTCATGCACCTAAGCCCCCCGGGCTAAGCCAGAAAAAATAAGACAAAAAATACAGCATACTGCAATAATCTCAGTAACTACAACCACAGAAATGTTACACAAATCCAATCACTGTTTATTGCTAGCAAACTTAGCCCCGCGCCCCGCACCTTGGTATAGGGATCGAACATTTAATGTAGGTACTAATACAAGGGTACAATTTTAAAAAGACGCACGCAGTTACCGTAAGTTAGTACCTAGTAGGTACTACCTACCGACATTTATCTTATAAGAAAGGTCACCTAACTCTGTCTGGCTCTTAAGGTTACCTTATTAAAATCTCTTTAAAAGCGGACACTATTCTAAGATAAAAACCGGCTAAATGCGTGTCGGGCCACGCGCAATGTAGGGTTCCGTAGAAAGAAGGTTTCTTTTATCTGCTTTACAGAACTAACAACTTCATCGAAGTCATTTTCAATGGATGTAAGAAGTTTTCAATATGTAAGTTGGTCGCCTATTACTCGTAAAATTGTAAAGCGTACTTAGCCGTGATAGATTTCCTTTTAAGTTCATTATATGTGCTACTATCCTGCATTTTTTCACGTTTCTACAATCAACCGTTTAGCCAGAAAAGGGGGGACGCCCTACTCGGACAAAAATTTGCGCTTTAAAGCATAATATTTCGCAAACGGAACCCTAAATCAAAAAATGGTCTTCCTACACCCACGATATTTTTCAACGACCAATCCAACGATGCTCCACATGATGGGGTAAACGAGAAAACAATCATCCCCACTTTTATGTTAAGTGAGGTACAGTACAAAAAAAAAATCCAGCATTGTATTCTTTAACTTTGTCGGCGTGATAAATATATACACATACCAAATTACAGCTTTCTAGTACCACCGGTCTTTGCGCTAGGCCGCGGACGGACAGACAGAGAGACAGACGGACATGGCGAAACTATAAGGGTTCCTTGTCGGACTACGGAACCCTAGCAACCAAGAGGCTGGCGCACAAGACAATTTATGATGACGGGCTTCTAATGGTCAAATGAGGGTCTTTAGCTTTCTATGCATCAAGGGACGTCAATCATGGACCAAGGCTTATTCGTTGTTGGGTCTTTGTCAAGCAATAAATACGAGTATCACTGAAGAAAGGGTCATAAAGTTGGCTGCAAGACTAGGGTGGCAAAGGACTCGAAGAACCATCTTTAATGAAATCTTTGCCTACCAAACCAATACCAGTCAATGGAGCTGATGTCTGAAAAACATTACCAAATCTGCAAAAAAACTATTAATTAGACAAACTTTGGCCTTTGAATCTATGTAATGAGATGATTTATACAGCGTCCAGTGTCACCTTCACTCACACTAGATGGGTAGGTTAGGTACTAGTATGGTATAGGATGGGCACCTATACCATCCTGACAGCTTAGACGGCCTAGCCCGACTTAATTAGACAAAACACTTTTTTTAAATAACGGAACACAAAAATAGCTTGATTTTATAATCACATCAACAAAACAAACAGGCGTAGAATCATTTGGCGCCCTGACCGATACCATAGCAGGCATAGACTCTTGTTTTATCTGCTCTCGTCCAAGACCAAGAAAACTCCATACGAAAACGTGACTGCGACAAGCGCAGATATATTTTCGCATCGACACGCTTCTAAACGGCCTCAAATTATAATTCATTCATTCATTCAAATTATATCTTTTTGCACTGAGATCCTATGCGGGAGTCGTCACGCTTCACTTCAGAGTGTACTCAGACTGATCTTAGTAATTAGGTAATTGAAATAGACAAAGAATCGTGTAAATGGCGTATATATGAAGAAGGAAGGATATCTGAATGGTGAGATAAAATAGAATGGCGTTCTTCTGGTAACAAATAGTTACGCTGTCTTTACGCCAGCTATTGCCCTACGGTGACCTTTGGCGTGGACAATGGTGGCGATTTCCAAATAGACCTACTACGCTGATAATGTGACGTGTGGGGACGTTCGGATTGACGTAACTCGTGAGTGCTTTGGTCTCTATTGTTCGAGGGACATTTTCTTTGAACAATGGTCTGTGGAGGCATCTTCGTGTCAAAACGAGATCCATACACCTAATGGAGAATGACGTCTGAACTAATTACAGGTTCCCTCCGTCTTCGTAAGAATAACATATAATTTTCCAATGCAAGCATTTAACGTGATAAGAAACGCTCCAAACTTCATATATAGAGGACAGTTCATTGAATAAAGACTTGAAAATCTCTGAACATGTATGGGTTTCATCTCAGAGCATTAAATAGTAAGATATCTGTGGGTTTCATTCAATCAAGCCCGTACTCCTCGTCCCGTATTTGGTGGCCACTCCACAACTAAATACGCAATTGAATGTTTAAGCAACAATCAATTTATCAAATTAATGATCGTATGTAGCGCCAACGACATCATTGTTAGCCCGACGCAACGCAGCGAAACCTGAGAGTAGAAGCATTCTGTTACAAAGTTAGTTATAATTAATGTTATGGCTACGTAAAGCCTGGTTTACACTTGGTTTGTTTTGAAGCCTGGTTTTCATGCTTTTTTGGAAGCTTTATGAAATCAGGCAAAAAAACACGCGTTTAGCAAGTTTCACTGAGTAAAAAGCACAGCTGCACAGTCAGTGAAACAAATAAACAAAAAACGACCAAGTGCGAGTCGGACTCGCGCACGAAGGGTTCCGTACCATTATCTATACAACGTTAGACCAAGATAGAATCTTTAGACAACGTTTGTTGTGTAGCAGCCCCCCTTAAATATTTATTTTATCCTGTTTTTAGTATTTTTTATTATAGAGGCAACAAAAATACATCATCTGTAAAAATTTCAACTGCCTATCACGGTTCGTGAGATACAGCCTGGTGACAGACAGACGGACAGTGAAGTCTTAGTAATATGGTCCCGTTTGGCACCCTTCGGCTACAGAACCCTAAAAATGGTGTAGGATCATGCAAAAAGAATCTTTGTATCTTCTTTTAAAATACGAGAAGAATCAATACGACGTGCTGTAAAAATGTGTTCGGAATTCTCAAGAGTTTCAATCAGAAAAAAATATTGAGACTTGTATGTAAAGTTTAAATGTTGAAATTACTGAAAAAAAGGACATGTAAACCACAAAATATTGATAAACAATTATCAAATTACCGTGCTAAACCAGACTAGTAAAATCTTTAAAATAAAGCAGTTGTAAACCAGGCTTAACGGGTAAGAAATAAAACATTTCCACATTAATTATACACGTGAGTTTATATGACGTTTCCGCTTCTTCCCTCAATTCATGAGCGTGTAGTTTTTAAGCAGAATGCAGTAATAAGATGCTCCTGCAAAAAGCTAATCGATGTTCGATCCGCCTCCACGCTCCATTGGACCAATAGATTGTGTTCATTAGACAATTGCTGACTCACCGTTACAATACACGGTTGTATCTTTGTCACTTTTGAGACGAAAAGCGTCTTGATCTAATTCGAAATAAAATAATGTCATTTGTTTCCTACAATCCTCATAACACTATTACGTTTACTTTACCAGCCACTTTGAGTCTTCTCCCATCCGATGCCACCTTCTCCTTAGGTGCCTCACCGGTAGTGAAGACCCATTGCAAGAATTTAATTTGGAAGTATTATATAATCTGCACTATCTCTTTCAAAAATCTTTCCTCTAATAAGACCCAAAAACAAAGTTTCCGTTAAGTTCGGAGTTAAGGTTTCGGTGTTAAGGTATTCGGTGGTAGTCCGCGTCGAGTAGTTACGAGGATTACGATTTCTTACTGTCGCTCTTCGTTTCGGGGTTCCAATGAAGACGAATCGCTTCCCTTATTAGTTAACAGCTACACCTTTGGCCACATTCAAAGTTTTCCGTTGTTAATCATAAAATTTATGGTACAGTCAACAGGTGCAATGGCCGCGTTTCATAAAACTACATACATATCGTCGTTCGGCATCCAAAACCGGGAACGTGACTTTTACCAAATTTTACAGGAGACACTAAAATAAATCATACCGTCGTTTCATCATACACATTTAGTAAGTTAGATAAAAAATCTCGAAAGTTTTGTATGTGTACGACGTATACTTTTATCTGAAAATAAATCATACACTATCAGGGTCTATGACGACAGCAAGGTTCACGAAGTGAAATTCAGTCAGTAGGTATTACCCAGGCAGGTGCAGTCAAGACATTGTTTTCGCTTTGTCAAGAAGAGATTAGCGTTACGGATAGTAAAGTAATGTTACCTATTGTTGCGTCGCTTTCTACAAGCCGTCATCGCTATGGCACTAGAAACTGGGCTTTACAGTTTCCTGACAACAAAGCAATATTTCCTGCGGAGTAATTGTCTGTCTGCTGTGCTGCATCGAGCTGTGTTACTGAATAATTACAGCAGCACAAGAGTTTGGCTTTTGGTAATGAGTTAGATTATAGTTATCTCAGAATCTTTTGAAGCTAAAACAAAATGAACAATGAATATTCTAGATGAACAAGGAAATCGTTTCCTATTCTAAGGATACCAGAAATCTTTCAGTCAGATGGGTTTAAATATCTCATTAATGGTACAAAAAGTAGAAATTATAGTTGACTGAACCTGTCCTGTCAAATATTTCTGCGTAGGTATATGGACTTCGTGGTGGATGCCATGATCAGCGTGCTTCTGTGACTTCTGTTAAGCACTGAAGCGCCATACGAGGTGGCGACAAGCGGATATAACTCATTGCATCAAGAGTTTTAATGACCACTTCCCTAATGAAACCGTAATGACAACTTTATTATGCTATGTTAAAATACTATTATGCTTTTTCGCTATTGATAGGGCAGGGTTCCACAACTCACAGACAATTCGGGATTCGTAAGAACCGTTCAATATATTATTTTTCACTTCTCATGCTCTAAAAGTTCGTCTTTATGTCGTGCGTAGGCGACATAAAGTCGCTTTTTATGCTCTAGAGCATAAAGTAAAATCTTCGTCGAAGACCAAGGCAATCGCTGCAACAGCCACACGAACATCTTTAACTTCATACAACAACCTCTTTATTTTATTTCGTTTCGTTCGTATTCTAAGACCAAGGCAAAGATACCAACAGCCAAAGTACACAATAAAACTTCATGAAATAAACTTATAATTTGTATTTCGTCTCATTTATTATTTTTTATATTTGTTTATTTTTCAATTTAGTAGATCAGTATAGTATTTAAGCCATAACAACAACTTATCATAGTTATAAAAAGAAAATGTTTTTATAACTGAGCAGTATGTAACGACCTTAAGTCAGGTGTCACGTCCCTACAGAAAAAAAAAAGAAAAAAAAGTTAATTGGCGGGAACCATAATTATTTTTACATGTTGCTGTTTCATTTCCTCGCAATCGAAGTGAAAAGTAGAGTGTACAACTCGTCCATAAAACCCATTTTACACTCGACTTTATATCTATCCTCGCTCGCAAGCTCGCTCGGATGGATAAACGTCTCGAGTAAAATGGTGCGTTTTATGCACTTGTTGTACAATCTACTATTATCGTTAATTTGGCTTTGCATTTCTCTAACTAGGATTGCAAAAGTTTCACACGAGTCAATATTGCAACAGACAGACGCTCCATGGTCACTTGCAAAACCTACACCTCGACAATACTTCATGCATCTATTAATCGAAGGTTGTATCTGGTCAATTCACATACATAACTTAAAATTATTTAATTAGGTGGCAGTTATCTTCCGGATTTCCGATTCGCTAATCATTTGTTGGCTGCAATCCAAGTACAAACCAACTTCAGGCAACGCCGCTTGCCGGGTCAACGGACATCCATACCGGAATGCCAAATTTATACGAGAATTTTGTTATTAACGAACTTGACAATGACTTCTTCATTTCTTTGTGAGCTGCGCTGACTAAGGACCCTTCCGGTGTCGTTGAGGCTTTAATGTTTTTTAAACAACGCTTAGAAATTAAATAAAAAGAGTGTTCGGGAACAGTTTGTTTCATGAAAATGGCTTCCGTTGGATCGAGTCGAAACGTTCTGGCTCAATACGATTAGAAACGGAAACGATTGCTTTCTATGAAATATGGACGTAAGCTAAAAATGGTTCGTTATTGTTTGCTTGGTATCTTATTCCGAGAGTTTTGACGTGTGATGGACGTATTGTTTCTAATATTTGCATACATAACATAAACTCACGCCTGTATCCCAGAGGGGTAGGCAGAGACCAGGGACTGCCACTTGCTACGATCCTGACAGATCACTTTCGCTTCCTCAACATTCATTAGTCGTTGCATGCACGCACGCCGGTTTCGGGTACTTTTTATCTTGCCCTTTGTTAATACATCTCCTATTTGGACGAAGTATGTCCGTCTGGGTCGTCCCTTACCGGCCCTTCCATCCACATTCGCTCGATATATTTGTTTTGTCAATCTTTCTTCCTTCATCCTCTCCACATGTCCAAACCAACGCAACATTCCTTTCTCAATTCTTGTCACTACATCCTCTTTCAGTCCACAACGTTCTCTAATCACACTATTGCGTATCCTGTCATTCAAAGTAACGCCAGACATACTTCTCAAGGACCTCATTTCTACTGCATTAATCCTACTTTCTTGCTTCTTAACATAAATTGTACGATGTCTGGACGAATTGCATTGGAGGAATTTAAAGTAGGTTGACTCGTATAGTGGCGTCGTCTGCAATGCCTGATATGTGTCGTATCTCGTAAACAGACCATTAAACCGTCAAACAAGGAAATTCATCGTCTAAATCAGTCTCAGGCACGCTGGACCTACGCAATTACTGCATAATTGCGTAGGTACATTTGCAATCAACATTGGCGACAGCTGCCCAGTTATTTTTGATAACGTCTGACCGAAGCATGTGGCTCGCTGCGAATAGTTATGTTTACTTCAGGGCAAGGGTTTCTGTTCAAGGATTGTAAATACTCTCACATATCGTAAGACAGACGATTGTCTTGCTCAACGCTCTTTTTCAGGACCTGCTTATCCTCGTCTGCACATTCTTTGAGGTCTTTTACAGCTTCTAATAGTTGTTCAGAATGAAACCAGCCACTCCACATTTTCATGAAGCAGAGTTGCTTGATTGAATTCTGATTCTGACCCCTGATTTTCTGCCTTACAACGAATATCACCAGAGCCTTATCATACTTACTCCAATATTCATGGTCGACCGACTACAGAGTATTTTCTTTAACAGAGAAAAAATAGCGGGCCACAGCGTGTTCTTAGGAAACAGAGACCGTTGGAAGATATCAGACACGTGTGAAAAACTACGTCGATATTACGCTCTCGGCACGGCGGTGTTATCTGTTCTCAGTATCTTTGTGATTAGGACGGGAACGCTGTGTGACGGCCATGGCTATTTGCATAGCGTGCCTCGATTAGAAAGCCGGCGAAATGTTCCCCCGATGTTGCAAAAAACACTACATAGTACCTACGTTCTACCTAAGAATTGCAGAAGAACAAATCTTCTACGACAGGAACCAGAAGTCATGGGTCCGATTCGAACTGCAGGTCGCCGTACTTGATTTATTTTGTACAAATGGCGTCAGTCTAGTTATTTCCATGTTTGTGATGTCTGACTGGTTATCATACCTAAGGTATTCTCATTTGGGACCAGGTAACTGTAATGTCTGGAAATTATTATTATTTGTAACAAGATATTTTTTATTAAATTTTCAGTTCATTTTTCGCAATACGAGTATAAGGGCTTATCGAGTGAAATAGTTTAATGATCAAAATAATTGAACATTTTTCGGTAAAAGATGTCACATATAAAACAAAAAAATACATGCACTATACATTATTCACCAAAATCTAACCTAACCTAACTTAACTTGTCCCTTAAGTAGCCACTTCAATGGATTTTAATGAAGAATTTAGTTAAATTAGGAAATTGGTGCAAGTATGACTTAGGCCGCTAAATCTGTAAATTCTTTCGTACCTAGTTCTGTCGTTATAACTCTTGCTGTGATTATCGGCAGAGACACAAACGATGTGCTTCTGGTTGCATTCACTTTGTACAGTACTCGGAAATAGTTCGAACGGCCCGTAAAGAGCCCCATAAATATTGGTAATTATTGCTGAATATTTTTATTATTGATCGCTCTGATTCACCCGAGCGTGTTTTTTGGAATCACGGAGATGCGCTTTTGCAATTACTAAAGAAACTTAACTAGCGTCTTCTCTTATTTTGTTGCTTTTGTTCAGTAGGTACTTAAAGTGCTGAACGTCACGGCGCAGTTATTTCCTCGATATTTGCAAATAATGCCAAGGAAGGTAATGATCGGGCTGATAACCTACATCAACAATATACGTATTATTGAAATCACTTAAACCTGAAACTTTTCTTTAGTATCGATGTTATAGGCAAACTCCGAAGCTCCGGCGCTCCTAGGTTGGACTGGTCAATCCTCAGGTCAGACTGAATGACTTAGTCAAAGCCCAAACAAATGTAAATTTTCGGCCTTTGACTAAACAATTTTCGTCAAACCTGGGAGAGACTAATTTGGTCAGGCAAACGTCAAAACACAATTTTATTAAATCGGGGTTTGACGAGTAAGTTTAAGTTTGACACAAAACTAAGTTTTTTAGTGAAATATTTTTTTTCGCTTTTATATAAAAAAAAAGAACTAACTATAAATTTAATCAAACAATTATTTGCTATATAACACTTGCCAAAATAAAACGTCAGCATAATAAACGTTTGTCTTAATAAAACTTGACGCAGTAAAATTATGCGAAACATGTTCAGATCAACGTTTGACCGAGTTTTGCAGTCGCTTCTAGGATTGACTAGGCCAAAACCGAAACAGAATAATTTACTTTCGACGTTTGACTGAAAAGTTAGGAGCTCCTGGGTTTGACTAAAAATACTTCAGGCAAAGGGCGAAATTGAAATGTATTTCGGGGATTGCCTGATGGCTTTGGCCAAACCTAGGATAAACCAGTCCTTCCGCGAAGAGACTGTGTATCGGACTTTGACTATAACATCGATAAATTACACCACCTGTAAAATTAGGTACTTATTTACTTTTTACCCGACTGCGGCGTAGCCCAAAAGCAGAATAATCTGTTTAGCTCGTATGTATGTACGTATGTTAGTATGTCCGATTCTATGTTCCCTCATAACTCCTTAACCAATGGTCATATTTTGACAAATGAGGTCTCAATTGATTCGTACCCCCTGCCGTTGTGTCATAGGCTACATAAAATCGGCATTAATAGAACAGAAGTCACAAAAAATAAAAATCGCTACGTTAAAGTACCACATTGAGTCACTAGATGGCGCTGCTACACTTAATTTACTCTATTCAGATCCTTAGAATAAATTAAATGTAGACGCTATTAAGTAACGTTATAGTACAACCAGCAGTAACTAGACGGCGCTGTTTTGTTTAATTTATTATACTCGGATCTTAGGCCGATATTCAGAAACACAGCGTTGAGCTACACTTGACGTGCACTAAGCTGAGCATCGGTTGAGCAATCTCAACAAAGACTCAAGAATGTTGTATTCACAGTCAATATCTCGACTCGAACTCAGCTAAGCCACAGCTCAAGCTAAACTTACTCGAGCGTGTAATCTGTAGTACAGTTTTTGACTATAAATATTATCTATTCTGTTAACGCTACATGAAAGGCATACAATAATCAACAGGAGTGAATGAGATGGCAACAAATGTCGAAACTTTTTACGCGCGGTTATACTTTATTTTGACTTTTCATTACTCTAAAAAATTAACTTTTTGAAGGAAAATGAGCATGCAAAATGTCAAATTGTGAATAAAAAAGGTTACTTCACCACAGGTTAGTTAGATTTCTCGAATTGTCTACAGGTGTCGCTACTTTCTTCGTTATTGCCACCTTGAGTCTGAGCTAAGTCGCCGAAATCCACTACTCAGTCTCAGCTTAGCTTGCGCTTAATTTTTGTTATCTCAAACTCAACTGTGAATACAAAATATCCCTGAGACTTTCATTTTGACAGTTGGAAGACCCGGACTCACATTGAGCTCACGCTCAAAATCGTTTCTGAATATCGGCCTTAAATCTTCGGCCAATCACGTGTAATGTATGTAAAACATCAGTACGCGGGTGTCATAGGCTATACATAAACCAGCATTAAAAAATCACTAAAAAGCCAAAAATAAAAAACTGAAATAAAAAATAACCAACAACCCGACTGTTGAGCATTAAAGACGGGAGCCAAATCCAGCGACGTAACATCTTAGGTTGGTCCCGCCTGCTTAGTAGTTAATGCTCAGCAGTCGCGTTGTGGGTTATTTTTTATTTCAGTTTTTTTATACAATCTTGACACTTCACGCGTTCAAATTGTTATAATAAAATATTCGTTTTTAGTCTTTTTCCTATAGGAAGTGATGTTAGGAAGTAACACGTTGTTGTTTATCTTCCACTTCTTCTTTAAGGTTCGATTTCTTTTTGAGCTACCTGGCCCTTATGTAGTTAACTAGTTACTTAACTAGTGGACAGGACAGAGTTACTTAACTGGACAGAGTGGCATGCTTCGTCTTGATTCGCAATAAAATTCCTAGGCGGTGATGACGTCGGAAGTGTATTACGAAACTTTCGTCTTGTAATAAATTGGTTATTGTGAGTCCGCGATCGCGTGTTCAACGCGACCAGATTACCGCGATTAACCGAGCGGCGCCGATCACGCGAGGTGGAGTATTCTCTAATGCAGATGGTTCCTAAAATTTTATAATAATAGGTAATACTTCCACACTACACAATCACTTGTCCTGGCTCAAAACTAGGATACCCTGTGCTATGGTAACCAAGCAAGGACATTACAAACGTAGAAATACACCCAGACTGAAGTCATGGAACAGGGCTATGGAACACTAACAAACCTCTTTTATTTTACGGAACCCCATATCAAAATATTTCACTTCAAGCTTCTGAAGGTACTGTACATTAATTTAAAATTATATTTTTAACTGAGGAATTATTTAACAGCAACAATAAGCGATACCTCGTGGAGCCCCAATGATTCTTCCACGGAACTCTTGCGTCCGCGCAACCCACTTTAGGAATCGCTGCTAGTTATTTGCCGCCCGTGGCAGAATCGAATAAGTATAGTGACTACCACTCGGTAATCTATCTTCTCAGCTTTTAAACCCTTTCTTGTGTTACCTTCCCGTTCCAGCCAACTGACTTCTTTGCCAATGTTGTACACATCAGCAGGTGCAGTTTTTATAGCTTCGGCATATCAGTTACTTTGTCTTCCCCTCAACCAAATGCCTCGCCATCTCACCTCTACGATTCGTGTGCCAGTTCACCGAGTAATTTATTCAAAGGTGTTAAAGAACCCTCGGGTCTCCAATGATAAACTGTTCTCATGAATATTTAGCACAACAGCCCTTTGGTTCCGTAGCAATCGTAGCAATAGCGCTTTCTTCATTGAAACGTATTGTCACAAGTTACAAAGTCATGCAACCTTTGATTACACTGGACGCGCAACTCTTGCAACTCTCCCACGCGGGATTCTCTTCTAAGATATACTTATCTGAATCCTAAGTGTTTGCGTGCGATTCTACTTCCATGGCATAATATGTCACTGACGCTCAGTTTCTAGAAGAGCGATCAAATGTTAATCTCACGTCAAGCTAATTTCAGCCAATCACGTGCCGGTATTTTGAATTAATCTTAGATTAATCTCTTGTTACATTTGAACACTCTTTCAGAAACTGAGGCTAAATGACATAATTAGTTTGATAGGTAGTGGGTACTTTTTAGTTGTTTTATTATTTATTAATTTTTTTGGCTAGTATCACTGTTCTACCTTTCTTTCACCTTAATAAAAATAACCTAATTATTATTAGTTTCGGGCTTCGGTGAAAATCAGCGTTGTAGGATGCACAGGCTGAGCGTCTGTCCGATTAACAAGATTTTCTACTTTAGAACTGGTTTTAAAATAAAATATAAGCAATAAAGTTTTTAATTGGTCTGTAAGTTAAGTGTAACACATCTGTCTTATTGGCAATAAATGGTTATTCATTCATTCATTCATTCATTCTAGTTCCTTGTGCCCTTGTCGTGCTGAGGCAAGCAGAAAGTTAGTGATTCTTTCGGACGTTATTGTTCGGTAATGCAATTAACTATGTAGTTACTTACTCGCTACAACCCTTTGCCGGTCTTCTTCCAGTTGTCGCGAAGCTTAGCGACCTTCCTTCGGTTGTTGAAATTCCCCATCGCACGCTGATCCTCTTCTACACGCTCATTCCACCGCTTCTTTGGTCTGCCTCTAGGTCTTTGTTCACTTATACCGCACAATACTTGAGTTGCGTGATAATCGTTCTTACATTTACGATGACTCTTTCGGGATCTCAGACGAAGGCGGAATACAGGGGCGAGAATGCGTTTTGATTGCCATTCAACTAAGCGAAATTGCGTTTAATAAGTCACACATCACATCAAACGCACTACCCTCAACGCGACAGCAAACGGTATCACACAGCACAGTCGGGGCCACAGTAACTCTTATCTGACACTGTATAAGTGCGAATTTTGAATAGCCTGAGTTATCTCTGGGTGTTGCTGGCTTTACAAAGGGCAAACGCACTCGTGTCCCCGATGTGTTTTGTTTGCGGAGAATGTCAAGTGCTCTCTGGGCCGACCAACGCGACATCGGGCGTAAACTATACATTAGGAGGCTCAATCAGTACAGATCAGCAGGTAATGCAGCACCTGCTGGAGCAGGTAGCCAATGAAACTGCTAACTGTTGGTCCTGCACGAGATACGATGAAGTTTTGTATTTTTTAAACAATCACTTGTGGCGTGCGTATTTGTGTAAATATAATAAAATATTAGAATGTAGGTACAAACAGACACGCTATGCTCAAACATTATTATTAGTATATATCTAGACGCCACAGAATACTTAGAGCTGTTTAGTTACTATCTCTCGGATACCTACTCTGTGACATGACTTGTTAGATCAATAATTTTAATTCGATATTTTGGTTTTGCGTTTATTTCATTTCTTTTGGCTTTTGTGAACTGTAAATATAATCTATTTGGACATTGACCTTCGACGCTTTATTAATTTGGTAAGAAGTTGAAAGCACCCTACTTTCCACACTTCCATATTGGTGACTCCCAAGAATACGCGCGATGGCCACGAACAAAGATGAATTTCACGATAGCAGCGGCAACCAACCAATGGACGGCCCACCACAACCACAACTACCGTCGCAAGTCACAGGTAACCCCGGTATAGAGCTACACAAAGTCTCAGTAAAGGTGCCTCCTTTCTACCCTGAGAAACCTGCGCTATGGTTCGCGCAGCTAGAGAGCCAGTTCAGCCTAGCTGATATTACAAGGGACACAACAAAGTACCACCTGACGTTGTCCCAGCTTGATCCAATTTACGCAGCTGAAGTCGAAGATATAATCACCGCTCCACCCGCCGTAGACAAGTACGAGCGCCTCAAAAGGGAGCTGATTAAGCGGCTGTCGGCATCACGCGAGAAGAAGGTTAAGCAGCTTCTCACGCATGAAGAACTCGGCGACAGGAAGCCCTCCCAGTTCTTGCGTCATCTCAACCAGTTAGCAGGCCCAGGCGTCCCGGAGGAGTTCGTGCGGACCATCTGGACTAGCAGGCTACCCCGCAGTACTCAGTCGATCATCGCCGCGCAGACGAAGTCTAACCTGGAGGAAGTCGCAGAGCTGGCGGATCGAATTCACGACGTCGTGTCGCCGAGCTTTCAAGTAGCAGCAGCCCAGGCAGGACCCAGCCACAGCCCCACCACAGAATCCAACCAAATTGCGGAGCTGACAAGGCAGGTAGCGATGTTAGCGGACAAACTGGAACAAATGTCCCGGTCTCGACCACAGTCACGGCAAAGGTCCAACTCATTTACACGCAACAGAGGGCGATCTCCATCTACCCGGTCGGACTCAAACTACCGCCGATATCCGCTATGCTGGTACCATTCAAGACACGGCGAGAAGGCAAAGAAGTGCGTCAAACCCTGTGACTTCAAGGGAAACGGTCAGGGCAATCAGTAATGGCGGCCAGCAGCGATTGCCCAAGTCCCGGTCGCCTATTTGTAACCGACAGACGATCTAAAGTACAGTTTTTAATAGACACTGGTAGCGATTTGTGTGTAGTACCTAAATCAGTTTTAAAACAAATAAGACCAAAAACTAACTATGATTTGTATGCGGCTAACGGTAGTGTTATTAGTACATACGGTTATTACAATTTAGTGTGTAAATATAATAAAATATTAGAATGTAGGTACAAACAGACACGCTATGCTCAAACATTATTATTAGTATATATCTAGACGCCACAGAATACTTAGAGCTGTTTAGTTACTATCTCTCGGATACCTACTCTGTGACATGACTTGTTAGATCAATAATTTTAATTCGATATTTTGGTTTTGCGTTTATTTCATTTCTTTTGGCTTTTGTGAACTGTAAATATAATCTATTTGGACATTGACCTTCGACGCTTTATTAATTTGGTAAGAAGTTGAAAGCACCCTACTTTCCACACTTCCATACACTAACCTGGTCCCAGACTAGGATACCCTGTGCACAAACATAGAATTACCCCTAGGCTGAGGCCATTTGTGCAAATGTACGGCGGCCCACTGTGGGAATCGAGCCCACCACCTCGGATTGGTAATCAGACGTGATAAAGCTTGACCAACGAGGCAGTTTGACGAGAGGTAAGTAGGAATGGACCTGGGGGAGATTGATATGCTATTTCAGTCTATCCCCTCCAGGCTCTTCCACGTGTATTGTTCATCAGACCAAATAAAGAAAGAAAGACATTTATTGGGACAAATTAACTGATCACAAGAACGAAAAGGCATAACAAGTACAAAGAAAATACAAGACAGGACATAAATACTTACAAAGTGAAGAATAAACGCGAAAATGTATTGTAAGTTTATTACGAATTGTAGCTTTACGAAACAGGGCCCTGGTGTCACTTGCCACGATCCTAACAAACTTCTAAACATACCCCTATTAGCATAATTGTGTACTTAAAAAACTTTGGTGTTAAAATATGATTGCCGCGCAACGCTTCTGTGCGAGAGAGTATTGGGTTAACATCCTTTACAAAATATTCAGTTGACAGGGCGACACAGGAAACGGCATGCGTTCACCGTGCTAGCGGAATTTACTATTTTAGTCCAGTCAGCTTTGGGATTAATTTGGGATGCAACTTGTCGGGGCTTATGCCACTGAGCGTATGGGATTAGATGACGGAAACCGGCGTATAATGATGGCGCATAGTGATGAAATCATGAAATAAAATAAAAAAATGGTTTTCTATCTCCGAATTCAACCAAACGTGTATTTGAGAAGAGAATACTCTGGGGTGTAAAGAAAAACGTATGTAAACCATTAGCAGAGGAGGGCCGCGTTTCGTAAAACTACACTTCATAGTTTATTATGACAGTTCGATGTACATTGCGTATCCAATTAGCACAATTAGTCTTCCTACTGGTTAATCTTCCTAATCGACTATGCAATGCATATCGAATTGTCACAGGGGGTCATCCATTAAGTACGTCACACTAGTTTCGTGATTTCATTTGTGAGACCTTGCCCCTCCTAGTGTAACGTCACATATTTTACAATTTATTAAATTTCAGTTCCGAAATTGCAGTACCGAAATTAGTTTTTTTTAGTTAGTCATGTTTATGTCCCATTAGTTTTATTTCCATTTAAATGTTTTTTTTAAAATATTATCAACATTTGAAAAAATTAATAAACCAATAAATTGCTAATTTTATTTTACTAGCTTTTGCCCGCGACTTCGCCTGCATGGGATCAGTAATTAAAAGTAATGTAATTTGGCTCCTATGTCCGTCCCCTGGACTCAAACTATCGTTTAGCGGTTTGAGCGTGAAGAGGTAGACACATTTTTGCATTTATAATATTATAGTGTGTATTTTTGAAATGTGACGTCACGAAACTTGTCGATCCCTCTTAATGTGTGACGTACTTTATTGATGGTCCCTAGTAAGCATGAATTGCAGTTTTATGAACTGGAATAGGGCACACACACGTCTCTAAATTACATGATATATTATTATGTCATTCGTAAACCGCCTATATACCTACGTCCCACTGTAGGGCACAGGCCTTCTCTCAGAGAGACAGTATGGGCTTAATCATCACGCGTGCCCACCGCGGAATGGAATGTGAATAGCACAGACTGTACAGCGGTGGTAGCCTAGTGGGTAGAACATTGGACTCGGAAGCCCAGACCCAGATTCGATTCCCAGTGCGGGCATGTACCTATGACATTGTTTTCTGAGCTATGTACATTTGTGAAGTTATAGTAGCCATACCACTCGCTAACTGTGAAGGAAAACATCGTGAAGAAACCTGAGCATCATTATGTGGCTCCACTTATCTCGTTGCTCGCCGAAAAACCTATAATTTTCAATTATTTCCTGAGTCGAGTGTGTTTATTTGGCAAGCAGACGCACGTGTGGTCATGGTGCTGTGGGGGTACGACTCTGGCGTCGGGGTCAACAGCCTGGCCACGTGGTAACCTAATTTAAAGGCCATAATCGGCATTATGGTAAAAGTTCTCTAATGTTACGCGCGATTACATTCGAGTAACTGGAGGGAGTATCGACGCGAGGGATCCCGCTGCTGGCTGGAGTGATGCGGGCCACACGTGTGGCTGTGATTGATGGCAATTCTGGTCTGTGATTGACGCTTCAACGCTCTTCGAACAACTGAACTATTTTGGTGCTCAAAGTGCAGCGTACGTTTCTCAATGTTTGACTGAAAAATAAAACTAAATTCGTCCATTTATTTTTCCCAAAACTTTCTTAGAATCATAGCTAGTGCTTTTCTATTCCATCCTTTATATTGACTGGTACCAAGGAGTTCAGTGATTCTTTACCATGAGCAATATGTACCCTCGCCGGAGGCTACCTGTGGCTACCAGCCATAAATAATAAAATTAACTTCATTGGAAAGTGGTCGCGTATAATATGTCTGTCATAAAAGGCCGTAACATAATGTACAGTACGACCTTTTACAACATGCGAGAAAGCACCTGTCAGATAAAGTCAGGTTTGCTACTGGCTCGGTTTTTAAATTAATGGGTCCGTGCGTCGAAATGAGAGGCGACTTGAAGCATTCGGACCTTCTTACGTCAGTAAGATAACTAATGTAATTCCAAAGAAGAACTGCTGGATGAGGACAGAAAAATGTACCTTTTTCATAGCAGTCATATGTAGACTACTTATAAGTCTGTATATGTCGGCTGAAGCCGGCTACTGTGGGTATGGGCGAATCATCATCATCAGCCATTTGACGCCCACTGCAGGACATAGGCCTCCTTAGTGGTTTTCATAACCATGAGGGGTTTTGCCATTTTTGAGATTCCAACCGCATACTGCGATCGCCTACCCGCCTTCCAAGCGTGACGATTATGGCAAAACCTCTCGTGGTTATGGGCGAATGCCCTTCCTTATTTTTTGAACACTTGATGCAATTAGCGTCTAGGCAGCCGCATGCACCTGACGATAAACTGGAACTTCGGAGAACCCTGACGACGGGTTGTACTTAGAAAGAAAATCGTACAGGATATATGGTTTTATAGCTTTTTTTTGGGACCATAAAAGCGGTTTTAGCGGCCACATGCGCAGTGTAAACAAACACAGAACTGCTGTTACTGTTACTCGGAGCGGCTCGAAGAATGTAACGTTTGTTTACGAAATAGTTTTTATTGCGTTTTATGATCGTGCGCGGTGACACTGGATTTTTAACATGGTAGAGGAGTGGTCGGCTATAGCTTTATAAATATTATTATATTAAGTAGGTTTGGCTATTCAAAATGTACTCACAGATAGAATTCCGATAACACTTTAGAAAATCTATCACTCTTTTCAAATGTATAATTTCTAATAATGTAAATACTGTTTACCTATTTTACTTTTATGCTGATTCTAGCTGACCTGGCAAACGTTGCCATATTAATTAGCCTACGACTTCAGACATACCAAATATACCTACGCAAAAAAACATAGAAATCGGTAAATCCGTTTCGGGGGCGTTCGGTAACTAACACTGTGACACGAGATTTATTATATTGGATTATTTTTTTATCTCATATTGTAAATTGGATTAACAACGTATTTCTTGTTTTACATTTAAATAGGCTGTTTGACAGTGTGAAAAAAAAGTATTAATTATACAGGGCGTCCCAAAGTTATGGGACATGAAGGGAAAGTACCTTATGGCCATTCTTTCGATTGGCATCATAAAAGTCGGGGTGTTTTTTCATTCGATTCCCAGACGAGGCAAGTAATTTTTAGAAAATCTTTGAATGCAGAATTACTAACTTTTAAAAATAACGTAAAGTCTTCTTTCAGCAAAATACCCTATCTACGATATTTAAGGTACTTTCCCTTCATGGCCCATAATTTTGGGACGCCCTGTATATTATATATGAGTTTTAAAACCGATTTTAGGCATTTTTTTTTTTTTTAAAATGGACCATCTCTCAAGCTTAGAATCCCAAAATTCTCAGATTTTTCAAGCAACCTATTAATTGCTTTTCAGCGACCTAATATTTAAAAGTTCTCGCTCTGGGGGCACACACTAGATGGCGTTACAGTAAATTTTAGTACCCCTCTTTTTTCTATGGAGTCGACATTTTTTCTATTGTTCTGTGGAGTTGACGTTTGTTTACTTACAGACCAGTGACGTTTTGGCGGCTTATGTTGAAAGTTAATTTTTATTTGCTTGTTTTTAGAATAAATACACGAAAGAATTTAAAATTACCACTTTCTGAGCACTGTCAAATAGCCTTTTTCCACTTGTCAAAATTCTATAGTCTTAATTGGATTGAGAAAAAGGTTTATTTTGTCTTATGTAGGGGGTGGGGGGAGGTAGGAGAGGGAGTCAGAAAGTCTTACGTAATAAAATTAACTACCATTATTAAATCACCAGGTAAGCCTACTCCATCTAAAAAACAATGTCCCAGACACTGCAGCGTCCGAGTGGTCCTTTCACCCATCTAGTGTTAGTGAAGGTGCCACTGGATGCTGTATTAATATCATTACGTAGAAAAGCCAAAGTTTCTTTTTTACCACCAGGTATGTCAACTGCAAGCAGTTGGCTGTCACCGAGACCTCGAACACCAACGACGCTTGGCGCAGAGAATTATTTCGCTTTTTTCCATATGGAGTTCTCTTGAACAAGCGCAAACAAAATCGTAGCCTAGGTACGCCCGTCATGTTAGGGCTTAAAAACCTATTTAGAGGCCAAAAATTCCACCCATGCCTGGCACGGTTAGCCAGAGGTCGCGGGTTCAAGTCCCGGCATGGGTGGAATTTTTAGCCTCTAAATAGGTTTTTAAAATTGTCCTCAGTTTAGTGTTAGTGCAACAAAAAGAATATAATCAAGAAGAAGTTTACAAGAAGCTACCCTTTTCAGCCTCCAAGATAAATAAGATCCTTTATTGACTTGTCTCTTTATTTAATGTCAGGAGTAACGTTGTCCACCGAGCACAACAGCTCTGTCCCGATAAGCGTCCAGTGTCACCGTCTACCGACACACAAAATAAATGCAACAGAGGACTCTTCGAAGCACATCACTTTTTGAAACTTTGTGAATTGACTGGTGTTTTCCTAATGTAAAGTATCTGATGCCCGGGTGCTGATGACCACATTCCACAGTCCTCGGCCGTGCTCATATAGCTAACCATCTAACCTCTGGCGATGCCCGGTTTCACATTGGACGAGAACCGTAACTTCACGACATCCTCGGACTGGTAGTTTTGTACATTTACAGCCGTTGTGTGAACGTTATTATTATTATTATTATTTATTATTGCAAGAAAAATAATTACATTACAGTTAAAACTATTGCGTAATTAATTGCATTAAACATTATTTACATTATACATATTAGTTTTAAAAATTATAGAAATTAGAACGTTAAAATTATACGTTATTACGTTGTTTGAATACTAGTCCAAGTCCAACGATGTCTTGCAGTTTCGATTACCTTCAATGTGAAAACGGCCAATCTGCCTCGTCTCACGAGCTGACGAGCTGCGTTTGGCCTTTTTAAATCTGGAGCTTTATGGAAACGAACTGTTCGTCTTTCCGTCGCTAATCTGTAATCGATTCCGTCTACCGGCCATCTTACGTGTTCGCTTCCACTTGGCCATTTACATAAAGTTAGTTGATAAACTAATTACTATTCTGTGGAGCAGGAGGTTACTACTAGAGTAAAAAAGATACGGTTTTATCTATGGAAGATTATTGTCAAAGAATTTTCAGCAAGCCTGTCCCCAGTTCGACCCTGGGAACTGGCTTGCAGGACGTTCTTTGACAATAATCTTACTGTATCTCCCTCTCCTTCCGCCCGCCCGACCTGCTTTGGAAGGGCTTTGGAACCGCAATAGGTAGCCAGTTGAAATTTTCACAGAATGTTATTACGACGGATTACCTAACAAATAATAAAATTTTAAAAATAATTAATAATGAGGGGGGTCTCCATACAACAAACGTCTTTTTTCGCCGTTTTTTGTTTACGCTCTATCGTAAAAACGGTTATACATACAGGCATCAAACTTGGCGTGATTGTGGGACTGATTATAATATTATATTCAAACGACAAATAATAAAAAACGGCCAAGCGCGAGTACGGAACCCTCGGCGCCCCCCCCCCCATTACGTTGATGATGATGATTATTATTATTATTATTTATTTTATATAATATACAATAAGAAGATAAAACCCCACTCTTTCTACGGAAACCTACACTGCGCGTGGCCCGACATACACTTGGCCGGTTTTTACTTTCATGCCACCCAGGGCAGACTTTTAATATGTAGTTTGGTAAACTCTTGAAAATAATTTAAACGTCCCGTGTACTTTTCGCTGTTTAAAAGCCATCATGAGTCGGGTGCTGATTAGTTCGCAAGTGAACTTCCGGCGCATTCCAAATTTAGATTCAAGTCGCGGTCAGAATTTGGTACATAACAAGAATGATGATATAAATACAGTAAGGACTAAGTACTCGCAGTGTAATGGATCCCGCTATTTTCCGGTGCGGGACTCACGAAAGTCACGAATCGTCGTCGTGAATATTATAATAATGCTGTGCCTAATGACCGTGTAACGTCCTTTTAATTTATACTCCGACATCAAGACTCACTTAAGTTGGACACTCTTCAACTTCAGCCACCCTAATATGACATGACGGCCTCGGTATCACGTTTGATGACCATGCCGGAGGTCGTGGTCGCGATTCCCACTAGGGGCCGCCGTACATTTGTACAAATCGCCTCAGTCTGGGCGTATTTCCATGTTTGTGATGATGTTATTGCCTGGTTACCATAGCACAGGGTAATATCCTACTTTGGGACCAGGACGAGTGATTCCGTCGAGTGGAAGTTATAATTGTTATTATGATTGGTTTTGTCTGCAACTGCTGCAGAGATATCACTTTCGTATAGAGTTTTCCCCGACGAGCGCAGACAAAATCCAAGTCTACGTCTGCAGTGTTAGCGAGTTATCGGGAAAGGTTTAGGGAACTTACGTGAGGTGCAAGGAAGCTTCGTTTCAATAGGAGTCCGGTCCACAATGCCTTGCAATATGATTAAGAGAATTGGTTTCGTTTCGCAATTTTCAATAGCTTTGACGGGAAACCAACAATATCTTAACCATGTCTTGAATTGTATTTTCTTATTATCCTGGGTGCTCAAATCCAATTAATAAGCCTAAACAATCGCGGTTATACCCGTTTATTGTAAAAAATGTTCGGAACACCATCGCTGATGCCGTTGACAGACTAAAATGCAAAGCTCGTTCACGGTGAATTACTCCCATAATTACACTCCGGTCCCGTCTTCATAAGCCATGACACATCTACTCCTGCAGTTAACAGCCGTTTAAACGTCCTTTCTTCTGGCAAACTAACATTCGTCTAATTGACAACGAAGAATTCCAGTCTTTAAGTTAGATTGCGTTTCATGAGTTTACCCAAAGAATCAAGAAGCTAGTAGCTAACTCATACAGACACATACATAAGTTCTTTGGAAGATTCAAGCACGTTGAACGATTCAATATAATATATATCTTGTTTAATTTTAAACATCGTGAGAATCTGCGCGATGTTTATGAACCGTGATACTTTTATAACATGAAGTATCCGCTTGCGATGAGAATTATCTGACAGCATTCGCGAATCTGTAGCTCCAGTCAGCGGCAGTTGAGGGCTATCCCACAACAAAATCTCTTATTTCAATTGGCATAATAATAAGAAGATTTTTATTTCTAGTCTTCAATCAATTTAAAAAAAATGTTACAACCGATAATTACCACAGCTCAGCTGTATACCATGAAGCGGTCTTCAGTTGGCGCTGGTTTTCAGCGATCCCTATTCCGACAAACGGGGTGTTGTCGCTTTATCTATCTTCGTACCTACTAGAATAATCTGTGTACGTATGTTTACGGATGTGAACCATAATAAGTTAATACGTTGTCTTGTTACAGATTGTTGAAGAATGAAGCTGCCATAAATAAATTCTCAGCCAGACGTCACACCAGAGGCCAATAGACAGGTGCGTTTGTCATCAAGTTAACACTCGTCTTGTTACGAAAGATTGTGTGACTCACGCCATACCATACTTTACTATTATCCGCTGTATCCGTTCCGGATAGATAACCAGAGGTCAACTGCCAGTATTCCTCCTATTGACTAGTGATCTGACTGGATTAACTGCACTGGACGTACCAAAGAACTCAAAGAATTGTTATGCGCATTCCGTACGAGTATCAGTTCCGCGGATTTGCTAACCGGAATCTCATCTTTTTACATCGCATAAGAAATCTCCTCACTTCCTCGTCCTAAAAGAACTCTTGAAAGTTTCGATTAACATAACCAATCATGGTTTTTGCTAGATCGCCGATTAGCTTGAACAATCGCTCGCGTAGGTCCTAAAAACACACGCGTCTCCCTCCATAAATGTACCTACAATAGACAATGCTGTTTGTCATTCAGGCTGAACAGCCGTACGGAAGTGGGGACGTGTTGTGTGTGTCAGAGTCTTGTACACGTTCAAACTATGGGTTAGTATGTTATAAAATAAGGTTCAGAATGACGACACGATCCTATCACCTTCGCTCACTTAAACATGCCGTGCTAAGACGATCATAAAACATGAGCTGTTGTGTTTGATTGTATGGTGTTACAGAAATGTCCACTTTTGACATGATCTTCATGAATATAAAACAGCATAACATTTACCAAGACGAGGCGATTTTGGCGTTGTATATCTTTAAAATATGTTTGTAAAGTTTCAATACACATATTAAATAAATAAATAGGGTTGCCAGTACCAAATCCGGAGGGCTCTGTACCATCAGCAAAAAAAAAGTCAACTTTGTGAGCATAATTTTAAGAATAGTTTTAGATTTGAATCGTTCTGCCCGCACATAGGCGCCCCGTTGTTGTTGAGGGTGGGCCTGTGTATGTAGGACATATTTTAAGTAGGTACGTACTTCTGAGTGTTTACTTCTGGCGCTATTCTTCAGTGACAGCCAGGCAGGTATTGTATTCTGTTGTACCGGTGAATGCAGGAGTTGGGCTAAGAAGCGAACATGGACATGTCTTGGCACCGGCCCGGAACATTCGTTTCGAAGTGACTAGTTGGTATATACGGGCCATATATTTGAAATGTACCAGGCAGGGGGCATTGCAGAGGCCATTTTAAAAGGAATCGTGGTAACGTTTTTTTTCAACTGATATTTTTCGTAGTATAACCTGTCGAAAAGTAATTCTAGTCACTTGGTACGAAAACGCACTATACAGATAGGGTCCAGACTGTGGTTGGTAGTTTGAAATAGGACAGCAAGGACAGAGAATTAAACAGAATAAAAACCAGATTTTACTACGTTATAATTCCTTTGGGTTATTTTTAAGTGGTCCTAATAAACTAGCAATTAAGCGACAAAATAAATCTTAACCCTAAACTGTAGAAGCGTCATTAGCTTAATTGTTACCAAGTTAAAGTGTGTCATTAAATTCATTGTGCACGTACAAAGTTGTAGGGTCCAATGCGGTGGTATGGGTGGGAGTGGGACACTGGGTTCGGTAACCCTTCCCTGCTGTAATGGGCCAAGCAGGCCGGCTGCCTGCGGCTCTGCGGCACTAGAAATGGCCTAGTTAGCCTCCCTGACTTGGCAATTTCCTTTTGTTATTAGTCGCTAGCGTCAGCGTCACTTCCGATCGGGAGGATGTGCGATGGGCAATTGTTTCGAATGTTTGCTTTACGAGCCACTGTCCGTGCTAAAAGTGATTGCAAGTTTGAAAAAAAAAATAATACGTTACACTCTAGTAGTAACTTACTTTTTAACAGACTTCAAAAGAGGCGGAGATTTTTAATTCGACGCGTACATAATTTTTTGCTATTTACCTTCTTAACTCTGTCAAATCTTAACCGATTTCGATAATTCTTTTATTGTTCAGATAGATTTAACGTCCCATTGGTCCCATTTTAATTTTGTGAAGATCTGATGAAGACTGTTAGAGATGGAGAACGGAACTCTTCAATGGACAGCAGTAAATAAGGCCTAATAGCGCCATCCTTTAGTAATATGCTTATGTTTCATAATATAGCGTAAAAGTAGACCCAAGGTAATTTGGTGATATTCTGGTGAAGATTTTCAGAGATGAGATTGCGAACTTCAAATTTTAAAGCAAAGAATTAAGTAAGGTTTTTTAAAAAAAAATATTTTACGCTACGGTCGGTTGAAGTCGGTTTTTATTATCTTCGATTAATCTGCAGGTCGTGCAGCTAAGCAACGTGCGATTGTGTTTGCGTTTTTTTTTTTAAGTTTTGTTTGACCAAAACTTGTGCACAATCAGCAGTGGAACAAAACTAGTATGCTCTATGTAGTCTATGATCAAAATGTCACCGTGTAGTAGGCCATGACAAGGCACTTCTGCTCGAAATTCAATTATGCGCCGCGCTCATTTAAATTAATTTGAATGTACCATCCGAGACCATAGCACGTCGATGGGAGCAGAGATCGTTGAAACCATTAACCCTTTAGCTCAGGGCTGCGGGTCGCAAAGACCCACTTGAGGCGACCCAGCCCGACCTAATTCCGTCGCGCCTGCCTCCACTGCACTAGTATCCTCTTACACTTGACGAGTATCTCAGCTGGTGCCGCGATCATTCGAGTGGCTGGCCCTCTCGTGATTGGCTTTCATTGTGTTTGTTGACAACAAGCAACATACACAAATTACTCGTGTATTTTTTTTACTTGATATCGATCGATAATGGCAGCGCTATTCAGTATTACAATACAATACAAATAATAATTATATTATTTTTGTTGCACTAACCAGTGCTGAGGACAATCTTAAAAACCTATTTAGAGGCTAAAAATTCCACCCATGCCGGGACGCTCTCCCAACTGAGCTAATGGGTTGTCTCTTGTTGTCCTCAGCACGGGTTAGTGCAACAAAAAGAATATAATCATGTAGGTACAGCGATATCATTCCGATGTAAAAACCTAACTGCAAAGTGGGTTACTCGGGGCTGCAAGTGATGTAAATTACTTCGGCCAGATGTCGCTGCCTGTACGTAATAAAGAGAAGTTTGTAAAGAGGCTCGAAATTTCGCCGATGCCTGCACTTGCCCATTAGCTTAGTTGGGAGAGCGCTGGCACGGTTAGCCAGAGGTCGCGGGTTTAAGTCCCGACATGGGTGGAACTTTTAGCCTCTATATAGGTTTTTAATACAAATAATATTAATTTTTCTATCCATAATTAGGTACAATAGAAGTATTAGGTCTTACACGGAGGTCTCTCATCAAGAAATCGGATTTACGTCAGCGGAGCCGCAGCGGCTTGCTTAACATGAGCTTTAAATGGTGTCATAAAATCCCCGAGCATACCTGTTCTACACGCCAATACGAAGAAAAATACAATATGATACGTCATTGAAATGGAAATGGAACTCTTAATAACTTTCGCGATTTCGAAGTTTTCGAAGAATAAAATTGTGCATCCTATATAGTTCCCACTGCAGGCCACAGGGCTTCTCTCAGAGAGAGAACGAATGGGCTTCATTACCACGCGTGCCCACCGCGAATTGGCAATTCAAGTGTATGTGAACATCTCAGTCACTCAGGTTTCCTCACGATTTTCCTTTACCGTTAGCGAATGGTATGCTACTACCACTTTACAAATGTACGTTGCTGTAAAAAACAAAGTCATTCGTACATGCCGCGATTCGAACCCACGACCTCCCGAATGTGAGGCCAGCTCCGCTACTACCGCATAGATAGATAGATAGATAGAATATTCTTTATTGTACACAGAGATTACGTGAACAGAAATTCAATAAATCGAAGTACAATTGACGGCCTTATTACTACAAGCAATTTCTTCCAAGCATCCATAGACGGACGGAGACAAGAAAAAATATACTTTATAGCATAGGGTAGTACTTCACCAGCGAAAAAAAAATACATCACTCGCCCTGCGAGGCAAGTTAGCCAACGACACTTAATTAAAATCGATGAAGTTAGCACTCAATTTAGCAGGCTAATCCAGGATGACTTTAAGGCACTGGCTCGTAAAACTCCGGGCGTCCTCGAGAGCGGAGATTTTCGAGTTTTAGTGAAAGAAAACTCAAGGAGTCTAACTGGGCCATCTAAAGTACCGTCTTCGTAGGCGCATGACGAATATCTGCCTTCTTGGCTCAGAGTAAGCCGCTTCAGTAGTGACGGGTCATCTAGTGAACCTAAAAAATAAACTACTAAAGTTTCATAAAATTTGGATGTTTGTTGACCGATCACCCTAAAAATTTGCATGAGATTTGGCTTACAGTAGCAATACCACTCCGGGGCAAATTCTGAAGTTCACGCAGACAAAATCGCGGGCAGAAGCTAGTTATATTAACTTGCACACATGACAGTCACTTGTCCTAGTCCTAAACTGTGATACCCTGTACCATGCTAACCAGGCAAGGACGTCACCAACATGGAAAAGTATCGAGACTGACGGAATCCAGCGGCAATCGAACCCATGACTTCTGTCTTGATAGCCAAGCGAGTTACCGTTAGACCAACGAGACATTCACTTGACGTTAGACATTACAACATTGTGTGTTGACAACAAACAGACTCGAAAGCAAAGTCCCGTACACATACCTATAGCATATGCCCACAAAGGAGAGTAGTTTATTTATGCCTAATGAATCAACGCATCCATCATCGGCTTGCGTCTCGTGACGCGCGCACATTCATCTTCTGACAGAGCCACTTAATCTGTGATACATAAAACCTTTTACCGCACACATCGAGCGAGCTAGCACAGTACAAATAGTGCTAGTGAGTGAGTACAGTACAGGGTACTACTTTGTAACAGCCCCATTACCTTCCTCCGTAAGCCAGACATTTTAACATCTTTTAACATATTATCGTGTCCTAAATCGCCTAGTAGAGACCTCACATTCGGGAGGTTCGAATCCCTGCTTGTACCAATGACTTAATTTTCTAAGTTATGTACATTTGTGAAGTTGTAATAGTAATAACACTCGCTAACTGTAAAGGAAAACATCGTGAGGAAACCTGCGTGACTGAGGTGTTCAAATACCTCTGCGCTTAGAATTGTAAATCTGCGGTGCCTATTAAGCCTATAAGTATTCAGTCTCACTCTGAGAGAAGGCCTGTGCCCCGCAGTGGGACATAAAAAAACCGGCAAAATGTGTGCTGGGCCACGCGCAATGTAGGGTGCCGTGGAAAGAGGGGTACCTGCTTTACGGATTGGTCGCCTATTACTCGTTAACTTGTAAAGTCTTACTTAGCCGTGATAGTTTTCCTTTTAAATTCATTATATGTGCTACTGCCCTGAATTTCTTCCCTGCCCTGAATCTCTGAGCTATGCCGTGGACAGACAGACAGACGGACGGACGGACACGGCGAAACTATAAGGGTTCCTTGTCGATTGCGGAACACTGAAAAAACGCCCGTAGCTTCACAAGAAATAAAAATATCTTCTTCAAAACTGGCGCGACTGTTTTGAAAAGGTGAAAAAATGCAGTATCGTATTGTATCATAGCCTTCCCTTATTGCATTTCATCATGGCAAGGTAGGCATTTTTACCCGACTGTGGCGAAACCCAAATAGAGGGTGTTTAGTACTATCTTAACAAGAGTTTGGTTGCTGGCAACTTTAGTTAGCATGCTCTCTCTCTTTCTCTCTACTCAATATGGCGGATAGACAAAATTGTGTGTGATCTCGTGAATAAATCCTTTAAAACCTTAAATGCTCGTTCACCATTGCTAAACCCCTCATAGAAGGCTCCCACAAACTGGTCCTTCGAGGGAAAATAATAGAATCAGTGCCAAGGTTCGTGCAAAAGAAGATTTGCTGTTCGATACGACGCCGCCGGGACGCGTGCCTATAGTCTCGCGCCCAGTGAAGTGGCAGATTTCGTCGGTAAACGACTTCTGTGTGCCGCCTACGCCAACAGTTCATTGCCTTCTGGGGAAACTGCAGTGTTTTTGAGCAGCTCTTCATGTGAATCATCACATGCAGTAGCATTTTGGGGTTGCTTTTTGGTACCAACTTCCAAGGTTACCTTGAATCATCGAGGTGAAGCGGTGCTACGGTGAAACGAAACGCAAACGCTGCGCGAGCGCCACCTTGCGCCGCAACTTCAGCTGTCAACTGTCAAAGTGACATTGACTTGGCCCGTTCGGTCTTTTTCGTTCATTCTCGTTGGAAGTAAACAAACACGATTTTGTTGAGAAATTGCTGCTTATATATTGTTTGAAAAATGGCGGAGGAAGATAATCCGCATAAAGAGTTGAAAAAACTAAGAGCGGCGGCCGGGCAGTGCAAAAGTGCCTTCACACGCTTTGAAAAACACCTGGAAACGGTGAAAGAACACCCCACGGACGCGTTACTCGACGTGGCCCACCGAAGGTACAAAGCCTTAGAAGGGCAACTCGAGAAATACAAGGAAATTCAATTGCAGATCCATATCTTTGAAGAAACTCTAGAAGAAGAGGATTTCGCGGAAGATGAACTCGAAGACCGTTACTACATCCTCGGCGCCGAACTGGCTAGGCTTACGCCGCGAAAATCCAACAGTGAAGACAATGGTTATAACAATCTCCATGCAAATAAGCTGCCCAACCTAGAAATACCTACGTTTTCTGGAGAAACAATCACTGAGTTCATGCCTTTCATTGAACTTTTTGAAGCTGTGATTCATAGTGACCCCAAGCTCTCAGCCATCCAGAAGTTGTGCTACCTAAAAGCTCACCTGACAAAAGAAGCTCTGTCCCTGATTCAAGGCTTGCCTATAGTGTCCTCCTCATATGAGGCATCGCTAGCCTTGCTCCGAGAGCGTTACGACAACCCCTGCATCCTGATTGCCTCACATGTGAACAAGATGTTGGACTACCCAGTCATGTCAAGTGGAACAGCAGCACATCTGCGCGAGTTGGTGTCGACTGTGCGCCAGCATATTAGCGCGTTGAAGAACCTCCAGCAGCCTGTGGATGCCTGGGACATGCTACTCCTGCCCATACTGCTGCGCAAGATTGATAAGTACACTGTGCGTGCCTTCCACATGGAACGTAACAAAGGTATTTTGCCCACTCTTGGTTACTTGCTTGAATTTTTGGAAGATAGGGCTCAGTCATTCGAAGAAAGTGAGAACACAACTCAAAATAAGTCTGCTAAGCCTAATCCTAAGAAGACTCATGTCTCTCTGCCAAATTTCACTGCTACAGAGGAAAAAAATGAATGTAAATTTTGCAAAAAAGAGCAACACCGCTTGTATCAATGCCCGCTCTTTAAGTGTGCAAGTCTTGAGGAGCGTCAGAACTTTGTGCAAGAACACAAGCTGTGTAGCTCATGCCTATGTGCTCACAAAAACAAATGTAAATTTAGAGGCAAATGTGCTTCGTGCAATGAAAGCCACAACACTTTGCTTCATAAAAATAATGACAAACCCAAGGACGACTCCACTGCATTATACAGTAATAACACAGGTACAGTTCTGTTGCCCACTGTTCGGCTACAAATTGCTTGCAGGGACGGTTCTTATGTAACCGCTCGGGGAATCCTAGATAGTGGGAGTCAAACCTCATTTATCACAAAAAGACTAGTTGAACGCTTGCAACTTAGATCATTCAAACGAGACCTTAATGTCTCAACTATTGGCCTGCAGGACTGTCCAGTGTCACATGCTGTAGCTATACATATCAAATCTATAAATGGCTCCTATAGCCTAGATGTAATATGCTCAGTGGTGAACAACATAACCTCGCCTTTACCTCAACAAAAATTCAATATAAAAGAATTTAAACTGCCCTCAGGTTTTGAGCTAGCCGACCCAGAGTATCACAACCCAGGTCAAATAGATATCTTACTGGCAGCTGATATATTCTTCAATGTCTTGCTTTCAGAAAAGCATATGATTCAGAATGGACCTACCTTCCTTCATACTAAGTTTGGATACATAGCTGGAGGAAACACAAACACTAATACTCTGAATCCTGCTAACCTGAATAACAGCACTACATCCCTCCTAACAAAAGTGACCACAGCCCCTGACATTGACCTGGAAACACTAATGGAAAGGTTCTGGGAGGTGGAGGGTTACCCTGTGACGTCAGTGCCGCAGGTTGAGACGCCCAAGGAGCAGCAATCAGAGGAGGAGATCTGCGAGAATATCTTCGCGACTACAACAACATTTGAGAATGGTAGGTACCACGTTCAACTACCACTCAAAAAGTCACTAGAGGCATTAGACCTCGGTGACTCTTTCTCGGTTGCTTACCAAAGGCTAACACAACTGTATAAAAGATTGACAAAGGATGATAGCCTGATGGCGCAGTACTCAACGTTCTTAAAAGAATACCTAGATAATGGTCATGCTAAGCTGTATGACTTACATAACAGCGATATTCCTTTTGAGTCCCTTTATTTTTTATCGCATCATGCGGTAATACGCCCAGACAAAAAGACTACCAAATGCAGAGTAGTTTTCGATGGCAGTGCGCGTAGTAGCTCAAAGGTGTCAATAAATGACATGCTATATAATGGCAAAATCATGCAGAGTGAACTGTTTGACATTTTGGTCAGGTTTCGCACTTATGAATATGTTTTTCTTACAGACATAAAATCGATGTTCAGACAGATTCTGCTTGACCCAGCCCACAGGCACTTACAAAATATACTGTGGAAAGAAAATGCTAACTCTCCTATTCAATGTTTACAGTTGCAAACTGTGACATATGGGCTGAAGAGCTCCAGCTACTTGGCCACCAGGTGCTTGAAGGAGCTGGCCGACTGCAACCCAGAGTACCCCCTGGCCGCAGAGGTACTGCTTAAAAATACATATGTCGACGACGTCATCGCGGGCGCCTCGTCACTGCCTGCCGCCATTGAAGTAAGAAATCAAGTTATTAACTTACTAACAAAAGGAGGGTTTAAATTGCATAAATGGACAGCAAATCACTTGGATTTACTAAATGGTATACCTGCTCAAAAGCAACATTTCGATGAGATAGAGATGAATAAAGATCACGCCTTTCTAAAAGCTCTAGGTGTTGCATTCGATGTAAAATCAGATACGTTGCTAGTGCGCTGCTCACCACCTGCAAATGAAAAGCCCTGGACTAAGCGGTCTGTGCTTAGCTTTATCGGTAGCATGTTCGATCCACTGGGCATCATTTCACCTGTGCTTGTAAGAGCTAAGATTTTTATGCAGTCCTTATGGCAGGCAAAGCTAAACTGGGATGATGTATTACCTCACGACCTCAATGCTGATTGGCTAGATTTCTATACAAATCTAACTAACATGGAACCCATTTATGTGGAAAGGAATGTAATGCCTAATAATCCAAAAAAGATCCAACTTATTGGATTCTGCGATGCTTCGCACTCTGCATATGGCTGCTGCATTTATGTGAGGGCTCAATATGATACCTATGCGCTCGCAAGGCTTCTTTGTGCTAAATCGCGTGTTGCGCCATCAAAGCCAAAGCTCACCTCACCTAAGCTAGAATTATCTGGCGCATTGCTTTTAGCACAGTTAATGAGTAAAATACAGCACATTGTAAATTGCAGTGAGGTGCTTTTGTTCACTGATAACACTGCTGTACTTGCTTGGATTCAAGCGGAGCATTATCGCGGCTCTGAGCTTTTTGTAAAAAATCGCGTTCAGAAAATAAACGATCTTTCCCGCAGAGAATCATGGCGCCATGTGCAGGGTACGGAGAATCCTGCCGACTGTCTCTCACGAGGAGTGACACCAAAATCACTCACAGACAACAAACTTTGGTGGAATGGCCCACAATTTATTCAAGCTAAAGACTTGGATATAAAAACCATAGAAAAAGCGAATACTATTAATGAGCCATTACCCGACCAAACGTTCGTTGGCTGTGAGAATTTTAACCCACAAAAAGAATTATCTGTGTTCAGTAAATTCTCTAGCATATTAAAGCTACAACGCGTTATCGCATACGTTTATAAGTTTTATCAAAACTGTAAAGACAAGGTCAGAACTTCAAGGCCCAATCAGGGTAAAAAAGCAGGCAGTGGGTCGAATATAATACTTACGGTACCGGAGCTTCGCCATTCAATGCTAAAGATTACTTTGTACATACAAAGTAATCATTTTGGCTCAGAAATAAAAGCTCTTAAAGCGAACAAACCTATTCCTAGCTCCCTATTAGCTCTGGCAGCCTTTGTCGATTCAAACGGCTGTCTTAGAGTGGGGGGCAGGATAGAGAACGCGAACGTACCGTACGACCAAAAACACCCACTGCTCCTGCCGAAAAAATGTCATGTAACTGACCTTATAATCGGTAGAGAACATTTGAACTTGCTTCATGCCGGGCCGAAATTAGTGTTTGCTAATTTATCTCAAAAATACTGGTTGGTAAGCGGTATAAGAGAAGTAAAGAAAATACTGCATAAATGCGTGAAGTGCTTTCGACTTAAAGCAGAGGCATCAAAGCAACTCATGGGTTCTCTACCAGGTGAAAGACTAAATCCATGCCCGCCATTTACAGTCACAGGCGTTGATTATTGTGGTCCTTTTGACGTAAAACAATTGCGCATCCGAAAGTCATTATGTACCAAAGGTTATGTCGCGGTGTTTATCTGCTTTAGCACTAAGGCGATCCATATGGAATTAGTATCAGACTTGTCAAGTGAGGCCTTTCTGGCGGCGTTGAAGCGCTTCATTTCGCGAAGGGGAATGCCCGCCCAAATATTTTGCGACAATGCATCCACCTTCAAAGGGTGCAATAACCAACTTAACGCTCTATACAAGCTATGTAGAGACCAGGCACACTGCTCGTCGATCACTGAATTCGCGGCCCAGCGCGGTATAAAATTCAACTTTATTCCGACATATTCTCCCACTTGGGGAGGCCTTTGGGAGGCTGGCGTAAAGAGCGCCAAATACCATTTTCGTAGAGTCATTGGTAAAATTGTGCTTACGTATGAGGAGTTCCAAACGGTGATGATTCAAGTTGAAGGAGTTCTAAATTCGCGCCCGCTCACACCAGTCAGTAGAGACGGAGATAACTTTGAGTACCTCACGCCGGCTCACTTCCTCATAGGTAGGCCAGTAACTGCTATTCCTGAGCCTGACTATACGCTGACTCCAGCCTCTAGGCTCCGATTTTGGAAACAGTGTACTCAAATCGTACAAAACTTTTGGAAGGTATGGAAAAAGTCCTACCTCAATCAATTACAAAGCCGACCAAAATGGCGCAAACCTTTGCCAAACCTGGAAAAGGATCAGATTGTTTTGATTAGAGAAGATTCCTCTCCTCTAACTTGGCCTCTCGCGAGAGTAGTAGAAGCCTATCCAGGCAAAGACGGTAAGGTTAGAGTCGTCAAATTGAAGCTGGCCAACAAGCACCAGAAATCGATGGCCGTCAACAAGGTCTCACTGTTACCTATCGATTGATAGAAGTAGGTATTTACCTATTTAAGATTATGTACGTATAGTAGTATAGTTTGATAAGTAAATAAGCTGTTAGAAATAGTCGCTTCTTATAAGCAAAGTGTGCATTTATTTAAAGTATAAGTAATAGCTATTTAAATAAGATCCCTTTCGTTTTCGTAACTAAAATAACTAAATAAGTAACTTCTGTTTTCTTAGAAACTACATATAAATAGGATTTTTTCTTTTCCTAGAAATAACTAGTTTTTAAAACCTTTTCTTTCGCCCCGGAATTATGTTTAGTACTATCTTAACAAGAGTTTGGTTGCTGGCAACTTTAGTTAGCATGCTCTCTCTCTTTCTCTCTACTCAATATGGCGGATAGACAAAATTGTGTGTGATCTCGTGAATAAATCCTTTAAAACCTTAAATGCTCGTTCACCATTGCTAAACCCCTCATAGAAGGCTCCCACAGAGGGTAATGAGTTGGCCCGTACGTACACTTGTCGATTACTTTATCTAAAAGATTATTACGCTCCGAACCACTGATTGCTGTACGGTGACTTTACAATGCCGCCCAACGTGGGGCGCCATAACGAGGCCGTTGCAACTTTAACTTGCGTTGACAATCTCCTTTGTTTTCGTAAACAGGCTGTAAAATTACTGTTGTAATTCAAATTCGTTGTTAGATCGTTGTGCAAACATTGTGTAAACGTTATATGAATACTAATCCAACGATGTTGTGCAGGGACGGTTGTCGTCTAATGTGTAACCGGCCATTGTTGATGTCTTAGTTCGATAACCCTCCACTGCATAGAGCCCTTCTTTCAGCAACGGCTTTAAGCACCGTAGCGTGCATTGCTTGTTTTGCTTCACTGTCCCTATAAATCGTGTAATCGGTGTAAACGTTCGCTTCCGCGCGATCTTTTGCTTCCTAGTCCCTTCAACTAACAAATGTGTTTAATAGTTATGTGACGTAACATTATAAACAAACCTGCTCTTTAAGTGCGTGCTTTACTTGGGCACGGCGCGAAGCCTGTAAACGAGCACCTGTTTATGGGTTAGCCCATGCAACTATAACGCATGTCTAAATGTTAAATAGGGCTGCTACGTTTTAAAATGGGTCAGGTGCGAACGCCTTACATATTTCACTTTTTTATTTTTTATTTTTACCGATAAAGATGAGTGTTGAATAAACTTTTCTTTTTAACATTTAATAAAATTGAAACAAAAAACACAACTATATAAGAACTGTAACAACTATATAAGACATGTGCCAAATTGTATACGTTTTTTCTTCTCTCCCACGAGACAAGCTTTGCCTAGTGTGGGAGTCACCAAGTGTTTAAGTAATGTAAACAACTAATGGCAATTAAATAGATAGATAGATAGATAGAATATTCTTTATTGTACACAAAGATTACATTAACAGAAATTCAATAAATCGCAGTACAATTGGCGGCCTTATTACTGCAAGTAATTTTTACTTTATTTAAATACCTTTTTTATTTTATTTATTTTTTCAAATATACATTTTAGTATAGCTACTTATTATATTTTTACAAAGTTAACCTACCGCAACTTTGTGGGCTAATAAATATATTCGTCGAACCCGGAGAATTGTAATGTCATATGTCATGTCATATAATGTCAAACCCATAGACTGCGGGCATGGAAGTAGTATGTACTAGTAGTATGTACTAGTACATACTTCTTCCATGACTGCGGGTCAACCCCAGAGAGGTGGCAGCCCTAGTGTTAACCTAATTCCCTTACGGGAACTGCGCTGACGTCATCACTGAAACGTTTTACGTGTGAATTTCATACGTTATGCAGTCCCTTAAACAGGTCACCCGGTTTCTGGGGCGAGACTCGAGACTCACAGTCTGGCCAGAACCAAAATATGTTTATAAAGTAGAAGTACTAATTTGGCCCTGCTATCCACTTGTACAGGTGGATTGCAGGGCCAAGTTTCATAAAACTACAATTCGAGGTACATTGCGTAGCAGAGTCTACTTGTTAATCTCTGTGGGTTAATCGATTTTGTAGTGTAAATCGAATTGTCATAGTAAACCATGAATCGTAGTTCTATGAAACAGACTCCTGCCCGACATAGTGACGTGTAAGGTTACTGGATAGAGTGCACGAACGTAAAGGTCGACGTGCTGTTGACTGAACACATACATTATGCGGAATATATCCAATATACAAACCCCAGTCGATCCCTTTTAGAAATCTTAACCTCTTTGAAAGCAAGAACTCTACTAAGGTTATATATAAATTACGTATACAGGGAAAACATCGTGAGGAAACCTGAGTGTCTGAGGTGTACCTTGTTAGTTTCAAGCGGATACCTCAGCGCTTGAAATTGCCAATCCGCGGTGGGCACGCCTGCTAATTAAGCCCATACTCTCTCTCTCTGAGAGAAGGCCTGTGCCCCTTAGTGGGAAGCATATAGGCTACATGAAAAACCCAAACAGGATGTAACAAAATCCCCATACACATCCGAAAGGGGGTTCCACTTGGCAATATGATATTTTTTTGGAATACTTCGAAATCGCGACTAAAGTTAACATCTGCCGCATTAAAATATATGGAATATCCGATATTTTATCACGATTTTAAGTTTTCCCCGTAGTAAAATTTAATTTATTCGTATTGACAAGTAGAACCCTCCATTATCGGATGTATATGGGGGTTTAGTTACACCCTGTATATTTAAAAAATGAAGCTGTGTCTCGATAGCATAAATGAGGCCGTCAGCGCGAAAATGGTCTAACCCACAATTCTTCATATTCGCACTTATCTTTTGCAATTTATTTAAAGCATAAAAATTTTTGGTTCACCCATGGATAACAGATGGCATTGTAAACATTCCTTTTGCGCGTATTGTTTTGGCCTACGAAGTAGTTCAATTTGAATTCGTGAAAATTTATACTTCTTTATCTCCATGCTATGTTAAGCTTAGGCCACTTGCGTTGACGGCCTCAAATATGAGTCACAGCCCGGGAGCTGCGATTCTGTCCTGACCTGACCCAGTTCCGAGGTTAAATATGGAAGATGGAGGCTGCAGCGGATGTTTTGGTCCGGGGCTAAAAATAATCGAGCCGGGATTTGCATTGTTAAAAATTGCATGCAGCGTCATCAAATATGTATCTTTGTTCGATATCGTGCGATGGTAGCCTAGTGGGTAGAATATTGGACTCGGAAGCGTGAAACCCAGGTTCGATTCCCAGCGCGGGCATGTACCTATGACTTTGTTTTCTAAGTTATGTACATTTGTGAAGTTGTAGTAGCAATACCACTCGCTAACTGTGAAGTAAAACATCGTGAGGAAACCTGAGTGTCTGAGGTATACCTCAGAGTTTAAAATCGACAATCCGCGGTGGGTATGCGTGGTGATTAAGCCCATACTCTCCCTGAGAGGCCTGTGCCCTACACTGGAACGTATATGGGCTGCTTACGTATTATACGCATGTTCGATACACTCGTCTGCAACATGAGCGGGTACTTATAATGCGTCCCACTGCAGGGCAAAGCCTTCTCTCAGAGCGAAAGTTTGGGCTTAATCACCACGCCCGCCGCAGAATGGCAACTTCTAGCTCTGCGGTATATTTATTTATTTCTTTTTATTGACAGACAACATGATTCAAGTTTTGTTAGTAGGAATTAATAAACAACTTAGCCTATTGTTAGTATTTAATGTCTAGCAGTGATTTGGTAGTATATGAACGCCTCAGGCGCTCTGGTTTTCTCGCGATGTTTTTCTTCACACTTAGGGAGTGGTACTGTTGCTACAAATCTACGTAAATTTGAAAGCAAAGTTATTAGTACACGCCGACATTCGAACCCACGACCTCTTAACCCTAAACCAGGTCATGCTCTAATAGATCCCATTTTAAAGTAAACCATCACCTTGAAACGAAGTCAAAAACCAATGATAAATTCCTGGTTACTATCCTAGTTTGGGACTAGGTCAAAAGTGATTGTGTTGTGTGGAAGTTATCTATTTATCCTACCCATGCCTGGTTAAGGGTTAATGTGAGGCAAGAGTTCTACTGAAAGCGCTCACCCGTCTCAACCGCGGGTGCTGCGTCAGGGCCTCATATTCCGAATTCCCCTAGGATGGTCACGTACTTTTCGTTTGACGTAAAAGGTTCATGTGTGGTTCATGCATACGAAGGCATTCACCTATAAATGCTTGTGATAACTCATATTTGTCTGTCTAATCACTCTGTTGATATCATTATGGTGCATGCGACGCTACTTCCGCGTTGATGAGACGCTCCTGAAAAGCTATCGTGTGCTTACACCCTTATATAACGAGGTGTTTATGTAAGTACGTATACAGGAACTTCACCTGCGCTTTATCGCTTTATCCTCACAATAGCTGTTGTTGATATAAACTTTACTAATCTAATAACTTGACCATGCCTCCAAGTTATCGTAATTTTTTTTAACTACGGTTACACAGACACAGATTTTGGATTATTATTGTCTTATCCTACTAATATTATAAATGTGAAGATGTTTGGATGTTTCGAGGTTTGGATGTTTGTTACTCAATCACGCAATAACGGCTGAACGGATGGTAGTGGTAGCCTAGTGAGTAGAACATTGGACTCGGAAGTACCTATGACTTTGTTTTCTAAGTTATGTACATTTGTGAAGTTATTGTAGCAAAACCACTCGCTAACGGTGAAGGAAAACGTCGTGAGGAAACCTAAGTGTCTGAGCTATTCACATACTTCGGCGCTTGAAATCGCCAATCCGCGGTGGGCACGCGTGGTGATTAAGCCCATACTCTCTCCCCGAGAGAAGGCCTCTACCCTACAGTGGGACGTATATAGGCTGCTTATGTATGTTATGTATACTTGATATCCCGGTAATGCGGTGTGCGAGCGAACTTTGTGTTTTAAAAATAGATGGCGTTGTGCAAGAACCGTATAAACGGATTCTGTGGCGGTACAAAGTTCGCCGGGACAGCTAGTTTATAATAATAATATTTCATGTTTGTGTTTTTTCAGGTACAATAAAAATATTCTTATCTTATCTTATTACACTTATGTAAGTAATTAATAAAGTTTAGAATGTAGTTTTAGCAATAGGGGCGCTTTGGGAAATTGTAAAGTCATTATTGTGATATGAAATAAATGAATGATTACAAAGGTCGGGAATTCGTTCTGAATCATTATTCTGAAAATCTGATGAGTAACGAACGTCATACATGCAATCGGTTTGCTTACCCGTAAAATCGCCAGATTTCATACAATATTTTAAAGTTTTATATTCTTGGTTTTTCCATTTCCACTATAAATGCCACCCACCACCCCCCACCGCCGCCTACTCTAACCCATTATTTCTACTGTCGCGTCGGGCACGTAAGTAATATTTCGCTAAGGGTCTATCTCAAACAAAAGCCACTGTCGTGGTCCGTTGTCGTTCACGTATTCAGATAAGATTTTAACACTTTTATAAAGGCTCGGCACAGCAGCGATCATTTTATCGTGTTCATTAGATGACCGTGACCTATGGCCGGGAGAAATTCGGACTGTTTTTTTTTTGACAAAAAACTTTGTAAAAAGAGCTTCTTTTGCAAGATACCCTTTCCTTGCTTTCGGGTCCCTGGTCAAAATCCCAGCTTGTTTGTTTTCTAAGTCACTTACCTTTGTTAATACTATAGTAGCAGCTTAAGCAAGTGGTACTATAAAGGAAGATATTGTGAAGAACATTGAATGTCAGAGGTGTTTACATACCTCAGCGGTATCGCGATACTTAATTAACTACTACCAAAGTGGGGGTCGTGGGTTCGATTCCGACTGGGGCCCACCGCACTTTGTACAAATAAATGGCCCCAGTCTTGGTGTTTTTCCTTGTTTGTAACGTCTTTTTTCTGGTTACCATATCACAGGGTATCATAGTGACCAGCACAAGTACGTGTGTATTTATTATTTATGTATATTTATTGTATAGTCGTTGTTGTAACGTTCGCTTCGAGATAGGGCCGCAGGCTAGGGAACCCGCCGCTTTGTGCTCCAATCGCGGCCCATTCACGTCCCGCGTTGCTTTTTCTTCTTTCGCTCTCTGCGCATTCACGGCTACGTTGGCTGCGTTTTTAGTCTGCCATTATTATGGAGACAGCCCGTGCAAAAAGCGGCTACATAGTAGATATACCTTGGCCGCGTATTTCTCCATTCTTCCTTCGATTCATAGACTTTTTGCACTCTAATCTGTTGATACTTATCGCTGCCACCGGAGTGAGGGGTAAGAAAATGAATGGGTATAATTATTAAGACTTGATGAACACATCAGAGTGAATTGCGGCGTTAACACGTTCGGGCGCTTAGCTGCCGAAACAGAGGTCGTGGGTTCGATTCCCACTGGGTGCCGCCGTACAATTGTACAAATGGCCTCAGTCTGGGTGTACTTTCATGTTATCCTAGTTTGGGACCAGATCAAGTTAATGTATTGTGTGGATGTTATTATTATTATTAAATATCAAGCAATCAATCAGTGCGTATTCGTCCACTGGTAGACATAGGCCTCCCCAAAGGCACGCCACTTCTTTCTGTCCTCGACCATCCTCATCCAGCCGCTGCCAGCAGTCGGTTAGGCGTCCTACGCTGCGTTGGCCAGTTCGTGGTCTCCACCTTTGTACCCTAACGACTATCGGTTCTTCGGCATACCTATGTGAACAACCTACAGCAACATCAACTTTTTAATCTTACAGACCTTGTCAGTCCCGTTATAATTAAAAGATGAATAATTTTAATTATTACCATTAAGAAATGCCCCGCACGAGCTATGCAATATTGGCATACGGTGTTGGTTTTCCTGACAATGGAGATGTGACGTCTGCACTCCGGAAAGTCATATGTGTGCCGATTTGACCCACTGCGGCAGCTGCAGGGTTAATGCGCAAAACAAGAGTGTACAGAAGCGCCTTTGGACACAGTTGGCTATTAAAAAAAAAAACGGATTAGTGCGGGTAGGACTCACGCGCCGTTTCCGAAAAACGATTAAAAACATAACTTCGCAGTGAAAGAGTACGATGCCACTGCAAATATAAAATTGTAATCGTTTTTAGGGTTCCGTACCTCAAAAGGAAAAAAAGGAACCCTTTGTTGTCCATCCGTCCGACCGTCCTGTCTGTTAAGAACCTTTATCTCAGGAACGCATAGATAAGTTTTTTTGTGGCCGTTTATGCCGCAAAAAACGTATATTTTGACACTCTCAAGGGAATCAAAATATATAGGGATATAGCGCTTGCGCAATCTCTGTTGTTACCTATCCGCGACTATGCTGATGCTTGGAAGAAATTGCTATTAGCAATAAGGCCGCCAATTGTATCTTTTCTTTTGTCATTGCTGTTTCTGTAACATTTTTTTATATTCTTATCTTATCTTATAGGGTACTTTCCGTTGACCTAGAACTATGAAATTTAGCAAGTAACACAAGCCTTTTACTACAAGTACAGAAAATATACATTTTTAATGATTTACATAAAAAAAATGTCTGATGTTCGGGAAAACCTCGGAAAAACTGCGAGACTCGATTCCTGAACTATTTATAATAATGTAGTACAGAACCCTCAGTGGGTGTTTTTTATTATTTGAGGCTCAAGTCACGTGCTCTTTTGTGGTAAGTCAGTCAGTTTCAGAGTTGTCCTTCTTATTTGTTTTGTGGTCGCCGCGGCCACTCGCCCCAACAAAACGAGCCCACAAGTCACGTGTTAAATGCTTTATTCAATTTGCCAAGTCAATTGTTTTATTCGCCAACCGAGGTCGCCTAGAGCGAGCTCGTCTTTGCAACTGGTGCGTTAGAATGCAGACCATGTGTCCTTTGAATAAGGTATTAATGTAATTTAATGGATGACGGTGCTTATGCTTAGGTCTTTGACCTAAAAAGATTTAGTTCGACTACCCACACGCGGATTTTTCAATGAATGGTTGGATTGTTGAACATTATGTCTTTAACAGCTGAATTGGTGGGCGTCGTACTAGTGGGTACTACCCGAACAATCAAGTTTCACTACACATACAAGTGAAATTGAAAAACATTTGTTTCTCTCGATAAAACCCTATTGACACGTATGAGCTTTTCTTTTTATTTTTTGTTAATTTGACTGAACTAAAGTCCGAAGAAATGTAATTCACATCCCGCCTCCCCTGCCAATGTCCATGAGGTGTCTGACTTGACTCTCAAATAACATGACTAAATGAAATGACTTCATTTAGTCAAGTTATTTGTCGGGAATGATATTTCGCTTCTGAATCGGGCGATGTCTACCATCCTGGCATAAACCTCGCTAAACGGAGCTTGTAAAGTTAGGTATACCCCGAACTGTGACTGACTGTTAGAATGTATGTCTGTCCAAATTACCAAATTTATTTACTGTGCATACATCCCTTGGGTACTTCCTCGACCGGTAATAAATTCATAATTTTACGGCATGCATATAAAACTTATTCATGTAACTTTCAGATTACTTTAACGAGCTAATATAAACACCAAAACTAATCGCGATAAACCCCCAGGAACACAGGCGGTTCACGAATAGAAATGTCATGACGTAGACTCGACAACGGCACAGAATGGCATCCTTTTTTACTTATTCATCAAAGACTTCATGCAAATGCTTTAAAGATCAAAATATTCGCTAAAACATTGCAGTTTGTTAGCTAGTTATGTATCGCACTTCTTATTTATCTAAGGCTAAGGCTTACGCATCTCCCAAATGTGGCCAGAGCAGCACTTAACTAAAGTTCTTCATACAACCTTCAATGTTAATTGTTATTTGTTAATTTTGAGAAAACTACAGTCCGTTGATTTTAAGTCGCATCTCGCATCCCCTGCCCAAGGGACCCGAAATACCTACGTCCATGCAAAGTCAAAGTCTATTGGTCAAGTTATTAGTCGCGCATCATAAATAATTGAAAGAACGCGTCAGGTCTTCACGATCGTAGCTCTACAGCCGGCGCCTATTTCTGTCCGGGAACCAATAACGCCACACTCGCTTTATGGCAATTAGATAACGCGCGAGATTTATGACAGGTGGCCGTCGCGTGCGCGTGCGCATCCGAACGACACGCTCCGCGGACGGGACAAATAAATAAAAGATGAAACGAGCTATTTGTGTAGTTCGGGATTCTAAACTATATTCTTTTTGTTGCACTAACCCGTGCTGGTTTTTAAACTAAACTAGCTTAGTAGAACGTGGTAGAACTTCCGAGTCCGATGAATGTAGCGAATAAAGTAATGACGTTCATAACTATTTGAAACCATGCAAATGGCATTGTTTTCTCACTCTTCACGTTACTCCGAGACCAAAATAAATATTATATATAGATAAATCATTGATTTACACTTACACACGCACGCACGCACGCACTCACGCAAGCAAGCACGCACGCACGCACGCACGCGCACACACACACACACACACACACACACACACACACACACACACACACACACACACACACAATTATGTGGTTTAGTGTTTACTATGATCGAGTGGAGGGTTTAGTCCTTTACTCTCTTTATTCAGAGAAGACTAGTGCTTCTTCTCTGTTGTTTCTTATAGGAAAACAAAAACATATTTTTAGCACAGAGGTACATCAAGGTTTTCTGGAACGCTAGGATTGGCAATATCGCAGTCCGGGAGGCACGCGACAGGCGGAGCGCCGAGCGCTGACGGGAAATTAACTGCATTATACTCGTAGGTAGTACACTCTACTACACTCGTCAATGTAACATAATAATATGTACCTTAGGTGCATTAAGACAGTAATTTTAGGACAGTTTGATGGATTATTTTATCTTTAAGGGACTCCATGCTAATACTGGCGCCAGCAATTGAAAAAAAAAACATATTTTTGGAAAAAACGTCAGACTAATTATCTCTCTATCATGTTAATAGTGAATTTAGGCACAAAACCATTCGTTTAAAAAAAGTCATCTAGGCTGTTTTGGCATTAATGCTGTCTAGTACTAGGCCCGTGATCCTAGGTTCTCTGGGCACTAATAATCACTATTAACATTATTTAGAGAATGAAATGACACTCTTTAGAAAAATTATCTGTAATATTTTTTCTAGTGTTACTGCATGGAGCCCCTTAATCGCCTAGACCAGGGATGGAGAACCAATGGCACGAGTGCCATTGGCGGCACGTGACGAAATAATTCGTGTACGCTACGTCAATTATATTAATTTATCAAAATTTGGTTACTCTGAAACTGAAGAGATTGAACTTTTGAAATATTTTTTTTTACAAAAGTCTTCAAGCTGCGTGTGGTGTAGTTTTTATTAACATTTATTTACATCTGGCACATCATGGGCCCATTTCTTTTTTATTTTTACAAGAAATGCACATACTCCAGTAAAGGTTTCCCATCCCTGGCCTAGTCCATCGGTGGCTTTACGATAGTTAAAGACAAAAGACATTAACGACCTTTTTTAAGTCAATGCGAATAAATCAGTAGTTAAAAATTGTTTCAGCATGAAGAGAGGAATTTATTTTATTATCTACGTTATGACTTATGAGACGTTATAAAAAATTATCTACGTTAGTTTCTTAATACATATTATATACAAATTTGCTGATTGTCAGTTAATTTTTAAGGCTGCTGTTACGTTTGGCATGCTGTCTCGCTCGTAAAATCTAACATTTTTAGTGATTGTACAAAAAATTCTATACCTTGATGCATGTGGTCTGAGGCTTTGCTAGATAATGAATTTACGGACATTTAAATATGTTTTACGCTAAATACGCTAGTGGCATTTTTCCGAGCGGTTCCTTGCTTCGCAAGGCACGTTAAGCTGTTGGTGCCGGCTGCCGTCGATAGATGGCAGTCGTTAAGCCAAGTCAGAGGCCTTAGGGCGGCTTGACAACTTCTGACAGTAGACGAGCCACTAGTCTACAAGCCTCCACCAATCCGGACTTGGCCCCCGTGGTGGAGTATGGCCTATACCTTCCTCAGGGAAGAGACCCGTGCCCCTCGGTGGGGACATAATGGGTTGATGATGATGAAATATGTTTTTGTTTTCCTATATTTCGTTTTAAACTTATTGATTTTATTTGATATACTTATTTAAACAAATAATAACATCCATACTACACAGTCACATGTCCTGGTCCCACACTAAGATACCACCTTGTGCTATGGTAAGACAGAGACATCACAAAAATGGAATTACACCCAGGCTGAGGCCACTTGCACTTGTACAAATCGGGTACAGCGGCCTCAAGCGGGAATCGAACCCACGACCTCAGTTTTGGTAGTGAAGCGTGTTGCCGCTAGAGTAACGACGCAGTATTTACATTTACTAAGTATATTATGTGCAGACTGTACGAGCGATGCGGAAAAGTTACCTGGCCGTGTCTAGCTGTTTATAGGTCACCGGCTATCGGTTGATAGGCAATATCTAAAGCGTTGGAAAACATACATAAATAAACTTACGCCTGTGTGCCGGAGAGGTAGGCAGAGACCAGCGGCTGCCCCTTGTCACGATCGTGACGAACGTCTTCCGCTTCAACAACATTCATTAGTTGCTGGTTTCGAATACTTTTTATCTTGCCCTTCGCTAATAAATCCCCTATTTCGTTCGACGTGTGACCGCCTAGGCCCTTACCGGCACTACCAAACACATTCGCTCGATATATTTATTTCTTCCTTCAACCTCTCAATATGCCGAACCAACGCAACATCCCTTTCTCATTTCTAGTCACTCACAACATTCTTTTTCAGTCCACAACGTTCTCTAATCACTTTTGCGTATCCTGTAATTCAACTTCCCAAGGATTTCACATCTACATCGACACTAGAATACCGGCAACGTGTTGACCTATTTAAAAGTTCATAATGAAGCTCGTTATGGCTCGCCACATCTCAATCAGAAAGCAATATCGGACCCACTCAGACCACTTACCCTCTGGCGAGGCAATTACGACCTTTCGCATAGGTCTATCTTCTAAGAACTATAGTAAATGGGGGATTTTACGATGGGTTTCAAAGTAGAAAGGTCGCGGATGCCGAATCCGACGTTTTCGTAATACGGACTAGATCAGGAGCTCTATTTTTGAATCACTCGTATCGCGTCGAGCGCTCGATTTCTACTGATTTTCGTTCGACATCTCGAACATGTCGAACGAAAATCAGTAGAAATCGAGCGCTCGATGCGATACGAGAGATTCAAAAATAGAGCTCCAGGTCTTACACATATTTGAATGAATAAAAAGTATCGAAACAAAGGACGAAAAAAAAATTCATTTTCATTAGTGCGGAAGGAGAATGGGTGATTCTTATCTACACTATTAGAAGTAGGGCAGGATCAGGGCAGCATTTCATTGAACTACAATTCATGGTTTACTATGACAATTCCACCCACAAGATTAAGAAAGGCATCTATGTAATGAGATGATTTATATATAGCGTCCAGTGGCACCTTCACTCACACTAGATGGGTGAAGGGACCATTCGGACGCTGCAGTGCCTAAAACTACTGCATTGTGTTTTAGATGGGGCAGGCTTGCCCAGCTTAGTCGGCCTCGCCCACAGGAAAGACAAGTCAATACGTGGGGAGCCAACCAAGCCGCGGGTTTCCTCACAGATCAATAAGCAGGAAGACTAATTAATTATACTTATCGGCTACGCAATGTACAGTCGACAGTACGTCGACCATTTTGACCAGTTTAATCAGTTACGTTAAGGACGACTTTGCAACGCAAACGTGAAGGTTATCGAATTTTCATAATAAACTATGAGTTGTAGTTTAATTAAACTTGGCGTTGCTCAGCATATTCAAATACTATTATTTATTATAACTACGGGGTGTTGCATAAAGGACCGTTAGAACTTAATTGCACTCATGTTGGCATCCCCAACAAATTATTGTGCCACTTTTTTGATATGGCAACAAAAATACCTTCTTCTGTCACCGAACCTTCTCGCAACGTGTATCTCTGTGCATTAAGAAAATAAAAAAGTGTCTTCAATTGCGACCGGGCGTTTCTTCTCCTCAACTTCTACCAGCAACAAGGGCAGCCGCCCACAAATATAAAACTCTTGTCATGGACCAACACTGAAATCGTGGAGAAAATCACTTACATTTTTATATTTGCCTAAAAACCCTTAAAACAGCTGTTTCATACAGCTGTTTTTAGGGTTTCGTCCCCGAAGGGTGCCAAACGGGACCATATTACTAAGTCTTCACTGTCCGTCTGTCTGTCACCAGGCTGTATCTCATGAACCGTGATAGCTAGGCAGTTGAAATTTTCACAGATTATGTGGCTGTTGCCGCTATAACAACAAATACTAAAAACAGAATAAAATAAATATTTAAGGGGGGCTCCCATGCAACAAACCTAATTTTTTTTGCCGTTTTTTGCTCGATATTAATAACGGCAACAGGTAGACGCTTGAAATATTCACAGAATATTTAGTTCTATATTCGCTTCAAAAATAAATAATTAAATTAAAATAAATCCCATACAATAGACGTGACTTTTTGCCGTTTTTTCTCGATCTTTGTGTCTAATGTTGTTGTGTTGTGCGCGAGTCCGACTCGCACTTGGCCGGTTTTTTTAATTTGTTTTTGCGAGTTCCTGTTACATTATGACCTTGAAAAGAACAATTAAAAACAATTGTTATGGTGGCCCGATCGGGTCATTTAGAATTCTACAGATTACGTTCTACCAAATCTTTCTGCACCACTAAGCTCTGTGTAATAAAATTTTAATTTAATTTCTATTCTGCAATCGAGAGCTTGACAATGATTTGTAAAATATTTCCATAACTTGACGCAAAAGTTTTTTTTACATGTCAGCATAACCGCTTTGCATAGGTGCACATTGCAAAATACCTTTGAAATACTTTTCCTGGTCGTTAGACTTAGGAATTTACCATGAGAATTTACCATGTCTCCCGTCCAGCCGTAATAACCATACCTATCATAGCACAGGTAATAATTAAAGAAAGGGACTGAGTAACTATTTGCCTCTCGCTCACACAAAATCGACGACAATATTGTATGAGCGAGAGGCAAATAGTAGTCCAGTCCCTTTCTTTAATTAACAGTGTTATCTACTATACTGCCAGTCATAGTCATAGCAGGCCCTCGATTCTGTTAAGTGAATAATAGTACAGTCAACAGCGGGTCAACCTTTACATTTTTGTTGCAAAGTTGGATGTGCTTGTGCTAACTACTGTACAATGAATGACTGATTTACGGTGGGATCAAGTGACACGTTTTTAGGGTTCCGTAGTTGACAAGGAACTCTTATAGTTTCGTCATGTCCGTCCGTCTGTCTGTCCGTCCGTACGTCCGTCTGTCCGCGGCTTAGCACAGAGACAATAAGTACTCGTATTAGAGAGCTGAAATTTGACATAGACATGCATATTTATTACACCGACAAAACAGTAGAATAAAATTTACAAAAACATCTTTTTTTAGGGTACATCCCCTACACCTAAATTAGGAATGCATTTTTTTTTTCTCGCCTACACCAAACCACACCCCACAGAGTGTGGGGTATCGTTGGATGGATCGTTTAAACATATTATGGGTGTAGACAGACAAGTTTTCGATTTAGGGTTCCGTTTGCTAAATATTAAGCTTTAAAGCGCTAATTTTTGTCAGAGTAATTTTTGTCAGTCCCCCCCCTTGTTTTCTAGGTTACGTACGTTTGTGAAGTTATAGTAGCAATTCCATTCGCTGACGATGAAGTAAAACATCGTAAGGAAACCCTAGTATAGAGGTCTTTACATACCTTAGCGCTTTCTACGCACAATGGCCCAACTATGTAAGTGCGGAAATCGGAAAAGGTGTATCTAGAACTAGTGCCTTGGACATAAATACATATTTCGAAATATTTTGTTTGATATAACGGTAGAAAAACCCACTCCTGCTACCTGAGGGCATCATGAAGGCGTGAAGCTACCGGTGGTTCCTAAAATAACTTTTCCATGGCCCGACCGCATTGTTTTCCACATAAGGAAGTAGGAATGTCCCCTGATCTGCCCCCACCCAGTCCTGCCACCCGACGTACCCGCGGTTTGAGCCAGGATTTTTATACAACAATGTGGAAACCTGTAAAAAGTCTGCCGAGTCGTATTCGGCTTACTCTTGGGTTCGTGTTCCCGAAAGAAATCATTGAGATACGGTTCAATTATTCATTCTGAATCAAGGACAAGGAACGGCTCTTTTAACCATTACAATGGTGGTCAAGCCGAAATAGCGCCTGCACCTAGAGTGCCCATAAAATACCCTGAAAAATTCTTGTTTGTTTTTGTTCTTGTTTTCCAGTATTGAAAGGAAAGTAAAAAAACACATCACAAGAATGCAGAAAACGCACACTTAAATGTTTTTGTTACCTTTGGTGTCACCATACTTCTCGGTTTGGACTCTGGACTCTAAACGAATGTTGCTAAGCCACGCCTAATATTTCAAGAAATAAATTAATAATTTGTTTATTGAATAAGCAACGGTTATGGATATCATCATACCATAACTATTCAGCTACTGAGGAGGCAACGCCTGCTCCTTTGAGATAGCGATGATTTTAGCTTACGCATGTATGTCCTTCTAGAGCAAAACTTCTGCCAGTATTTTAGTCTTTCTTTGTGAAGGCTGCTCCCAAGTCACCGTCTAATCTTGCGGCAGCACGCGCCTCTGAAGCTTTTGTCTCCGCCTAGATGCGGAAAAACGGAGCGCTGCTTTTTCAAAAGGCAGACAGAGCTGTTGGTTTACCTAAGTATGTGAGTCGCGGAAAATTTTTCGGCGCAAATCTTTCTGTTAGTAGAGCTAATGGCGGCAACAGAGTGGGATTAACTTTAGAAAAGGAAGAGATTGTTTTGGCAGTGTTGATATCCTCTTCATCATTCTATGAAATAGAAATACATTCTACAGTTGATACTGCGACGGACTAAACCCTTGATGCAGTTGTTTTGACCAACCGACTTCATAACTCTTTTGGAATTAATCAAGTCACCAAACTCTATCAAGTCTACTCGTAAACTGTTATGTCTTGTAAAAATACCTACTTCCATGTGTAAGGGCTCTCACACATAAACACAATACGACGTCACGTCGTGCTACGATGCGTTATTTGGCTTTAATTTGACTTAAATTAGTGTAACGAATCGCGAATATCTAGTCAACTCATAACTCATCGTGAGTTATTTAACTCAGAGCTCAATATTGGTTCAAAATTTCGCTCAAATTAAAGCCAAATTAGGGCGTCGCAGCACGACACGACGTCGTATCGTGTTTATGTGTGAGAGTCCTGAGGTATTTTATAGAGAACATCTCGATAAGCAAGACAACCTTTTGTTCTGACCGGTAACAGGCTAACAGGTACTTTGTTTCAGATATTGCTACCTACGTATCTCTAGTAATACTTTAGAGATAATGTCATTTCGCGAACGGCGCGGCTTGTTAGCATGCTATCAGCGCCGCTGAATCTTCGTGTACCAAAACTATCTTCGATCGAAGGCCCGTGATGAAATGTTTTGATTTCAATTCAGTGCAAGCAAGCAGCCCCCACAAGGGAGATACAGAAGCGCTTCATTATTCAGTCTAATTGTCGCATTACGTAGCGTGCGACACAGGCAACCCATATCCACAGTATACATTCGTATATATCCAGTTGGTTGCTTCCAGTGGTGGTCAGTCAGAGAGCAAGGAGAATGGAAACGTTTGTCCGGCTATAGGTTATGTGACTATTGGACAAACAGAAACCTGGTGCTTTTTCTACTTTCGTGCATTTAGCTGCAGTGGTTTTTACCGAAACTGACATTCTTTTTATTTTAAGCGGAAGCCAACCAGCCCTTACAAGACTTTTAGACGCGACGTAATCTTAGCTATCTCGTGTCCAATCGTACTCTGGCGTCGTATTTCTGTTAGTATTTTAGTGTTGTGTAGGTTCCCAAGGGGCAGGCATGCCTCCGTGCCTCGGTGCCTCGTTTGATTCACGTGAGAAGCGCTTTGTTGTACGAGCTCGTACGTTTTCGATCCTAATCAGTGTAGCACATACAGTTGTTACGCATTGCTGGATTGTTTTGTTGCGGGCTTTTTCAACCAGTGCGTAAGGTTGCAATGATGTTTCGATGACTTATCGTCCGCGGCAGAAGTTCTTTTGTCTTACTTTTTGTCGTTTTTGTCGGGACTTACCGCCGGTTTCTGAATAGAAAATTTCACTAAGTAAATACTTAGGGATCTGTTTTTTTTTAGAAAACTAAAGAGACATAACGATACTTAAATAGAGAGGCAGTGAGGAAAGGAGGGGGGAAGGAAGGAAGAAAGAAACACATTCATCTCTTACAGCGATAAGCTCGCCTTTGTACATGTAGGTATATATATATATGATGTCCTGTCAAAAGTCTCGTGTGCAATAAACTATAAAACTTAATTTATATGTAAATAGTTAATTATTTATTTTGTTTTGACCGACACAAATATTCAACTGCTTTGGTCAAATCAAAATAAGCATGACAAACAATGATTCTTATTTTCTTGACTCAATACGACCTACAAACTGAGATTTGGCTTCCGCAGTTCAATTAAACTTTAATCTACACTGAGTCAATCAAAATAAACATGACTTAAAAGAATAACTTCTTTTTTTCTTATCTCAATACGACCTGGTACCTTCAGTTAAACTTCTCTACACTAGAAGCGCTATCTCACACGATCTTACGTCAAGTCTATTAGGTTCCTGAATTCCTCGAGGTTCCTATAATTTTAGAATGTGTATGAACCTATTGCTAGTTCCTCTGTTTATTCACCAAAACATATTTCCTAACGTTTTCAAAGTAAATCAAAGCACACTGCCCCCGCCCATGTAATTACGTTATTAATTTAACGTGGCAGGAAAGCCTCTCGACCGAACCGAGTTACCATATTGAGCATTATAAACAACAATTCCGTTTGACAGACTGAACAATTCGCCTGGAGCATCAATATGTACACTTAGGTACATTGTGATAAAGTAAACCGTTTTCAAACCAAATTCTGCTTAAAACTGCGAATTCTATTATTTTTCGTTTCAGGATGACTATTTTACTGCTGGTTTCGATTTTCGTGAAATTATTATTTTTATTTTGATTTTATTTTGATTTTATTTTGACGACCTCGTGGCGCAGCGGTAGTGCATCTGCATACCATGCGAGAGGTCCCGGGTTCGAATCCCGGCTGGGGACAAAAAAAAAAAAACCCCAGGTCTTGGATGTTTACATGTTTGTGCTGTTGTTGTTTCTGGTTCCCACGACACAGGGTATCCTAGTGTGGGGCCAGAAGCAATGTATGTGCCTGTATGTAAATGTTTATGTTTATGTTTATTTTATTATTATTTGTTGATGAAGCGAATGACGTTTGTCAGGATCGTAGCAAGTGGCAAACCCTGGCCTCGGCCAGGGCAGCCACCCACTTCACACCTTAACGCTTGATTTCGCGAATACGTGGCTGTGACAAGTCGCTGTGCCCTGCACTGGGAATATTTAATAACTGACGCATTATCTAATGAAGATTTCATAACCCACACAACTTTATTACCAGTGAATCTCCTAAAACCATATTTCTCTATATTTCGCCTCTTGTAACATAAAACAACCGCCCACGCGATCCATTCAAAGGGACATTTCTCACAAAAGCCTGTAGGTATTCCTTTTTAATTCTAGGCCCTGAGTGCTAACTTGTCCTGCGGGTCCGCCCGCCCACGCTCAGCGGAGTCAATAAATTGTGTCTAGATTTCTTTTCTTTATTTATTTATTACTAGCTGTACCCGCGACTGCGTTCGCGTGAAATTCGGACAAAAGACATAAAATAAAGTAACCTTTATTTGCAAATTCAAGCTACATTGCATATTTTATAATTATATTTATTTTGTGCTTAGCTCATATACCTATAATGCTAAGCGTGGTGATACTTTCGTTTGTCACCATGAACCACATCCACCACTTTGCGTCAAAGCCGCACAAAGATACGGACTGTATTTTTACAATGCATTTCCTTGTTGCACATTATAATTTGTGTCCCTAGCAGGTTTTTACTGCAGCTGTGTACAGACATCACACTGGTTACAGTTTTGTAAATGTAGAGACATAGACGGCTCGATCAGTAACGGGAGCTTGCTTGACAAGTTATATTTATCTTGGCTGGGCGTGCCTTTAAGAATTGTTTTTTTAATCTCGCTAAGGAAGGTCAAAAGTGTTTTGTTTGTGAAAATGGTATTTTATTCAACAGAGCAGTTAGGATGCTCTACCTAGACGTTCCTTTGATTTTCCAGACTATATTTGGACTTCATATCAACCGAACCACGGAAGATCGAGGAAAGTTTCGTTAAATCTACTCGGTGTATGTTTGAAACAACTAGGTACAGTCAGCTATATTAAATAACTTCCACACAACACAATCACTTGACCTGGTCCTAAACTAGGATACCCTGTGCTATGGTAAGCAGAAAAAGACATCACAAACATGGAAATACTGGAAATAGACCCACCCATTTGTACAAATGTACAGCGGACCCCAATGGGAATAGAACCCGCCACCTCCGGCATGGTAATCAGACGTGATACCGCTAGGCCAACGAGGCAGTCAATGTGAGATCTCTAATTATCGTCCGCGGCTTTATTGCGAGTAACACAAAAAAAAGGTTGTAGTTGTGCGTCGCCGACTCTGTACAAATGGAAACATAAAGTCTTGTTCCGCTGAAATATTCAGAAACTCAAGGAACGATTTCGTTCAGTGTTGACCTAGCGAAAAGTTGAAAAGTCCTGTCTTAGCTAACTTTGCCTGTAGGTAACGTAGCTGACATGCTCAAGTAGACAAAAGTCTACGTAGAGTAAACTTAACTTAATATTTCCCGGGAGTCCGCGTTTTGAATAACGACGACCTCCGGCCTGTCAAACGACTTCGTCATGGCAGTCTGGAAGAAAGTCCGCCAATTGTACTGTACTTTATTATTGTTTCAGTCTCAAATGTAATTCCTCTTCTATCTATCATACATTTTCCAGTTCGTCATCATAGCCTAAGCAGCCTCTATGGGTTAAGGCCGCTGTTACGTCTAGCATCTATATCGCTCGCACATTCTAACATTTTAGTGGTTGTCGAAAAATTAGAATTTTGTTCTATGAATCGAGCGTTGGTTGGTAGAACTAGTGACCCAGAGGGGTCGGTTTCACATTGGTCGATAACCTTAACTGGACGACATCGTTGGACTAGTCTTTATACCTACAACGTCCGCACAAGGGCTATAACCTCCCTGTCCCTGACCTTGAAAATAACAATGTTTCTTTTATTTAATTTAATTTAATTTATTTATTTCATGAAACTCACAACTATCATTACAAGTAACCCTATTGCGATTTTACATAATAAATAAATGTTGGTAGCTACATTAATGATTTGTTAGCTGTTCATCCTACATGCAGATTCTATTAAAAAAATATAAAATAAATTTCGTTCAATTATCATAAAAAAAAATTTTAATAAATTTAAAAACATGTCATTAATTAAATACATGAAATGTATGGACAGATCAGTCATAAAAATTGGATTTACGTAATTTCGGATTATAACATACTCGTAGAACAAAAAGCGCATTCTTTGTTAATTCATTCATTTCATGAATATTATTATCAAGGTCAGGATTTAGGAGGTTAGGCGCGGGCCACACAGATAGGACGTGGGACGAGGATGGGGTGACGACGCGGCGTGAGCGAATGTAATTAGTATAGCTGCAGGACATAGCCCACGCAGATAACACGAGGCGAGGACGCGAACTCTATAAAACGCGTCGCGTCCGCCCCACGACCCATCTGTGTGGCCTGCGCCTTAGAATGCATTCAACTACCAGCCTGATGATATCGTATCGTTACCGTTTCATCCAATGTCAAACGGGCCATTGCAGCCACTTTTAACGTGGGATGTAAAAGGTGACTAAAAGCTTGGCTTGATATGACATGACACAGTTAAATAGTGAGCAAAGAATGCCATAGTTAACAAAGGAAAATGTTCTCTCATGTACACAGATGCAAGACTCGTCTCAACAAAAGATCTAGAGATATCTAGGGTTTGTTACACCCTGTATAGTCCACATCTTTGAAATCGCAAAACAGCGAAAACGCGAAATCTGCTGTTCTATATATTTTAATGCCGCAGTTGATGACTTAAGCATGGAACAGCTAGTATTGTTTCGCGATTCAAAAGCTTAGCTTTTTTGAGATTTGGTTACAACTTTTATTTCGTAAGCAAATACCACATTGACAGTCATTCATTTCTCGCGCGTTTGTCGCCGACAGTCGATTGGCCCCAGATAAGTCCCCCGAATTGATTCAATACAAGTGATAGCTTCCATTCAATGTCTATCAATATTATCGTTATGACTATTGTGGTAATCGTCTTTTTAATCACCAAGGCTATTAAGACCTAGTACCTCACTTTCTGTCATGCAGTGTTCAATTATAAGTCACAAATTCTGCTCATCACTTTCTTAACAATCAACCCCGGAATGCTAAGAACTTTCCCAAGTGGATTAGAGGGTTTTGTTCTTAATTGAGTCTTGTCATCGCCATAATAATTGTAAGCTTGTACACAATTGAATTGAACAAAAAACCCAGCAAAGCGTAAACATAATGGGTAACACAATGGTCCCGTAAGTTGTACCGCGTCGTTATATCTTCGGTTTTTCCCGAGGGACGGCAAAAGCTTTACGCGCAGTCCAGCCGTCTTTATTTATATGGGCCGCCTGCCGTAAAAACTTAACTAAGGACCTGCTAATTAACGGAAAAGAGATGTGAGGGTTCACTTTACGACAGCGGAACCATGAACCAGCTTATCGAGCTTCAACGCGACGGCGACGACGGATGTTTCGCCATTCGTTGATTGGCTGCCGAGCTGAATTCGCCATTTTCAGTCATTCCGCATTCACGCAACTTCATTTCAAGTTTGTTTTTTTAACTCACAACTACAGCTTCGGGCATACGATTCCAATTACAGATAGAGGTAGTGCTTGAGGTATTTATCTTGTTAATTAAAAACAACTATGTGCGCTGCTTCATTGTTTCCGGAAACATGTTATGTATTTGATTTGTGTTCTTTTCGAACAGTGAAGTTTACATAGCGTTGTTTTAGAGGAGGGGAAGTGCGTAATAAATGTCTTACGAGGGAAGGGAGACCGTTCTTAAAAATGATCCGATTTGTCCTAAGTAATTGATCAACATCGCCAAGTCATTTTAGGGCCGTGAGTAGGTTTTCTCTGTAATGATCTAAAAAAAAATAAGTTCGTGCGCATTTGTGTGACACAAAATTCCTTCCTTTGCCAAAACCATCTTTGAAATAGATTCATCCAGTAATTATGACCGTAGACTGAATTAATATAGACTAGCCAGGCGCACACATTCTGAATCTGAATTCCACACACGTTCAAAATCGATTTATCTCAATACTGACATCTTGACTGAAAAAATTTGATTCGATCATTGGGTTCCTAAGAAAAGAGTTACGCCCCTTCGTGTTGATTTTAGATTGATCGTAGATTTAACGACTATGAAATATATTCCCGTATCGGGCTAGTTGTCGTATCTCCCTGAAATAAATCCTTATTGATATTATTAAAAAATCTTCCTTGAGTTGATGTGTTTATTTCACACATATTTTACAGTACACACGGATGGAATGTGATTCTAAATTTCTCAGTGATTGTTGCTATACAAGTGACAGCATTCCGTTATTCCTAAAATTCTGGCCTGAGATTCTGGACGAACATCAGTACCATCATGTCTGATCGTTCTGCATCATTCAATCGCATTTTTCTATGTGTTTTTTCATGCGTCCGGAATGCCCTTTCCGAGTTTCGGTCTATTTCTCTTTCAGCAGTCAGAAAGCGATTCAGAAAATGTGGAGCCGGCCGTGTCCGCAATACAAATTCTCTTTATTCTTGCCTGCCTCACAATGATCGTCAAAATACGACCATAAACTTATCCAAAGGGTCGCGGTCGCATATCCAAATGGTCATGTTGTGGCATCTATCCAATATGATGGTAAGTAGGAAATTGCGAGGGCGTAAGTGACGTGGTTATTCACAATTGGGGCTTCCTGTGGGAGATAACTTGCGAATTGTAACCCTGGGAGCGATAATGAGGAGTAAATAGGTGCTTAGGTATGGGGCTTATGAGTGAGTGTATGTCATGGAGCCGACGCGACGATGGGTGGTTCGGAATTTGGACCAAACATGTTCTTCCCATCGTCCGTGTAAATAGATTGTTCCCACTCGCTATTATATAGAATCTTGTGATTACTTTTCTTGTCGTACATGGGTATAATGCTCTACAAATAACTTGAACAAATGACTTTGAGTTCGCATGGACGTATTTAGGGACCCATTGGCGGGGAGCGCAGGATGTGACTTAAACAAATGGGTAGTTTAAGAAATTGTTGCTTTTGCGTGTCCATCGCAAAGCTTAACCCGACTGCGCGGCCTTTTGTTCAATTTATTTGTCGGGCATTATACCAGTGAACGAATAATCCAGAAAATCAGCAAATAGGTATATCAAAAGCGAGTGGGAGCAATCTATTTACAAGGACGATGAGAATAACATTTTAATAAAATTCTTGAGAGCAGCTTCAAGGGAATTTTGCGGGAATTTTTAGTCTAGGGAGCAAAATTCCCTAGACTACCAATTAAAATTTTCTCGCAATTTTCATTTTCCTAAATGCAATACGCCGGAGTTTTTTTAAAGCTAGGAAGCAGGAAAAGTCATCAAGACGTCCGTTAATAAAACCTATTTGGAAATCATTGCGGATCAACGAGCTTGATAGAATACACGCGTTGAGTTCCGGCATCCCCTCGGGGACCGAAGATGAATCAAGACGAATGTAATTCGATCGCGGTACAAAATACAAAGGCTCAGAAGTACCTCCGACAAACTTCCACAACCTGTCTTGCCTGTCTTGTCTGTCTTACTTCATACACATTATTTAGAATAATTAAAAGCGTACTGTTAAATTATCAATTTAGTAAAAAACTAAATTTAACAAAACAAAACATAATATTGCCGCTTGTTTTCTGTTTCGTAGTGCAGGAAAAGGTTGCCAGCATCCTTTCATTGAAAATCGAGTACATAAAAAAATTCCCACCTCTTTTTTATAATTATTTTATATAAAACCTTTTTGAGATTTGACGTTTGTATTTTTTCTATGATCGCTGCTAAAAAACAAAAGAACGCTAGCATGGAATGAAATTCCATATGACTTTTCCCGCCGCACATTTATTAGGGAGAAATGACGAACTTTGTAACCCGTTTATGAACGAGCAATGAGACACTTTCTGAGTGGGTGTGGGCTTTTGGGAGTAAACGTGTTTTTAGTTGCGATGGAAAACATAGTGAGATAACGCGCGACTTAGTTGGTTTCGTATTGTCTTTCCTGTGGATTAACAGCTGAAAGGATATTTTTTCAAGATTTTATCTGAAATTGAAACTGAAGGTCTAGTAAGAAGTCCAATCTTATAATAAACTAAGCTCTACACATGAAGTAGGACTTCTATTCTTTGCAACTCTTGTTATGTGATCTGAATGCGATGCCAAAACGATCAAAGGTTACGATCGCGGGGAGAGACATCTGGTGCGAGGGTGCACCGATGTTTATATCTGTATTTGGCTAAATATTGTATTAGGATGCGTGAATATTTCAGTAAGTATATTACTTAAAGGTAAAATTAGGTGATTAATAAGAAAAATTAAGTGTTTTTCATTGCAAGAGACTCTACCTAAATATCTAGAAAGTATAGAAATAATTGAGCGCTGAGTTACATTGCCCAGTTAGGGAGTGGAGATGTATTGCGATACATGTATGTTTAGGTGAAATTCTGACTCGTACATCGCAAGCCCAATCTATTTATAAACCCAACCTACCGCAAGAAATACTTTCCTACTTCCAACATAACCCGAATTTTGTTGCATAAAAAAGTTTATTAAATTGAATCATCGACGATGGTATCTATCCCCGTAACCAAAGCCACTGAAATAGATACCTTCCTCCTAATTTACCTCCACCATAACCCGAACTCAGTTGCATCATTGACGATGTATCCCTGTAATCACAGAGCCACTCAAAAAATACCTTCCTACCAAAAGCCGAATTTCGTTGCAACGCCGACTATGTATCCCCGTATTGAAAGGTCCACTGAAATAAGTGCGTTCCTACCTTCAACATAGGCCTCATCTTGTTGCAGCAACCATGGAGGAGCGGGACCCGGACGAGACGGGCGGCGTGCCCGACATGACCATGATGCCGGAGATCACGGAGTCCGCCATCAACGATAACCTCAAGCGGCGCTACAGGCGGGACCTCGTCTACACGTACACCGGCTCCATACTTGTGGCTGTCAACCCGTACAAGGAACTGGGATGCTACACTACGGTGAGTGAAGAAAGTTTGGAGAAGCGAAGGACGGTTACAGTTAGGAAGATGGAATCTCTTCAAAAAGCCAGCAGTGTGTTATAGCGCTGCTGGTCTTTCGGAATAACATATGGCTGCCATCTGCCTTAATAGTAAAATCGCCAAACTATGAGTCAGGTCTAATTTAGATAGAGATAGATATAGAGACACTTTATTGGACAACCAGAAAAAAAAACTAAGGCACATGAGAGATTTTAACTGACGCACTTGGGGACAGGGTAATCCTAAGCAAACAAAAATTAAGATCAGACTTAAAGGTTGCCTGGAAAAGATCACTTTTAGTGATTAGGGCTGCCGTCTGTACTTTTAGGTTAAGAAATACCTGTGTAATTTCGTTATTTTTGTGCAATAAAGTGTTCTCTAACTATCCATCAGTTCTGGCTGAGATTCGGTAAGTACTGAACCATGTCTGGTCTAGACCAAACATAGGAAAATAGAACATTATACTAGAATAATTATACGCCCCGAAACACAACCGACCAAAAGGATCCCATGACGCTAGCAGCGTGCCACTACAGCATGGCTAGGGAAATTGGAATGAAATGTTGGCCCCAAACCCCCAAAGTCACTCCCGAAGAAGTAATGGGTTTAATGTTTTCATTGAGAAGTTTGTTAGAGGCCGCCATCGGCCCTTGAAAAGTACTAGGCAGCCTAGAATTCATACACGAGCTATTAAATTTTATTCTTAATCTCACATAACTGGGTTCCACGCGACGGATATCGCAAACGTGGCCGACTCAAGCGGAGATGGCGGGACGACCTCACGACCTTTCTACCGGGTTGGCAGGAGGTGGCCATGAACGGGGAGAAGTGGACAGCTAAAGGGGAGGCCTTTGCCCAGCAGTGGCACACAACCAAAAAAAAAACTCACCACCCTTATGCCCTTGATCGGCAGAAGACCGACGACAGCCAAAAATTTTTTTGTCATAGTGCTATGCTGAGGTCACATCATAAATGTAGCACTATGACTCAAAACTTTTTGGTGATCGGGTGATGATGACGTATTTTTGTTTTCAGGATCACATGAAAGAATACAGAGGCAAGGCGTTCGGTACACTACCGCCTCACGTCTTCGCGCTTGCAGAATGTGCTTATAGTTCTTTGCGAGTAAGTGAAGCAAGGGTGAACCTTATTATAATGCGCATTAATTATGTAAGTCGAAAGCTTTCCTACGTACTGTCATAATACCTAACTACCCAAAACATATTTTTGTAAAATTTGCCCAAGATGACAATGCACTGTTCAACCAAGTAACGTGCAAAGGTACCTTTAAATAGTGATTGGCGAATAAGACCTGCCTATTTCGTAACAGAAGTTCCTCAATCATTCACCAGCGAAATTGGTCAATGCCTAACTAGAATTCCACTCCCTTATCCCTAAACTCAAAGGACCAATATGGCATTATTAGACCTCGCAAGCTCTCTGTTCACAAGCAAGGGAAAGCTCTTCCAAAATTCTGTTCCACATTATTTATCTGGTCGATGACCGAAAGAAACTCAACCGTAAAGGCTCTCGACTAAACTCGCTTGTCGTCTGCTGATCAAAGACCCAGAACTAAGAAAATTTAAAAATAAATTATAGATATTATTAATAGAAAAATGTTATTATAGTATTAACGACTTTCTGTGTGATAAAAAAGTTTAATTCAATTAAATCGTAAAAGTAATAGGTAATTTTAGTTATTACGTGACATTTTAATAATTGTTTGCCTCTCTTGGACTTGTGATATTATTGAAATTAACTTATTGCATGCCTGCATGAATACTCATACGCCCACAATGGGTAGAACATGGAAAGAACTTTACTACATTTAATACCTTTTATACTTGTACCTATGTTCATGAATAAATAATTCTGATTCCGATTCTGATTCATCAGAACGGCGAGAAGAACCAGTCTGTGGTGATATCGGGTGAGAGCGGCGCCGGCAAGACGGAGACCACGAAACTGATTCTGCAGTACCTCTGCGCGGCCGGTGGACAGGAGACATGGGCCGAGCAGCAGATACTTGAGGCCAACACGGTGTTGGAGGCTTTTGGTAAGGGAGTTTAAGGTGTTTTGGTGTAATGAAAGAGTCTGTGTATGGTTGCACCGTGTATCGTCGTTCATATTGCAAAATGTCACATGTCAAAAAAATACGATTTTTGTTCTTTCATCGAAATTGTGTAGAAAAATGATTCTGTCACACGTGCAATATTTCGTAATCCTCGATCTGATTAGCTGTGTAGACTATTACGACTTAATTTTTTTGTAATTTACTAATTTTCATATTATTTCGATGAAAGAACAAATGGATTTCCTAACCATGAAGGGTTTTGCCATAATCACCACGCTTGGCAGGCGGGGTGGCGATCGCAGTATGCGGTTGGAATCTCAGGACGGCGCTGCTGCCCGTCTCCTGGTAATTGATTTCCTTAGTCGCCTTCTACGACATCCACGGAAGGACATAGAGTGTCGCTATTCTTAATCCGGCGCCACGCGGAACTCGTCGTTTATACACCAGCACACATTTAAAGAAACCGTTTGTTGCGTGAAATTCACTATAGAAGAAATATGTACGCCTTGCTGTCACAGCGTTTGCGGGAAGAAGAACGATCGACCGAGTCACAGAGCGAGTTGAACAAAGACAAGCCAAGTGCGAGTCGGGCTCGCGCACGAAGGGTTCCGTAATTATCTACACAACATTTGAATATTTCAAGCGTCTACCTGTTGCAGTTATTAATATCGAGCAAAAAACAGCAAAAAAATCACATTTGTTTTTTGGGAGCCCCCCTTAAATATTTATTTTATTCTGTTTTTAGTATTTGTTGTTATAGCGGCAACATATTATATACATTATCTGTTAAAATTTCGATTGTCTAGCTATCACGGTTCATGAGATACAGCCTGGTGACAGACAGACAGACGGACAGTGGAGTCTTATTAATAGGGTCCCTTACCCTTTGGGTATTGAACGGAAAAAAATTAATAAATCGGTCAATCATGGAAGTGTGCACACGCGCTAGTCGCAGTTTGCGGAGAGTGTGCATGCATCCTGAGTGCGGCTGTATTTAAATTGTCGCCACAGGACTTTCGAACTAAAGGTTACATCGCACCTGCGCCGTGCGGGCGGTACGATTTCAATCTAAAATAATCCTTAAATTCCTACTAGTTAGAGACTACAATACGAGTGCGAAAAAAAGCTCGGCCCCGTGACGGTGACGCGGCGTCTCCGTGGTCGCCGAGCTTCACCGGGTAGTCTCTAACCTTGTAGGTTTAAGGATTATTCTAGATTGAAATAGTGCCGCCGGCACGTCGCCGGCCCTTTAGGACTAGCTTTAACCTCACAATTTCTTCACGTGTTTCAAACTAGGTTGCCCTGTTATAAGTAACCATACAAGGACATTAAAAGCAAGGATAAACACACAATGTAAAGAAGACTGTAAGCGTAAACAAACATCGAGCTACGCGTGTTATATATCGACAGCTGTGCTGTGTCTATCTGAATTCCTAAATATATGGTAATTATATTTCATCCCATATCTACTGTATGGAATATTTCATAGAGGAAAATCATCACATATTTATTCATTTCAATGAAATATTCGCACTAACAAACATTATATTTTTATCGACAACATTTTCCTCGTTCCTTAGGGAAAATATCACATTTTACTGGAATACCTACTGGTCCAAATAAAGCTAAAAGTCGACACAGTAGGCGGGTGAAATATACTTATTGCTTTTTCTCTTCGTCAATAAAGGTCCACTTAATCCTCTCAACGAGCCCATAGCCCTTAAAAAAATGCGTATATTCTGAAATTAAATGAATTTACGGTTTCTTTAAATTCTTATGAAAAAACACTCCTCAAACGCAGTTTAAATGGACTGTCTACAATTTAAGGTGTATTTTAAGTAACGGTAATTTTTTTAAATAAGACTGTAACGATCTACTTGACCAACACCCGGCAGCTTTGTTCAAAAATGTTAAATACATTAGAACAAACACTTAGGTATTCTGTGGCCTACAGAAACAGAATGAGACCAAAATGTTTTAGAAGCTCCAGCTAGACTCTATAAGGTATGTTGAAATGCTAGGGCTACAAATCACTTTAAGATACTCGTAAATATGTTTTAGTGACCTCAATCCGAAAACCAGTCCGCCCGAAAGCCAAACGCCCTTTGAACGCGATTTTACACACTAAATACCAATCCAAAATTGTTTATTTGTTTAATATAGGTGGATATAGAAGTTGGTAAATACTTCCTGAGATTCCAACCGCATACTGCGATAGCCGCCAACCCGCCTGCCAAGCGTGGCGATTATGTCAAAATTACTCAGGGTTAGGAAAACCGTGAGGGAGGCCTATGTCCAGCAGTGGGCGTCAAATGGCTGATGATGATGAGGATGATGAAATACATTCATTTTCCCGTACATTCTGCTAATTATGCTAATTCTGCTAAAAAGCTTACAAATATTTTCATTACCTATAATCTAACATGCAATAGGTCTTTATGTCTAAAGAAATCAAAAGTCACAATCAAAGTCTGTTTTCTCGTAGTCAACGTCATTAGACATTTTTATTAGAACTGTCCTATCGTAGGCAAACAGTACCTGTTGGTGTACATTATTTGGCATGTCGTTTATGTACAGTAAAAACAAAACACTAAACTGTTCGCTGATTTTAACACTAGGTGGCGCTGGTGGTATTCTTTATCGCGGTGTGGTATACTCTATCCGTATTGTAACTAGTGTTTCTATCAACGGTTTGTTTGCATCTGGGAAAACGCTGAATCAAATGAAATTTACACGCTCCTATAAAATGTAAACCACCCCACAGGCAACGCCAAGACAGTGCGCAACGACAACTCGTCACGCTTCGGCAAGTTCGTGGAAGTGCGACTGGACCACCGCGGGGGCATCCGCGGCGCTGTACTGCGGGACTTCTTGCTGGAGAGAGCACGAATTACTGGCCCTGCGCCTAGGGAGACCAATTACCATGTGTTCTACCAGCTTCTGGAAGGTGCTAAGGTGAGTAACGATATCTGTGTTAGTGGTCTACCCTTACACTGAAGAGAGAACAAGGACATAGAAGTACGACAGAACCATCTTGGAGGCGTCCGCGACGCTGAGGAGAGCATGAGTTACTGGACCTGTGCCTGGGGAGGCCAATTACCATGACATGGTAATTATAACACATTGTGTTCTATCACCTTCTGAAAGGTGTTAAAGCAAACAGCGCCGTCTAAAGTAGTCATAGAGCGTATCGTACAGGATACTTGCGTAAGAGCCGAGCCATATCACCGAGTACACACCTAAAGAGGCGAACTACCACGAGTTCTACCAGCTTCTAAAAAGTGTTTAGTAAGGTAATTAGCTCTAATGTCATTAGTCTACCTGTACACTGTGATAAGGGAGCAAACGTGTGGAAGTGCGACTGGACTACCGCGGTGGCTTCAATGGCGCTGTACTTCGAGACTTTCCACTGGAGCTAGCTAGCATCACACGACAGCACGACAGGTGCCCAGAGATATCAACTATCTTGTTCTAGAAGATGCCGCGATTATCAGCGCCCTCTATGTGAGTGTTAAACCTGTATATTTTGCCAGGATAAACAACGCACTCCATGGAAGTGATCCAGCTGTGGGAAGGTGCTAAGGTAAGCAGCGCTCTCCATGCATAACCATGGCTAATACAAATGCGTAGATCACATCTCCAAGCTGATATGGAGCTTTTCCGTTAAAAACTTCTCTAATTTTTACTTTCCCAAAACTAAACTCAGCTCTCTTCCGCAGCACAACGCAGAACTCCGCTCAACCCTCCGGCTCCGGGACGACGTCCAGTACAAGTACCTCCGACTGGACGACGCGGAGGCGGGGCGGGGGCGCGGGGGGGAGGGCAAGTTGGAGGCGCTACAGTTGGCGCTCACAGTGCTACAAGTCCCGCCGCATATGTGCGAGGGATTGTTCCAAGTGTTGGCTGCTGTGCTATGGCTTGGCAACGTGCAGTTTCAGGTAATACTTTAGTCAGCAGACAGTAACTTTACACCCAATATTAAGGCGGCTCCTCGAGAAGCAATTCCCATACAAACGTAGTATGGTTTTTATTTACAAACGGCATGCCGGATCGCAATGAAACTTTGCCAATACGCTTAGAGGACACAAATCGAGGATAGGTCGTGCTTACAATTGGAAATATACTTATCAAAAACAAGTCATAGCCTTGAGAATAGTTTCTATGCCTTATGTATGAGGCTGTAATTTCTGTTTATTCTGTTATTCTCCGTTGTGAGAACGAAACCTTGGTTTGTGTCCTCTAAATATATGGGTAAAGTGTCAATGAGATCCAGCATTTTGTGTGTGAATTAAAACCAAACTAATTTTGTATAGGAGTTGCTCCTTAAGATATGAATTTTCTGTGTGTTATCCGCATCCCCTTATCGTAACCCCAGAATCTGTACAATCTAACATTTCTATGCAGTGATTGTAAAAAGAAACTAATAAGTACTTTGCCCAATGTGGTCTGCGGAATAACGAGACAGCATACCAGACGAGCGTTGGTAGCCTAGTGGGTAGAACATCGGACTCGGAAGCGAGAGACCCAGGTTCGATCCCAAGTGCGGGCATGTACCTATGACTTGGTTTTCTAAGTAAGTACATATACATTGTGAAGTTATAGTAGCAATAACACACGCTAACGGTGAAGGAAAACATCGTGAGGAAACCTGAGTATCTGAGCTATTCACATACCTCAGCGCTTGAAATCGCCAATCCGCGGTGGGCGCGCGTGGTGATTAAGCCCATACTCTCTCCTTGAGAGAAGGCCTGTGCCCTACAGTGGGACGCATATAGGCTGATTATGCTATTATGCATGCCAGACGTAACAGCAGACTTGATGAAAATCCGCCCCTGACTCACACTAGAAATACTGAAATAACGTTTATGCAGGACGTGGACGGCGAACGCAGCGCCCTGGCGCCCGAAGACGCGGAGGCCGTGGAGGCGGTGGCCAGCCTGCTGGGGCTGGCGCCACCCACCGCGCGCCGCGTGCTGCTGGAGCGGCAGATCAACGTGCGCGGCAACGTCACCGACATCCCGCTGCGGCTGCCCGAGGTATGACTGCTTAATAGCCCAGTTATACCAGCCAACTTTTTAAGGCTTCTCACCCAAGGATGCTGAGGCTGAAGAGGCGGTGGTCCGCCTGCTGGGGCTGGCACCGCGTGTTGCTGGAGTGGTCGATCCACGCGCGCGGCCCGAAGTACGACTCCACATTAGTCAAGTAATACCGGCCAGCTTCCTTAGATAGATAGTTAGATAACACTTTATTGCACACCAGTAATGTGCTTATATTCACGCAAAACGCTAGTAGCGTCTTTCCTGCGCACGCGAGTGTACGACGAACTACCGTGATGTCAACGGGCCTATTGGCGCCCGACGTGGGTCTCATTCTACTTGAACCACGTTGGGTGCCAAAATCCTCTTTCTGTTGAAGTTCCAAATGATGATTCATTCATAGATGGTTTGGATCTTGTCCCCCGCAACTAAAAGATCCCTTTTCCCTGTTTTGCGCTACCTACCTCTTATCGCTTATCTGGAGCTCGCGCACCCTGGATGACAGGAGTCACGCGTTTTGTGGCGCTAAAATATCATGATTTGACAGTTAATGTACCTCAAAGTCGCAACTTTTGACATTTAAAACACGCGACAAGCGTCGTCGTACTACCCCTGCATGTCCATCTTCATGAGTACTTCCGACCAGCCAACGCCCAACCAGTGCTAAGCTTTTGATAACGGCTACCGACTCGAGACCAGCACATGCTGAGTCCCGTTAGTATTTGCCACACTTGGAAATCGTTGCACTCTTGTACACTCCATGTTCTATGTATTTAATTCTTCTTCGGGTCTTCCTTTTGCGGTATACGAAACTTTGCTTTTTCAGTTTTGATTTAAATTATGGGTTTCCCTTCTTCAATTAAAAGCATTTCACGACGTTTCTACGTTGAATTTCCATGAAAAAACCGAAAATAAGCAACACTTAGAAGACAAAACAAATATTGTCGGGGCAAATCTCAGTGGCGCCATCTGGAAACAGTTTCGTGTTGCCATCCCCATTGTTACAAATACAAAATCGTTTATTTGTGGAATATAGGTGGATATATAAGTTGTTAAACACGTTTATGTACTCTACATTCTGCTAAAAAGCATACAATAAGTACTATGTTAAATTTATAAGAAATCAAAGAGTCACATTCAAAGTCATCATGCATAGGTAAGTTAAAGTGGCTCAACAGTTATTTGCAGAATTCTTTGTCATTTAATAGTCAACAATAGAATAATAACATTTTTCAGTCAGAATCGATTTTAGCTTCAATTTAAAATTATTAATGTCAAGGTTTTTAATATCATTCGGAATTTTATTATAAATCTTTGGTGCTGGTCCAATTACACTTTTACTTAGTAGGGCTGTTTTTAAAGTAACATTTTGAAGCCTATGAAGATTTGTAAACAATGTTGGGTTCGTTTTTACAAATAAAGCAACTTCAAAAATATACATACAGGGAAATGTTAGCAACCTCATTTCCTTAAAATATGGTTTACATTGTGTCTGTCGACTTTAATTTGCACATAGCTCTAATACATCTCTTTTGAGATTTAAATAAAATTTCTCCCCGGGCAGGCGCGCGAGAACCGGCACGCGATGGCGCGCGCCCTGTACGCGCGCACGTTCGCGTGGCTCGTCCGGCACGTGAACAGCTGCTCGGCGCCCGGCCGCGCCGCGCCGCGCGCGCTCGGCGTGCTCGACATCTTCGGCTTCGAGAACTTCGCCAGCAACTCGCTCGAGCAGCTCTGCATCAACTACGCCAACGAGAAGCTGCACATGTTCTTCAACAACTACGTGTTCGCGCTCGAGCAGGAGATTGTGAGTGCTTTTTTGGAGCTGGATATTTTCTTTAATTTACGTGTTTGCCATAGGTAAAAGTGTGAGCCTTTCTAAGTATTCTCTGCAGCGAAATGCAGTTCGCCTCACGAGAAACTCAGCGAGAATGAAGGAAGACTGCGTGTGTTAACCACTACTTGTGACAGGCAAACTGCAAAAACTGTTTGCTGTTTGTCTTTGTTACCTAGACTACCTGGATATTTAACACCGCAAAAAATGAGTCAGCTAAATGTATTGCCAAAAATCGTTTCCCAAAGTATTACTTCCCAAACTATTTTCCGCAAATTATCACTTGGCAAAAAAACATTTCTCAAAACAACTTAAAGCAAATAAACAGTTAGCAAAAGTTATTATGGCAAGTTATTGTTTACCAAATAAATACTTGGTCAATATTTGCTTGGCTTGGAAATTAACCTACACTAATAATTTCGGTTAGTTTTCGGTCTTACATGTTCAACCTAACACGCTCCTACGCGCTCCGCTACGCTACGCGCTTCGTCGCACCTATATTTTTAGCATAATAAACGTTTGTCTTAATAAAACTTGACGCAGTAAAATTATGCGAAATGATAATTTGACCAAATGAATAAAATGCGAAATGAAAACTTGCTAAAGTTTCATTTGGGAAATGAAACTGATGCCATAAGTTTATTGGGAAGTAAAATTTGGCGAAAAATACTTTGGTTAAACGGCGGTATCCCTAAATAAATGCTTCTCAAAAGTATGACACCTGCTTGCTGTGCCCACAGTTCGTATTTGCGTGACGTAAACAATCCCACAGGGAATCAATTTGTAGAACAAATACTCATTCAGTGACTCACGTCACGCGTTTCGATAACATTAATTTTCTTGACCGTGTCATTTTACGCGTAGTAGTAGGTACAGTCGATAGCGGATTGCCTTTTATGGTTTTGTTGTACTACTACTAAGATAGGTGCAGTATGTTCCGCAACTCCAGTTCTTTGCATATATCAAAGGACAAAGGATACTCTTTTTGTGTTGAAACTCATTCATCAAGGCCCAAACTCTCTCACTCACCTTCTGAGAGAAATCCTGTGCCCTCTGGGACGTAGGTATATAGGCTTATTTATTATACAAAGTCTTGATTTGTAAAGCAACGCGCGACTCAGGGTACTTTCTACTCATCAATACGAACAACTTTTACTATGGGACCAACACTAAAATCTTTAAAAATATCAGCTGTTCCATACACTTAGTTTAGTAGGTATCGAATTTCAGTATGGCACAGTTGATTTTTCGAGATTTCGAGGTCGACCCGATAGTAAAAGTTGTACGTGTCGATGGGTAGAAAGTACCCTGAGTCGGGCGTTACTTTACAAATCAACACGTTGTGTAGAATAAGAAGAAGAAAGAAGAAATAGCATTTATTTACCGCTACAGTGGGGGACGTAAAAACGGATACAAAATCACATTTAAAAAGCATTACAAATAATAGGGGTTAAAGTATGAAATTGCCGTTTTATTGCAATAGGTTATTTGAATTGATATAGAATCTTCATGGTTTGAGGTTTTCGAATGAAACTTTTTTCAAATGGTTTCTATGATGTTCTTTTTTTAAAAAATGTGAAACATTTGAATATCGACTTTCAATTGTTTTTGTTATTCAATTTAGACAAGAAAGATGGATACTGCGAAAATTCGAGTGATTATGAGGCACCCATTTTTCGTATTTTTTTATTTTATTGATTTGACGCAAGTGAGTCAATATTGTGGGTAAGGTAACGTTAAACCATGCCGCTAATTCCTGGGTAGTTTGACTAGGGTCGGCTTCCACTATCTCTCTTAATTCATCGTTATTCACCTGTGTGGGCGGTCTTCCTCGTGGCTCGTTCTTTAAGTCGAAATTTCCATCACGAAAGCGTTTAAACCAAAATCGCACGGTGCGTTCATTAGTAGAACCCTCTCCAAACGCAGCATTGATATTGCGGGCTGTTTCTGCCGCGTTAGTTCCGCGTCGGAACTCGTATTCAAAAATCACTCGAATTTTCGCAGTATCCATCTTTCTTGTCTAAATTGAATAACAAAAACAATTGAAAGTCGATATTCAAATGTTTCACATTTTTTAAAAAAGAACATCATTGAAACCATTTGAAAAAGTTTCATTCGAAAACCTCAAACCATGAAGATTCTATGTCAATTCAAAGAACCTATTGCAATAAAACGGCAATTTCATACTTTAACCCCTAATATTTACCGAAATATTAATAGTCTTAATATCAATATTATAGTATGCAATTCGATATCCTTCTTTTATTTCTCCACAGTACCGTCAAGAAGGCATCGTGTACAACCAGATCCAGTTCACAGACAACGGGGCTTGTCTGGAACTACTCGAGAAACCGCCCAGGAGCTTGCTCAAGTTGCTCAGTGAGCAATGTCACATGCCGAAGGTACAACGACGTTATTATTATTACTAATATTTTTAATTCATTATTTCAGGCAGTTCCCATATAGTGTTAGTAACCATGGTGACCTAAAAACTATTGTCTGCCCCATTGGTCTGGCAGTTAACACTCTTGACTATCAAAGCAGAGGTAGTGGGCTCGACTCCCACTGGATAAGTTACACTGACAATAACTCCATAAATAAATTTGCAGGGCTCCGACAGCGCCTACCTCACTAACATCCAAGGCGAGTTCGGCGAGCACCAGAGCTTCGTCAAAGGCTCCCGAAGAAAATGGGAGGAGGAGTTCGGCGTCCAACACTACGCCGGGACCGTCTCTTACAGCGTTAACGGCTTCGTGGATAAGAATCGGGATACTCAACAGGACGCGTTCATTGACCACCTGAGTCGCTCGACCAACCCGTTCGTCAGGGAGCTGGCGGATTACGTGCACGAGTTGGCGCCGCCTGGACAGGTTTGTGACGTCACAATCTGTTTAGAATTTCCAATTTTTAAGATGTTCAGGTCGTACGCAAGGCTCGACCTTCTCCTACAGTGTCAACGGCTTCGTGGATAAAAACCGGGAAACTCAACAGGACACGCTCATTGACCACCTGACCAACCCGTTCGTCGGGGAACTGGCGGATTACGTGCAAGAGTTGGCGTCGCATGGACAGGTTTGTGACGTCACGATCTGTCTAGAATTTCCAATTTTTAAGATGTTCAGGTCGTACGCAAGGCTACGACCTTCTCCCTACAGGTTTGTTTGTTTGTTTGTTACACTTTTTTGCATAAAATACAAAATTTAGCACTTAAAAAGACATGAATGTCTTAGGCGGCCCCTAAACGGTCAATTATATTGCGAATTGTGCAATATTATTGACCGATTAGGGTTAATATTGAAGATTACGCAATGATTGAATTGAGACTATGGGCAAGGGCGGACTTATTTCAGGAGAAATTTCTTCCAGCCAGTCTTGACGTTTAGAGTATTAAAGAGACAACGGGAAAAGGGCATGTAAAACACAAACAAAAAATTATTACTATTTAATTGCTACGTTATTTTTGAATATGAAACTATAATATCTACATACTAATAATATACATACAATATAAACGAATATCTGCATAAATACAAAATTAATAAAATAAGGAAAATAAATATCAAACTGTATCTAAATAAAAAAATAATAAACATACTTATAAGTATAGTAGGTACTTATACTACTAAAAACATTCAATGGCTTCGTGGATAAAAACCGGGACACTCAACAGGGCACGCTCGTTGACCACCTGAGTCGCTCGACCAACCCGTTCGTCGGGGAACTGGCGTATTACGTGCAAGAGTTGGCGCCGCCTGGACAGGTTTTTGACGTCACAATCGTTGGATTGTCAATCACCAACTAAGTTTCCAATTTCTAAGACATTTGTCTGCATACCGGCAAGCGCAGCGTAGGACGACCAGCCACAAGATGGACAGATGACCTCATCCAAGTGGCAGGAAGATGCTGGATGCAAGCCGATTCCAACCAGTCTTTTTGGAAATCCATGCAGGAGGCCTATGTCCAGCAGTGGACTTCTTTTGGCTGAATGATGATGATGATGAAGACATTTAGAGTTCCGTGGACAGGACCCAGGACTTTATCATTTACCACCCGAATGGCTCGGCCAACCTGATACTCGTGACGGAATCGGCTGTTTGTTCTAGTTGGCGCCGCCTGGACAGGTTTCAGTACTATGTTATACTCTTTTTGTTGCACTAATCCGTGCTGAGGACAATTTTAAAAACCTATTTAGAGGCTAAAAATTCCACCCATGGCGGGACCCGAACCAGCGACCTCTAGCTAACCGTGCACGGTTACACAGAGGTCGCCGGTTCGGGTCCCGGCATGGGTGGAATTTTTGGCCTCTAAATAGGTTTTTTCAGTACTATGTGTTAGGCCGAAACTGCCGCTGCAGAAGTATTGTTTCTGTAACTTTTAAGTTTTCGCCACTTGTTCTAGTTCCAGTTACATCTGAAATTTTCCGCACTTATCCCATAATTAGGCCATTGTACGTAGCAAGCGTTGAGGTATGTAGAAACTAGGGTTCTCCACGATGTTTTCCTTCACCGTTAGCGAGTGGTACTGCTACAACTACACAAATTTACGTAACTTAGAAAACAAATTCATTTGGCACATTGGATTCGAATACACGACCTCCCGCCTGCGCTACGATTGCTCCTTCGCCACATGTTAATTCAGAGCGTACCATCCCGCAGGACTGCTCGCTGTCCAGTCCGGGCTCGATGAGTACGACGCAGCGGGGGACGTCCAAGGGGCGCCCGACTGTGGTCGACACGTTCCGGGCGCAGCTGCAGTCCCTGGTCGACATGCTTCAGGTCACTGACGTGTGGTACGTAATAGAGCGAGTTTTTAGCTTACCATAAGATTGGTATAGAATCACAGACTGAGATAAAGAGGAGTGAGACAGCCCGTGAGAAAGAAAGAGAGAGATTAAGATAAGATAACAATATTCTTTATTTTACACCGAGCACGTGACAAAAAACCTGTAAAGTTGCTAAGTACAATTTTATTGGCGGCCTTATTGCTAAAAGCGATTTTTTTTATTTTTATAATTAGATTAATTTCGACATTCCAACTGCAGTTTAAATCGTTGACAAAACTATTCTGGATACAACGCTAATGCTTGAAATTACCTGACAATAATATCACTTTAATTAGATCCGCATCCGCTCTCTCTGATCTGAGTAGTGCTCTGATTTATCTCTTTTTATTGTAAAACACCAAAATTAAACTTAATTCGTTGCTATTCAAACAAATCTCTGAGTGGGCACTCGCTGAAATTGGCCAAGCAACCATGGACAAGCAATCCAAAACACTTGCCAAACCGTGTAGTGAATATGTGGAATAAACTACCAGAGACAGTAATTAGTGCTCATTTAAAAACAGACTTGATAAACATTTTATAAGTGCACGAAAGTGATATACACGCGTCAGCTTAAAGCTGCTTATGTATTAATGAATAATAATAATATAATTTCTTTCAATTAATCTGTGTTTATTAACGAACAAAAGTGCTCGTAAACGCTTGAAATTGCCAATCGGCGGTGGGCACGCGTTGTGATTAAGCCAATACTGTCTCTCTGAGAGAAGGCCTGTGCCCTGCAGTGGAACGTATATAGGAATCTAACTTCAACTGAGTGGATGTAACATTATGCTACGTTTATTTGTAGTGTTTAGAGATTGTATCCTCTCTCTTTCTCTTCTACGCCGACGTTGCCAATAAACAAACACCTTAACTATCAGCACATTTGCATTTCCTAGACCCATTTTCGCTCCCCAGGTACGTCCGCTGCATAAAACCGAACGAGAACAAGGAGCCAGCCAAGTACAGCGACCAGTTGGTCCTCGAGCAGTTACGCTACTTGGGGATGAACGAAATAGTGCGCATACGCCGCGACGGCTACCCCGTGCACCTGCCGCGGGCGCAGTTTGTGGCGCGGTACCGGTGCCTGCTGGGCCATCCGCGGCCGACGGATCCGGAAGTTAGGTGAGTTGAAGTCCCATAATATATTGAACGGGTCTAACTGCGATTTTTTTTGTATGAGTATCGCGAGTCATTAAAAAAAATACTGTACCATAACTTGTGTTGTTAGTTTAACTTGCATCACTTCTTAAACAAGGCGCATACGCCGCGACGTCTTCGAGTTACTTACATTTATGAAGTTTTACGTACTAATGGCCCAACTAACTACGCCTTGACGGCTATCGCGGGCGCAGTTTGTGGCGCGGGACCGTTTTTTGCTGAATCATCCGAGACCAACGGATCCGGAAGTTGAGTGAGGCAGACCCAGAACTTAGGTGTGCTGTTGTTAGGTCGAACTGCCACTTGTGTTAAATATCACGTATGTGGTCATCTTTGGGCGGAGCTTCACGTCAATACTATCCACCACTCATATGGTCCAATCAACGTTAAAGTTGCCTCATTCACAGAATGAAAAAAAAAATCACAGAGTTTGATTTATTCGTCAGATCTGTGAATAGATTGGTCTTGTTATTTTATTATATTTTATTTTAGAAAGGAGGAAAAATCTGTTTTAACAAAAAAATACTTAAATAGAGAAAATGAGTTAGCTTAATACATTTTGTTAACTCCTAAACATTCCTCACCGATAGATAAAAGCTTAATGATCTTAATAAATTACAAACTTAAAACAAATGGCGTGCAAGAAAATATACAACGATACGCACAAAAATTATGATGTGGTTAAGTAGGTACTTATAGTACTTATGAGTGTGAATTTGTAGAAATCAATACTTTAGCATCGCATCGTTATGAATCGCTCGTAGCCCCGGCTGCCTGAGTGATCTTAAACGATCACGAAGGTTAAGCAACACAGGGCGCGTTCAGTGCATGGATGGGTCGCCGTCTATGCCTAACGCTAGTGGCATTTTTCCGAGCGGTTCCGTGCTTCGCAAGGCACGTTAAGCTGTTGGTGCCGGCTGCCATCGATAGATGGCAGTCGTTAAGCCAAGTCAGAGGCCTTAGGGCGGCTTGAAAACTTCTGACAGTAGACGAGCCACTAGTCTACAAGCCTCCACCAATCCGGACTTGGCCCCCCGTGGTGGAGTATGGCCTATACCTTCCTCAGGGAAGAGACCCGTGCCCCTCGGTAGGGACATAATGGGTTGATGATGATGAATACTTTAGCGGGCGTCAACTGGCTGATGATGATGATGAATAGTTCTAATAGGAATTTTTTATTCGTAGTATTTCTTAGGTTTGACAAAGACTATTCTCGAAGGATTTCCACCCCTGTCTTGCGGTCCATGCGCTACATGTGACTGTATATTTCAGCGCAATAATGGACATTGTTCACGCGCCGCCCGGCGACTGGCAGACTGGCCACACGAAGATCTTCATGCGGAGCTCCGTACACTCGCCGCTAGAGGCGCGGCGGACCGCGCTCCTGCAGTCTTCGGCCTTGCGTATTCAGAAGGTAAGATAAGATGAGATAGATAATTATATACATAGATAACTCTTTATTGCACAGCAGTAATTGTAATATGAGATTATTCTTTATTGAACACACCAGCTTATTGTATACTAGTTGTCCCGGCGAACTTCTTACCGCCACATAATCATACGATTCTTGCACAACGCCATCTATTTTCAAAAGACAACGTTCGCTCGCACAACGTCGTGTATTTGAAACTTAAAATAAATATTATCCCACGGGAACACATTACCAGGCTATCAAGTATGCTATGTCTCAATTCAGGTCTTTGTCTAACTGTACGCCAAGTTTCATGTAAATCCGTTCAGCCGTTATTGCGTGATTGACTAACAAACATCCAACTCTCAAACATCCGAACATCTTCACAAACTTTAACATTTATGATATATCCTAGCATTTAGAAGAAGAAGAAGAAGAAAATTCATTTATTTGACGACACAATACTCAAAACAACAAAAAGAAAATTTATCACACTACAATAACACAGAAAGGTTACAAAAAGTGGGTAAAAAATAAATAAACGATAAAACATGAAAACAATAATAAAATACATCGTAGTTTTTAAGTATTGAGCCCCCAAAATGGGCCCGACTCAGCATAATGTTGCAACAGAGTGGTCCGTTGCAACGCTGATTTTCAGTCGGGTCCAAACTGCGGTTAGCATTGTACGTGTGAAAAAGTAAGGTTAAATAAGCTGCCCAACGGTGTGAAAAAGACAATGACAATAAGATACATTACTTAAATATTATACCTACTGTGCAGTGCTTGTGAAGAGTGAAGGTAATAAATACGGTGCCAAAAATGCAATAGAATACCTACATTACTTAAATATTATACTGGTGCGGCGGGAGCGGCAACTGGGTGGACTGTATTGGCGAACAATGGACAACACCAGAAGGGTGCTCGTTGGTAAGCGTTGGGGTGGACGTACCTGGATTTCACACCCGCGGATGACGAAGGACGATCACGGCAGCCTAGGTGGGCGCTGGATTGTCCTGGCGTCTTGTATTCCAAAAGTAGTTCACGTTTCTTCAATATAAATGCGGATCAAAACAATAAGGCGACTTTACAATTTCATCCCAAAAACGTATCTACGTATGTCAGTTGTATTTTTTATGGTTGTCATTGTCACTTCAAATTTAGACAGTGTTTGGCCAGGAGTCCAGCGCAAGTGCTGGCTGGATTGACCCGCGGAGTCCACGAAGGGAGAAACCAAGGTTTGCATCCACTCCTAAGCCTCCACGAACCCCTCTCACGGTTCGCCATATGCTCGCAACTAACAGCCCGTGCCAGTTGCTACTCAGGCGTAAACATGCCCCCGGCCTTGAAAGGACCTCTTTCAAAATGATGAGACGAGTTTTATCAAAAAGCGCTATGATGAAAAGATAAGCCAATAAAATGACCACTGCTGACTACAACTAAAACTACAACCACTAAATGACAACAAGTAAATCACTAAAACAACAAAATGTCCACAATAGGCACTCAAACTAACTAAATATGAATAATAAGTACTAAACAGAAAAACAAAAAAATTACATCACTGCGATGGTAACGGACACAACTTAACCACTGGCCTCTTATAAGTCGCAACCTTGGTTCTCACTTGAACCACTCTAATAACACCGTCTTTACCCTTATAGGTTTTTATGATTACGCCCAAAGGCCAGTGTAGAGGCATTAAGTTATCTTCCATAATAACTACCACTAATCCCTCCCTAACTGGGAAGGCAGGACTATTCCATTTTTGTCTGACCTGCAGAGTATGCAGATATTCATTTCGCCACCTTTTCCAAAACGACTGCATCATCTGGTCTACTAATTCATGCCTACGAAGAAGATGAGACACTACTGACTCAGATGCTTCAGACGCTGGCAAGAATGTAAGTGGCGCCGTATGCAAAAAGTGCGCTGGCGTCAAAGCAATTGGTTCTGAAGGGTCAGCGCTGAGAACGGTCAGAGGTCGCGAGTTGAGTAACGATTCTATCTGTGCCAGAACAGTCGACATTTCTTCAAATGTCAAAACTTGCAGACCTACAACCCTATACAAGTGAGATTTAACACTCTTAACATTACTCTCCCAACAGCCTCCAAAATGAGGAGCATGAGGTGGTATTAATTTCCAATTAATCTTGTTTTCAGCTAGTTGTTGTTCCCAAGCAACCTTATATTCACTTTCTAAGAATGAATATAATTCTCGGAGGTAAGTACGAGCTCCGATGAAATTGGTTCCATGGTCTGTGTAAAGACAATGAACTGACCCACGTCGGGACAGAAACCGCTTTAATGCTGCCAAAAAGCAAGTAGTGCTTAGTTCACTAGCAAGCTCAATATGAATAGCGCGAGTCGTTAGGCAAGTAAAGAGGCAAATATACGCCTTTCGACTCGTGATGCCTCTACCTTTGTAAGGCGTTACATTAAAAGGACCGGCGTAATCACAACCCGTGTGGGAAAAGGCCTTAGAAGCTTCCTGTACTCGACATTCTGGAAGATCAGCCATAATTGGGACGACAGGGCGTGGTTTACATCGAAAGCAAATATTGCATTTGTTTATCACAGATCGAATTAATCGTCTAGCCGACAAAATCCAAAATTTATTACGCAAAATTGACATCAACAATTCTGGACCGGTGTGCAAGTTTTGGTAATGGAGAAACCTTACGAGCCTCTCTACTATCAAGTCCTTTCCCGGCAGTAATATGGGATGTTTGTAATCGATACTTTCGTTAGAGTTCGCTAATCGACCCCCTACACGCAAAATGTCATCTTTTAAATACGGTGTCAGTCTTTGTAACATAGGTGGACATATTTTGCCACTCTTGAGGCAATTTAAAGCATCCGCGAAATGTACCAACTGAATCGCCTTAATAATTTCCCGTTCAGAGTAATTTATGTCGGAGCAACAAATATCACCTCGTGGCAATTTTCTCGAAAATTTTAATATGTAAGTTACGATGCGCAGCAATCTTGACCAAGAAGAGATCTTAGAAGCAACTTTGTATAAAAATGGTGTTTCTGGTACGGTAGTAACTAACGCTACTGCTTTTAACTCCGGGACACCCGAAACCTCTCCCCACAGTTGAATCTGAAAACGCCATCACCGAGTGAATCTGGTAACGAGCGTTATAACTATCATAAACCTTTTTAATTATTTTGGACAACAACAAAGCTGCGCATAATTCTAGACGTGCTAAAGAGACTATTTTTAGTGGTGCTACCTTAGACTTAGCACAAATTAGCCTGACAGTAACATCTCCACAAGGTAAAATAACATGAAGATAAATCACACCACCATATGCTCTTTCACTAGCGTCAGCAAAGCCAAGCAGAATCGCAGAGCACTTCTCAATTACTCCAACATGTCGTGGGAACCTCACCTTAGCAATTTCCGAAAGTTCACTCTGAAATTGATTCCACAAGCGAATTATTCGCTGGGGAGGTACTTCATCCCAATCAATCCTTAAAATCCAAAGTTCCTTAATAAGAAGCTTTGCGTATAAAACGACAGGTGCCACTAGTCCCAGGACATCAAATAAACGTGCCACCGATGATAACATGTGTCTTTTCGTACACGGTCTTTCATCTATCTGCACTTTAAAGGCAAATTCATCACTACTAGGATGCCAGCAAAGACCCAAGATTTTCAACGTTTCGTCTTTGTCAAACTCAACGCTCTGTGAGAGACGATAGTCTACGGGGATTCTTTCAAGTACTTTCTTTGAATTACTGCTCCACTTCACCAACTGGAACCCCCCAGACTTAAAGAGATCGATTAGTTCATGTGCCGCTGCAGAAGCTTGCTCGGAATTCAACAATGAACTCGCAACATCATCCATGTATATGTCTCTTATTACAATTTCCTTGGCAATCGGATACCGATGTCCTTCGTCTTCAGCCAACTGTGCAACAGTTCGCATCGCCAGATACGGACTACTCTTTAGACCAAATGGGACGCAGTTAAATTGAAAGGTTTGCACCTCTGGCATTACAGTTGTTATGGGTTCGATTCCATCATCGTTCAGATTAATTTCAGCGCTGAAGTTTTGCCGATAAAGAATCCGCTGAAATATTCTATCTTGCGAGCGCACTCCGATCCTTAGATACATTTGCCGTATATCCGAAGATATAGCGATAGGAAAAAGTCGCAAATTAAGGAGAATAGTGAACAGATCGCGTTGTAAGTTAGGACCTGTGTGTAATATATCGTTTAAGGAAAAACCACTGCTAGACTTCGCACTAGCGTCTAATACCGGCCTAACCTTGCTTGTCACTTTGTCTTCGCGTAAGACCGCGTGGTGAGGTATGTAGAAATTGGGGCCACGTATGGGTTCAGCAGTACTCACTGGTGACAAGTAGGACTTTTCCAGGTAATCCTTTATGACTTCGTCATAAGCAGCCTTAAGCTTAGGACTTGCCGCAAACTTACGTTCTAAATAAGTAAATCTGCGCTTAGCGCCTTGGAACGAGTCACCGAGTAACTCTGTACTATCCTTAAAAGGCAATGCAACCTCGTAACGTCCGGAGCTTTCTCTAACTGTAGTGGCTTTGTAGAAATCCTCACATTGTTTTTCCTCAATACTTAAGCTCGGTTCTACTTTAACTTCATCTAGTTCCCAGAATTTTTTAACTAGCGACTCCAGAGACATTTCGGCTGTAACAGTCGCATGAAATGCGACAGACGTTGGTGGTGGAGATGAATGCGTAGGGGCATCGCCCATAATGACGTAACCCAACACAGTTTCTAGTGCATCTGGGAAACCTGGTTGCCCAAGGATCTTACCGGGTAACAATAATTCCGCAAATAGATTCACTCCGATCAGTAGGTCTATCTCTCCCGGAACTCCCCACGAATCGTCTGCTATCGGTAGATTCCTTATATTGTCAAGGAATTCAGCCTGAACTTGACATGTAGGTAAGTGACTAGTAATGTGACTTAAGACTAAGGCCTTAATATTGAACTTGGGACCAGTGTTAAAGCGCGATTTAATACTTACAGCTACCTCGCCTTTAACCACCTGCGACGCACCACCGATACCCTTCACAGTCACCGGTGAATTAGACTGGATCTTCAATCGCAATTTAGCACAACATTTGCTAGTAATGTAATGGCTTTGCGAGCCAGGGTCTAACAGACATCTAATCGTGACGTCTCGACCGTCTCGATTAGTTGCGTAGACCTTTGCCGTTGCCAGAACTTGAGTCATGCCTACCCCGCCGAGTGTTGATGACATTGTACAGTATGAAACCTCAGGAGGGCTCAAATCTTCGGTAAGCTCCTCGTCAATGTCATCTAAGGTATCTACCACTTCTTCCAACTCAAGCTCTTCGGGTGGTACTACATTTGTGCTCAGGTGTGCTTGAGTACCTTGTTTGTCGAAGTGAAGCAGAGTGTGATGTCGACCATTGCACTTGCGACAAGTTGTTGTGGAGTTGCAGTAAAAGGCCGTGTGCTGGCTACTTAAGCAATTGATGCAATAACGGCTATCCTTTATAAATCTGAACTTGTCCAATGGTGATAAGGCTTGAAACTTGTTACATGAGAACAAATGAGTGTGAGCGTTTGCCTTACACAACTTACAGTCCTTGCCTCCTCGCGCTTGAATTGTCTGTGTAGTAACTAATGCGCGCGGCATTATTGTTCGAGGGTTGATGCGTCCACTTGAGGTTGCAGGATATTCACATTTTATTGAGGCTGGCTTTACATCTTTGGATGTGCGCTCAAGAATTTTAACTTGCTCGCGAACAAATTTTAGAAAATCACTGTACCTTGGCATGCCTTCCTCACCTCGGATGTGTTCCTCGAAACTCTTAGCTGTATCCGTATCTACTAACTTAAGTCCGACGTGTACGAAAATGAAGTCGCTTAAGTCTCGGATCTTCAACTGTTTCAACGCAGCAATTATAGCAGCATACTTATCTATAAACTTCTCTAAATTGCTTGCCGACTGGCCATTCACGCTTTTAAAGGAAAAAAGCTGGTTTAAATAGGTCGTACCTAAGGCTCTATCATCCTTATATTTGTCAAGTAGAGCGTTCCAGACCAACGAATAATTTTCGCCCGCAGGAACAATACCAGCGCACACATTCCTGGCCTTGCCTGTTAAGTGACTGAGCAGATAATGGACTCGTTCGGAATCACACAGGTCTCTATTCTCATGAATTACCCTCTTAAATGTTTCATAAAAGAAAGGGAAATTTTGGATGTCACCGTCAAAGGTGGGTAATTCAATGCGTGGAATTTTCATGTTGTACTCAGATCGAGTCGAAGCAGCTGCGGTCGCACGATTCTGCGGTCTAGTCGGGGCAAGTTCGACTTCGAACCGATGTGCGGCTTCTTTTACGAAGCAGAATAACCCATCAAAGGCGCTTACAGACTGGTAATTTACCATGTAGTCGGGATTAATCTCCAAATTGAGAAGATTAACTTCATCCACAGTTGTCAGGTACTCGGTCCGTAGTTGTTCCACATGACGCGCTTGTGATAGGAACAACTGTTTTGCAGTTTCGTCCTTGACCTTTGATATTGTTTCAAAAACAGCGGAGATTTGAGAGAAATACATCTCACGTTTTCCCTCCAACAGTTTAAGTCTTCTCTCCAGCCCAGCCATGTTGTCCAGATCCGGATAGTTTTCAGTTAAGTTTAAGTAGGTATCTAAAATCTCACCAAATTTTATTATGACGGAAGACTAAGCTATTAACTTTGTCAGCTGGTTACAATCTGTGTTAATTTAGTATAATTAGACAGATAGTGCGATGATATACTTCATAAATAAAGCGATACAAAAAAACGACCCTGTATAACTAGGTGGCGGTTTAATATTCAATTTATCAATACGACACTGTATTACAGCGCGGCGGCGGTGTTATTAATTAATTACCTATAAGTAATAGGTGCGAGTAGTAATTGGACAGATACGTACGCGTGAACTATAAAATAGTAGCCACAAGAAGACGCGAGAAAATAAAGCTATGAAATAGCAGTCAACTCGCGGCGTACTATGCGGTTACAATGCGAAGCGACGGGGATTGAAATCTATTCTGGAGATATGCTCGTGTTGCGATAGGATAAGAAAAACACGGTTAAATCCAGAGCAGATGCGAATCTAATGTAATGATCGTAATGGAGACATGAACTACGTAACCAACGAGAGCGAGTGAAGCGAGGTGGGATTTCAATAAATCCTGGCCATCCGGCTCGAAGGACCAAAATATGGTGCGGCGGGAGCGGCAACTGTGTGGACTGTATTGGCGAACAATGGACAACACCAGAAGGGTGCTCGTTGGTAAGCGTTGGGGTGGACGTACCTGGATTTCACACCCGCGGATGACGAAGGACGATCACGGCAGCCTAGGTGGGCGCTGGATTGTCCTGGCGTCTTGTATTCCAAAAGTAGTTCACGTTTCTTCAATATAAATGCGGATCAAAACAATAAGGCGACTTTACAATTTCATCCCAAAAACGTATCTACGTATGTCAGTTGTATTTTTTATGGTTGTCATTGTCACTTCAAATTTAGACAGTGTTTGGCCAGGAGTCCAGCGCAAGTGCTGGCTGGATTGACCCGCGGAGTCCACGAAGGGAGAAACCAAGGTTTGCATCCACTCCTAAGCCTCCACGAACCCCTCTCACGGTTCGCCATATGCTCGCAACTAACAGCCCGTGCCAGTTGCTACTCAGGCGTAAACATATACTGTGTAGTGCTTGTGAAGAGTGAGAGGTAACAAATACATAAAATAAGATCGGGTAAAAAGTGAAACAAATAAATTTGTGCCATACAAATACTGTGTTGAAAAAGACTTGCGGGTAATCGCGTAATTTAAGACCTTTTATATTTTTACCTATGCTAATGAATTAATTATTCTGATTCTGATTCCAGCATGGTTAGTACAACGGCGCGTTTTAAATGAAAAATGTAGGGACTTTCCAGTACATTATTGTCAAATTCTGACATTTTAGTGCCACAAGACGCGTGACACGTGCCGTCATATTACCCTTGCAGAAACCAATAAGTACACAAAGGTACACTCAGTTGGACCATTTACATGACACGCGACCTTCCCTCCACCATAGAGAATTTGTCGTATTAAATAAATGAATTGTTACGTTGATGTTAGATTATAACACTGTCAATTACTAAAGAAATGTCCCGAACAACTATTTGCTTATCGCTTATACAATATCTTCGCCTTTATTGTGTAAGCGAGAGGCAAACATAGTAAGTAAAGATTTCTATGTAAAAATAAATACACGTAACATCTCACTAAGCACCCCGTGATATGTGGGGTTCTTCCGAAACCCCGAATCCCCCCCCTTCGAGCCTCACGTGATTAACGGCCGATCCCCCGCCTTCCCCCCGGCGCAGTGGTTCAAGGGCGCGCTCCAGCGGCGGCAGTACGTGCAGCGGCGCGCCGCGGCCGTGGTGCTGCAGGCGGCGTGCCGCGGCTGGCAGGAGCGCGCCGCCTTCCTGCGCCTGCGCCGCGCCGCGCTCACGCTGCAGCGGCACCTGCGCGGCGCCTTCGCGCGCGAGGTGGCGGCCGCGCTGCGGGAGATGAGGCGGGTCAACGAGGAGATGAAGCTGAGGGAGGAGAGAAATAGGTCAGTTTTTTATTTGGCTCAACATTTAGAATTTTATTGGTCTCCAGTGCGGGACAGAATTGGTCTCCTGCGCGTCACTCTAAGGAGGAATGCTGCAGGAAAGAGTAAGAAGAGCAATAGATGTGTTTTGATTTTTTTACTCGACTGTTCTGAGTAGACTTTAAAACGGCCTAATTAAACCCTGTACTACTACCGCCCGGCTAGCCAAAGAATGCCGATAAATTAATTTGGATTACAAATATCCAATTAAATTTTCCCGTTAATGCAGAAGTAATACTATAAATGTGTATAGAAAACCTGTCATCGGTGTTCTATCAATGACTGAGATAGATAGATAGATACAATATTGTTTACTGAGGTATCCTTCTCCTCCCCCAGTATCGCAGAGAAGGCTTCCCAGGAGCGCGCGGAGCTGGAGTCCATGGCTGGCCAGCTACGGGGCCTGCCGCCCGGCGGTGCCCGCGCAGACTCCGTCAACCTCGACAACCTGTTCGACTTCCTCGCCGACGTGCCCACACAGCGCGGCGCGCCTGATGGAGAGTCGGACGCCTACCAGCCCACTATTGCTGAGATTGGCGACTCCATGGAGCGTTTGGTCGATGATCTGGACCAGGAGGTTAGTAGTTAGCCTAATATTGATAAGTAAAACGCCACTATTGGACACTCCAATGAATGATTGTTCTATAATGTACAATCAGAGATTAGCCTAAATTGGTCGATAATTTAGACCAGTAGGAGACTAGAGCTTAGAGGCCGTCAACCTCGACAATTGTTCGTTCTTCTCGCTGATGTATGCAGCGCCGCACGCCTTATGGCAAGTCCGACGCACCCTGGGGTCATCCACTATCGCTGAGATTGGAGACTCCATGGAGCGTTCGGTAGCTGTTCTGGACCAGGAAGTCAGTTCTAATAGTTTTAACTACGCAGTAGTAAATTTACTACGGGTTTCACTTATATTGGGTTGAATTTCCACTTCCACTAGCCTACATGTTAGATTATGACCATGAAAAGAACAATTGAAAACCATTGTTATTGTGGTCCGATCGGGCTATTTAGAATTCTACTGATTACATCTTCGTCTCCCGTCCACAGCTGGAAAACGTGCTCGCGGCCGAAATAAACGGACTCAAGGGCGTGGAGAGGAAGCCGGACGGTGCGCCCTCGGACGCCCTCCCCCCGCCGCCGCCCCCCTCCTCGCTCGCCCTACAGAACATCGCGCAGCCGCTCCCCGTTGCCATGACGACGAGCCTCACAAACGGACTGGCAAGCCCCACGACCAGATCTATGAGCAACGGACTGACGAACCTAATGACGACGTCACTGACGAACGGGTTGCCGCCGTCAGTGTCTCCGATGAATATGCCGAGCTCGATGACGTCATCGCTGGTGTTGCCCCCGCCCCCGCTCCCCGCGGAGCCCCCTATAGAGTCACCGGTGTACCCCGCGCCCCCGCCCCCGCAGGAGCCGGGACCCCCACCCCCGCCCGTCGGCCCGCCCCCGCCGCCGCCTTGTATCAAAGGTAATTACTATAATCATTCATTTGCGAAGATTTACGTTCAAGTTTTAGTGTTGGTTTATTTTATTATTTGGCATGAGAGGTACGCATTCTATCATCATTCATTCGCCATATTAAAGCCTCAAACTTTCCGAGCTTTTGGAATTCATCTGAAACTGCTAAATTGTATCCAAGAGTTCTTTCGCGCTCGGCGTAAGGTATAGCCCAAAAACGACCCGAAATTGTCTTAGGCCCGAATATGGCCGCATAATAGGCTCATTAGACGTCGAGTTGCGGAAACCATCATTAAAGTCTTTACGTTAAAATAATTCTGAATTTTATTTAAATTTTTAGTCTAGGGCCCAAATATTAACCATCTGGAGAGTGTGCCTGCAGCGTCCACATATCCCAAGATGGCGAACGGCGTGATCCCGATCGGCATCTATGTACTCTAAGTCAAATTGTCTTTAAAAAGTCTATGTTATGATATTTACCATCTGACCCTCCCCCCACCTCCAGCGTCCAACCCGCCCTAGTGACGAACGGCGTGATTCCGGACGGCAACTTGATACAGTCCAACATGTCATTTCTCAACTCAAAAAGTCTATGGTTAAAATATTAATCGTCTAACCTGTTCTCGTGATTCCGAACGGCAACTTTGTACTGTACAAGCTATTCTTCGACTCAAAAAGTATTTTTTGACGTAGTCTTTATATTTGCGTCCCTCTGCTGGACAGTTTCTGACCTGGGCCACCTCAGACCGTTCCGGCAGATTTCAAGTTGATTATCTCTCCAGCGTCTCATAGGCCGGCCTCGACTTCGATGTCCGTCTTCTGGCACCCACTCGGTGGCGAGTCTCGCCCACCTACCCGGGTGCATTCGACTGACATGACCAGCAGTTCCACTTTAATTTCGCCGTGTGAACGCAAAAAGTCTGAAATTAAAACGGTTGCTCAAGCTCAGCTGCTGCTGCACCGCTTCAAAATTAAATATTAACCATCTGACTCCCCCACCTGCAGCCACCACGCCGCCCGAGATGACGAATGGCGTGATTCTGAACGTAAACTTTGTACTGTCTAACAAGTCATTCTACGACTCAAAAAGTCCGGGGTTCAGATAATAACCATTTGACTCCACCCACCTGCAGCGTTCACCCCGCCCGAGATGACGAACGGCGTGATCCGGTGGCATCTATGTACAGTATAAATCAAACTCTTTCAAAAGTCTAAATTATGATATTTACTATCTGACCCTCCCCCCACCTCCAGCGTCCACCCCGCCCGAGATGACGAACGGCGTAATCCCGAACGGCAAGCTGGCCGTAGTGGGCGGCAAGGAGCCCATCTACGAGGCCGTCATCCCGCGCCCCGAGGCCAAGGAGGCCGCCGCACCGCCGCCGCCGACGCTGCTAAGCGATCATAATGGGTAATTAATTATACTTTAATGCACTGGAATCATTAAGAAAATTAAAACCGGCCAACATTATCTGTACAACATTTGAATATTTCAAGCGTCTACCTGTTTCCGTTATTAATATCGAACAAAAAACGGCAAAAAAATCACGTTTTCTGTATGGGAGCCCCCCTTAAATATTTATTTTATTCTGTTTTTAGTATTTGTTCTCGCAATAGCGACAGAAATACATCATCTGTAAAAATTTCAACTGTCTAAAGTCTAACCTATCACGGTTCATGAAATACAGCCTGGTGACAGACGGACGGATAGGCTGACGGGCAGCGAAGTTTTCGCTTACCTTTTGAGTGAGGAACGGAAAGTAGAGGGTAAGCGATTGACAAAGAGAGAAAAATCATTTCCTAGTGACCACCGGTAAAGAGAAGTGTTAAAACGACTTGACTATTTAATTGCATAATTTTTATTTACAAATTTTATTGTATATTGACATCTTCTAAATTATTTATTTTTAATTTTGTTGAATATATTTTTTATCGCAATTTTGTAAATTTTGACATATTCAGAATCGATGTTAATTTTAAATGTACTGCATGAAATGCATGCCAGATATGTTTTAGCCCTAAAATATTTGTATGCCCTGTGGGTAAAGCATAGAGATCTAATTTTATTCTCAAGACCTGTAATGAACACCTATGTTTATCACAAATAAATGCTTTGATTTGATTTGATTTGATTTGATTCGATCAATCAGTTCTTAAAATACTTTCTTTGGTTCTTACTCGTCCGCTGCTGGACGTAAGTGTAAATGTAACTAAACAAGAGAAAATATCATACGCAAACCTCAAAAAAACATTATTTAGAGTCAATTTGGTTTTTTTTATTATTATATTGACGAAATTTTATGAAATGCTAAACGTTTTCCACGATCTACCAATGTCGCAGATTTCGGCATATCATTTCTTACATAGAATGTCCATTCTATGTAACAACATATTTAATGTTAAATAGAATATATTGGTTTATTAACCGACTTCAAAAAAGGAGGAGGTTCTCAATTCGTCGGAATCTTTTTTTAAATATTTTTTTTAATTATTATGTATCAGTTACTGCCGCTACAAAACAAAAAAACAGACAATAAAAAGAAAAAAAAAATGGAAAATTGAATAATAATCTCTGGTTTATCAATTATTTCCTCGTCACAGATTCAAAGACACGGAGCCCGAGTTCCGGCAAGACCTCCCGCTGCCCGCGACCCCGCCCGCGGCCCAGAAGCCTTCCCCGCCGGTGACGTCACACAAGCCGGCGCCCGCGCCGGTGACGTCACAGAAGGCGGTCCCCTCGCCGCTTCAGTTACAAAAGGCGCCGACGCCGCCGCCGCCCGTGCCGATGGACACTTGTATGAGCCCGCCGCCTGCGACGAATGGAGAGGTGCCGGTATGTAGAAATTTCTTTGTTTTTGTACTGCATTCATTTTGGGTAGTTTGAAAGACATCTTCTCTTCTTTTGGTGCCATCTCCTATCGGAGGTCGGCTATCATTGTGGCTATTTTGGCCCGTGATGTTGCGGCTCGGAAGAGTTCTATCTTTGTAGTGTTATACCACTCTGCAAGATTTTGGAGCCACGATGTTTTTCTGCGGCCAGGTCTCCGTCGTCCCTGGATTTTGCCTTGCAGAATGAGTTGCAACAGAGTATACTTGTTACTGCGCATGATATGACCAAAGTATTGTAGTTTTCTCTGTTTTATGGTCTTTAAGAGCTCTAATTCCTTGTTCATTCTTTGCAAAACCGTGTCATTAGTTACTCTATCTGTCCATGATATTTTCAGCATTCTTCTATATACCCACATTTCGAACGCTTCTAACCGTTTACTTAAAGTCTGGGTTAGAGTCCAAGCTTCTACTCCATATAGGAGGACTGAAAATATGTAACACCGCACCAAACGGCATCTGGTAGAGAGTTTGACATTCCGGTTACAAAGAAGGTGAGTCATTTTGATGAAAGCGCTCCTGGCTTGTTCTATGCGGCATTTAACTTCTGTACTTTGGTCTTCTTGGTCGTTTACCATACATCCAAGATATTTGTAAGAACGGACCCTCTCTAGCGGTTGGTTCTTAACGCTGAGTACAGCAGAAGACTGTGGAGTGCGGCCTACGATCATGTATTTGGTCTTCTTTATATTAATGTTTAGACCGTTGAGAGCACTGATCGATTCAACTCGATTGAGCAGCTGTTGCAGATCGTGCATCGAGCTTGCTAACAAGATGGTATCATCTGCATATCGAATGTTGGTAAGGGGCCTCCCGTTTACAACGATCCCTTCGGTTGCATCTTCCAGGGCCTCTGAGAAAATCTCTTCAGCGTAGACGTTGAATAGCAACGGCGATAATATACACCCTTGTCGCACTCCTCGCAATATTTCTACGTCAGCAGTGAGTTCATGTTCCACGCGTACATTGGCTGTCTGCTGCCAGTACAGATTTTTTATTATAGACACGTCTTTGGAGTCAAGGCCTATTCTTTCTAGGATCTGTACTAATTTATTGTGTTTTACACGGTCAAATGCCTTCTCATAATCAATGAAACAAACGTATACACATCTGTCCATATCCCAGCAGCGTTGCATCAGCACCTTATAACCAAATAGTGCATCCCGAGTTCCATAACCATTTCTAAACCCAAACTGTGTCTCTGAAATGTTTTCTTCACACTTCCGGTATATTCTTTTATGAATAACCTTTAAGAAGATTTTCAGGACATGGCTCATTAATGATATTGTGCGGTATTCATTGCAACGTTTCGCGGTGCTGATTTTTGGCAGAGTAATAAAGGTGGAATGAAGCCATTCTGAAGGAATTATTCCGGAGTTGTAAATAGCATTGAAGAGGTGCACAATTATGTCTAGCTGCTCATATTCTAGCAATTTGAGTATTTCTACGGGGACCTCATCTGGACCTACGGCCTTTCCGGCTTTTGCAGATTTGATTGCGTGTGAAACCTCATCTTTTGTAATAAGTGGTCCAGTCAATTCCACTTCTGTATGTGGTTTGTTTCCCCTTTGGTCGTAAAAAAGTTCTTCAATATATTCTTTCCATATCCTTAGACGATCTTCAATAGTCATGGCATAATTACCATCTTTGTCTAGAAGAGTGGAGGCCGGTGGTCGCTTTTTCTGCCCTGTGAGTTCATTTATCTTCTTAAACATATTAAAGGCATCATGCTTGGCTTGTAGCTCTTCTATCTCTGTGCATTTGTCGTTGATCCATATGTCCTTGGCCTCTATACATTTTCGTCCTATCTCTTTGTGAATATCTTTATATTGTTTTTGGTCTGTATGTTTTACACGTCGTCTCTGCGTCATTAAATCTAGAATTTCCTCCGTTATCCATTCTTTTGACTTGACAGCGTTAACAGCTGTGAGGGTCTTTTTTGCTGTGTTTATAATAACATCTTTGATATGTGTCCATAGCCTTTCTGTGTTAGTTGTAGGCATCTGAAGTTTGACTTGTTCCTGCAACTCATGGAATTGGTTGTGGAGGGCACAGTGAAGTTTCCTCTTTGTGTCCTTATCCCTGAGTCTCGAAAAATCAATTCTTGAACACGCTTTTGATCGTGTCAGTTTTTTGAGTTTGGTGGCAAAAACTCCTACGAGAGGGTTGTGATCTGAACCAATATCAGCACCCGGATAAGTTTTGACAGATTTGAAACTGTTACGGTACCTCTTGCTTACCAGTATGAAGTCTATCTGATTTCTTACAATATTTGTCGGAGAATCAGCCGGGGATTTCCAAGTGTATAGACGACGTGGAGGTAGTTTAAAGTAGGTGTTCATTACTACTAAAGATTCTTCCTGACAGAACTGGATAAGACGGTCTCCTCGGTCGTTGCGCACGCCCAAACCATATCGTCCGACAGTATCCTGAATGGGACCCTCACCGATTTTGGCGTTAAAATCACCCATGACTATAGTGCATTCTGACTTTTTTAGTTTAGTAAGCACGGTTTTCAGGTCTCTGTAAAACTCTTCTAGAATATTGTCACTTTTATCTGCCGTAGGAGCGTATATTTGTACGATATTAATGTTTATAGGTTTGGCTCTCTGGCTCTCAGTTGAAAGACATAGCAAAATGAAAGTGTCTGACAATAGCTATCGAATACGCTAGTTGGTATTTTTTTTAAAAAAACGCACTTTTCTAAAATATCTCGTCACAAACTCGAATCTATTAGATCTATTAGTAGCCATCCAGGGTGGTGCGTGCGTGCCTAGGTCCGCGGGTCATTGTTCTATTAAACGGAGAGGTTCGGGCATTTTTTAAACAGGATTTGTACGTAATACGAGTAATTTGTAAAGGGGCTCGAAATTTCGTCGATGCCGGTACTTGCCCATTAGCTCAGTTGGGAGAGCGCTGGTACGGTTAGCCAGAGGTCGCGGGTTAAAGTTCCGGTATGGGTGGAATTTTTAGCATCTAAATAGGTTTTTAAAATAGCTGTACAGTACTAGTATATTAGTTTCGCGGTCGCTACAATCGAACCCCCTAAATTTCCTCCACAGCTGCCGAGTTAATGACAGTCTGAACTGTATACCGGTGGTAACACGTATATAGAACGCTTGCTTCACATAAGAGAGATCTTGTAAGATGCTGCAATCGAACCCCCTAAATTTCCTCCATAGCTTCCGCTTTAATGACTCTCTGAACTGAATGGCGGTGATAGCCCAGTGAACAATGGACTCTGAAGCGAGAGGCCCAGCTTCGATTCCCAGTGCGGGCATGTGCCTATGACTATGTTTATTTTCAAAGTTACGTACATCTGCGAATTCGTAGTAGCAATACCACACGCTAACGGTGAAGGAAAACATAGTGAGGCAACCCGCGGCTTGGTTGGCTCCGCACATAGTGACTTGTCTTTCCTGTGGGCTAGGCCGACTAGGCTGTCAGGCAGGCTGTAAAAAACAATGTCCCCTTCACTGCAGCGTCCGAGTAGTCTCTTCACCCATCTAGGTGCCACTGGACGCTGCATAAATCATCTCATTACGTAAAGGCCAAAGTTACACTAGTTTCTTAGCAGGACAAGTGATTGTGTTGTGAAAGTTATATATTTTCAGTCAAAGCTTCCTCTACAACTGCGGAATGAAAGACACACAAAACTGAGCCCTATTTCTATCCCCGCAGAGCTCAGAGCGCACGGTCCGGCGTAAGGAGCGCGTGGAGCGGCGCCTGCAGCAGATGGAGACGGCCGCCTCGCCCCCCGCCTCGGCCGTGCCCCCCGCCACGCCCCCCGCCGACGACCTCGCCGAGTTCGCCAAGCTCTACTTCAACGACCACCCGAGGTCGCCCGAAGGTAAGTTCTCGCTGGCTCGCTCCGGAGCATTACTTGTTTCTAAAAACCGGCCAAGTGCGATTCGGACTCGCGCACGAAGGATTCCGTACCATTCATTTTCTATACAACATTAGACACAAAGATCGAGAAAGCACGGCAAAAAATCACGTTTGTTGTATGGGAGCCCGCCTTAAAAATTTATTTTAATTTAATTATTTATTTTTGAAGCGAACATAAAACTAAATATTCTGTAAATATTTCAAGCGTCTACCTGTTGCCGTTAAAAATGTCGAGCAAAAAACGGCAAAAAAATAACGTTTGTTGTATGGGAGCCCACCTTAAATATTATAATATTCTGTTTTATTTGTTGTTATAGCGGCAACAGAAATACATTGTCTGCGAAAATTTGAACTGCCTAGCTACCACGGTTCATGAGATACAGCCTGGTGACAGACAGACATACAGACGGACAGTGAAGTCTAAGTAATTGGCCCCCGTTTTGCACCCTTCGGGTACGGAACCCTAAAAAAAAATCAAATAAAAAAATCAAATAAAAAAATCATTAATTTCTTTTGCCATATTACAGCAACAAAGACAGCACTGGGACCCCACTAAAAATTACCCCACGTTCAATTGTGGGATGGCGGGCGGGGCTTGTCAACTGTGTCACCAATCAGAGCGAGGCAAAATATCTATGCATCTGCCACCGTCAGACCGCCATCTTGTGTGGTACCTAGATATTTCGACGGGTTATACATCAATGAAGTCAATGTTTTGACGTTTTTGTATAAAACCAATCATAAGTTACGCTGTCATTTACTATTTATTTATTTTATTTATTTATTTTGTTTAAAGAAGACTAACAGCACAATATAACAGAATAACACCAACATAGGAAACAGAAGGCCAATTACAAGTCTCCACTTATAAATTCAGAATAGCGAGATAGACAGATAAACATAATCGTCAGCAACAGATTACAGATAACACAAACATCGGTCATAACAGAGAACTATCGCCTAATCATCATTCACGTCGTCACGCATGGCGCACAGAATGACCCAATCAAAGAGTGATTTACTCTACAGCACATCTTGCGCTGATTTTGATTGGTTAAGACTTATCGTGAGGATTCGGGCCGTTTTTGAGTGTGAATTTTGTAGGAAGAAATACTTCTTTGTTTTTTTTTTTATTCGTAGATAGTAATACAGTCAGGCAGCACCGATCCGTATTTACATTAACAAAAGAAGATCTCCAAATGTACCTAAATCTCCATTTCCAACTCAATAATCCAATGTTCAGAACACTAACGTCCATTTAGTTCCAGTGAAACCACTAGTCTACCTGATTAGAGAGAACGGACCGACGTTCATATAATTTCTTTGAGGAACTAGCGGGGCCCCATTTCATAGAACTACAATTCACGGCTTACAATGTACATAAAATTGTCATAGTAAACTATGACGCGCGGCCCGGAACTTTCTCAGTAACCTTAACCCCTTCCAGGTACAATAATGGCAACACTGACGCGCAAGAGCAAGTCAATGGAGGTATTAAGCAAGGAAGAGATGATCATCTACCACAAAGGAAACAACATTCCCACTTCGCACATACAGCTGCACGATCCGGATAGTGTCACCGCTGCTGTTAACATCTTCAGGGTGAGCAAGCAGTTTTGGGCTTTAACTCTGTGTTTTAGTGTCTTGTCTTCATTACCTTCAAGAATATTGCTGGCTAGCTTCTAAGAACTGCTTTGAAATCAAGTCCCTTGATTCACTTGATTAATGTTTGTTTGTTTGGTACGCTTTATTGCCCAAAAATTAAAAACTTAAAAAACAGGTAGATGTACAAAGGCGGACTTTTTTCAAAAGAAATTTATTCCAGCCAGCCTAAGAGAGGTTCTGAATGATAAAACAGAGAGCGGGAGAAAGCAAATAAAGCTCAATAATTAAAGAAAAAGAAACTAAAAATCACCTATTCATTCTATCACTTATTTTAATTTTACTTTGTTTACGTGATTTTAACTACTTGGAACAGGAAGCTACATTGTATCACGCAATTGAAATCGGTTTCAGAATTGGTCTACTCGTTTTAATTTCGAGAACCGACTTCAAAGCTTACTGGAATGCAGTTAAAGTGTCTTATCAAATGTTTAATCTTAAATGCTTTCGCAGGATCTATGCCGTTACATGAGAGGTGAACTCACACCGGAGAAAGAGACTCAAGTGATCCAATCACTGATCTCTAAAGGGTTGGAACGTGAGGAACTGAGGGATGAAATATTAGTACAATGCGTTAGACAGGTGAGCCACTTTCAATTGTAGATCGACGGTATTCAGATTCAATTTCGTAGTTGATGTGGTCTTTGTGAAAGTTAAGGTACTTTTATGAGTATCTTCATCATGTTCTTGTTCCATGTTATTTTTAAATCCTCAAAAACTTGCAATATTGATAAGTTTGTGATTTGGCGTTGATGTATCGGGACCGATTTAGCTACCAACATTGTAGTTGTCATGTTGTAAAAAAAAGGTAGGATATATATATTTTTTTCATTTTCACTAGCTCTAGTGACCCTCATACAAACATAACCAGCCTATATACGTCCCACTGTAGGTCATAGGCCTTCTCTCAGGGAGAAAATGGACTTAATCGCCACGTGTGCCCACCGCGGATTGGCGATTTCAAGCGCTGAGGTATGTTAATAGTTCAGGCAATCAGGTTTCCTCACGATGTTTTCCTTCACCGTGAGCGAGTGGTATTGCTACTATAACTTCACAAATGTATGTAACTTAGAAAAAAAAGTAATAGTTACATGCCCGCACTGGGAATCGAACCTGGGTCTCTCGCTTGAGAGTCCAATGTTCGACCCATTAGGCTACCGCCGCTATTACTCCATAACTCATCATCAGTTGATATCTTACCACTTCACACCAAGAACTTAGGCTACATGTTTCTTCTCCAAAAATGTAATTATCTTATCCTACCCCAGGTGACAGACTGCCCAGTGGAAGAGTGGGCGGAGCGCGTGTGGCTCATCCTGTGCCTGTGCGCCGTGGCGTGGCAGCCCAGCCGCGGCCTAGCACGCTACTACTGCGCCTGGCTGCGCGAGCGCGCGCGTGCTAGCCCGGCCGCGCGCGCCACGCACTGCGCGCAGTGGTGCCTCGACAACTGCCGCGGCGCCACGCCGAGGCAACTGCCGCCGAGCACTGTGGAGATTGCTGTGAGTTTTTGCTATCTAAGTACATCCTTGCTCTCTTGAGACAGCCAAAGCCTTGGTGTGGTATTACTGCGCTTGGCCGCGAGAGCGTCACTGCCGAGGTAATTGCCGCCGAGTATCTACTGTGGAGATTGCTGTGAGTTTTCCCTGTCTAAGTAGTTCTCTGCTCTCTAGTTAGTTAAAGTCTTGGTGCGGCATTATAAGTGGCGACACCCACTGCGTGTAGTACTGGGTGTCGATGATTCTTATTCAGCACCTTTTCTGTATCCTTGCGGCAAGAAAGAGACATCTCTCAAGGCAACTTCGTCTGTAGTGCAGAGCTTCAGCGCACTGCCATTCTTAATCACCTGTATCTTAATTCTAAGTTCTTTTAATTATAAATTATGTACCTACTTTCACTTGAATAAACATTTTTTACTTACTACATTTCCTCTATTGGATTTGGGCATCGTACAAGAGGTGCCATTCGACTGCCATCCAGTTAATAAAAGCATAAAAGTGTCATTATGCCGTTAATTCAGACAGCAGCCTTGAAGATTCTAGTAAATTTCCAACGGCTTCCCACCTTCAACTCAAAACACCGACTCCAACTCTCCGCAGACCACCTCTAAAGAACCTCTCCCACAGGCGATGCGCCGCCTCGGGACCATCGTCTGCCGCTTCTTCTTCCTCGACGGCCGCACGAAGGCCATCGACGTCCACCCCGCGGACACCGCCGCCGCGGCCGCCGCGCGCTTGGCCGACAAGCTGGGCCTGGCGCCGCAGTCCCGGGCCGGCTGGGCCGTGTACCAGCAGCGGGGCGGGAAAGAGGAGCACGTTAGAGCTACCCAGTACCTCTATGATGTCATCGCGGCGTGGGAGATGTGAGTGCAAAGGAATAATAACCTCTCATCATGTCATCGCGACCTCTCCGCCACCCATGCCACGGATACCGGACTCGTGCAGCGGACGCAGCGCAATACTCTGCGCGCGCGTGTAGTCATGGCAACGAGCGTCAACGGTTAGATGCCTGTGAAAGAATCCTGTCGGTTTTGCTAAAAGCTTTTCTCTTGTACATAAATATAAATTACTCTCGACCATCTCCGTCTTTATTATCTACGCCAACACTACCAACACGCCTACGCTATTCAGGAAAGTGCGCCTGAAAGAGTTTTCACCTAAAAAAACAAAACGGCCGGTATATAACTCTTATAATGTTTCCTACCCCGCCGGGATACAGGCGTGAGTTTATGTTATTGTTTGTTACACTGTATTGCACTAAATACAAAATTTTGCACTTAAAAAAAACATGAATGTCTTAGACTATGAGCAAGGGCGGACTTATTTCAAGAGAAATTGTATGTTTCACCAGGCAACAAGGTCCGGGCGGCGGCTCCGCCGACAACCGTTTCGTGTTCAAGCGCCGCCTGTTCCGCGGCGGCCGGGAGCTCCCCCACGACCCCGTCGAAGTGGCGCTGCTCTACGCGCAGGCTGTCCACAGCGTCGTAAAGGTATGCTCCTTCATGTGTCAATCGATCTGCAGCAAACAGTTTTTACCTCTTTTTTTACGGTTCCGCACCCGAAAGGGGCCAAACGGGACCCTGTTACTAAGACTTCACGGTCCGTCTGTCTGTCGAAATAACCGACCTCCCCCCCCGGCAAATGGACGAGTTCCCCGTGTCGGAGAAGGTGGCGCTGCAGTTAGCAGGGCTGCAGGCGCAGGTGTCGCTAGGAAAGCTGTCACCTAGTCCACGCATCGATCTTGCGATAATGAACCCTGTTTCCCACCCGATCGTAACGGAATAACCTACCTTCCCCCCCCGGGTAGATGGATGAATTCCCGGTGTCGGAGAAGGTGGCTCTGCAGCTAGCGGGGCTGCAAGCGCATCCGCCGAAGAGCCCATGCGCTTCAAGTTGAATAATTCATCCTACGAATAAAATAAACCTTATTCCCCACCCGTTCATCATGCAATAACCGACCTTCCATTTTGTCAAGTTTGTCAAGTTCCCCGTGTCGAAGAAGGTAGCTCTGCAGTTAGCAGAGCAGTTGGCGAGCCACCTCCGTGCGCACGCACCTACCTTACAATAATGAACCCTATTCCCCACCCGCTACGCACCCGTCACGCAATAACCGACCTTCCCCCCCGGGCAGATGGACGAGTTCCCCGTGTCGGAGAAGGTGGCGCTGCAGTTAGCGGGGCTGCAGGCGCAGGTGTCGCTGGGCGAGCCGCCGCCGAGCCCGCCGCCGCCGCACACGCGCGCCTACTACGCGCACCCCGACCAGTTCCTGCCGGCGCGGGTGGCGCGCGCGCGCCCGCAGCACCAGTGGGTGAGCGTAATACGTCTTCGTCTTATTTGTCTATCGCATACAAAACAAAAGGGCACCTGCAGTGACATCAGAGCGCCGCTGGCTTTCTGCTCCCATATGACGCGCACCAAGTCCTGAACGATTCCATCGTTCCAACTGTCAAATCCCATACTAATTGCTATCGCACGCGTCGGGATTTCTGGAAAGAGCTAGGCTGACTGGAGTCATCTCACAGCTTTGCTACTACCCAACTATGAGGCTAAGTGTGGAGATCTCAGGTCTAACTATGCAACGCAAAGTCTGGTTAATTACGCCATTTATAACTTTAGAACGTTGGGACCGATTTTTATAATCTTTTTGGTATCGTCTCCGCCCCAAATAGCAGAATAAATATTAAAACCTAAAAAAATATACGAAGAAAATTCATTTTTATAGATCGACACAATATTACACAGTTGGCCGGGTCATTGTTTGGATGTTATCAGTGTCTTAAAGGTTGTCGTAATGTCCCACGACGGCAGGCAAGCCACACTTGTAGTTGTGATGTGTTTGGGCACACAGAAACGCATTCGGGCGGTACTGAACGCTCTATTGGCTTTACCGAGCTTAACATATACAATACACAGAAATACATCTATTTACACAATCAGCAACCTTTGCGATGCTTTGATACAGAGGCTGAGGCTTCGGCAATCCTGGCCTGATGGCAATGGCGTAACTATAGGGTGACAGGGCTGGCAAAATGCCACGGGCCCCCGACCTGAGTTTACCGGCCTCATAGAGGCCTCGAGCTCAAAAGTAACTTAAAATTTTTAACAAAAAATTGTAACAATTATAACGTTTGTCTAACTTATTAGATTTTTTTAGTAATTGTAATTTTTTGACGAAACTACTCTGGATTCTAATTTAATTATGTATCCGCATGTGACTTTTGTTTTCCTTTATCAATATTTGAGTTATCTCGTAATATTTTGTTTAATGTTTTTATGCCTGTACGCCCTTATAAGAAAACGTTCAGAATTCAATGAAAAAACGAAATGTAATAAGTTTTGCTACAACTAAATTTAATGCCATAATTCAATTCAATTCAATTCAAATATTTTTATTCATTATAAAAACGGAATGTTTACTTAATGAACGTCAAAGTTGTTAGTTTCACAATTAATGGATTATGTGGAGAAGAAGCTAACAAAGAAACTCCACATTTATTCTTTTCAAAACACGTTTTAACTTAATTAACAGAGTTTTCAAATTAAAATATTAGTCATGAATGTGTTGAACACTAGTCACAATCGTCCTGTAATTAATACTAATCTACTGTTTAATGCCAAACATCTTTGTATTCTAAATAATCCTTGATGTTATAGTAAGCCTTTTTGCACAGAATGTGCTTAACACATTTTTTAAACCGGGTTGGAGGTAACTCCAATATATCTTGAGGAATTTTGTTGTAGAACCTCATACAGTGCCCCATAATATATTTTTTAATTTTTACTGGGACGGCCCCATCCAATGAACATGCCATGGGCCTCAGATGGTATAGTTACCTCACTGTCTGATGGCAACCAGCAACACAAGTTTGTAACGTAACCACGTTCCCCAGGCCACAATTCTCGCCCAAGCGCACAGGCAGTACGGCGCCGGGCGCGCAGAGCTCACGGCCAAAGCGCTGTACCTCTCGTGCGTCATGCAGTACCCGCTCTACGGAGTCACGCTCTTCCCCGTCACTTACAAGGGATACTGGGCACATGGTGAGCTTTGTAGGGAATCCTGAACAGAAGATAGAAACTTGGCCAAACTAATTCTATGAATACTCTAAAAATAGGGTAAGCCTAGTACTCTTCAGTGACTACAGAATCGCACCTCTTTCATCTATTTCTAACACTTATTAAGCACTCACCCATTGAAAAAAAATGCACCCCTATAAATAAGGAAGGAAAACATCGTGAGGAAACTGGATTGCTTGAGGTGTTAACAGAGCGAATCTGCGGCAGTACGCGTTGTGATTGAGCTTATATCTCTCTGAGAGAAGAGAGGCCTCTCAGAGAGATATAACTCTCTGAGAGGCCTGCGCCCTGTAGTGTGACTTATACAGGCTGCATTATTGTAACCCCTAAACCAACCCAAATTGCTGGCGGTGGCTGGATGAGCATGACCGAGCACAGAAAGAAGTGGCGTGCCTTGGGAAGGCCTATGTCCAGCAGTGATCGATGACGGGCTGATTGACTGATATCGACCGATTTATTTAACTGAGGGATTGATTGAACCAATCCAGGTCCAAACGTGTTGCTCGGAGTGGGCTCCGAGGGCGTGGTCCTGGTCAGGCCGGCCGACAAGGTGGTCCTCGCCGAGTATCCCTACAGCAACATTGCCGCGCTTCTCATGGACCCCGTCGACAACGGGCTCACCATCAGTCTGACGCACCACGGGCAGCAGGACGGGAATAGGTGAGTTGCAAAACACTTGAGCCATTTGAGATACTTACAATTATTAACACAAAAACCAACATATAGGGCCAGTTTCTGAATTGAGAATTTCGCTAAGTAAATACTTAACAGTAGTGTTGTCTCTTCAAATTTCTTAGAAAAAAGCGTGCCAGAACGTTACTTAAGTATTTACTCAGTGAAATTCTCAATTCAGAAACCGGCCCATAGTGGTGCAAAATAAATACAGTTAGATTGGCTAGTCGACACTGCATTAAAGCAAGGTCTTGTCATTCTTAGTAAATCTTTCTTAGAGAAAAACATATTAATTCGGAAATTTGGTACAAAGTAGCTGATAGATTCGCGATGTGATTTTTACTGGAAAAAGTCTTCTGAGATTAGGTATGTCTGGTTTCAAATTATTTATGTCTGGGTATTTTCCTCTGTTTGCGTGGACTTTTTAATGGTTACCACAGCGGTATCTTACTTTGGGACCATTATAATTAATGTATTATGTCGATCTAACGTTTATTTCTTATTGATTTTTATACCAACATTTACGTTTTCACCCCAAACATCATTGTCAGTATAGCCCCTATTAAACACCCAAACCACGCAATTACCATCCCCAGGTGTATAGTGCTCGAATCGCCTCAAAAGAACGAGGCGGCTTGGCTCATGGCGGCCTACAGCCCTGTGCTAGCCAACGGGCTCGCCGACGAGCCGCCGCGACGGGCTGCGCCCGCCTCAGAGCGCTCCCGCCTCGCCGGAGCCCTGCGGAGCGCTAGGAGAGCCCTGATAGACTCTGGAATGCTGAGGAGGCCGACTGAGGTTTCCGCTGGAAACTTCTTGAGGAATACTTTGAGGAGGTATGTGTAGACCCGTATTAGCTTTCGTGTTTCCGGGTCGTCGCGTCTGATAGGAGCCCTGCGGAGCGCTAGGAGAGCCCTGATAGACTATAATGTTGAGGAGGTCGACAGAGGTCTTTGTTGGGAAACTTCTTGACGAATACTTTGAGGCGTTATCTTTAATTCCGTATGCGCTAACGCCTGGCTGGAGCACTAGTAGAGCCCTAATAGTTAGGAGGCTGTTAAGGAGGCTGACCACTCTCAGCTGGAAACTTCTTCAGGAATACTTTGAGGTAGTATGTGTAGTCCTCGTATTAGCCGTTGCGTTTCTGAACGCCTCCGCCAGGCCTGAATTCTGCGGACCGCTATGAGGGCCCTCATAGACTACGGGATGCTTAGGAGGCCGACTGATGTCTCCGCTGCTCTAGGAACTTCGGGAGTAATACTTTGAGGAGGTTCGGGTCTCGTGCCAGTCGGCAGACTAACTGCTCACCTCTCAGCGCCCCCGCCTAGCCGGAACTCTGCAGAGCGCAGGAGAGACCTGGTGGACTCCTGAAATTCTGCTCATTAGAGCATCCATTAAGACGCCAGCTAAGTAGTTTTACCGTGTATGCGCGAATGCTTTGTTTCTATCTTACACGTTCGGCCCACATTCTTAAAATGCTGGAGATTTCCTGGATGTTAATTAATGAACAAACCGCTTTAGAGCCTCGAGCCAGTGAGCTGCAGATGCTCCGCCACCTCTGGCAACTCATGGTCTCTTCTCGAGCTTCCTAATCTACTAAACTCTACTCTGTGCCTTCTCTATTTGTCCGTCCCCTCCGCAGGCTGAGCAAGACCCGGCTCGACAAAGTGCGGCTGGACATGGCCGCCGAGACGTCGGGCGAGTGCTACAAGGGCTTCCCGGCCGGCTACTGGAGCTGGGCGCGCCAGCTGCCGCACTCGCTCACCCGGCTCAACGAGGCCGAGGAAGTTGCCGCCATGCAGATCTTCAAGGTCGGTTGTGGACTTTAAGAGGATCTCGTTAAGGTTGTCAGTAAGCTGAATAAGCACGGGCTTAAAAAGGATGAGACGTCTGCCACACAACCATCACAAAGAGGCGGAGGAAGTTCTTCAAGGTGAGATGTGGACTCGACTGTGGTGTCGTTAAGGTTATCAATAGGCTGAGTAAGTACTGACTAGAAAACGTTGAGACTGCGCAATTTTTGACCATGCAGGTCTGCAAGTTCAGTATTAAAATAGAGTCTTGACAGACTCAGAAATACTTGTCTCTAGCTTATTCTCCTTACTGGACTGGATAAACCCTTAAAACATTCAAATAACAGTGAAACGCTCCAAGCGTCGCTTTGAGCGTGTTGCTTTTGGCCTCGTTAATTCTATATTCGACTGTTCTACCTGCATCACCTGTACTTATCAACTTGTTATAATACCAAAATTTCTTGTATTAAACTTAGTATAAGTAAAAGTAAAATTAAAATAAGTGTTGAGCTTTATTTGCCTTCTGCCGCTCTCTGTTTCATGATTCAGAACCTCTCCTAGGCTGGCTGGAAGAAATGTCTTCTTTTGAAATAAGTCCGCCTCTGTACATCTGCACTTACCTGTTATTTTTTTTTTAAATTGTGCAATGAAGCGTAATAAACAAATACCGGCCCCGTTTCGCGCAGGACATAATGAGCCACGCGGGGCTGAGCGCCAAGGCGGAGGAGCAGGGCAGCAGCGGCAACCTCGCCAACAACAACAGCGTGGGCAGCGGCGGCAGCGGCGGCGACTGCGACGCCGACGACCGCGTGGCGCTCGCGCAGGCGCTGCTGCAGCGCTGCCTGCAGCGGGACTCGCTGCTCTGCGAGCTCTACGCGCAGCTCATCAAGCAGGCGAGTGTTCACACTACGCTGTGCCGTGTCACTGATAGTTAAATCGACGGATCGATCGACAGACCGACTAATCAGTTCACAATCGTTGACTGCTGGAGAATAGCCTCTCCAAAGCGAGCCGCCACTGAATATCCTCGGTAATCTTTATACACCTGCGACTATGCTGTAAATAAACTGCAGCTGTAGGAATCCTTTGGAGTATGGAATCTTGTGAACGGTTTCGCGCAGTGACCTTGAGCTTCGATGATGATGGGAATGTAGTTTTCGCCTAGTTCATGGTCACCTCTTTCGGCTACTTAAAGTTGTACGAAAATTACTGTTATTTCTTTGATGCATGACCCAAGAGTCGATAACTTTTTTGGTACCAAGTTAGGATACCCACCCTAAACAAGTTAAACATACATGTTCTTATCTCCTAAAAATTTTAATGACGTCCACAAACAGAATAATTTGCAGGTAAGCTTTCCTAAAAACAGTCTCTAAACGAAAACTTTGTGCTCGAATTTATTAATACCGAATCAAGTTTGTGTAGAGTTTAGAATAGAGAATATGAATAGAGCCGACGTCGATGAAATGAAACAGAATCGTGGCAAGTAGCGAGCCGGTCTCTGCCTACCGCTTCATTACAGTAGAGTCAATCGGTAAGTGGGTGTTTGTCCAACAGACGACGGAGCACCCGGAGCCGTCGTCGCGCGTGTCGGCGCGGCACTGGGCGCTGCTGTGCGCGTGCGTGGGCGCCGCGCTGCCGCCCGCCAAGCCGCTGCGCCGCCTGCTGCTGGCACACCTGCGCTACCGCGGCGTCGCGCTGCACGCCGGCGAGGACGGCAAGTTCGCGCGCCGCGCCGAGCAGGTCGGTCAGCTTCTCGCCTATCTGCGTTACCGCGAAAACGCGCTGCTCGCCTATCTGCGTTACGGCGACACCGTGCTGCTCGCCTATCTGCGTTACCGCGGCACCGTGCTGCACGCCGACGAGGATGGTCGACTGTATAATTGGCACTAAATCACCTATTGCACAGTGACATCGGAATATAGCGGATTAGTAAGTTGAAGTGGCAGTGGGCGGGGCACATAGCACGCAGAACTGATGGCCGATGGGGCCGAAAAGTTCTCGAATGGACACCACATATCGGCAAGCGCAGCGTAGGACGACCAGCCACAAGATGGACAGATGACCTCATCCACGTGGCAGGAAGACGCTGGATGCTTCCAACCAGTCTGTTTGGAAATCCATTGAGGAGGCCTATGTCCAACAGTGGACTTCTTGTGGCTGAATGATGATGATGGTCGGAATATTGTCTTTAAGGTGAAATCTGGGTCAACTGTGTGCAACCTAATGTACTTTGTACACATAGCAAACAATATAGAGTAAGTACCTATGACTTTGTTTTCTATGTTATGTACATTTGTGAAGTTATAGTAGGAATACCACATGCTGACCGTGAAGGAAAACATCGTGAGGAAACCTGAGTGTCTGAGCTATTCACATACCTCAGCGCTTGAAATCGCCAATGCGCGGTGGGCACGCGTGGTGATTAAGCCCATACTCTCTCCCTGACAGAAGGCTTGTGCCCTACGGTGGGACGGATATAGGCTGCTCATGTATGTTATGTAAAGAGCATGCAACCGGCAGGTGGCGCTGAGCACGGCGCAGGTCCCGCGGCGGCTGGCGGCGCCGTCCCGCGAGGAGCTGCTGTGCGCGGCGGCGCGCCGCCCGCTGCACGTGCGCGTGCTGCTGCTGGACGGGAAGCAGCACGGGCTCGTGTTCGGGCCCGCCGCCACCGCCGACCACCTCGTCACCATGCTGCGCGAGAAGATCGGCCTCAGCGACTCGGCCACTGGTGAGAATGACCCGTTACAACATTTGGGTACGCAGGTCCGCGTGCGTTTTAGACAGATGAGTGGCAGGAGACGGCGCAGGACAGACAGGTGTCGACCTCTGTCGCCGCGATAAGATCGGCCCCAGCGACTCCGCTACCGGTGAGAATGGTGACCTTTTACAGGAGTTGGTGACGAGCCAGTTGGCTACGAAGTGGCTAAGCCGTCTCAGGTTGTGTTGGAAGGACGAAGTCTCCGCGGACCTGCGTGAGCTTTAAGCTGACGACTGCCAGGAGGATGTAAGTAAGCGTGCTGCTATTAGACGGGAAGCAGCACGGACTGGCGGTCGGTCTCACCGCCATCGTCGACTATCTCGTCACCATGCTGCGCGAGAACATCGGCCTCAGCGACTCCGCGTGAGAATGATTACCTTCCGACTACGAGAGTTGGCGACGAAGTGGCTGTGGAAAAGTTGCTACCTGCATTCAATGAGCTTTACGCTGACGCTAGCAGGAGACGGCGCGGCGCAGAGACAGGTGGCGCCACTGGTGAGAGTGTTTACCTACTATTAGAAGATCGGCCTCAGCGACCCCGCCACTGGTGAGAATAGTTACCTAGTATAGACGGTTGGATGGTTGGTTACCTACTTCTTAGTACTTGTTAACTCTTGTTGGCGTCGAGCCTGTTGACTACAAAGTGGCTTAAGGCCGGCGAGAAGCAGGAGACGGGGCAGGACAGGTGGCGACTTCTCTTGTCGGTGTAAGCAAGCCACAGACAAATCTACAAAGAGCTGCTTTGTGACGAGAAGCAGCAAGGGCTAGTGTTAAGGCCTGCCACCACCGCCGTCCAACTCGTCGTCACTACGCTGCGCGAGGTCGGCCCGAGCGAGTCCGCCACGGGTGAAAATGTTTATATGCTGTGTCTTGTATGCTGGATAAACATTACTTGTTGTGTAGACCAGATGCTACCACAAAAAAATCTGCCAAGCCAAAGGTATAAGGTAAAATATATGAACTAGCTTTGGCCCGCGACTTCGTCCGCATGGAATGAGTATTTTCTGGGGTGAAAAGTATCCTATGTCCTTCTCCGGGACTCAAACTATCTCCATACCAAATTTCATCTAAATCCGTTCAGCCGTTATTGCGTGATTGAGTAACAAACATCTTCACTAACTTTCACATTTATAATATTATTAGTAGGATATTAATTTATGAACAATAATACGCCTACGATTTGTGTACTTTAAATCTATTTGTGTTTGTCTTTCAATAATAACAATCTTCTACAAAACAGGCTGCTTGAGGTCTTGTAAGTAACGCATATACCCGGCATCTACCCTTGAATGAAATTAACCTCTCCACAAGCTTGAAAATATCTTTACTAATGCAATAAGTACAATAATCACCCAATAATATTAACCACTGTATGAATAATTAAATGTATTCATAGATGCATCTTGATATTTACACCCTCGCCTGTTGATACACCTGTATATTAATCTGGATTTTTACCAGTAATTGATTAGCATAGCAATATAGTTTAGCACGCAATATTATGCGATAAGATGCTTTGACGCTACTATCTCAATTCTGACGAATATCCATTTTATGTTCTGAATGTTTAGCTAAATCCCAATGTAATCTTTCACGCGGTTGGGCACTAAGCAACTTCCCGTAAAAAGCTCCAAACTTAAATTGACGTTGAGTTGGCTGTGGAATTTGGGCTAACAATATAATTCGCGCAAAGCTTTGTTATTTCCCCACACCATTAGTAAACGAACCTTAATTTGTTACCTTTGTTCTCCATATCCAATAGCACACGGCTTCAGACGCACCTTAAACTGCGTCATTCTCTAGTGTTGACTGTGTAGCCAACAAACCTGTAGCCATCTCCCTCGCACGCAGGCTACGCGCTGGACGAGGAGTGCGCCATCTCGACGCCATTGGATGCCAAAGGGCTCATCGGATTTCTGTAGCCAAAATTTCCTAAACACATGAGTCAAATGTTTTTTTCCAAACGGAAGAGAATCGTTTCCGCCATGCGATCGGCTTATAAGTCGGTCCATCCCTGCACATTCTTTCCACTTTTGTGCTTTCGCTGATCGGTCTTGAGCAAGCATATCGATGGTTGCTCAAGACTGAGTGTGTTAAGGTAGACCAACCCCTCCAAATGTCATTCATCGGCACTTCTTCAAAGTAGGCCATGACGTCAATAGAATAATGCTGATGTTTCAATACTTGTATTATAAATAGCCTTAGCACCCTAGAATAAGCAATATTGCAATAGTATTAACCCTAGCGGTACATAACTCTGTCCAATAAATAAATTATTTTTAAACAACTCCTCGGTCTTCAAATCTTTATTAGTGCGTAGCCAACAGACCTGTAGCCATCTCCCTCGCACGCAGGCTACGCGCTGTACGAGGTGTGCGCCAACTCGACGCCGGCGGGCGGCGGCGAGCGCGCGCTGGCTGGCAACGAGCGCGTCGGCGACGTGCTCGCGCGCTGGGAGAAGGCCGGCGCCACCGCCGCGGCTTGCAGGTAAACTCTACACTTGGGTAGTCCATCCTTCAACTCACGCCTTTATCGGCAATCGTACATCCTCTCTCCCTCTCACGCCTTTGTCCCTTAACTGTATATTAGTCGTGTATCGTCACTTTTAGTAGGTGACGATACACGACCTATTTATAAAAACATGATTACTCTAGTCTAAAGCACTCCTTAGAGGCAATGTATTGTTATGTCTTCGGATATCAGAAATTTATTTCAACGTAAATAATTTATATTCTGTGCCTTGTTCTTTTCCTCGTAAAATATGCACCACAGACTATTTTAATCGGGCGTTTATCGAGTGTTATAAGGTTCTTTAGTCAATAAGGAAGCCTTAAAGTTTCGCCATGTCCGTCCGTCCGTCCGTCCGTCTGTCCGCGGCTTAGCACAGATACGATAGGTACTTACTAGAGAGCTGAAATTTAGTTTAATACATATTTATTAAGCTGGCAAAAAGGTAGAATAAAATGTAGAGAAAACATTTTTTTTGGGGTGTAGGAACAAAACCTCTCATGGTTATGAAAACCACGAAAGAGGCCTATGTCCTGCAGTGGGCGTCAAACGGCTGATGATTATTAACCATTTTATCTACACTCATATCATAATCTTCAAATTAAGAATTCAAAGGTAAACACATATCTATTGACAGGCTTTAAACAATTATGTATTGTTTAAGGAAAATAAAAAAAACGTGTAATATAAAGTTACATTAAAGGTCAGATTTTTCACTTTATGTTACAGTTATTTTTTTTAAAGTGTTGCTGTGATCACGGAACAAAACTTAAGTTTTTTTTTTTAATGTCAAAAGTTGACTCTATCTCCATCCTGATCCAAATCTGTGAACTTTTGGTATCGTCCATACTTAAGTATATGTGCACTGTCGTAGTCAACTATCCTAAAATATACACTTTTGAAGTCGTCCATCCTAATCTGTACAGTTCTGTAGTCACTCATAGTAAAATATTCATTTTTGTTGTCGTCCATCCTAATCTTTACGCTTTTGTAGTAACACGTGCTAAACTATACACACTTTTGTAGTCGTTTATTCTAATTTAAACACCCCGCCCATCTTAGCCGGCACACTTTTGAAGTCGTCCATCGTAATTTGTACACTTTTGTGTAGTCGTTCATCCTAATCACTTTAACATTTACACTTTTCTAGGCACCCGTCCTAAACTACGTACACAGTTTTGTAGTTTCGTGATCCTAGGTTCCTTGTCGTGGGTCGTTAAAAATCACTGTTAACATGATTGAGAGATTGTAGAGACAGTTGTAAAAGAAGATACGATTTTTGTTCATTGGTGGCGCTAGTTAACCCTCTGGATCCCCTTAAACGTCCCAATAGTCCCGTCGTGGCGCCGCGGTAGTGCATCTGCATACCATGCGAGAGGTCCCGGGTTCGAACCCCGGCTGGGGACAAAAAAAAACCTCAGGTCTTGGATGTTTACATGTTTGTGATGTCGTTGTTTCTGGTTCCCACGACACAGGGTGGGGCCAGAAGCAATGTATGTGCCTTGTCTTCGCGGACATTATGGGGCTTCAGTTTTTATGAATCAAAGCCCAAACTCGCTTTACAGAGTTTAATTAAATAATTACTAATAATTTTGATGGAGATACAATTTTGATGCTGTTTCGAAAAAGAAGAAGAAAAAATGAATGATTGCAGGTAGGATTACATATTTAGCTTTTGAAAACGCCTAGCATTTTGATCTGCGAATCGTGGGTCTCAGGAGACTTGTTGCGATGAAGATAGCAGCAGGCGCTTGAACATGCCTGTATGTTAATGTTTAATTCTCACCCCAAAACCGTTCCTCCCACAGGCTAGTGTTCAAGAGGCGTCTGTTCCTCGGCGAGCGGCCGCTGCACGCCGCCTGCACCACCGAGATGGAGCTGTTGTATTACCAGACCCTGCACGCGGTGCGACACGACCGGTTGCCCATCGAGACTGATGAAGCGGTAAGGGGTAGTGGGTTTTAAGATCGAGTGATTTATTCATGAGATACTTGTGACTTGATGGAAATTGTGGTTTAGACATCAAGTTCATTTCTTACATGAAAGAATCAAAGTCAATTGATTTTGTGACAAGCTTTCTTTGCGAAGTCTAGGCTCATGATCTTGGAAATTATGTTAAAAACTTATTTAGAGGCTAAAAATTCCACCCATGCCGGGACTTGAACCAGCGACCTCTGGTTAACCGTACCAGCGCTCTCCCAACTGAGCTAATGGGCAAGTGCAGGCATCAGTGAAACTTCGAGCCTATTTACGAACTTCTCTGTATTAAATACAAATAAATAAATAGGTTTTTTAAAATTGTCCTCAGCACAGGTAAAACTTTAGTTGTTCAACGGTAATAGCTGTTATTTGACATTATTTTGTAGTTCTCTAAACTAGCAACCATTAAGTACCTAGACTCGTTTCTCAGGACATATTACAGATGACTGCTACTTTGTGCAAGCCAAATGTTTTTTAAAAAATGAATCGAAGAGACATGTTGAAAACCAACGCTGCGGTTACGCGTGCAATCAGAGCAATAATGCCCTTTTATCGCTACCGTTATTTGAATGACGGGAAATTGATTACCTTGTGTTGGGGTAATTTCCCTAATTAAATTTCACCGTTGCCATGTTAGATACTTAATGTTAAATGGCGGTTGCACCAATTTTCACGGTTTAAGAAATATAATTTGAAATGAAATGAAAAAAACGACTTTTGTATTGAAAACGAAGACACAGTTCACTGATAGCATTTCCGTCATTCGCAAAGTAATAATTTCAAAGTTTTGTGACTCTGTATAGGCTTCACAACCGACAAAAATTATTACCACGCTGTGCCATTCGATGTGGTTACTGACTTTGCTGTTTTGTGTGTTATCTCTCTTTCACCTGTGCTAATTGCCCCAAAATATTGCTATCGGTGGAAACTTTTTGTTGGTTTTCTGTATCTATGTGTATAAATTTAATGTGGTAGTGATAAGCTGTTAGTTTTCCCAACAAAAAAAATGGAACCCTAATAGAACCGTCCACCCCCTCAGGTGATGCTGGCGGCGCTGCACGCGCAGGTGGTGGGCGGCGACTGCGCGGGCGGCGGCGAGGAGTGCGCCGCCGCCGCCGCCGCCGTGCTGCCGCCGCGGCTCGCGCTGCCCGCGCCCGCCGTCAGGCTGCACCACATGTCGCTGCGCGGCACGCCGCCGCACGCCGCCATGCAGCGGGCGCTGACGCTGGCTAACTCCTGGCCGCTGGCGAGGGCTACCATCTTTGATGTTATGGTAAATGCGCCGGGTTTAGTTGGGTATATCGAGACCCGCTATATCTGCGCCGCAGTGAGTTTGCACCACATGTGAATGTGCGGCACTCTGCTATGCAGCGAGCGTTGACATTGGCTAACTCCTGGCCGCTGACTATATATTATTATTATTATTAATTTTATTGGGAAATCGATCCCAGCAATCAATCAATTCCAACTGACCATGCGCGGGCTGGCGGTGGACGCACACGGACTGACCTTGTAGCGTATTTACGTCTGTACGTCTCCGTCCTGCCCCCCCCCCCTGCCCCTCAGCAATACGTCACGTCCAACTAGCCACGCTGCTGGTCCTTGCCAGCGCATGTCTGTCTGCAAGCTCATCAGCGTCCCCCTCCCCAGCAATCGTTCACGTCGAACTGGCCGCGCGCGCTGTGGCTGGCGGTGGACGCGCGCGGGCTGTCGCTGCTGCGGCGCGGCGGGCGCGCGGCGCTGGTGTCGCACGAGCTGGAGCAGCTGCTGGCCGTGTCGCCGGCGCCGCGCGCGCTGCTGCTCGTCACGCGCGCCGAGCGGAAGCACGCCAAGCTCGTGCTCTCTACTGACCAGGTGACCAGCTTCTTTACGACCAGGGCCGCGTTTCGTAGAACCACAATTCATAGCAAACACTCCGAGATTTCAAGAAATTGGTATATACAAAGGCAACATAGTTGATTGATTATTTACTCGTAGGTATAATTTTTGTAACATCACCTCATTTACCATGTAAGCTTAATTTACATAGTGTACATACACGTAATTATATCTTGTTATAACACAATTTTACTACGTTCTGTATGTATGCTATTTGGTGTGCCTAATTAAATAAAAAAGTTTTGTAGCGAGCGCGTGCCAACTCTGCACGCTCACTACATACTCGGTCATTCCTGCATCGGGCAAGCGAAATGTTTCAAATTACATACCATACAGAAATATAGCGTCCGACAAACAGTAGTCAGACCGGCCCATCCCTATGCATACGATCTGCCTGGCGGGAAATTTCCCTGTGTACTGGGAGAGAATGATCACTTTGCTCTTCCATATAATTTAGTGTGCGTTTCAACTGCTCGGCCACGGGGTATTTTCAAAAAAATTTATATGCCAAGATTTTGTAAAAATTTGTAAAAGTCGATTGCCAAAACCGTGAATTTGTCAAAGCAATGGTTTAAAATATATAAAGGTTTGAACGTGACCGCGCCATCGAAACGCGGAGAACTGCACGGTCACGGAGATCTTTAAAACTAAGCGTTGCAGAGACTTGAAATTTAGGTAAACAACAGACCAAATTTGTAAAAATATAGACAAAAATCCTACGTTTATATTTCAGGAGTTGTGAAACAAAAGCTCCGTGGCCGCACAGTCGAAATGGTGAAAAGCATGCAATCGCCAATATCTCGCTAAAAAAGCGTTGCAGAGATCTGAAATAACTTGTAAAACCTAGATTTGAACTTGTAATAGTAGTTTATTTGACTGTCACATAATGAGGGTTATTAAAACACGAGCGAGATTTTAAAAAACGAGCCTTGGCGAGTTTTTTAATAGCATTGGCGAGTGTTTTAATACCAAGTTATGTGCAGTCTCATACACTACTTTATCTACACTCATGTCTTAATCTTCAAAGTAAGGAATCAAAGGAAAACACGTTTGACAAGCTTTGTACTATACATAAATCTACGGTTATTAACTAAACTCATATCGAAATGAAACAAAATTTTCAATTATAAATTTATTTTTTAGTTGCACTTTTGGTACCACAAATGAAATTAGGTTTTTTATAGAGTCAACTTTTGACATTAAAAAAAAAACTTAAGTTTTGTTCCGTGATCACAGCAACACTTTAAAAAAAATAACTGTAACATAAAGTGAAAAATCTGACCTTTAATGTAACTTTATATTACACTTTTTTTTTAATTTTCTTTAAAGTTATGTATTGTTTAAAGCCTGTCAATATGTGTTTACCTTTGAATTCTTAATTTGAAGATTATGATATGAGTGTAGACAAAATACTTTAATTACAAATTTTATTATGCCAATTCGATGTATGTACCTACATTTTATTTATCTATATACTGAAGAGACCGCTTCCAGGTTTTTTTTTTTGTTAATAACTCGTGAGTGGAAACTCTTTTGCATGTCGACACACTATGCCGAACTTAGCGTAAGCAGCCTATATACGTCCCACTGTAGGGCACAGGCCTTCTCTCAGGGAGAGAGTATGGGCTTAATCACCACGCGTGCCCCCCGCGGATTGGCGATTTCAAGCGCTGACGTATATGAATAGCTCAGACACTCAGGTTTCCTCACGATGTTTTCCTTCACCGTTAGCTGTACATAACTTACAAAACAAAGTCATAGGTACATGCCCGCACTGGGAATCGAACCTGGGTCTCCCGCTTCCGAGTCCAATGTTCTACCCACTAGGCTACCACCGCCTCTTTTTGCATGTCGACACACTATGCCGAACTTCCGTAGCTTAAATTCATTTTACACGAAATCAGCGCTTCTAAAGACATACGTGTATTCAAAATTAGGTACGTCGAAAATGTTACAGGTTTTGCGTTATCCCAATAACACATATTTACACTACCGTCGTCCCCACCCCACAGGCGTACCAGATCGCGACACTAATCAAGGACTACATCGAGGCGGTCCGCGGGCCGGTCTCGCCGGCCGTGCCCGCGCCCGCCGACCCGTGCGGCGCCGCGCCGCGCGCCGCCGCCACCGCGTGACACCCCGCCGCCTAGTGCCAGTGCTTCCACGTCAGCCAGTGAGCCGTCCGAGGACTGGCTGCTCTCTGGATCGATCGCCACTCGTAGAAACGCGAAGAGACAGTGAGCGGCGCGGGGACTGGCCGGTTTCTGAATTGATGGCCACTCGTAGAAACGCGAAGAAACAATGAGATGCCCAAGGACTGGCTGGTTTTTGATTGATGGCCACTCGTAGAAATGCGAAGAAACAATGAGCGGCCCAAGGACTGGCTGGTTTTTGAATTGATGGCCACTCATAGAAACGCGAAGAAACAATGAGCGGCCCGAGGACTGGCTGGTTTTTGAATTGATGGCCACTCATAGAAACGCGAAGAAACAATGAGCGGCCCGAGGACTGGCTGGTTTTTGAATTGATGGCCACTCATAGAAACGCGAAGAAACAATGAGCGGCCCGAGGACTGGCTGGTTTTTGAATTGATGGCCACTCATAGAAACGCGAAGAAACAATGAGATGCCCAAGGACTGGCTGATTTTTAATTGATGGCCACTCGTAGAAACGCGAAGAAACAATGAGCGGCCCGAGGACTGGCTGGTTTTTGAATTGATGGCCACACGCAGAAACGCGAAGAAATTAGTGTCGTCGGATGCGCAGGACGTTTTAAGGGGCCATCGCGCCTGGTACACAGTCCAGTACAAGCGCAGTGAACACAAAGTTTGTATATTTTGGGAGGAATAGAATCTTTAGGCGTCTCTGAAGCGGCAAGCGACGAAGGTCGAAGGGCTGAATTAACTGTTCCTGAAATCCTAGCTGGGAAGAAACTAGTGTTGGACAGCATTGCTAATACGCGCCTACGTCGGTTGTTATAAGTCACCAGTCCGCCTGGCAAGCACAGTTGATCAGTGAATCACAAAAATGGTGTGGATTTTGAAGGGAATAGATTTTATAGGCACCTCTTAAGGGCTCGTGACGAGGGTTGGAAGGGCCGAATGACTTGTTCGCTCCTGAAATCGTTGCTGGGGTTGGACAGCCATTCGCTAATACGTAACGTGGCGACGCACACCAGCTGTGGGTAGCATTAGCTACCCTTTTTGGTCAGCAAAGAAAAATTGTCGGATGATTCGTAAAATTACCGAAGATTACCGAGATTACCGAATCGCACTGCTTTCTTCGTTTTTCTATAAAGGTTGCCAGAGTGGACACAATTTTATACGACACGCGACCACAGACATAGCACGCGATGGACACAGGCTATTGCTAGTAAATAAATAGGACCATAAAAGTAGGAAAACCCTGTCTAGTCACTACAGTTCAGAAACCACAGTTAGTGCTCAGCTCAAAGGTAGGTTTTAAAAACAAAGGAGTTGCTGTCAGTCACATTTTAGGAGTAAATGTGGACCGATAGTTATCAGAGTTGTTTATGAGCAACTAATTCACAAACTATTACGCAGATGAAAGCCTTTAATTGACGATGTACTAAATTTATGGACTACCGCGTAATCGGAGTGAGTGGCTTAAGGCCTAAAAGTATTTGTTACTGGCAATTTCAACAATTTCTTTCGACAGTATTTTATAATTCTGCTAGACATTTTGGGATCGCGTGTAGCAGAACGCCTAATGTCGCATTTTATTTGGTATAGTTTGTGAAACAGTTGCAGCTATACGTAGAAGTTAAGCCTCAATTTATAATGTATGTTATAAACTGTATAAGAACATAATCACGACACATATCATACGGTAACATTTATTTGATCAGTCTGCATTTACTTCAGCAGTCGTAGCACAAGATAATAGCCATCTTTGTACAGTACAGTCAGCAACATCACTGACTGCGAAAGCAAAGGAGAGTTATTGCCGCTGACTGTACTCTGTCCTATACTAACTTTAATCTGTGTACTAAGGTTCAGTGGGATGGAGAATGATTGCCGAGCTACGACTTCAAAAACAAGCTAGTGTCAGTGGGGTTTGGTTTCGACAAAGAAAGGACGATTTCAGTGGCCGGTTGACGGGGAAGTATTAGGTACGTCACACAAACGTTTATTCATTACCTATTCATAACACTCAAAGTAAATGTATTTTCAAGTCATACTCACGCCATACAAAAATATTTTGTGCCTCGGATTTACGCGTCGATCATTCAGTTATATGGTGCTTTGACGACTGCCTAGTTGGTCTTTCAAAACCACGTTTGATCACCATAGAGGACGTGGGTTCCATTCCTGCTGGGGGCCGCCGTATTTTGATTTGTACAAATGGCATCTAGGCGTTTTTCCTTGTTCATGTCGTCCTTGTCTGGTTACCATATCACAGGCTATCCTAGTTTGTGTTGTGTGGATTGATAAATCCTTGCTCACTGCATCTCAAGTTTAGCTGGCCGATTGCTGACAACATATCGGCAAGCGCAGCGTAGGACGTCCAGCCACGAGATGGACAGATGACCTCCCAAGTGGCAGGTAGACGCTGGATGCAAGCCGCTTCCAACCGGTCTTTTTGGAAATCCATGGAGGAGGCCTATGTCCAGCAGTGGACTTCTTGTAGCTGAATGATGATGAGAATGACATGAAAAAGAACTGATAACTGAGGGATCGACGGGTGTATACGCGAGGCAATAGAATTATATTCCTCTTTCGACTTTCTTACAATAAAGCTCAGTATTATAAATGTTAAACTATGTGTTACTGTTAAATGTTACAGTTATAGAGGTACTAAAGTGTGTTAAGCGTGTATCACGAGTTAAAATTAATATTCCCCTACTCATATGGCTAAGTGCTAAGAAGTGTTGACATTCCCTTGTTCCAAAGATTTTAGAACTCGTTTTCTAGACATTTTAATAATCTGATTTTCTTTTAGACATTTTCATATTCTCCTGATTAACCAGTGTTGATATCATTTAAAACTCTTCAATACGCTTCCTGACTATTAGACTTGTATTTAGGATAAACATACCTATTGTTAGGTATTTTTTCGCAAAATTCTTAGTTAAACTATAAAATAAGTCTTGAATTAAAGGTATTTTCTCTCTTTTGTGTAAACACTGGTCCTATACATATGACATAGAGAATGCACATAATATGTTACTCACACATCGGTGTATATAATCGATCTGTACAATAAAGCTGTGAGACTTACCCTCAGTTTCTTGTACACTAACAAGCTGTTAATCTACTGTTAGTGGTTTTTTTTTATGAACTTTGGTCAATCGACAGCTGTTAACAGTAGAAAGTCGGTAAACGTAGTGTAGGACGTCCTCAGACTCGGTGGAGCGATGATCTTCGCAGGGCGGCTGGCAAGAGCTGGATGAGAGTAGCCGAGGACCGTGCTCAGTGGCGTGCTATAGGAGAGGCCTATGTCCAGCAGTGGACAAGCATAGGCTGATGATGATGATGAAAAGTAGATTAACAACGTGTTAGTGTACAAAAACTGGGGGTTTATAATGTACTTCCATTTTTTGTGATCAAAATTGAAACGAAAACTCTTAGGGAAGACATGTTCTTTAAATCTTAATTTGTGCCTTGTTACAAGTTTGAATAATGATGCTGATTATTCGTCTAAATCGGGCCTAGGAAAGTCATCGCGTCATGCAATTTCACTGTCTAGTCACATTTGGTAACATCCTAAAAACACCGATTGCCTAATGAGGGCACTGAATCAGTAAGCATTATTTGAGTTTAAATAATCCAATGAGCAATTTGTGCAAAATATTTGACTGCTAAAAATTATACTGATTGTTTCAAATTGTATCTATTTATAAATACTTCTAGCAAACGCATTACATTCTATTGCACAATGTTAAGGCTCGATATTTTATGGGAAAATTTACATAGCTTATAGTATTTATTGTAGGAACCATAATAGGAGAAATATTGAAGCAACGGTACCCATAAGTTTTATGTTGTATTGGTATAGGTATTACTTTTGTGCATTTACTGTATTTTTCTGTAGTTTAAGTTATTATTTTGGTGCTTAGATATCAGTTTGCTTAACTTGGTTTCTGATCTCATATTATGTATTATTTATTTTGATGCCATATTTTTGTGTATAGTTGAAGAATAGTTAACTAAGATTTATTTATATTTTGCATACCTTTTGTAAATAATTGAAGGAAATGGAGCCAAAGACTTTGAATCGTCCCTTTGGATATTTTGTTTTTAATTTTGATACCTCCTTTAATTTAGATGATATTTTGGAAATGTGTACATATATGAAATATACTCATTGACATTAACTCTCCTATATTAAGAAGTGAAATTATAATATGGACTAAAAGTGTAGGTAGACATACTGCAATGTTTGGCATTCTGAATTACTGTAATCATGAGTTTGGCTTATATTGTACACATAGCTGTGCTAACCTTGTGTATCATTGACAATATCTTAGTGGACGTCCTATGGTTTCTTTAGGACCACCGTAAATCGAAACTGCCCAAATAGACTGAATTGTACCCAAATATTTATAATGGTTTGATGACGATTATTTTAAATTATTGATTGTATCCACTATTTGAATGCCAAATAAATAACTAATATAACTATGTATGTACTGTTTTTGTTTCATTTTAACTATTCAGGTGGTTTTACTTTAATAAAAACGCAACAATTGCTTTCATAACTTCATTTTAATCCTTAAATTAAATTATTCTAAAGGCGCGTGTTCGTTTTAGGGTGACAATTTATATTTCACTGACTCGGTGGAAGTACGACGGTCCTCCAATCATCCTTAAGGTGAACGCGCACCTCAACGAGGCGAAGGAGCTAAACATGATGTTTAAATTATATTAAAAAAAAAATTACATTTATTAAAACAGAACAGAGTTCTTTGTATTAAATCCTATGGAATCTTGCGGTGCGATCTGATCACGCGATCCGTTGTGAGTAGAAACTGATATCGCACTCTCGGTGTGTGTTCTGATCTCCCTCACAAACTCAAGCGCGGTATCGGGCGAATTTGGGTTTCGGAATTTGAAAATTTGAACTTCAGTGCTGTCAATTCGTTCGGTGCGAAATTGCGAATAGGTGCGTGTTCTCCTTTACAATTTACTGAGTCACTAATCCTAAATAGTCGTCCATCAATGTTCCAATAGCAAACTGTAAAGACAAACACACAGTCATGAGTCCTTTTGTTTCAAATTAAAATGTCCCTGTATAGAGGAATAGTCAAATAGACAGCCTATTACTACTAGGGTACTTGAAATATACTAAACAATAAGTACTGGGGATACTGAACAATTTTTGTTAGATAGGTTGAAGAATGGATCCATTACTGAACATTTTTTTGAGCAACCGGGCGGTGGTCAGTGGGTAGACCAAACAGCCCGATGGTCGGACGATGTGGTCACGTCGGCAGGGGGCTCGTGGATGCGAATGGCGAGAGACCGCGAAAGATGGCATGATAGGGAAAAGGCCTGTACCCAGTACCCAGCAGTGGGCAGAGGTGGGCTGATGATGATGAGCCATTTTCTTAAGTATGTAGGCAACTGATCCTTATGATGCAAGTGAAATACATCTCGATACTCACAATGCCTGTAGCGTCAACCCTGGTGCCGACAATCTTCAATCTGATGACATCCTCTTCTTGAATTACATTGTCCTCCTGCTTACTCTTGTAGCACGGAGGATTGACATTCGGGCAGAACTCCATATCCGCTGGAATGGACTGTGGAAAAAAACATGATTTTCTCCTTTTTAAGTGTTAAAACATATTACACAACATACATATATACATCCCACTGTAGGGTAGTGTCATAGAATTTGCCAATAATGAGCAGAGTTGCAGCCAAAACTATTGTAAGTAGAAGGGTAAGTATTTTATTAAGAAGTTTAAGTGTTTATTGTACTTACATGATGTGAAATGAAACAGCTCAATGGACCAATTTGTGCAAACATTCCCACCTGCAAAAAACAGGAAGTCAGAAATCCTGCATAACAACAAAAACTTCTAGTAATTCTAGAATAATATTATGCATAAAACTAAAACATAAAACTTTTGAGTAAAAAAAACTGTCTTCAAGAAAAATATGTATTAATGAGAAGCCTCATTGGTCCAGCCATTAAAGCGCTTAGCTACCATCACAGAGGTTGTGGGTTTGATTCCCACTGGGGGCCGCCGTACATTTGTACAAATGAATGTATTTTCATGTTTGTGACATTCTTGCCTGGTTACCATAGCACAGGGTATCCTAGTTTGGGACCAGGTCAAGTGATTGTATTGTGTGAAAGTTATTTTTATTCTGGGATACAGGCGTGAGTTTATGTTATGTAGTTTTTTAATGGACTCCACTAACAGATCTTGACCAAATTTATATGGGACCTTGGTACCTCCTTTCTAAGAAAACAGAATTAATGAAATCTGACAATGGGGTAAAGAATAATTGCTGAACGTACATAAGAAAAATTAGGAATAATTTTTAAGAACCACCTCCTTTTTTGTAGTCTCATAAGAAGTGTATTTGGAGGAGCGAAACACACAGATGGGACGTGGGGTGAGGGCGCAGTAAGATGTATTGGGTCACAGACCTAGAGCGACCACAGAGCAAAGACTGTGGTCTGTAACTCTATACATCTTACCGCGCCCTCGCCCCATGTCCCATCTGTGTGTTTCGCGCCTAAAAGATGCGATTAGTCACGTAAAACTCTAAAATATACATAGCAACTATAATAATTACATTAACTACACACCTTGTTAACTTGTGTGACAATAGCGTCCAAAACTTCTCCCTTGAAGGGACGGAAGACTGTAGCCTTGTATTTCACTGGGTACACCACAAAGCCTTGACCAGGCTGGATTAGTCCAGCTCCTATGCTATCTATCGTCGTCACTGCGATGACAAACCCATATCTAAAATAAAAAATCAAATAAGTTATTTTGCAAATTATTCTAGGTTAGATTCAAAAAGTATTTTAGTTCTCACTTACTTGCCCGTACATGTTCCCTCGACCTCCGTGTATAGCTTTTGCTTTACTGTGTCCAGTAATTGAGGCCCAAAATATCGAGGGTGCAGCAATATTTCGTGTTCCAAGGAAATCTGCAAGTTTTGTTTATGTAGATTGGCTACTACGATACAATGAGGAAGTGACTGAGATACCATTTCCTATATCATAAGAATCGTTACTTACATGGTAAAACATGTTCTTGATTCCAACGCCTCAAAAAATCGCCAAAATCAGTCATACATAGCACGTAAACAAATAAATTCCAATTATTATGTACATACAACTCATCTCACAACTAAACAACAAAAAAGCGGCCAAAGAGTAAAGAAAGCGGCGCTCTTTTTGATTACGTTTCAAAATAAGCCGCAAAGAAAGAGTATGAATGAACCGCTAGCCGTGACGTTTTGTTCACAGATAACAAGTGGATGTAACGATGACGCACGTATTTTATGATGGCAACATTCTTATTCCTTAGTGATGGGCTAATAATGTATTTAAAATATCGATATATTATTCAACCAATGTCGTACAAGCTTATTTTGACAGTCAGAACTACAGGTTGACAGCACCCAGTGGCGTAACCATAGGGTGGCAGAGCTGGCAAAATGCCACGGGCCCCCGAACCATGACGCTGCGAGCTCAAAAGAAACTTAACTTTTTAATAAAAATTTGTAACAATTGTAATGTTTGTATAAGAGTACTTCAAGTTAATTGATATGTACTACAAGTAAAGACCATATATATTTTTTTTGTTTTTACTGTGAGGGCCTCATTCATTGAAATTGCCACGGGCCTCAGATGGTATAACTATACCATCTGGCGTAACTACGCCACTGATAGCACCGCAACCTTGATTGACTTGTATAACCGCCCCTTTTACTCAGCCCTGGGCCTTTCATAGCCGCCCCACTCCTCACGCTCAGCTTTGGGTGCGTTTCTTCTAGCTGCCTGAGCTATCGAGACCGGTTAGGCTTCGATGAAGCCTTTGTTACTTGCAATATATATATATTTAAAACAGGACTAAGAAAACAAAGCAGTCGAGTTAAGTCACAGCTCTGCAAACATTCCTGTGGCGCTGCAAAATCGGGGCAGCCTCATCAGCGTCCTGAAAGCGTCATTTTAGGTGTAACAATGTGACACATTGAACCTAAGCTGTGTTTAAAATGTGTAAAACTAAATAAGGCACTATTTGTTTAAAATGTGTTTAAAATGAATGAGTAAAACTAAATAGTGCCTAGAAGCGTCATTTTATAGTGTTTTATTCCATTTTTATCCTAGGTCTATTTTAAAACAAAACAAACTTTACATAGAAGAAAAACCAGGCCAAAGCGGGATTCAAGTTATTGATCAAGCCCAATATGGGATTCATGTCGAAAAATCAACTGAAAAACATTATTCTAAAGCTTTTATGTATATAATTTAGTTTCGTTTATAAAATAGGATATAGAACGTATTTAGTTGTTAGATTTCTTTGTATTCCTAGGGTTTATTTTATTGCATAGGCAGTTTTTTGTTGTGTTAAATAAAATTTATCCATTATTTTTAAAGTGCCTTTAAATGGATTGCCGTAATTATTGGAAATTTTTTTGCATTGCAAAAGTATATAATTTTTATTCTATTGTATGGCATTTTTTTCATCACATGAAAGCACTCTAGGACTAGGCCACGTTGTTAGTACTAATATCGATAAATCGATAAAACTGGTCTTTAAAATGATCATCACTATTGCTAGTCAAAAAATGCCAAGTGAAAGAAAAGGTTGTATTCTTCGTCGTACATAATCAGATTGTATTAAAAAATGGCAAAAACTTACGATTATTTATTCAAATTACTCCTCATAGGAGACTCAGGGGTGGGGAAAACTTCTATACTATTTAGATTTTCAGAAGATGCTTTCAATATTTCTTTCATATCAACCATCGGTAAGTGTTAGATTGTAATACCAAAGGTTATTGTCAGACCAGTGTAGATTTTTTCTTGCCACTAATTTGTCATCGCCTTTGCTTTGTTTTCTTGTACCCGTGAAGTTACCTTGATATTGAGGGTGCGGCCCTGTTATATGTGCCCTTATCGAATTAAGTGAGGTTTTACTGGTTTTATGACATCATACACACTAATTTTAATTAAGTAGCAGCTGCCTCCAGTATCAATGAGATAAAATGTTGCAGGAATCGATTTTAAAATCCGGACAATAGACCTTGATGGTAAAAAAGTCAAGCTACAGATATGGTATGTATAAATTATTTCATTGGAAGTTAGTTGTTTTGTAGTAATCATAATAATTTTTTTTGTTTGTTTTTAGGGACACGGCAGGACAAGAGAGGTTTCGTACGATAACAACAGCCTACTACCGAGGCTCCATGGGAATAATGCTTGTGTATGACGTTACAAACGAAAAGAGCTTTGAAAATATAAAAAATTGGATCAGAAACATTGAGGAGAATGCCAGCGCTGATGTTGAGAAGATGATTTTGGGAAATAAGTGTGATCTAGATGCTAAGAGACAGGTATACTTCTAGGGTGTTATAAAAACACATCCTCTAAAACACTCCTCAAATTGTGTTTAAATAATCTGTACAAAAAGTCTCAGTTTACCACAGACTACTTAAAATTTATTTGAGGATTAATTATAGAAATTGTGTTTTTATTAATAAGGCCATTAGTCTTTATAAGTGCTACCAATTAATTCAGTCGAGTTTATTTTTATAATGATGTGTCATCACATCAGCCCTTATCAGGCAAAATATGCATGAGTAGTGTAACTTTGTGCGGAATTTATTATCCCACCAAAACATAAATGTAAAAAAAAAATACTGGCCAACTTCTCGTCCCCAAAAAATACATACTTGATATATATGAACTTGACAAATTCCTTGTCTCTGTGAAATTAGCAGTGTTATAATAAATAAGGAAAAATTGTGTAACTTATAAATCTACAGATCAAACAAGTTTTCATTGTAAAACTATTCAACATTTGAAACCTTGCCAGGTTTGATGAGAAGTTGGCCAGTTTTTCTTTACATTTATGTTTTGGTGTGATTTCATGACTTTTTGTTAAGAATTTTAGTCTGATGAAGTGCATAATAGCTTAAAAATAAGGTAATATGATCAAGAATAGCCATTATAGTAAGAGAAAATAAATAGTTTCATTATATTTTCTGTTTATCACACCTAGCAAAGCTTTGCTTTTTTCTACCTACAATGGATTACATGGTAGCATTTAATACACCATCTCAACTTACGACCCAATATAACATGTTCACCCTATAGATATAATTTTTAAGATTTAAAACTTTTATCCGGGTTTTCATATGTCTAGGTCCTAATAAGTTGTTTGTGACGTAATTTTGATAATTTTTTTAATTTATTTTGCTGCTGACATGTTTTATTTGTGAGTATAGGAATGCATAACTTTAATAAATAGGGGTTTCCTTATAAAGTTTTTCTATAATAATTACAGATTAGACACATAAAACGCAGTCTCAGATTATGAACATGTATGACTTGGTCACCTGTATAATATGTTACACTATTCTCGTTATTTTTTATTAGTCTTAACATATCTATTGAAGTGCTAATAAGTTTATAAATATGATCTGTTCTCGCTATGAAAGGTTTTTCAAAATCTGTAAATGCAAATATACCTACATAACTTTATTCTATTCTAACAAACTTTTTCTCTATCTACAATGGATTAAGTAGTTCCCCTCGAATTATAACCCTGTATAACACGGTTACCTTGTATATTTTTCATGGTTTTTCGATTTTTTCCGTTACTCAGTAAATGCTGTTTATTTTCCAAATTTTAAATCTCTGCTTCAATTAGAAGTACCCTAGACTTTTGATGATCCGTCAGTGAGTGCCGATTTTCGGACCCTCACATCTTCTAAACTACAGTAGCTGGAAGCATCAAAATTAGAATAACCTTTAAATTTGGTGACCCCTCAACCCCTCTGCAAATTTTAGTCATGTGATATAACTGGCTTCAAAGATAGAGGAGGGTCGAAAAATGCTCGAACTGCTTCGTGTAAATATATGCACAGCGTGGGCCGGCCGAGAACTTGGCTTGGCGCACTCTGTGCGGCTTGATTATTTATTAGTAGTAGGTACTCATGTTTAGGACCTGTTTATCAGTCTCCTGATTTCAAAAGTTTCTGTTAGATCTGACAATAAAAGTACAATTTCCTTATTGATATCTATCTAGTTAGTAGTGCCTATCGATAGCACTTATTCAGATATTGTGACAACGCCTTAGTCTGTATATTTTGGGAAACAAGTCTTGTGACCTACCTAGATGCTAAAAGACAAGTAAACAGACATGTGAAGCATAAACTATTCACTTTACACAAACTTTGTATTGTCTACTAGTTTTTTATTCATGTCTCTCTGTACCCATATCAGGGAAAAAATATTAATAATATGGTATCTGCAGCTAAATAGTGGTTAATCGTGCGTTTTCCCCGAAACTGCTTGTAAAGAGACCAATTAGTATTTAGAAGCTTAGAAGTGCTATGTTTGTTCTGCAGGTGTCAAAAGAGCGAGGCGAGCAACTAGCAATAGAATACCAGATTAAGTTCATAGAGACGTCGGCTAAGGACTCATTGAACGTAGAGTCTGCCTTCTATACACTGGCTAAGGACATCAAGGCGAAAATGGAGAAAAAACAGGTAAAACATTGGTGTTATTACAATTTTGTGTGATCCTGAGTAGTGGAAAGGAATAATGTTGTGAATAATTCTAATGATGCTTGTGTAATTTATAACACAAGAATCCCTTTATATAAGCAGCTCATATATGTCCCACTGCAGGGAATAGGCCATGTCTCAGAGAGAGAGAGATAATGAGCTTAATCACCCTTATCTTTCCTGTTTGCTGGAATGAAATAAAAAAAAAATGTTAAGCAGAAAGCACACCAATACACAAGTTTTATTTATTGAATTTTACTATTATTTACTCCAAACTGAAAGCAAAAAAAGAGGACCTTTCTATTCCACCTGTGTAGTTCAAAGCTGTTTATGGTCCAAAAAGACACGAAATTAACTTCATTTCCACAACTGCCATATATTATTAAAGATACCGCCTCTACTTTAGTAATTTCCAATCGGAAATTACTTGTGACTCACGACCTAAGTGTAACTTTTCTGTATGTTACCAAATGTTAACTCTTATGTTCTTTGTTCCATGGATTTTTTGCGAAAATAGAAGGTAAATGAGAATTGTGACTCAATGTGTTATTTTTGTCGCGTGTTTTGATTGAGAGAGTCCTGCTTGTCCAGTGTTGGTTGTACGTCTAGCAACATAGGATTAACTATATATAGTAGAGTTTATCGTTCTTATTAATAAAAACACGATTCCTTAAAATCCTACTTATTATTATAAATGTGAAAGTTTTTGAAGATGTTTGGGTGTTTGTTACTCAATCACGCAATAACGGATTTAGATGAAATTTGGCATGCAGATAGTTTGAGTCCCGGGGAAGGACATAGGATACTTTTCATTCCGGAAATTACTCTTTCCATGCGGACGAACTTGCGGGCAAAAGCTGGTACTCCATAATAAACGCCGTATAAATAGGTAGATACTTCTCAAGCGAAATATTTTACCACAGACTATTTATACTGCGTTTATGGAGTGTTTTAAGGGAATCGTGTTTTTATAAATAAGTCTGTTGTTCTTCAAGCAAAAATCTACTTTGCATGTTATTCAGCTTTGATAAAACATCCTATGGATATTTATTATTGTTGTAGTTTCCGGCGTATGCATGCTAGCATGATTAGTTTGAACTCGATTTCAGTGTCCTAGATCACGACTAGTTCCATGTATTTAGCAGACGTTATTTTGGTACATAGTTGATCATAAGTATGTCAATTGATACAGTCAATCAAGCTATCAGGCAGGATCATGATAGACTTATTTTTATAAAACATGTAGGTACACACCTTTGCACTTCTTCTAATCTTAATCAAAAAAACTCTTATTATTGACCATTGTCAAGGCACTGTCTTTGACAGATGTTTTTCTAGGGTAGTTTTGTTCCATTGCCGCTTCACGCTCGTCCGCGCAAACGCACATGGCATGTATAATAAAAATATCTGTCAAAGTCACTAGTTTCGGTTTTGTACACTTTTATCCACAGATATAGTATCTGTGCTTTTATCACTACACAATAAGGCCCCATGCAATAGTAATTATATAAGATGGTGTTCGAAATTATACCATTGAGATTGTTTTCATGAAAATTTACAGCCTTCATGACTGTGTCAATGAAATTGTACACATCTTTTCACTATCATATTGCATGTAGAGTGGATTTTAGTAGCAGTAGGTATCACTGCAGCTCTCCTATGATGTAACTATCCACTGTATTGGATTATTTCACATTTCCATAATGTCATGTATTTCACAGTTCGAAGTGGGTTAAATAAGACTACTCCATCCAGTGAAGAAGTTACGTATTTAGCGCCCCAGGGCCCTATCTCACAGAACTACAATTCATGGTTTATTCTCTGATTAACAAGTAGGGAGACTCGGCTATCGAATTGTCTATCTATTATTTATGTTGTTAAATGATCTTGAATTTTAGTTTTATGAAACGCGGCCCTGCTTAATATAGATGTGACGGAACTGACGGATGTGATGCGTTACAGGAGGCGAGCAACCCGCCGGCGCGCTCGGGCGTGCACACGCTCAACAACCAGCCGTCCAGCAAGCCGCAGTCCTGGCTGTCTCGCTGCAGCCTGCTCTGACGCCCCGCGCCCCCCGCCGCACACGCCCTGCGCTAGCCGAGCTGACCCACCTCCGATATATTTTTCGACCTTCACTTTATGACCAGTGTGCAACCACCAACCAGGGATCGGACTCGCTTTTTGTATTTTTATAACTCGATAATTTTCGTCTTATAAATCAGTATTTTCGTCTGAAATTAGCCGTGTACGTTCTGTTAACTTCAGCAGTGACAATTTTATTATCTTGAACTTAGGGTGAACTTTTAAATTGGTGTTATGTTTATGATTAAAGTTATCAAAAGATATTATTTCAATAGAGTATTTAGCTGTACTTGTTCTTTTGCTCTTAAATAATTAAGACTATTATATATTTTAATTAATGTATTATAATATGATATTTAATTTCAATAAACAGTGCTTTTTTACACGATGCTGCATTTATATTTAAACAAAGACACTAATGATAAAAAATTAAACAAATGTTTTATCATTAAGTAGCAATATCTTTAATTCTCCAACTTTATGTACATTTGATCATTTAACAAGTAATTCATCCTCAGAAATGGCAACCCCGGGAGAGAATAACCAAATAATTACAGCAAAATGTAACACATTGGGTTGTTCTTAGAACTTGGAGTTAACAATTTAACAACTATGAATTAAGTAATATTTGAATAAATAAATGCTCTCAGGTGGTTTGTACTTTGGAAGTTGTTTGCTTGTACCTTCTGAGGGCGACATTCTTTGCTCCTACTAAGGCAATTTTCGAGACATATCCTAGCAGAAGGAGGAGCTTTTTGACTGTGTCTAGCACAAGCTGTGTTGCATATTCGGAGCCCTTTCGCCAGTAGAGCACATATACGGGGATGGGCGGCAGCTTCTCAGACCAGATGCCACTGCGGGCACGCTTAGCGCGCCCTTCGGCAGTGAGCAAGGCGGGCGCCAACTGCGACTCTATCGTGTTCTTCTTAAGGTTCTTGGGGACAGATGCTGTTGCAAAACCCAACTCAACCAATTTCTCTCCAATGTTCAGTGTTTCTACAGTTTTAGTCTGCGAACAAAATTACAACCATACATGTTAAATTTTTTATTATTTTAATTAAATTTTTGCTTTTCATTGGACTCACAATGATTGCAAAGGCAACACAGGGAGACCTGTATGCTTTTTAAGGACTCAATTAAATTAAAATTGATGAATACTATACAAATCAAAAAGATAAAAAAGGCAACTGATAATAATGAAAAAAAAAAATTGTATTAAATTGTAATCAACAAGCCTTACCTTAGCTTGTGGTAAGTGTAACAACACTGCAGAGACTAGATCATCATTCTCTCTGGCAATGGGCTTGAGAGTTACTTGCTTGCCTTGTGCTACACACTCCAGCCAGTTCACTGCATTGCCGCTTGCTATCTCAACTCCCCAAACCTGGGGATAACAACATTTTTTGGCTTTTGATCACATAACAGTTAGAAAAGCCAAATTTCCCAAAGTTGAAAGGAATTAACTGTAAAACGATTTTAGTTTATATTAATACTAGTACTAGCTACTAATAAAGAGGATTCATCTGAGAGAAGATGGCCATATAATGAGTACGTGCAACATACACATTAGTAATAAGATACGAAAATAGCAAGCATTTGTGATTTTACCAGACAGTTGGCTTGTCTGTGTCCATGACCTTCATGAGCATCTAAAAAAATATGTGTAAATGCCAAAAATTAATTCACATAAAATGATGAATGTTTACAGAACATCTTGGCACTGATATGTAGGTTAACCGAGGGCCGGCCGACATTGAGGTCTCACCTTGACCGGCAGTGGTGGTTTGCTGGAGTGCCATAGAGGCAGCGGAACCGGCGCGCGATGCTGCACCAGTACGCGGAGCGGCGAATGCTGCACGCCAGCGCATGCGCCGCGCAACGGCTCGTGGTTCCGAATGAAGTGCTCCGGCACTCGGCTGGCCTTTGAGAACTTGCTAACCTGATTATAATCATAATAAAGTTACATAACAGCCGTTTTCATCAGTTACTTGAAGAAAACAATGTGTTTTACCGGTCTTATCTTGTGTACGGAGTATACGAGCCCAGCGGTGGCTACGGCGTAAACTGCTATCTGCAAAAGTTTGTGCCCGTGTTATCACCTGCGACAAGCTCGATTTCAATTGTGCAAGCTCAAAGTACTCACGTTCACCCCACGATAATCCTGTTGCAGCAAGTTTTGAAGCTTATTTAGTATACCATTATCCTGTTGCGCCATTGCACTATTTGGAGCAATGTTTCATTTTATTAGCTCATCAATATTTTCAATTTTTCCCTTGCGTTTTTAGTTTTCATTTGGCACTTTTGACAATAATTGATTGACAGACAGCTGATCTGCGCTAAGCCATAAAGGTAGCATCCTACCTCTATGGGTAGCATAGCTGCCTACACACAGACTTTCCCGCACGATTGGCGCATGACATCGTTCGTCTCTCCCAATACTCGTATTCTCCCTCTCCCTATCTCACTTCGACTTACCGACTAATCTAAAAGAAACATGCGGAAAAGCTCGTCAGTGTAAGCATAGCAATCACCACAGATTACCTTACACCATAAATATTTTACAAATGGCAACATTGGGATTCCACGTCAACTTTTTTGACAGCCGCTGGGTTGTTTCGCTGTCGTTGTTCCTCGTTTTTCAAAGAATTTTCAAAAAGCCTCCGTTTCAACATGATATCAGTGCTAAATACAATTGACACGGGCCACGAGGACATGATACACGACGCCGAGCTTGATTACTACGGTTTGCGGCTGGCTACGTGCTCCTCTGACAACTCTGTGAAGATTTATGACATCAAGAGTGGTACACAAACCCTCGTCGCTGATTTGAAGGGTCACTTTGGGCCTGTGTGGCAAGTCGCCTGGAGCCACCCGAAGTTCGGCAACCTCCTAGCCTCCTGCTCGTATGACAGGAAGGTCATCATTTGGAAAGAGGCTGGAGAATGGAGCAAATTGTACGAATACACTGGTCATGAGAGTTCAGTGAACTCCGTGTCGTGGGCGCCAGCCGAATACGGCTTGATATTGGCCTGTTGCAGTTCAGACGGGTCTATATCCATTATTACATACAATCAAGATGGAGGTAACTGGGATGCTAAGAAGATCCCTGGTGCACATGCCATTGGTTGTAACTCCGTAAGTTGGTGCCCAGCCATATCTGCAGATTTGAGTCTAGACCCCCTTAGTAACAAGGATGCACCAAAGCGATTAGTATCTGGAGGATGTGATAACCTAATCAAGGTATGTACATAATGGTATCATAAACGGACAGCAAAAAAATTTGGTTTGGTCAGCACCAGCAGTCGAAATCTTCAGCAACTGGTGGTTGGCAGAAAATACAAAATGAATAGCAAAATAATCAATTGAGCATCCGAATATATATAATTATTGTAGATTTGCTTACTTCTTGAAATGCTTGATGAAATGGTTGTGTTTCATAAAATGTTTCACTGTCTATTCGCCACATCATGATGTGGTTTGGGCAGATCAATGATAAGAAATAGTTTCTCGATATGGGCAACCAAATGTGCGATTTTTTCATGAAATGGTCATGATTATCTGATCGTATCGTAAAGTAGTTACATTACTCAACGGTAGAGGCGCTGGTGACAATGTTGTTTCTCGCAGTGAAAGCGAGAATAATTTATTAATTAATTCGTTATTAAATGTGGAAGAAATTGAAGTGAACGAGATTACGATGAAAAGGTGCTTAAATACTATGAAAGTCACGCAAAAGGTGATCCATTTTTTTTTATTAAATATTCTATGGACCCCCTATTTATATGATCCGTCCAAATGTGGTTGACAAAATCGTAAAATGTTGACGATTTAATGATCTGGTCAAATTAAGTCGCCCACATCATGAAAAAAGATATGGCCACAACATATAATTTCAAAGTAATTCATTTATTTGCTGACCATGTTTCATTTCTTTGCTGACCATGCTGATGCTAGTTTATTTATTCTGCTGACCAAATAATTTTTCATGGAATTATGACAATCAAAATTTTATTTTCTTTATTACTTTAACAAAAGTGATCGAAAAGTGAAGCGAAAGTGATTTGTCAGGGTCGTGGCAAGCGGCATTCCCTGGTCTCTGCCTACCCCTCTGGGATACAGGAGTGAGTTTATGTATGTATGTACTTTAACAGAGAGCTGTCATGTAACAATGAATTGAATAACCTTGTAAATTATTACAAAAATTTATGACACTGCTATTATTTTAATTACTTATATGTGGTAGGACAATAATTTTATGACAAGTTTTGCTGTAGGCCTGGCCCTCGATTTTTTTGCAGATTGGATGACTTACTGATTAAATATTTTATTAGTTTCTATACAAACTATTTAAAGTAAATCTAATATATAAAAATCTCATGACAGTGTTTGTGATTGAACTCCTCCGAAACAGCTTCACCAATTGTTATGAAAATTTTTGTGTATATTTGGTAGGTCTGAAAATAGGTTGTAGGCTAATTAATATGGCAAAACATTTTTGCCGGGTCAGCTATATCATGTCGTACTGACCAACTAACAGTAACTCATCACAATCTTTATTTTCAGATATGGAAAGAACAAGGAGACCAATGGGTTGAAGAGAACCGTTTAGAAATGCACATGGATTGGGTTCGTGACGTCGCCTGGGCCCCATCGTTAGGCCTTCAACGCTCCATGATTGCCAGCTGCTCCCAGGACAAGCGAGTCGTCATCTGGTCCAGCGACGACAATGTGTCATGGACACCGATGATCCTCAACACCTTTGACGATGTTGTCTGGAGTGTGAGCTGGTCTCTCACAGGAAGTATGCTGGCTGTGTCTGGAGGGGACAATAAAGTGAGCCTGTGGCGAGAGGGTACTGACGGGCAGTGGATCTGCATCAGTGAGGTGGCTAAGGGCCTGGGGCAGACACCCAGTGAAGAGAGGAGCACCCTATAATTTATAAGATAAATTTTATTGAATAATTTGTTAACTTTGCTATCAGTTTGTGTAATATATTATGATTATCTAACAATGACTGCTTTTATTTCTGTTCAAATAGTTTTACTATCCTATCCTTTTTAACAGACTTCAAAAAAGGAGGAGGTTATGAATTCGACGCCCATTTTTTTTTTCATGCTTCCTTTTCTGAAGGGTGCCAACCACAAACCTTAAACGCCTGTTACACATATCCCTGCTGGTAGAGAAGAAAGGAACTTCACATTCCCTTTTATCTAATCGGATATCAGTGTCGGATCAGATCTGATGTTGGGGTAAGTAAAATGTATGAAATATGTTGTACCCATCTTTCATATAGTCCGGCCCGATATCGGATATGGGATATGGGAGGCGACATATTTCATACATTTTACTTACCCCGATATCGGATCGGATAGTGTAGAAACGCACTTACAATTTCAGGATCAATGGTGCGTGTTTAGAGAAAGGCATACAACAAATAATTTCTCAGAAATAGAAATAGAAAACCAGTTTACAGCTTTATTGAAATTATTATACCACCAATCACTGATTATAAAAATAGGATGAAGTCTATCAGGGAGCAACTGTATATGATCGTTGATCACGTGGTTCAAAATGCAATTGGTCAAAGGGGATAACAATGGTTGGACATTTTTTAGATATGTTAAGATAACTTAGTTATATGCAGAATTCAAAGTTTAATTATTAATTTCAGTACTGATATAATATCAAGGATGGTTTTCTTAAGGTACGTACATACAATCAATTATTTTTACATCAACTTGTACTTTATCTTAGTAGAAATATGTGGAAGTAAAATATCATTGTATCACCCCTAGTAGCTAAATGTGGAAAAAAAATCGTTTCTTCCCTACCAGGAGGGCTATGTGGTTAGTGTGGTACAGGGGACTTTAACATACCTACACAATGCAAGCGCATTTACTTTGCGTGCCCAAACATAATTGCCAGGCACCTATGCGGTTGTTATTGTAGTGCGACCTCCTCAAAACTTAAAAGAAATACTTCATAGTGTAGTGATAAACTGTGAAAATAACATCAAAGGTCCTTGTACTCAAAGAAGAGGCGAAAATTCTTTCCTCTTTCCATCATAGTGGATAGTAAAAAAGATTGGCATGCTTGGTTTTCATATGCCAGATTCATGTCTCTGGGGCGAACAGTCCATGTCTGACCTCTTTAATAGGTAGCCAGTTATCACAGAATACATTATAGTGAATGACCGAGAGAAATGAAGGGTCAATATTAACAATATGAGGTCACGATCAACACCATAATTTATGTAAAAATATTTTAATCACATTAATTTTAAATAAAAAACTTACACAAAAACCACTTATCTATAAATGATATCACGTTTTCTTCCCTATATTGAAATCGATCAGTTCCAACAGTAGTGGCATCTTGTAATACTGTGCGATAGAGCGGAATGTTTCATGCTGCGCGCGCAGGTCCTGCGCTGACGTCATCAGGGCAAAGTCGCCGGCGCAGTCGCATACTATTGAAAGATTCTCGCGCTTCACCTGAAAAAAGACTTGTTAGAGATTGATGGACAATAAGACATCTTAAGTGCGGTGGTAGCCTAGTGGGTAGAACATTGGACTCAGGAGACCCAGGCTCGATTCCCAGTGCGGGCATGTTCCTATGACTCTGTTTTCTAAGTTATGTACATTTGTGAAGTTATAGTAGCAATACCACTCGCTAACGGTGAAGGAAAACATCGTGAGGAAACCTGGGTGTCTGAGGTATTCACATACCTCAGCGCTTGAAATCGCCAATCCGCGGTGGACACGCGTGGAGATCAAGTGTTCGACGAGAACCGTCTGACGCGGGATGACTTCCTCGGCATGGTGGAAGTCCCGTTAAGCCCATAGTCTCTCTCTGAGAGAAGGCCTGTGCCCTACAGTGGGACGTATATAGACAGCTTATGAAGACATCTGTTTTATCATCTTGAAGATATTAATCAGATAACCAAAATTTAAGTGCTTTTTACTGAGAGTCAAAGCTCTGATGCCGCTATTTAATGCGATATCATGATTCATTCCTGATGAACATTTCTTTTTTTCCTTTCATTTCTTGTTCACAATGCACGGTCAAAATGACGTTAATATATTTCTCGAATGAAGCGCCGAATCCTATTGATTCGGTGTAGAGACTGACTCCCCTTTAATTCTGAAGTGCTTTTTATTTTTAAATTAAAGATGCCGAATAAATCGATGCTGAGTGACCTTCCATCAGTTTCCAGAATATTCCTTATTATAACCAGGAATTACATAAATTAAGTAACATTTTACTAGTTTCCAGAATATACCTTATTACATAAGCAGCCTATATACGTCCACATGGCTCCTCTCAGGGAGAGAGTATGGGCTTAATCATCACACGTGCCCACCGCGGATTGGCGATTTGAAGCGCTGAGGTATGTGAATAGCTCAGACACTCAGGTTTCCTCACGATGTTTCCCTTCACAGTTAGCGAGTGGTATTGCTACTATATTTTCACAAATGCACATACATAACTTAGAAAACAAAGTCATAGGTACTGGGAATCGAACCAGCTTAGGCGTCAACTATGCGGGTGAGTTGCCACCTTGTGAATTTTGGAGTGGTAGATTCACCCAGTGTACTAAGCGAGTATAGGTGAGTTGCCAACTGCAAAATATTGGGGTGGTTAACTCAGCCCAATTTAAAATTTACAAATTAATTGTTTGCACGCCTTCCGAGTCCAATGTTCTACCGCTCCACCGGAGGCTATTCTTTATTGTACACCAGGAATCACATAAATAATATCTTTAACACATTACCTGGTTACCAGGAGACGGGCAGCAGCGTCTTCCTGAGATGCCAACCACATACTGCGATCGCCAACCCGCCTGCCAAGCGTAGCGATTATGGCAAAACCCCTCATGGTTATGAAAACCACGAAGGAGGCCTATGTCCTGCAGTGGGCGTCAAATGGCTGATGATGATACCTGGTGACAGCGCTTGCAGATGAGGTCTTGTAGGGTGAAGGTCATGGCGCGCCGGTTCAGCGTCTCGATGAGCCGCCACTCCAGCTCTTGACTGTCGTACGGAGTCCCACACGTGGGGCATAGGCACACCGGCCTGGGGGATCACACGAAAAACATTTTCTTATACGATTATGATTATGTTAAGTTACAGTATCAATACCTCTCGCTATCGTTGAAGGAAAACATCGCGGGGAAACCTGAGTGTCTGAGCTACTCGCACTTGAAATCGCCAATCCGCGGTGGGCACGCGTGGTGATTAAGCCCATACTCTCTCTCTGTCTGAGAGAAGGCCTGGGCCGTACAGTGGGACGTATATAGGCTGCTAATGATAAGATTATGATAACTTCTTCCACACAACACAATCAACTGTCCTGCGCCTCTTTTATGTAAATATCCACTGGATTAGATGACGTATTTTTTTTAGCCATTCCAGCGGCAGCTGAATTAGGTCAATCACAGAGTGGCGGCCAAGAAATGTCTTTCTACAGATCATAAGCAGCCTATATACGTCCCACTGTAGGGCACAGGCCTTCTCTCAGAGAGAGAGAGAGAGAGTTGGGCTTAATCACCACGCGTGCCCACCGCGGATTGGCGATTTCAAGGGCTGAGGTATGAGGCTGAGGCTCAGCGACACTCAGGTTTCCTCACGATGTTTTCCTTCACCGTTAGCGAGTGGTATTGCTACTATTACTTCACAAATGTACATAACTTAGAAAACAAAGTCATAGATACATGCCCGCACTGGGAATCGAACCTGGGTCTCCCGATTCCAAGTACAATGTTGTACCCACTAGTTTCTACAGATGCTGTCCTAGTAACATGTAGGGAGAATAAGAAGTGGGTTTTTATCGACATAGGTTTATTTCAGTATAGGTACCTATTGATCGATGGACTCGACCGGACGACGGCCTAATATCGGTATAATGTGCTATGACCTTTAGGCATCACGTTACCGGGCCAGCTGTCAAATACAACATAGGCATAATGGGGAATTTTCGTCAAACTTAGATTGCTTTTATACCGTAGGTGACATAGAAAACTTTAAGATTTTTTAAAAATAAAACCATAAAAATATTTTTTGGCGGTTTTCGGGGTCCCAAGAAATGCGAAAATGCTTCAAGTTACTCTAATAATAAAAAACCTATTAGATTTTTTTTATTGAATTCTAAACGTTTAAAAAAAGGGTGTACATGCACAAAAACATTATTTTATGAGATAACTCGAATATTGGTAAACGCTTCATACACTATAAGGTGTTACGTGCAAGTTGTGACGTCATAGCTTGAGTCCGATTTGTACGGCGCGTTTTTGTACCACGTGAATAGAATGGCTTTTCGACAGATCACATTATGAAAATTTTAGTCGTAGAGAAAAAAAAATACCACGTTCATTTACCTTTTGACATGGCCTCTCCGATTATATTAAAAGATTTATTTGTGCAAGTGCTCTATTGAAACTTCGGAAACGTCTAGATGGATGACCGATACAGTGACCCAATATAGATAGATAGAAGATAGAATATTCTTCATGGTACACAGAAATTACATCAACAATAATTTAATAAACCGAAGTACAATTGGCGGCCTTATTACTAAAAGCAATTTCTTTCAGGCAACCATAGACGGAGAGAAGAGAGAAATATAAATACAGGCGTTGGTCTCAAACTAGGATACCCAGTGTTGTGGTAACAAGACAAGGACGTTACAAACATAGACATACATCTTGTGCGGACTTTTGTAGAAATCAAGCACGGCGCGCTCCTCCTCCGAACTTTAGACCTCTGTTTTGGTGGTGTTACGTCTAGACCAACGAGACAGTGTTACAAGATATGCTCTAGAGAATAAACAGCGTGTTCGCAACTGCTTTCTATGTACCTAACTATCCAGGACGTAGGAAGATCGCAAGATAAAACTCATCTCTTTTAAGCGTCCATGAAAATGTTTGTCAAAATCATAGTCGATAGCACGTCGACCTCTACAAGAATACACTCTACTAATATTACGGAGGACATTGCAACAAAAATGTAAAGTTGTCGACTGCACATTAATTTTAATTTTTAGAGGATATGGCAGATTTCCTGGAGAGCTTCCGCAGAGCGATAAACGACGTTCGGTCACTTGTTCCATCGACCGGAAATCTGCCAAATATGACAGTTTTCCGGTAGATGAACAGTCCAGCCGAGGACGGACATAGGCCAAACGCCGAAAAGAGTTTTTTGTACGGGCAGAGAGGAGAGCGTGTGCGACACAGTAGAGATGGTGGACGGTGATGGAAAGATGGTTTAGCTTGTAAACTTTAATTTCTACATGTTTCTACCACATTTTTATTCATGGTAGTGTGTTACTGGTGAGTGGCTCGAGCCGACTAACTTTACAATGTTCTCGCCGCGTGAGCTGAGCATTGCTTAGGGTTATTTCAGCGATACGGCGACCTACTAACAGATGTACGTTGCTAAACGTAATACACGTGATATCTAAACTTATTCTCAGCAATCTTGAGCAGGTTTGAATCATCATCATCAACCCATTATGTCCCCACCGAGGGGCACGGGTCTCTTCCCTGAGGAAGGTATAGGCCATACTCCACCACGGGGGCCAATTCCGGATTGGTGGAGACTTGTAGACTAGTGGCTCGTCTACTGTCAGAAGTTGTCAAGCCGCCCTAAGGCCTCTGACTTGGCTTAACGACTGCCATCTATCGACGGCAGCCGGCACCAACAGCTTAACGTGCCTTGCGAAGCACGGAACCGCTCGGAAAAATGCCACTAGCGTTAGGCATAGACGGCGACCCATCCATGCACTGAACGCGCCCAGTGTTGCTTAACCTTCGTGATCGTTTAAGATCACTCAGGCAGCCGGGGCTACGAGCGGTTCCAGTTACGACGACGTTTATATTTTTTTATTTTAACAAAAAAAAAAACGGATTGTCCTAACTGGTATATGTTTATCCGAAGTCACTAAGCAACTCTTTAGCGTGTTGCGGAACGGATAGAGGTCGCGGAAGTGGTTACACACCTTGCACACAAATTCAGTAAGAACGCGCCAATTGCATAAGCGCCACGTCGCACTGGTTTGCGTAATACAGGCGCCACTGAGCACGGTGCTCACACATTATGAAGCCGTCATTATGCGTCAGATCGCGCAATTTTTTTTTCCAATAGACAGTACACACGTTACTATGCAGACCTCTGTGGGTCTCGCGGCACAGATCGAGGTCGCGGCAGTGGTTACACACCTTGCAGATGAGTTCAGTGAATGTACGAATCTAACCTGTGCCACTCCCCCTTGGAGTTATACTGCTCAACTTTTCTGCTCGGCCAGCGTTACGATGCCGTTTGTGAATAATTTTTGTCAATCCATTTTTTTCAACGCCTAACGGTGTTGCAAACATTTCGGGGCGGCATATTGCTGAGCATGGGTCCATTTGCCAAAAACTTTAAGATAAGAAGATGATATAAGAATATTCTTTGTTGTACACACCAGAAAACAGCACCATTATGTTGTTTTTTTTTTTTTATAAAATACGCGACTTTTATAAAGTTTTACAGGAGACACTAAAAACTTACCGTACCAAATCATACCGTCGTACACGTACAAAAATTTCGAAATAATGGTTTTTAGACAAACAAGGCCTAAGTTAGTCTAAAATCCATTATTTCGGATTTTTAGTAAATATATGTACGACGGTATCATTTCTAAAGATTTTAGTGTCTCTTGTAAAATTTTATAAAAGACGAACGTCGATATCTTACAGACGTAAGCGATGTCCACCAATCCGGACTTGGCCCCCGTGGTGGAGTATGGCCGTTACCTACCTCAGGGAAGAGACCCGTGCCTCTCGGTGGGGACATAATGGGTTGATGATGAAGTAAGCGATGTTGGAGCAGTTTTTTTCCAAAGAGCAAGTACTCACACGTCATTATGCAGCCCCCTGTGCGTGTCGCGGCACAGGTCGAGGTCGCGGCAGTGGTTGCACACCTTGCAGATGAGCTCGGTGAGGAGGCACGAGTCGCAGGGGTCGCGCCACTCGGCCGCCGGACTGAACTCGCCCACGCCGATCAGACGCAGCAGGTTGCGTCGCAGCAGCGTCACCTGTGGCGCGGGCGGTGCTGGGATAACGTGGCGGCGGTGCAGTTTGCTTTACGATATATATATTTTTTTTCACAACTCCGTGGTCTTGTTTATAAAAACACGATTCCTCTACAACACTCCTCGGAGCGGTGGTAGCCTAGTGGGTAGTAAATCGGACTCGGAAGCGAGAGACCCAGGTTCTATCTCCAGTGCGGGCATGTACCTATGAATTGGTTTTCTAAGTTATGTACATTTGTGAAGTTATAGTAGCATTACCACTCGCTAACTGTGAAAGAAAACATCGTGAGGAAACCTGAGTGTCTGAGCTATTCACATACCTCAGAGCTTGAAATCGCCAACCCGCGGTGGGCACGCGTGGTGATTAAGCCCATACTCTCTCTCTGAGAGAAGGCCTGTGCCCTACAGTGGGACGTATGTAGGCTGCTTATGTTATGTACTCCTCGGAGGCACCATAAATAATCTGTGGTTACGTTTTTCCCTTTACCACAGACTATTTAAGCTGCGACGAGGAATGCTTTAAGGAATCGTCTTCTTATTAATAAGACCGCCGACGTTCACTTCAGAATTAATAGATTACGTAGAGAAAAAGCTAAGAAAGAAACTCCACGTTTATTCAAAATAAAAAACCGGCCAAGTGCGAGTCGGACTCGCGCACGAAGGGTTCCGTACCATTACCATTGGAATATTTCAAGCGTGTACTTGTTGCCATTATTAATATCGAGTGAAAAATGGCAAATTGTTGTATGGGAGGCCCCCTTAAATATTTATTTTATTCTGTTTTTAGTATTTTTTGCTTTAGCGGCGACAGAAATATCATCTGTGAAAATTTCAACTCTCTAACTATCACGGTTCATGAGATACAGCCTGGTGATAGACGGACGCTCGGACGGACAGCGGAGTCTTAGTAATAATAAACCCTTTGGGTACGGAAGCCTAAATATTATTAAAATTCCGTTCAAAATTTTTTTACTCATTAACAGTTTTCGACTTAAGAACTATTAAGGTATATCAACGTCATCGGTAGATGCTGGGATTTGAACCCGTAACAGGCTCCAATCCCAGCATCCACCGAGGACTTTCTTCGCAAGCCCCGGCTTCCCGTAAAAAATAACATATACATATTCAACACGACGACCGTGCAAACGGGGCCACCGACTCCAGTCGTCACCTGTTCCTCGAGGTCGGAGTCCAAGGACAGCACGCGGCAGAGGGCGTTGACAAAGAGCAGCGCGGGCGTGGCCTCGGGGGCGAGGGCGTCCGCGCGCAGGCCGGGACGCGGCGGCAGCTCCGCGCGGCTCAGCGACGGCATGCGCGTCTTGATCTTCTCCGTTATCCTGCGACGGACGGAGGCTCTCAGACGACAAGCGTTCGACGACGACCGGCTGGACCGGGTGGACGATATCCCCAGACGAATTAAAGCAGGAAGGTGAAACTATTGCGCAGTAAAAGCGTTATCGGACTAGCGCCACAGATTTATAATAAAATTCCGAATAATATTAAAAAGCTTGATATTGCTAATTTTAAATGAAAGCTTAAATCGATTCTGATTGACAAATGTAATTATTCTACTGTTGACTATTTAAATGACAAAGAATTCTGCAAATAAATTTTGAGCCACTTTAACTACCTATGTATGATAAACTATTATTGCGACTTTTGAATCGCTCGTAGCCCCGGCTGCCTGAGTGATCTTAAACGATCACGAAGGTTAAGCAACACAGGGCGCGTTCAGTGCATGGATGGGTCGCCGTCTATGACTAACGCTAGTGGCATTTTTCCGAGCGGTTCCGTGCTTCGCAAGGCACGTTAAGCTGTTGGTGCCGGCTGCCGTCGATAGATGGCAGTCGTTAAGCCAAGTCAGAGGCCTTAGGGCGGCTTGACAACTTCTGACAGTAGACGAGCCACTAGTCTACAAGCCTCCACCAATCCGGACTTGGCCCCCGTGGTGGAGTATGGCCTATACCTTCCTCAGAGAAGAGACCCGTGCCTCTCGGTGGGGACATAATGGGTTGATGATGATTACTAATTTTAAATGAAAGCTTAAATTGATTCTGATTGACAAATGTAATTATTCTACTGTTGACTATTTAAATGACAAAGAATTCTGCAAATAAATTTTAAGCCACTTTAACTACCTATGTATGATAAACTATTATTGCGACTTTTGAATCGCTCGTAGCCCCGGCTGCCTGAGTGATCTTAAACGATCACGAAGGTTAAGCAACACAGGGCGCGTTCAGTGCATAGATGGGTCGCCGTCTATGCCTAACGCTAGTGGCATTTTTCCGAGCGGTTCCGTGCTTCGCAAGGCACGTTAAGCTGTTGGTGCCGGCTGCCGTCGATAGATGGCAGTCGTTAAGCCAAGTCAGAGGCCTTAGGGCGGCTTGACAACTTCTGACAGTAGACGAGCCACTAGTCTACAAGCCTCCACCAATCCGGACTTGGCCCCCGTGGTGGAGTATGGCCTATACCTTCCTCAGAGAAGAGACCCGTGCCTCTCGGTGGGGACATAATGGGTTGATGATGATTACTAATTTTAAATGAAAGCTTAAATTGATTCTGATTGACAAATGTAATTATTCTACTGTTGACTATTTAAATGACAAAGAATTCTGCAAATAAATTTTAAGCCACTTTAACTACCTATGTATGATAAACTATTATTGCGACTTTTGAATCGCTCGTAGCCCCGGCTGCCTGAGTGATCTTAAACGATCACGAAGGTTAAGCAACACAGGGCGCGTTCAGTGCATAGATGGGTCGCCGTCTATGCCTAACGCTAGTGGCATTTTTCCGAGCGGTTCCGTGCTTCGCAAGGCACGTTAAGCTGTTGGTGCCGGCTGCCGTCGATAGATGGCAGTCGTTAAGCCAAGTCAGAGGCCTTAGGGCGGCTTGACAACTTCTGACAGTAGACGAGCCACTAGTCTACAAACCTCCACCAATCCGGACTTGGCCCCCGTGGTGGAGTATGGCCTATACCTTCCTCAGGGAAGAGACCCGTGCCCCTCGGTGGGGACATAATGGGTTGATGATGATTACTAATTTTAAATGAAAGCTTAAATCGATTCTGATTGACAAATGTAATTATTCTACTGTTGACTATTTAAATGACAAAGAATTCTGCAAATAAATTTTGAGCCACTTTAACTACCTATACATACATTTGACTTAGTACAGTACTTATTGCATGTTAAATTGTAGGTAGTGAAAATAGTTGTATGCTTTTTTTAGCAGAATGTTAGAGTACATAAATGTATTTCTTCATCATCTACAGCCCTTTGAAGCCCACTGCAGCACATAGGCCGCCCTCATGGCTAGTTAACGAGATGACGTAGCAGCCGCTGCGTCATCTCGTTAACTAGCCACGCGGGAACTACTGTACTAGCTGCCGCGTCGTCTCGTTGCACAGCGTCACCGGACTTACTGTAGCAGCCGCTACGTCATCTCATTACCTAGCATCGCCGGACTTACTGTAGCAGCCGCTACGTCATCTCATTACGCCAATTGTATCTTTTCTTTTGTCATTGCTGTTTCTGTAACATTTTTTCCGGTATACAATAAAGAATATTCTTATCTTATCTTATCTTACCTAGCATCGCCGGACTTACTGTAGCAGCCGCTACGTCATCTCATTACCTAGCATCGCCGGACTTACTGTAGCAGCCGCTACGTCATCTCATTACCTAGCATCGCCGGACTTACTGTAGCAGCCGCTACGTCATCTCATTACCTAGCATCGCCGGACTTACTGTAGCAGCCGCTACGTCATCTCATTACCTAGCATCGCCGGACTTACTGTAGCAGCCGCTACGTCATCTCATTACCTAGCATCGCCGGACTTACTGTAGCAGCCGCTACGTCATCTCATTACCTAGCATCGCCGGACTTACTGTAGCAGCCGCTACGTCATCTCATTACCTAGCATCGCCGGACTTACTGTAGCAGTCGCTACGTCATCTCATTACCTAGCATCGCCGGACTTACTGTAGCAGCCGCTACGTCATCTCATTACCTAGCATCGCCGGACTTACTGTAGCAGCTGCTGCGTCATCTCGTTGCCTAGCATCGCCGGACTTACTGTAGCAGCCGCTACGTCATCTCATTACCTAGCATCGCCGGACTTACTGTAGCAGCCGCTACGTCATCTCATTACCTAGCATCGCCGGACTTACTGTAGCAGCTGCTGCGTCATCTCGTTGCCTAGCATCGCCAGACTTACTGTAGCAGCCGCTACGTCATCTCATTACCTAGCATCGCCGGACTTACTGTAGCAGCTGCTGCGTCATCTCGTTGCCTAGCATCGCCGGACTTACTGTAGCAGCCGCTACGTCATCTCATTACCTAGCATCGCCGGACTTACTGTAGCAGCCGCTACGTCATCTCATTACCTAGCATCGCCGGACTTACTGTAGCAGCCGCTACGTCATCTCATTACCTAGCATCGCCGGACTTACTGTAGCAGCCGCTACGTCATCTCATTACCTAGCATCGCCGGACTTACTGTAGCAGCCGCTACGTCACCTCATTACCTAGCATCGCCGGACTTACTGTAGCAGCCGCTACGTCATCTCATTACCTAGCATCGCCGGACTTACTGTAGCAGCCGCTACGTCATCTCATTACCTAGCATCGCCGGACTTACTGTAGCAGCCGCTACATCATCTCATTACCTAGCATCGCCGGACTTACTGTAGCAGCCGCTACGTCATCTCATTACCTAGCATCGCCGGACTTACTGTAGCAGCCGCTACGTCATCTCATTACCTAGCATCGCCGGACTTACTGTAGCAGCCGCTACGTCATCTCATTACCTAGCATCGCCGGACTTACTGTAGCAGCCGCTACGTCATCTCATTACCTAGCATCGCCGGACTTACTGTAGCAGTCGCTACGTCATCTCATTACCTAGCATCGCCGGACTTACTGTAGCAGCCGCTACGTCATCGCATTACCTAGCATCGCCGGACTTACTGTAGCAGCCGCTACGTCATCTCATTACCTAGCATCGCCGGACTTACTTTAGCAGCCGCTACGTCATCTCATTACCTAGCATCGCCGGACTTACTGTAGCAGCCGCTACGTCATCTCATTACCTAGCATCGCCGGACTTACTGTAGCAGCTGCTGCGTCATCTCGTTGCCTAGCATCGCCGGACTTACTGTAGCAGCCGCTACGTCATCTCATTACCTAGCATCGCCGGACTTACTGTAGCAGCCGCTACGTCATCTCATTACCTAGCATCGCCGGACTTACTGTAGCAGCCGCTACGTCATCTCATTACCTAGCATCGCCGGACTTACTGTAGCAGCCGCTACGTCATCTCATTACCTAGCATCGCCGGACTTACTGTAGCAGCCGCTACGTCATCTCATTACCTAGCATCGCCGGACTTACTGTAGCAGCTGCTGCGTCATCTCGTTGCCTAGCATCGCCGGACTTACTGTAGCAGCCGCTACGTCATCTCATTACCTAGCATCGCCGGACTTACTGTAGCAGCTGCTGCGTCATCTCGTAGCCTAGCATCGCCGGACTTACTGTAGCAGCCGCTACGTCATCTCATTACCTAGCATCGCCGGACTTACTGTAGCAGCCGCTACGTCATCTCATTACCTAGCATCGCCGGACTTACTGTAGCAGCTGCTGCGTCATCTCGTTGCCTAGCATCGCCGGACTTACTGTAGCAGCCGCTACGTCATCTCATTACCTAGCATCGCCGGACTTACTGTAGCAGCCGCTACGTCATCTCATTACCTAGCATCGCCGGACTTACTGTAGCAGCTGCTGCGTCATCTCGTTGCCTAGCATCGCCGGACTTACTGTAGCAGCCGCTACGTCATCTCATTACCTAGCATCGCCGGACTTACTGTAGCAGCTGCTGCGTCATCTCGTTGCCTAGCATCGCCGGACTTACTGTAGCAGCCGCTACGTCATCTCATTACCTAGCATCGCCGGACTTACTGTAGCAGCCGCTACGTCATCTCATTACCTAGCATCGCCGGACTTACTGTAGCAGCCGCTACGTCATCTCATTACCTAGCATCGCCGGACTTACTGTAGCAGCCGCTACGTCATCTCATTACCTAGCATCGCCGGACTTACTGTAGCAGCCGCTACGTCATCTCATTACCTAGCATCGCCGGACTTACTGTAGCAGCCGCTACGTCATCTCATTACCTAGCATCGCCGGACTTACTGTAGCAGCCGCTACGTCATCTCATTACCTAGCATCGCCGGACTTACTGTAGCAGCCGCTACGTCATCTCATTACCTAGCATCGCCGGACTTACTGTAGCAGCCGCTACGTCATCTCATTACCTAGCATCGCCGGACTTACTGTAGCAGCCGCTACGTCATCTCATTACCTAGCATCGCCGGACTTACTGTAGCAGCCGCTACGTCATCTCATTACCTAGCATCGCCGGACTTACTGTAGCAGCCGCTACGTCATCTCATTACCTAGCATCGCCGGACTTACTGTAGCAGCCGCTACGTCATCTCATTACCTAGCATCGCCGGACTTACTGTAGCAGTCGCTACGTCATCTCATTACCTAGCATCGCCGGACTTACTGTAGCAGCTGCTGCGTCATCTCGTTGCCTAGCATCGCCAGACTTACTGTAGCAGCCGCTACGTCATCTCATTACCTAGCATCGCCGGACTTACTGTAGCAGCTGCTGCGTCATCTCGTTGCCTAGCATCGCCGGACTTACTGTAGCAGCCGCTACGTCATCTCATTACCTAGCATCGCCGGACTTACTGTAGCAGCCGCTACGTCATCTCATTACCTAGCATCGCCGGACTTACTGTAGCAGCCGCTACGTCATCTCATTACCTAGCATCGCCGGACTTACTGTAGCAGCCGCTACGTCATCTCATTACCTAGCATCGCCGGACTTACTGTAGCAGCCGCTACGTCATCTCATTACCTAGCATCGCCGGACTTACTGTAGCAGCCGCTACGTCATCTCATTACCTAGCATCGCCGGACTTACTGTAGCAGCCGCTACGTCATCTCATTACCTAGCATCGCCGGACTTACTGTAGCAGCCGCTACGTCATCTCATTACCTAGCATCGCCGGACTTACTGTAGCAGCCGCTACGTCATCTCATTACCTAGCATCGCCGGACTTACTGTAGCAGCCGCTACGTCATCTCATTACCTAGCATCGCCGGACTTACTGTAGCAGCCGCTACGTCATCTCATTACCTAGCATCGCCGGACTTACTGTAGCAGCCGCTACGTCATCTCATTACCTAGCATCGCCGGACTTACTGTAGCAGCCGCTACGTCATCTCATTACCTAGCATCGCCGGACTTACTGTAGCAGCCGCTACGTCATCTCATTACCTAGCATCGCCGGACTTACTGTAGCAGTCGCTACGTCATCTCATTACCTAGCATCGCCGGACTTACTGTAGCAGCCGCTACGTCATCTCATTACCTAGCATCGCCGGACTTACTGTAGCAGCCGCTACGTCATCTCATTACCTAGCATCGCCGGACTTACTGTAGCAGCCGCTACGTCATCTCATTACCTAGCATCGCCGGACTTACTGTAGCAGCCGCTACGTCATCTCATTACCTAGCATCGCCGGACTTACTGTAGCAGCTGCTGCGTCATCTCGTTGCCTAGCATCGCCGGACTTACTGTAGCAGCCGCTACGTCATCTCATTACCTAGCATCGCCGGACTTACTGTAGCAGCTGCTGCGTCATCTCGTTGCCTAGCATCGCCGGACTTACTGTAGCAGCCGCTACGTCATCTCATTACCTAGCATCGCCGGACTTACTGTAGCAGCCGCTACGTCATCTCATTACCTAGCATCGCCGGACTTACTGTAGCAGCCGCTACGTCATCTCATTACCTAGCATCGCCGGACTTACTGTAGCAGCCGCTACGTCATCTCATTACCTAGCATCGCCGGACTTACTGTAGCAGCCGCTACGTCATCTCATTACCTAGCATCGCCGGACTTACTGTAGCAGCTGCTGCGTCATCTCGTTGCCTAGCATCGCCGGACTTACTGTAGCAGCCGCTACGTCATCTCATTACCTAGCATCGCCGGACTTACTGTAGCAGCTGCTGCGTCATCTCGTTGCCTAGCATCGCCGGACTTACTGTAGCAGCCGCTACGTCATCTCATTACCTAGCATCGCCGGACTTACTGTAGCAGCCGCTACGTCATCTCATTACCTAGCATCGCCGGACTTACTGTAGCAGCTGCTGCGTCATCTCGTTGCCTAGCATCGCCGGACTTACTGTAGCAGCCGCTACGTCATCTCATTACCTAGCATCGCCGGACTTACTGTAGCAGCCGCTACGTCATCTCATTACCTAGCATCGCCGGACTTACTGTAGCAGCTGCTGCGTCATCTCGTTGCCTAGCATCGCCGGACTTACTGTAGCAGCCGCTACGTCATCTCATTACCTAGCATCGCCGGACTTACTGTAGCAGCCGCTACGTCATCTCATTACCTAGCATCGCCGGACTTACTGTAGCAGCCGCTACGTCATCTCATTACCTAGCATCGCCGGACTTACTGTAGCAGCCGCTACGTCATCTCATTACCTAGCATCGCCGGACTTACTGTAGCAGCCGCTACGTCATCTCATTACCTAGCATCGCCGGACTTACTGTAGCAGCTGCTGCGTCATCTCGTTGCCTAGCATCGCCGGACTTACTGTAGCAGCCGCTACGTCATCTCATTACCTAGCATCGCCGGACTTACTGTAGCAGCTGCTGCGTCATCTCGTAGCCTAGCATCGCCGGACTTACTGTAGCAGCCGCTACGTCATCTCATTACCTAGCATCGCCGGACTTACTGTAGCAGCCGCTACGTCATCTCATTACCTAGCATCGCCGGACTTACTGTAGCAGCTGCTGCGTCATCTCGTTGCCTAGCATCGCCGGACTTACTGTAGCAGCCGCTACGTCATCTCATTACCTAGCATCGCCGGACTTACTGTAGCAGCCGCTACGTCATCTCATTACCTAGCATCGCCGGACTTACTGTAGCAGCTGCTGCGTCATCTCGTTGCCTAGCATCGCCGGACTTACTGTAGCAGCCGCTACGTCATCTCATTACCTAGCATCGCCGGACTTACTGTAGCAGCTGCTGCGTCATCTCGTTGCCTAGCATCGCCGGACTTACTGTAGCAGCCGCTACGTCATCTCATTACCTAGCATCGCCGGACTTACTGTAGCAGCCGCTACGTCATCTCATTACCTAGCATCGCCGGACTTACTGTAGCAGCCGCTACGTCATCTCATTACCTAGCATCGCCGGACTTACTGTAGCAGCCGCTACGTCATCTCATTACCTAGCATCGCCGGACTTACTGTAGCAGCCGCTACGTCATCTCATTACCTAGCATCGCCGGACTTACTGTAGCAGCCGCTACGTCATCTCATTACCTAGCATCGCCGGACTTACTGTAGCAGCCGCTACGTCATCTCATTACCTAGCATCGCCGGACTTACTGTAGCAGCCGCTACGTCATCTCATTACCTAGCATCGCCGGACTTACTGTAGCAGCCGCTACGTCATCTCATTACCTAGCATCGCCGGACTTACTGTAGCAGCCGCTACGTCATCTCATTACCTAGCATCGCCGGACTTACTGTAGCAGCCGCTACGTCATCTCATTACCTAGCATCGCCGGACTTACTGTAGCAGCCGCTACGTCATCTCATTACCTAGCATCGCCGGACTTACTGTAGCAGCCGCTACGTCATCTCATTACCTAGCATCGCCGGACTTACTGTAGCAGTCGCTACGTCATCTCATTACCTAGCATCGCCGGACTTACTGTAGCAGCTGCTGCGTCATCTCGTTGCCTAGCATCGCCAGACTTACTGTAGCAGCCGCTACGTCATCTCATTACCTAGCATCGCCGGACTTACTGTAGCAGCTGCTGCGTCATCTCGTTGCCTAGCATCGCCGGACTTACTGTAGCAGCCGCTACGTCATCTCATTACCTAGCATCGCCGGACTTACTGTAGCAGCCGCTACGTCATCTCATTACCTAGCATCGCCGGACTTACTGTAGCAGCCGCTACGTCATCTCATTACCTAGCATCGCCGGACTTACTGTAGCAGCCGCTACGTCATCTCATTACCTAGCATCGCCGGACTTACTGTAGCAGCCGCTACGTCATCTCATTACCTAGCATCGCCGGACTTACTGTAGCAGCCGCTACGTCATCTCATTACCTAGCATCGCCGGACTTACTGTAGCAGCCGCTACGTCATCTCATTACCTAGCATCGCCGGACTTACTGTAGCAGCCGCTACGTCATCTCATTACCTAGCATCGCCGGACTTACTGTAGCAGCCGCTACGTCATCTCATTACCTAGCATCGCCGGACTTACTGTAGCAGCCGCTACGTCATCTCATTACCTAGCATCGCCGGACTTACTGTAGCAGCCGCTACGTCATCTCATTACCTAGCATCGCCGGACTTACTGTAGCAGCCGCTACGTCATCTCATTACCTAGCATCGCCGGACTTACTGTAGCAGCCGCTACGTCATCTCATTACCTAGCATCGCCGGACTTACTGTAGCAGCCGCTACGTCATCTCATTACCTAGCATCGCCGGACTTACTGTAGCAGTCGCTACGTCATCTCATTACCTAGCATCGCCGGACTTACTGTAGCAGCCGCTACGTCATCTCATTACCTAGCATCGCCGGACTTACTGTAGCAGCCGCTACGTCATCTCATTACCTAGCATCGCCGGACTTACTGTAGCAGCCGCTACGTCATCTCATTACCTAGCATCGCCGGACTTACTGTAGCAGCCGCTACGTCATCTCATTACCTAGCATCGCCGGACTTACTGTAGCAGCTGCTGCGTCATCTCGTTGCCTAGCATCGCCGGACTTACTGTAGCAGCCGCTACGTCATCTCATTACCTAGCATCGCCGGACTTACTGTAGCAGCTGCTGCGTCATCTCGTTGCCTAGCATCGCCGGACTTACTGTAGCAGCCGCTACGTCATCTCATTACCTAGCATCGCCGGACTTACTGTAGCAGCCGCTACGTCATCTCATTACCTAGCATCGCCGGACTTACTGTAGCAGCCGCTACGTCATCTCATTACCTAGCATCGCCGGACTTACTGTAGCAGCCGCTACGTCATCTCATTACCTAGCATCGCCGGACTTACTGTAGCAGCCGCTACGTCATCTCATTACCTAGCATCGCCGGACTTACTGTAGCAGCTGCTGCGTCATCTCGTTGCCTAGCATCGCCGGACTTACTGTAGCAGCCGCTACGTCATCTCATTACCTAGCATCGCCGGACTTACTGTAGCAGCTGCTGCGTCATCTCGTTGCCTAGCATCGCCGGACTTACTGTAGCAGCCGCTACGTCATCTCATTACCTAGCATCGCCGGACTTACTGTAGCAGCCGCTACGTCATCTCATTACCTAGCATCGCCGGACTTACTGTAGCAGCTGCTGCGTCATCTCGTTGCCTAGCATCGCCGGACTTACTGTAGCAGCCGCTACGTCATCTCATTACCTAGCATCGCCGGACTTACTGTAGCAGCCGCTACGTCATCTCATTACCTAGCATCGCCGGACTTACTGTAGCAGCTGCTGCGTCATCTCGTTGCCTAGCATCGCCGGACTTACTGTAGCAGCCGCTACGTCATCTCATTACCTAGCATCGCCGGACTTACTGTAGCAGCTGCTGCGTCATCTCGTTGCCTAGCATCGCCGGACTTACTGTAGCAGCCGCTACGTCATCTCATTACCTAGCATCGCCGGACTTACTGTAGCAGCCGCTACGTCATCTCATTACCTAGCATCGCCGGACTTACTGTAGCAGCCGCTACGTCATCTCATTACCTAGCATCGCCGGACTTACTGTAGCAGCCGCTACGTCATCTCATTACCTAGCATCGCCGGACTTACTGTAGCAGCCGCTACGTCATCTCATTACCTAGCATCGCCGGACTTACTGTAGCAGCCGCTACGTCATCTCATTACCTAGCATCGCCGGACTTACTGTAGCAGCCGCTACGTCATCTCATTACCTAGCATCGCCGGACTTACTGTAGCAGCCGCTACGTCATCTCATTACCTAGCATCGCCGGACTTACTGTAGCAGCCGCTACGTCATCTCATTACCTAGCATCGCCGGACTTACTGTAGCAGCCGCTACGTCATCTCATTACCTAGCATCGCCGGACTTACTGTAGCAGCCGCTACGTCATCTCATTACCTAGCATCGCCGGACTTACTGTAGCAGCCGCTACGTCATCTCATTACCTAGCATCGCCGGACTTACTGTAGCAGCCGCTACGTCATCTCATTACCTAGCATCGCCGGACTTACTGTAGCAGCCGCTACGTCATATCATTACCTAGCATCGCCGGACTTACTGTAGCAGCCGCTACGTCATCTCATTACCTAGCATCGCCGGACTTACTGTAGCAGCCGCTACGTCATCTCATTACCTAGCATCGCCGGACTTACTGTAGCAGCCGCTACGTCATCTCATTACCTAGCATCGCCGGACTTACTGTAGCAGCCGCTACGTCATCTCATTACCTAGCATCGCCGGACTTACTGTAGCAGCCGCTACGTCATCTCATTACCTAGCATCGCCGGACTTACTGTAGCAGCTGCTGCGTCATCTCGTTGCCTAGCAACGCGGGCAGGTCGCCGGGCCGGCTGTGCGCGGCGCTAACGAAGCCGGCGACGGCTGCGGTGAACTGTTCGCGCACCGCCCGCGGCAGGAACTCCGCGAGGTTCCACTGCATCGTTATTGAGCATTCCTGGGGAGGGGCGGACGGTTTATTTTTAACCTACTTTATAAAAGAAAGCATGTCCGCCTGGGACGTCCTTTACCGGCCTTTCCACCCACATTCGCTCGACATATTTGTTTCAATCAATCATTCTATCTTTCTTCCCTCATTCTCTCCACATGTCTAAACCAACGCAACATTTCTTTCTTAATTCTAGGCCAAATAGGGGATGTATTAGCAAAGGGCAAGACAACAGTACCCGAAACCGGCGCGCGTGCATACAACGACTAATGAATGTTGAGGAAGCGAAAGTGATCTGCCAGGATCGTGGTAAGTGGTAGTCCCAGAGTATGTATGTATGTTTGTTAAAAAAAAGGACTTTTTTGTCTATGTTCCTCGATAACTCTGTCAAATATTAACCACCGATTACGACAATTATTTTTTTGTTCGAATAGACATGACGTCCCATTGGTCCCAATTTAATTTGATGAAGATATGATGAAAACTTTCAGAGATGGAGAACGGAACTCTTTAATGGACAGGGGTGAATAAGGCCTAGCGGGGCCCATCCTTTCGTAAAAGTACTCCCAGGGTAATTTAGTGATGTTCTGGTGAAGAATTTCGGAGATAGAAGTTAAAATTTTTAAGCAGACTTAGGTAGGGTAGATTATGGTCATAAGGGACTTGATTTATTTTCTCCCGTTCCCCCACAATTTAAAAATAAACACACCACTAAAAAGTTAGAAATAATTTAAAAGAAGAATTATACAACCAGTGATGACTTATGGCACTGAAACGTGGTCTCTCACTATGGGCCTCATAAGAAGGCTCAAGGTCACGCAACGAGCTATGGAAAGGGCTATGCTCGGAATTTCTCTACGAGATCGAATCAGAAATCATGAGATCCGTAGACGAACGAAAGTTGTCGACATAGCCCAGCGGAATAGTAAGTTGAAGTGGCAGTGGGCGGGGCACATAGCACGCAGAACTGATGGCCGATGGGGCCGAAAAGTTCTCGAATGGAGACCACATATCGGCAAGCGCAGCGTAGGACGACCAGCCACAAGATGGACAGATGACCTCATCCAAGTGGCAGGAAGGCGCTGGATGCAAGCCGCTTCCAACCGGTCTTTTTGGAAATCCATGGAGGAGGCCTATGTCCAGCAGTGGACTTCTTGTGGCTGCATGATGATGATGATGACAATTAAACTAGAAGTACGTATACATGTAGGTACTGTAGAAGTATAATTTGTAGTTGGTGTCCAGTTTCATGACCAGCACATATATTTTGGGTATTAATTATTTCTAACTTTTTACGGTTTTTATTTTTTATTAATATTTTTTTTATATTGTCTATATTTTACTGCATTTATTTTATTTCCTTTTTAACGGAACAAGCAACACGCAGTCGGTAGTACTATTATGAGTCATCGTAGGCACAGCGTGAGGGTTTACTGCCTCAGAACCATGCTGAATCAGCTATCTCGTAGAGTCACCTTGTTGTCCGTCCGTTTGTCTGTCATAGACAAACGATTTTTCTTAGGAGCGGGCAGAGCTATCGAGTTGTAATTATTATCAATTACTAAGGTCAACGGACTCCCTGTGGTGTGAAAAATTCAAGCTTCTAAGCCAGCGAAATCAAAACATATGGTTATCTGTGTCAAATATTTTCACCTGTTAAGAGGGTAAATGTAGGACCTACAAGTTGTAATCCAAACGTACATACAATCTGTGTTCATATATTTTACTCTTCTTTCATTCAGGGAAAACGGAAGACAGTCAGATTGGATCCGTTTACTAACCAAAACGTGTTAACACGTTTCATTCCGAGTGAAAGCTGGAAAATTTAAAAGAAATTAACAAACTACTAATTAAAAACCTATTTCGAGGCTAAAAATTCCACCCATGCCGTCACTTGAACCCGCGACCCGGCATGGGTGGAATTTTTAGCCTCTAAATAGGTTTTTAAAATTGTCCTCAGCACGGGTTAGTGCAACAAAAAGAATATAAACTACTAATTAACAAAAAGTGAACCGTCTCATTTTGTCTTTATAGACTAACCTCGTCTTGATTCTGTTCATCGGCGGAAGGCAGCTGTGATGTCCCAACTTCCACTAAGCCCTCAGGAAGTTTACCCTGCAAAAATAAAACAAATGTAAATAAAAACAAATGAACGCAACTCGGGCAGACACTGTAACGTTCAATCAATGTTGAGTGACAGTCTGATACCCTAAAAATTTACGAAAAAGGAAAAGACAAGACTAGATAGAAGTGGGATGGCAGTGATGGATGCTGGGTGTTTCTTGTAACCGAGATTGGGACAAATCCTAATTTGATAGGAGAAAGGTTTTGTATGTAAACTTCAATGAACGTATTATTTTTTTATGAACATTTCGTACTTGTATAATGTTTATTGATTTTGATTAGTACATATATATAGACCGGGATCCACCAAGGACGACAATCGGCTGCTGTTGCTGCTGACGTCACACCAGTTTACAGGCTCATTAGATCTTTAGGCAAAGAATGGCGTTATCTATGGGCGTCAATGGCCGGTGGGCACGCGTGGTGATTAAGCCCACACACACTCTCTCTCTGAGAGCAGGCCCCTGCCCTGCAGCGGGATGTTTATAGGATGCATGGTATCGGCGTCATTATAATAATAATATTAACTTCCACACAAGGACATCCAACCTAGCATATCCTGTGCTATGGAAACCAGGTAAGGATTTCACAAACATGGAAATATACCCAGAATGAGACCATTTGTACAAATGTACGGCGGCCACTAGCAGAAATCGAATCCACGACCTCCGGCATGGTAATCAGACGTGATACCGCTAGACCAACGAGGCAGTCACGCACATTCGCATATGACGCACATAAGGATATTACGGAAGACAACGAATATGGCGTACCTGAACGCCAGCGTAGTTAGCTTCATCTAGCCACAGAAGATACGACCAGCACTGCTTGTAAGTGATGTCGATGCCGTGGAATAGTTCCTTGTTTCTGATGCTCTGGACTACAAACTCCACGTAACCTGCGACCGTAAAATGTGACTAGTAATCTCAGAGGTTTTTTTTTTCTATTTTATACTTTTTAGTGACCACCAAAAATATGGCAGCTGGCGTCCACCATTTTGTTTTTTCGTGAAGTCATACAGCCAGTGACACTCGCGTCGCAAATACCTTGAATTTGACATGTCATTTCTCGAAATCGGTGAAGCCGTTTGGCCTCAGGGTGGTCATAAAGAAACATTTCATACACACATAACCTTTATTTGCCTTTGCAGCCGGGTAAAAAACTGTACTAATATACCTATTCCATCAGCGACCGAGTTCTTCTTGGTCGCAAGCAGAATCTTGTTGAAGTTGGCGCACACTATGACGGAGCCCAGTCGTTTGAACTCGGCTATCAGCATCAGGAACAGTTTCTTCATCAGATTGTACAGTGTCCTCCGGAGGGCTGGGTCGTAGAGCAGAGACGTGGGGGTTTTCAGCCACCTGTTTCGGTGGAAAAAATGTTACCAAGATTTGTCCAAAACATAACATAGCTTTACGCCAATAATAAAGGCAGTGATATTATTATAGTGGCAAGCCGCAGTTAACAGTGTGCTCGTCACATCACGCCGGTGTCAGCACTATAGGGAAAAGCGGGTGATCCTGCTCTTCCACTATAAAGGGAAATTCCCCGCCAGCCAGATCGTAGATGCTCGGGCGCGGCCAGTCTGACTGTCGTTCGTCACACGTTATATTTATGGTATGTCATGTGAAAAACTTTGTTTGAAAACACGCACGACTTTTTCATGGATATTGACTAAATTCATATGGGACCACTCTGGAGATACTTCCTTTCTAACAAAAATAACAATAAATGAAATTAGAATTAGAGTGGCATAGATATTATCGCTGAACATAACCTAAAAATATTACGACGAATTGAGAACCTTCTCCTTTTTTTTTGAAGTCTGTTAATTAAGAAAGAAGAAAGAAATCATATTGATTACAGCAACAGTTACGCAAAACATTAAGGCCGGCTTCTCCGAGTGAACGGATTTGTATGGGACTTATTGCGGTGCGCGAGCGAATAGTTGGGGGAATAGTAGGCATTTTTTAAATTACAGAAATACAAATACTATTAATAGAATTTTGACGACCGACGTCACAGACAATTCAGTGATAGTCATTTTGGTATATTTTTAGTATCCAAAATACAGTAAAGCTGAAATATAACCATATCTAGTTATAATTTAGACTCATGTTCGCGATTCTTTTTGATGCTATAAAGTTTGAAAAATCATAAAAATAATGACCGACGGCCCTAGATAGGACATCGAAAAGTAATATATATTTTTCAGATTTTAAATACTAACCATTAGAGAATAATAGTAGATTGTACAACAAGTGCATAAAACGCACCATTTTACTCGAGACGTTTATCCATCCGAGCGAGCTTGCGAGCGAGGATAGATATAAAGTCGAGTGTAAAATGGGTTTTATGGACGAGTTGTACACTCTACTTTTCACTTCGATTGCGAGGAAATGAAACAGCAACATGTAAAAATAATTATGGTTCCCGCCAATTAACTTTTTTTTCTTTTTTTTTCTGTAGGGACGTGACACCTGACTTAAGGTCGTTACATACTGCTCAGTTATAAAAACCATTTTCTTTTTATAACTATGATAAGTTGTTGTTATGGCTTAAATACTATACTGATCTACTAAATTGAAAAATAAACAAATATAAAAAATAATAAATGAGACGAAATACAAATTATAAGTTTATTAAACAACTTGACCGTTATTCGAAGCCTAATAATATATTGAGAGAAGCCATCGCTTCCGGTTCCGTTTCTATCCCTTTTTTCCCTAGCTACTTCCGTTTTGCCCTCTCTTTCGCACACTCCCACCACCGCAGACAGTGTAGCGCCGTGATTTCTGGGGCGCCATCTTTTCTTCATTGACGTCGTTGTTCGCGTTCCGAATAGCCGTGCGCCCAGGCGCACGTTTAAGTATTTAATTTCCCTAACGGTTTCAAATTTTTAAATAATTGTTATTTTCTAATAGAAATAGAAGTGTTTTCCCAAAATTGGATTGATTTCTACTGTGCTGTGAGCTGAAAAAGGTATGTTTTAACCGTTATTTCCAGTAGATTAACTACCTGTTATTCCATGAAAATTCTTTAAAATTTTCTGTTATTCCCTGCTTTTTCAAGAGGATTTGCTCTCGGTGTTTGATCGAGAAAATAAGCGTTTGTCATGTAAGATGAGTAATTAAAATTCATACTAAATTTGAATAAGAATTTCGAAAACTTAACGGTGTTACCGTTCGTAATTAAATTTTATGTTTCTTATTCGACCCGTCACTGTGAGTGAGCCTAATTACATATAGGTACCCCGTGCATCTTCTAACTAATTGTTCCTTCTCCTAGTGCGGTAAAATGAGTGACAATGAACAGATTAATAACGAAACTGCAATTGCATCTGATAAAAACGAAAGGCCCTCTCGTAAGCGGAAACGTGGGAGAAAAAGTAGTACCTCTGATTCTTCTTCTACATCATCGCGTAGTGAGTCCACCTCTTGTTCTGACTCTTCATGCAAGAAACGGACAAGCCGCAAAAAGAAAAGGAAGAATAGGCGGCGCCATTGGCAGAAAGAGAAAAAACTTGATAAATTGATAGCTGAGGTTAGTGATTTGAAATCTAAGATTGCTTCAAACGAGATTCTAGAGGATGAGCGAAGCTATAGCTACGATAATTTAGACAACGTCGAGGACAATGGTCATATTCAATGCAATGAATACGATAACGGAGCAGAACCACAGTTCTCTCTGTCTATTGGCACTAAACTGAAGGACCCCGATGTCTTAAAGACTCCGTTGTCATATTTAGAGGTGCTCAAGGGTGTTCAGAGATTTGAAGACCCAGATTGGAGGAACGTTAGATACTCTGACGTACAAAAACAATATCGCCATACCCCTGGCTTCACTGAACTGGAGGTAAACGACGAAGTAACTCGTTACGATGCCCCTCGTTCATTGGCAAATACGGAAAAAGTTTTCGCTACATTGAGTTTCGCTCTTATAAAACAGAAGGACCCGTTAGAAAAAGAACTACAAAATTTTCTAGCTTGGGCTAAAACTACTTCAGAGTTCAGGTTCGAAGATATTAACGAGAAAATCCAGGACATTTTTGTTACCAAATTTCAAACGATGCTCTTCAGTTGGTCTGTGGCCATCGAGCAGAATTGATTCAGCAGCGAAGGGAGACCATTTTGGCCTCCGTCAAGGATCCAGTACATAAAAAGCGCCTTGCGAAAAATACCTCCTTCTTGCGACAATCTGTTCCAGGCTGAAAGATTCACTTCTGTGCTTGAAAAAGGGGGAGGCGTAAGAAAGCTGTTCTGGCCTCGTGACAAAGATCGCGCTACTGCACCGCAAGCCGATCCAAAACCGCAAATATCCGGATTTCACCGAAATCCTCCTTTACAAGCAGGCAAAGGCAAACATTTGCCCCCGGCTAGACCATATTCATATGGATCCAATGCTCATACTTCCAAGCCCTTTCGGGGTAGAGGAGGCAAACAAACGGCAAGCAATCGCGACAATGCGTATTACAACACTCTCCTTCATCCCACCGGGATAGGAGAGGTAAACCAAGAAAATATTGACTCACCGAGCAACTTCCAAGCCGGACAACTGGCCTTCTACCACCACCGGTGGAAAAACCAAGGTGCTCCAGATCATATACTGAGCACTATTTCAGGTTACCGTATCCCGTTTATAAAAAAAAAAAAACCGCCACTACTTATGCCAGACCTATGCCGAACCGGCCAATCGACTCCAACCTCGGACGAAATGAGTTCGATCATAGAGAAAATGAAAGCAGAAGGAGTACTTTCAACCGTGCCGCGATCTCAAAGCTTTATCTCTGCCATGTTCCTGGTCCCCAAGGAAGACCAAACTATGCGCCCGATTTTCAACCTAAAAGCATTAAATCGGTATGTCGGCACGACACCATTCAGACTAATAAACGTGCACAGAGTCCCCGACTTCTTGCAAGAAAAGGACTGGATGGTGAAAATAGATCTAACTCAGGCATATTTTCATCTCCCAGTCGCAGAACCACACAGGAGATTTCTACGCTTAATATACCAACAAGAGCTTCTACAAATGAACTGTCTTCCCTTCGGGTTGAGTTCAGCACCCAAAACCTTTGCGACCGTGAGCAACTGGATAGCTCAAATTCTTCGCAAGCAAGGGATACGCCTCCTGGTGTACTTAGACGACTTTTTGATCGCCAATCAGAATGCTCAAATCTTAAGAGAACAGACACAGACCACATTAGATCTGCTGAAGCATTTGGGTTGGAATGTCAATCACGAAAAATCCGTTCTTCAACCAAGCAAGGTGATAGAATACCTAGGTGTAATTTGGCAACCCTGGATGAATCAGAAAATGCTTCCAATAAAGAAGTGCCGAAAGCTTACGGCGATTATCTGCACTCTACTGAATCGGCAAACTGCCAGCCTAAAAGAATTACAGAGTATAGTCGGCTTAATGAATTTTGCCAGCTTCGTCATCCCTCGGGGAAGAATGAACTTCCGACAGTTGCAGAGGCTGTGTATCTTTCTTCTGAAAAAACCTGTAAAGCGAACTCAGTTGCCTCATCTTGTTCAAGAAGAATTACGTTGGTGGCTGAAGCACCACAAGGATCATTCTCAGATTCACCTACCATTTCCGAATCATTACATTGTAACCGATGCATCAGATCAAGCTTGGGGGGCTCAAATAAACAACCTACACATCTCAGGAGCCTGGAATGCTGTAGAGAAGAGGTTGCATTGCAACCAAAAAGAGTTGCTAGCTATTTTGAAGACACTATAAGAGCACGCTCAGAACCTCCGGTTCAGCTCGGTACACCTGCAAAGCGACAACAAAACTGCAGTCTCATATTTGCACAACGAGGGTGGCACAAAATCAGCAGACCTACTCGAGCTGACATACAGAATTTTGACGCTACTGGACTCGCATCAGATAAATCTCACTGTTTATCATATTCCCTGTGTATACAACGTAGAAGCGGATCTATCACGATTACGAACAGTTCCGGAATGGCATCTGCTACCAACAGTAACCAAAGTTGTGTTCAGCAAATGGGGAACACCAGTAATCGACCTCTTTGCGTCGCGACTAACCAGAGTAGTTCCGAGATACTGCAGCTTGGACTGCTTAGACCATCAAGCGGAGTTTCACGGCGCCCTTTCCCGAATTTGGGATTATCCATTAGCTTGGGTCTTCCCGCCACCATTTTTGATTCCGAAAGTCTTACAACACCTAAACAAATGTCAAGGGAAGTACCTGATTGTAGCACCCAGATGGTACAAAGTGTTTTGGAGAGCAGATCTCAAGAGCAGAGCAACCGACGCTCCTTGGACCATCAGGAACCTTCCACGAGTTCTGATAGACGTGTCGACGGGATGTGCTCCACAGAAAGCATCGGACATGACGTTAGAAGTATGGAATTGTGGGGGTGGAATGAACACCTCAACGGCTGGTCAGAGTCACAAAAACGACTTTTGTTAAAGAGCTGGCGCCCGTCGACGCTTAATACTTACAAGCCAGCTTGGTCGCGATGGGTGCGATGGGCTCAACAAAACAAAATACGAGTTAACAACCCTAACGGGTCTGAATTGGCAAGGTTCTTGGCCGATCTTTTCCATACGGAGAATTTATCCTATAACACCATACTATGTCACAAATCAGTAGTATCTACACTCTGTAACCCAGACACATCAGAGCAACTTAGTGGTCATCCGCTTGTAAAAAGAGTGTTGAAGTCAATATCTCTGGCTAAACCAAAACCGCCAAAACCACCAATATGGGATGTTGATAGCGTCATAAAATATCTATCGCGAGTGGACTCAGAAACCAGCAACCTGTATCAATTATCCAAATATACCGCCGCAGTTCTTTTGTTATGTTCCGGGCGAAGAGTACACGACCTTACATTACTGCGCGTGAATTCTAGCGGATACAGACTATTCGACATAATTCTTTGGCCAGAGTTTGGATCAAAGACAGATACGGCAGACTATCGTCAGTCAGGCTGGAAACTACGAGCTAATCCAGATTGTAAAAGCCTCAACCCCGTGCACTGGGTACAGCGCCTCATCACTGTTGGTCGAGAAAGAAGAGATGAAGCCGCCTGTCAGAATCTTTTCATTTCCACTTGCGGTCCGGCTAAGCCCGCCACCCGGTGCATTATTGCGGGCTGGGTTAAAAATTTATTAAAAGAATCTGGGATAAGTGCCTCGGCCGGTAGTTTTAGAGCTGCGGTGGCTTCAAAAAGTTGGCTAGAAAATTCTCCTTTAGATGAAATCTTGGCTAGAGGAAATTGGAGATCTGATAAAACATTTAAACGATTTTACTGTCGTCAAGTAATTTCATCAAAATCAAGTGATATTTCTATGCCAAAGTTATTCGATGCAGTTGATTGAGTTAATTGATGAATAATCATAAATATCTATAATTACTGTCAAAATTGAATAGTGTAATTTATTCACTAATTAAATTAATTACCGTTATAATGATTCCTATTGAAATATGAACTTTCTGAAATCAGTTTAATATTGTTATTATTTTTACCATGATTGGAATTATATTTTTTGTTGCACACTTACCTAAGTATATTGTTTTTAATTTTATCGTAGGAACTATTCCTTCAGTCTTTGATGTCTCTAAATATCATTTGGTCACATTGACGTCAACCACCACCACCAGACGATAACAAACAAATCTCTCAATATATTATTAGGCTTCGAATAACGGTCAAGTTGTTTAATGAAGACGTTTTACCTAAAATAAAACGTAAATTAAACATACTTACCTTATTCGAAGCCTAATAAATTAAATTCTGCCTGGTGGCCAAACCAACGTAATGAAGAAAAGATGGCGCCCCAGAAATCACGGCGCTACACTGTCTGCGGTGGTGGGAGTGTGCGAAAGAGAGGGCAAAACGGAAGTAGCTAGGGAAAAAAGGGATAGAAACGGAACCGGAAGCGATGGCTTCTCTCAATATATTATTAGGCTTCGAATAAGGTAAGTATGTTTAATTTACGTTTTATTTTAGGTAAAACGTCTTCATTTCATGAAGTTTTATTGTGTACTTTGGCTGTTGGTATCTTTGCCTTGGTCTTAGAATACGAACGAAACGAAATAAAATAAAGAGGTTGTTGTATGAAGTTAAAGATGTTCGTGTGGCTGTTGCAGCGATTGCCTTGGTCTTCGACGAAGATTTTACTTTATGCTCTAGAGCATAAAAAGCGACTTTATGTCGCCTACGCACGACATAAAGACGAACTTTTAGAGCATGAGAAGTGAAAAATTTATTTTAAAACACCTGATTTAGGGGTAATACCGGCGAACCCAGTCGTAAACAAGCTCACAACTTAATACATAGACACATCACACATAGCAACAAAACCAACCAAACTGCTGCAGCGGGCGCCTATCACGAGTGCGCTGTGCTCGCTCAACATGGTGGCCGATGTATTTAACGTTAGCCTGAGCGAGTTTAAGAGGGCCAAAATTCGGATTAAGGACTTGTTTTATAATGTACATAAATGTGTAATTTTTATGAAGTCTCCATAACATTGGTGTCCGAAGGGCGGGGGTGTCTTTGCCCTGGTAAAGACGATACGTGTTATATTAAGTGTTATTTCTTTTATCTAACTCTATCGCATTAGGTGCCACACCTATAATGATAGATCTTAAGTGGTGATACAAATAAATAAATAAAAAAACAAACAAAAGGCAACAGAAGACTCACCGATAGAAGTGCGAGATCTGGTAGTCGGCGAAGACGTTCCTGTAGACGGTGACGTCACGCAGCCACGCGGCGATCATGCCGCGCAGTACGCGCATCGCGCCCGCCACCTGCGCGCTCTCGTCGTAGCTGAGCTGCGCCGGCGCCGCCGCGCCTGTCGGCCCCGGGCGGTCACTTTAAGCTCGGTTTGGGCTCTCACACGTAAACACGATGCTACGACGCCCTACTTTGGCTTTCATTTGAGCGAAATTTTAAACCAATATTGAGCTCCGAGTTGAATAAGTCTCGATTACTTATGAGTTGATTATATACTCGCGATCATTTATACTAATTTAAGTCAAATTAATGCGTCGAGTGCTACGACACATTAATTTGGCTACGTGACCCGTTTAGGGGGAAAGGGGTCATCAAAATACCATGCTTGGTCATAGGGTCGGGGCGGGCTTAGATCTTCATCACGTATTCAATATCCTCTAGGGCAAATCTCACGGTTTTTCGAGTTATATTCTAATGTATAGCACGCAGCTTTCAGCGCTTTTTACTCACAGGTGGCAGCATTAACTATAGTGACCCATTTTTTTTTTAAACTTTCTGTTTGCAAAAATTATTTAAAACCATATTTATTAATTACTTCATGAATAATAGGGGACAGGGAGAGGGGGTCTCGGGATATACTACGGGTGGTCACCGAGGAGGGGGGGGGGGGGGAGGCAAAAAATGGGACGCATAGTATAGGTACGTTCCTTAAGCTACCTACCGCTAACTTACCGGCCACAGTACACACGGATACCGAGGCAGTTTACAGAGCAATCGGGAGCACTACACAGATAAAACGGGAGCGTTGTACGAGACTACTAGGGGCGGTATATAGAGTTACCCGGCACGTTCGCGAAGACCTGCGCGCTTGACGGCAACCGGCCTCAGTACATATAGCTAGCGGGGGCGGTACCCTGAGCCACCGAGCGGCACTTACCCGGCACGTTCTGCAGGTGGTGCGGGTTTTTAATTTTTTCTTTATTTAAAAAAATAAGTAATTTACATTTTTTATAGCTATATAGCCGCACTCGGAAATCTATTTGGTTTATCAGAAAGCGACGATCGTTCTTTTTAGTGTTATTTGTGTTTAGTGTTTTGTAATAGGTACAACATAAAAAAGCCTTCGGACGGTTTGGCACACTAGATACTTTATACTTTATTGCACACATAAAATTACACGAATAAAACAAAACTTAGCGTTATTGAAAAGTTACCGGCCGTAGTACAGAGCTACTGTACACAGAGCCATCATGGCAGTACTCACAGCTACCGCACGTACCTAGTACATCCTGCTACGGCGCGAAGGCCTGGGCGCAAGCTTAACCCGGTACATTATGCAAATGCAACGGCGCGAATACTGCGCGCAGCTATACACAGGGCTATCGGGGTTGTAGGATATTCTACCTAGTAGATACAGTAACACTATTACTTCACCTCTCCCCTTTTCCTCTTTGGCTCCGGCAAGTTCTATGTGTGAGTGGTGTAAGACAGCTCGTCAAAGATAAAAATAAATAAAAGTGCTTTTATCGCTTATTTCGGAGTATCAATTAATTACTCCTCAATAACCGGTCCCCAATAATTGTGGGTCGCGACAGGGGTGGTCCGGAGCTACCGGGCCGACCGTTCAAGTGAGCGCGGGTACATACACGGCTCGTTCTGCAGCGGTACTTAGAGCTATCGCGGGCGGCATATAGAGTCATCGGGGAGGTGTATACCCGGAACACTATGCAGGTCCGGGGACGCCTCTACACAAAGCTATCGAGGCCGCACAGAGCAACCGTGGCGGTGCCCAGAGCCGCATTCGGGTACATACCCGGCACGGTATGCAGGGGGTGCGGCGCGTAAGCTCGTCGAAGGCGCGGGAGTAGTAAACAGAGCCGTCGAGGCGGCATTGAGCTACCGGGGTGGTACACAAAGTCAGCGAGCGGTATATACACGACACATTCTGCAGACGGTGCGGCGCGAAGGCTCTTCGCGCGCTCGGGAGCTGTACACTGAGCCATCGAGGCCGTACAGAGCTACCGGGCCGGCGCTCAGAGCCGCATTCGGGTACACACCCGGCACGTTCTACAGATGGGCGGCGCGAACACTGCGCACAGCTATACACAGAGCTACCGGGGCGGTCCGGAGCCGCCGGGCCGAACCGTACGGTGTCGGCGGGTACATACCCGGCGCGTGCTGCAGATGCGGCGGCGCGAAGGCCTGCGCGCTGCCCTCGGCGGCGTGCACGGCGTGCGCCTGCAGCAGCGCGCACACGGCCAGCGCGCCCGCGCCCAGCTCCACGCACGCGCCGCTGTGCGCGCCCGCCGCGTTGTGCGCGCCCGCGCACAGCTCCTCCGCCTCGCCGGCCAGCCTGCCGGGGGGTCGGACTCGGTTCGAGGGATCCGGCGGACTAACTAGCGCCACCGATGAGAAAATTATCGTGTCTTTTGCAGATCGTATTTGCAAAATGTCTATACGATCTCTCTACCGAATTAATAGCGATTTTCGGGACCCACGACAAAGAACCTCGGGTAACGAACCTGGGACTGGCGTTAATGCCATCTAGTCCTAGGTTTTTTGCCCGACGAAATCACTATTATAGTAGATTATGCATTAAGGGGATAAAGCAGTGTATTATGTCTCGGGCGATATTTTGAACCCCAAGGACGAGGGATCCTAGGGTTAACTCACGAGCGAAGCGAGGGAGTTACAGAGTTAACTCCCGAGCGAAGCGAGGGAGTTAAAGCTAGAATCCCGAGGCCGAGGGGTTCAAAAACGCCCGAGACAAATACACTGCTTTATCCCCAAAATGCATACTCTACTTTATATAAACACTGCGAGGCAATAAAACATAATACAAATAAAAATAAAGTTTGTTTGTTTTTTTGTAGTGGCAAATTCTTCTTCATGCAGGTTTCTATGAAAAGTTTCATTCTAATTTTGAGTACATTCTCCTTGATTTAGGGCTCTATGAAAAGTTTCATTCTAATTTTGAATAAATTCTTCTTGGTGTAGGGCTCTATGAAAAGTTTATATTCTAATTTTGACGTTTGGTCATGGATTGCAAGGGGCTCGTATATTCAATGTTGATTGCATTCCAAATTCAAATGTCATAATTCCCTAGGGGATTATGAAATTCAGTACATTTATAATGACCCGGCTAGACCATAGGACACAAATGACTTGCTTTAAGTTGAGTTTGCATGACACATAATATGCCATTGACGAGCAGGTGTTATATAATAGTAGTTTATGCAACTGTCATATAATGAAGGGTATTAAAACACGAGTGTGAGTTTATGAAACGAGCGCAGCGAGTTTCATAATAGTAACGAGTGTTTTAATACCCGTGTTATATGCAGTTGCATACACTACTTTATCTTCACTAATGCAATTAAAAATTAAATTCACGCGTACGTGTATAATCACAGTGATTTTGCCGCTATTAAAATTTAACCAATGAGAGCGCAGCTGCGCGCTTCAATAAAACGCCACCAACCTGATTGGCTCTGCAATCAAGTTGGTCGCGTTTTATTGATGTTATAATGAGATTTTACGATATCGATGTGAATATTATACCATCATGTGAAATTGCTTAAATTGAGTGTTTTGTTGTCTGCGCTATAACAGTAGTAATTATAAGTCAAGTATTGAAAACATAAGTAGAATGTTACAACATTAGTGTAGATAAACATGTTTAAGAGATTGCTCAGACACTTTTTACTAATCCGATTTGTAAAAAAGATATTATTTTATTCCTCAGTGTCGCCAGTGTTACTCCCTGCAGCCCCTTAACGTGGCTGGACAATTTAAGACTGCTGTTAAGTTTGGCATAGTCCCGTTCGCACATTCTAAGATTTTTAATGATTGTAATAAAAATTGTATACTTACTATTGATAAACGTGGTCTCCGAACATGGACCATATTCCATTTTAGGGTACGTACTTACTCTTACCTATGTTTAAATTTAATCTTATGTACACTTTATACCTACGATATAAAATTTTATACAACATATTTTTGTTATTCTGTACCTAATTTTTATTTGAGAAAATATTAACTAAAATTAATAATATTAATGTAAACGCGAAAGTTTGTATGTATGGATGGAAGTTTGTTACGCTTTCACGCAAAAACGGCTGAACGAATCCGGATGAAATTTTGCACAGAGATAGATTATAGTCTGGATTAGCACATAGACGATTTTTTATCTCGGAAAAATACACATCAACATTACCACGCCAACGAAGTCGCGGGCAACAGCTAGTAACAATAATAATAATAATAATTTCCACACAGCACAATCACTTGTTCTGGTCCCAAACTAGAATATCCTTGGCTATGATTTTGAAAAACACTTAATTTTTCTTTATCAAACATAAGTATAAGAAAACAAAAATGTATTTTAAATGTCCATATTTTTATTATCTAGCAAGCTCTCAGACCAAATTTATAAAAAGTGTAAGAATTTCATTACAATCACAAAAGATATTACTATGAATTTTATTACAATCACAAAAGAAATTACTTTGCGAGCGTCATAGCATGCAAGACATTTAGGCATAATAGTAAGTAAATAAAAAATTGTACTACCCATGCCATATTTAGAATAAAGGACCAGGCGAAGAAGAACTTTCATGCAGTTTTAAACAGTACTAATTTCTTTAATGCTATGTTGACAAATGTAAGGTTTCAATATGTCCATGTTGATTATATTACTGGCTATTGTACCTATTATATCATCAGTGGCTAGTTACCAATAGCCAGTTACTGATATCATCGTTAGCTTGTTACCGGCTGCCTAGCTACCCGTTATCATCGTACGCTAGTTACCGGCTACCCAGTTACTTGTTATCATCAATAGCCAATTACCAGTAGCCTAGTTTTAGTAGTCTTTTAGGATTGATGGCTAGTTACCAGTAGGCTAGTTACCCGTTATTTATTTATTCAGATTGGAGAATCATCAGCTAAGGCTAGTTACCCGTAGCCTAGTTACCAATTGTCATCAACTGCTAGTTACCGGCTGCCTAGTTACCTGTTGTCGCAGACCGCTAGTTACCTGTTGTCGTCGATCTCGCGGCCGCCGAGGTCGGGGCGCTCGCGGTCAGAGCACCACAGTACGAAGTTGGCCTTCGTCAAGTGTCGCGCGTAGAACAGGTCCGACGCGAACAGCGTGGGGTCCGCTGGCATGTTGCCGATCGGGATGTGGAAGTATCTGTAAGTTTTTATTTTATTTAATAGACACAGCCAACAGATGTTAAGTTAGATAAATACTACAGACACATTTTAAAACTTCCCACGCTGCGTTCCGTTCCTTTCCGTTCTCTATCACTATGTACACTTGCACACACACACAATTATTCTTATTTTTATTCTTCGTTCTGTCACCAAGGAATCCCTCACCTGCATTGCTCAATGGCCAGATGCAAGACCGAGTCCAGGTTCAGATAGTGGCGGACGATGGCCCGCGAGCCCACGCGCTGCCAGTCCAGCGCCGCGTGCAGCGAGTCCACGTCACGCACGTGCAGCTGCACCAGCGGGAAGCTCGACAGCTCTGTGGGTGCGGCCGTCACCTACGCTCTATACCACTCTTTCCCAAAGTGGGCGATGACGCCCCCTTGTGGGCGCTGGAGGCCGAGAGGGGGGCGTCAAGGGGCGCAGGAAAAATTGGGGGGCGCTGATGTGATTTAATGGGCGATGGGTGATTTGTAAGTTCACTGAAATTAATATCCTCCTACGACACAACATCCATTTATTGGTTCATATTTATATCCTATTTTATTGTAAACTAAAAATATATTAAATATTTATAATGTTTCATACGTTCACAACGCTATTTATGTCTTAAGATATTTAATAATAGGTATCAAACTGAAAAATATTCGTGTCTCAAAATGAATCGCGGCTCGTACGTTCGATACTTTGTAGCGTCTTGTGCAAGCAACTAACAGCCGGAACAAAGAGTTTTACATGTCCCAGCTACATAGAAATTGAGATCGTGGCGCAAACTCGGCATTGAAAAAAACCCTCAAGCCGCCGACAAACAACAACAGACTTTGACAACGTCAGTTTGACAACTGTCAGATTGAGAGAAGGAGGCGCGCAGACGAAAGGGCCAGATATTACCTTACATGTGACCTTATAAAGAGCCACGAAGATTAGTGGCATAGTCTCAGTGGCGCCCTCTATATTTTTTTCAATGTCGTGGAGCACGATGAAACCTAGCTAGATCGATAGAGGACAAAAAAGTAAACAAGAAATTATTAAAGTCACCATGTCCTAAAGTGGCACGTTTAGGAGTTATTGAGCTTTGAAGTTTGTATGGAATTTCCACTAACTGAGTTTCATCACTGAATTTGTCACTTGATATGAGTTTTCTCGGGGATTCAAACCTACTTTGATGTTTTTTAAAGTCTGGGTAGCTATGTCTAGTAGGTACCTACCTACTTATATACATATATACATGAAATTATAGTATTATTCATGCATCCAATTCTTTCAATTCGATTAAAATTCAAAACATGTCAATATAAAACCTACAGTTTAATTAATATAGATAGGTTTAGGTGGTAGGTAGGTACCTATAAATAATGTAGATAGGTACATATCGCTAGAAACTTAAACCGCTGCTGTGTGTAAAACCATGTTCAACCATGTTTTTAACATAAATACCATTTCCTGACGTAGCGTAGTAGGTAGGCAATATCCAATAATTAGGTAGGTACCTTCATCTTCAGTTGGGCAAAGAAAGAACCTACGGACCTACCCACTGAGGTACCTACCTATTTCTAATTAACTTCTTTGAGATTAATCTTTTTGGTGAGTGGGTAAACTACTGAAGTGACGTTGTCTCGTAGCTGTGAAGACTGCGGCTTTATGTATCTTGTTTGTGGGATGTGATGGACTATGGATGAACCAAAAAGATCAAAACCTTTCCCTTACCTGGTGTAATAGACTGTACTTGGACTTGGGGAATGAGGATATATGTATAAAAATGACTTCTGTCAGCCAATAATTACCTACATTGAAGTGACATATGTTTACTATGAAACCATATTAAACATAGAAACAGGGATTAATCATATTTTCAGGTCTAACTACCTAATTATTGTTTAACTGCTAATATTTAATCAGATAATGCTTATAACTAAACACAGCCACCATAAAACTTAATTTAAGTACAAATGTTTCTTCCGGTACCTACTTCTCCGATCAATAACTCGCTCACTGTTCGGTAGAATGATTTAATGATAAGTAATGCCTAATTGTATATTGTAAATTAGTCTAGCAGCTAAGTGTAATTTGTAATTAAAATAAAGAAATATCTTGTGAATTTTCCTTTAAATACACTATTTTATTTATTTACCTGATAGGATTGATGAAAAGCAGATTTATAACTCTGGTAAAAGCTCCCGTAATACCCTCGCATTGTAAGCATCCTCGCTACGCTCGGGTGCCTTAATATACGGTATCTATAATAAACTGGGTGTTTTTTCTACGACTTATTTAGCAATTTAGTCAAGAATCGGCAACGAGTCACAGGTGCCAAGCATATAGTCCAGTATTTAGTGAAAAATTATTCAAAAGTTAAGTTTTATAAAAATCTCATACAAACTTCAAAGCTCAATAACTCCTAAACGTGCCACTTTAGGACATGGTGACCTTAATAATTTCTTGTTTACTTTTTTGTCCTCTATCGATCTAGCTAGGTTTAATCATGCTCCACGATATTGAAAAAAATATAGAGGGCGCCACTATGAACTATGCCAGGCCCCATACAAAAATCTTCGTAGCTCTTTAACTATACAATATTTATTCCTCTAACACGGAAACATTGCTTCTTTGGGCTTTGTTCTCGAAATGATTTTCGATACAGCCCTCCAAAAAAATACTTTACGTCCCCAATTGCGGTGCTAGAGGAGTCGAAGGGAGCAGCCAGATGGGTTCGTCTGCTGGCATTGCCTATACCTCACGCGTTACAAGTTGTGCGCATTATCCCGTGCGGTTCTCGCTGTAATAATATGACCACCCCGATTCCTTTCCTCAGATTTCGTAAGCGACTGCGGGAAATCCTGGCAGTAGGCAACAGCACCTATCGTGTACTGGAGTAAACCACTACTGTGGTCACCAACCTGTCTGCCCGGTGTGGTGATTACGGGCAAAACCCCCTCATGGCTAGCACATCTTTATGGCGTACCCTGGCGTGGCCTATGACCGGACACCGGCACATCGCGAGAAGCCCGCTTGCAGCGCTAAAAAGATGCCCTTATTCTCGTCCCCGCAGCGCAACACTTGCTGGAGTAATCTACATACTTAAGTCAATTTAAAGGCGCTTAGCAGTATAAGGCGATCAGTATAAAGCGCTTCGCCCGGCATCAAGGCAGTGAGGGCTGACGGCGAGAAGACTGCCTGCAACGCTAGGATGGTCGCGCCCTTGTGCTCGTCCCTATAGCGCTGCAGCGCTCGCCGGAGTTGCCTAAACGTAGTGTAAAATGCTTTACCCGGTATGAGAACAGTGAAGCAAAAATAGAAGACCGCTGACATCTTCATTTTCATATAAACTTATGTCGAACTAGCTCAAAGCATTTTACCCGGCATCAAAGCAGTGAGTGCGGACGGGGAGAAGACCGCTTGCACCGCTAGGATGGTCGCGCCCTTGTGCTCGTCCCTATAGCGCTGCAGCGCTCGCCGGAGTTGCCTAAACGTAGTGTAAAATGCTTTACCCGGTATGAGAACAGTGAAGCAAAAATAGAAGACCGCTGACATCTTTATTTTCATATAAACTTATGTCGAACTAGCTCAAAGCATTTTACCCGGCATCAAAGCAGTGAGTGCGGACGGGGAGAAGACCGCTTGCACCGCTAGGATGGTCGCGCCCTTGTGCTCGTCCCTATAGCGCTGCAGCGCTCGCTGGAGTTGCCGGTACACCTGCCGGGGCTCCGACTCCACGTGTACCTCCCAGGTTAGTTCACTGGGAGGGAGGGTCGCCTCGTCTGTACCCAGGTTTATCCTGAAACATTTTTATGCACCTTTGATAAGATAAGATACGATAAGTATTACGAATTATTTCACTATACAAATTTATATATGATAGTTATGCTATTATTCTGCTTTTTATAGCATATTTTTATTTTTCCTGTATTATTTAAAGTGGCTTTGCCATAATCGCCACGCTTGGCAGGCGGGTTGGCGATCGCAGTATGCGGTTGGAATTTATTTGCCCATCTCCTGGTAATTTATTTCCTTAGTCGCCTTCTACGACATCCACGGAAGGAAATGGAGTGACGCCATTCTTAATCCGGCGCCACACAGAACGGTAGCGCTGAGGTACGCGAATAGCTCAGACACTCAGGTTTCTTCACGATGTTTTCCTTCACGGTTAGCGAGTAGTGTTGCTACTATAACTTCACAAATGTACATACCTAACTTAGAAAACAAAGCCATAGGTACATGCCTGCACTCGGAATCGAACCTGGGTCTCTCGCTTCCGAGTCCAATGTTCTATCCATTAGGCTACCACCACAAAACATTTGACACTTGATTGACACTGTTGAATAAGTTTAGTGCTGCGAGTTGAATGATTATTCACATACTTGGCGAGTCTCTCCGCGCTGTATAGGGTGTTTAGATTGGGCAGTTGGTTGGTCTTCACAGTGTCCAGGACAAACAAATGAGCTTTCTTAGTGGGGCCCAGCAGCAGGGCCCACATACTGCGGCTGGAGTTGAGCGCCGAGTGCTGGTACAGGAAAATGTGCTTCAGAGGCGAGACGCCGTCCTGTGGACGAGGAAACGTTTGCAGAGGGAGAAATAGTCTCCGAGTGTACAGTGAATAATTCATTACAAAGAGTGTTGTAAATTTTTTATTACTGAAAAAATGTCATCTTTTTCTTTCATGGTTCGGTCTGAAAACCAGCGCCAAAGCTCTGCTTTTGCATTATGCTGGAACTGGCCCATTTTTGACACCTTTTTATTTCTAAGTTTCAGGTCCTTACAGGTGTGTGATAAGATTTGTGTTCTGTGGTTTACTAATTTGATTATGTACCTACTGTGTGTAATTCTTTGTAAGGTTTATTAATTTGATTATGTACCTACTGTGTGTAATTCTTTGTAATGTTGTCAAATAAAGTTTATTCTATTCAGTGTCTAGAACTAGTGTCCAGAAGAAACAAGACTGAACTTGTTTGATGGCAGGGTCAGTCCATTCGATGAAATGCACTGGCCCGGTCGAGAAAAAGTTCGGAAGAGCGCAAGTAAGACACAGACAGAGAGAGGAAAAGAAGACAGACGAGTGAAAAGATAGGGTGGGTGTATTTCTCTGTTTGTGACGTGCTTGCCTGGTTACCATAGCACAGGGGATCCTAGTCTAGGACCAGGACAAGTGATTGTGTTGTGTGGAATAGAGGAGAGATGAAAGAAGTAGAGAAGACATTAATTTCAACTGAGACAAAAACACAGTGTCAGTCAGAGAAAGATACTTTCCTGGAGACAGATTTTTTTCTATTCGATTTTACAGGACAGGGCAATTTCGGGTCAGCTGGCGAGAAATAAAAAGGCATTTTAATTTATTTCGTAGCACTGCTCATTAATATTGCTCGTCGTAATACAGCGTAATGTATGCCTTTTAATGTACTTAAATTTCTGGTGTGTACAATAAAGTGTTCTAATGTAATCTAATGAAGAGCACCGACCTCAACTCAGAACGAGAGAGAGAATGAGCCAAAATACACGTGCCAGGAATCGCACAAGGCTCTTTTGATTTCTAAGGATACCGTACAATACTTTTCGCAGAGAATGACGATGAACCGTACTCACCTGTTTCGGAAGGTACGGCTGATACGCCACGCTCTTGAACTGGAGGTGACTCAGCATGAACGAGTCTGAGTTGTTGCCGAACTGCACTTGCCTAGAACATAATCACACGCTTAATTTTAACAGCAAATCCCAATTCGTCTTCGCTGGAATGCACATATACTGTCACTATTGTACAAAATCCTTAATCATCCCGCATCTCCCGCATACCTGAGAGAAAGGTTTCAATACCTGTTCTCCGGAGAAAGATCAAAAAGATCACTTAACTCCCATCTTCTTAAAATTCCTGCTCACAATACTGGAGCTTACGGTGACTCCTTCACGGTCCAGTCGGTTAGGCTGTGGAACGCACTGCCACAGAACATATGCGCCAGTCCCACTATTGGTACCTTCAAGAAGCGGTTGAAAGAGCATTATCTATCCCTGTAATAACATTGAGCTATATATATATATATATTATTTATGTATATCTAAGTAGGTATGTATTTTTATTCTGATATCTAATTTATGTAGTTTTTGTTTTCCTTTTTACTTAGTGTTATTTAGGCTTTTTGTAGTTTATTTTGTGCACATATATAGACCCGTTTTTCTACTGCTTCTCCTATACCCGAAGGTTTGCTGGAAGAAATCTCTTACAGAGGTAAGCTCGCCTTTGTACATGTAATTTCTTATGTAATGTCCTGTTAAAAGTCTTCTGTGCAATAAAGTATAATAATTAATTAAAATTAATTAATTAATAATCAATGTTGCTAGTGACTCAAGTACATTTTTAGCGTGCACTGCAAATACCTAAAAAAATCTCAAATAAAAGCCAGGGAAGTGTGAAAGCACTGAATATGTGCGCTAAAATAGTGTACAATAATAGTTATTTAAGATACACGTGCGGAAAGTAAGGTTTTATACGAATAAGTGCCAAATTGAAAACACGAGCGCAGCGAGTGTTTTTATTGGCACGCATTCGGATAAAAACCTTTTACGCTCAAGTATCTTACAACATTTTTCAATGCATTTTACGAGGAAATACAACAAAAAAAATAAGTGTAATAAAGTAATTTTATTTCACCGAAGCAACAAAATGGCGTGCTTACTTTGCAGAGCGCGCGTTTCATACAGTTTTTTTTTCTTGAGGCAAAGGTACAGTATACAATACATACAGCCAATAATGTGAAAAATATTTTTGTTTGCGGAAACAAAACACGTATTTTTAAATGAGATAATCAAGAATCTTATGTGTTATAGTGTTTATCATCATTCAATTATTGCTAGAGCGCGCATACTTATAAATAATTGTTTTTTTTTTGGACAGCAAAACCTCCTTGCATCTTTGTAATTTTTTAAATTTTATGACTTGCACCATGCACCACAGAGTCAAAAACTTAAAAAGATTACTTTATTTCACGCGTGAAATAAAGAATTTCAGTACTGTTTTATTTCACGCGTGAAATAAAGAGTCGGTTTCCGCATAATTTTGTTACACAAAAAAGAAAACTTTACGAGCAACTGCATAGAAGAATATTTTATTTTATATTCAGTGATGAAGTATGGTCGGCGACGTCGCCATTGGAAACAAAGGAAACAGAATCGATAACAAGAGAACCTTTATTTTTTTTAGGATAGTGAGTGTCACGTTAGATTGGTCAGAAGTCATCGCCACAAGAATCAGTTGGACAAGTCCCTCCAGGTCCACAGTGCAAAACGGCTCAAAACAAGAACCCGGAACGCCATACTCATTTGCGTTTCGTAGACTTCACGCGTACGTCGGATCGTGGATTTATTTAGATATAGAAATCAGAAATCAGAAATCAGAAATCAATAATTTATTTCAACGTAAAGAATTTACATTCTGTTTGCTGAATGTCAATGTACTATGTTACTATGTTAGCCGCTGCCTTCGGGCCGTATTTGTAGTGGAGAAAAAGGCAGCGGGAAAAAAAACTCCACTCTGACCATCTTTTCTCAAATCATCTTAAACTTATACATCAAAGCCTATATGATATGATTCCGTGATAGCCACTAATAACTTTAAAAGCCAAAATAACATCTCTTACAAAAGTAGGAAAAACAGTAATGCTGCGGCCAGACACACGAACAGCACCCGTTCACGAGCATAACGCAGGGGTCAGCCATCACCAGTCTCAACCATTTTAGAGGGAGATAGGTGACCCGGCCACCACGCCACCATTCGAATGACCTTTAGCAAACCTGCAGATTGAGTTCTTGTCAGCTATAAAATGTGTGCTATAGTTATTAATGTGCAATCACGTCGTCAGTACACGTTTTTAAAATTAAATAAATTATAATATTAATAATTAAATAACAATGAAATCGCAGTGGAATTGGCTTACTACCAAGGGCTTATATCGTTCATATACTCGTCTATTCTATAATAGGCTTTTTTACATAGCGATTTTTTAATGAATGTTTTAAATTTATTTTCAGACAAGGATAGAACATGTTCTGGAATTCTGTTGTAAAAACGAACGCAATAGCCTACGAACGATGTATTTACCTTGGCTAAACGAAATTTAGAATAAGCAAGCTTATTTCTATTTCTAGTGTTTACGTTATGGACGTCCCTATTTAATTTGAACATGGTTATATTTTTACGAACATACATTATATTATCGAATATATATTGGCAAGCCAGTGTAAGAATTCCTATTTCTTTGAAACGCTCCCTTAGCGATTCCCTACTGCTTAAGTTGTAAATTGCTCTTACTGCTCTTTTTTGCAAAATAAATATTGTTTCTATATCTGCTGCCCGTCCCCATAATAACAGCCCATATGACATAATACTGTGAAAATAACTAAAATAGACCAGCCTCGCAGTCGATATGTCTGTAAGTTGCCTAATTTTTCTAACTGCAAATGCAGCTGAACTCAACCTACCCGATAGTTTTTCAATATGCGGACCCCATTGCAGTTTTGAGTCTATTGTTATGCCTAAAAATAGTGTGGACTCTACCAGCTCTAATTTCTCACCAGATATTTTTAGACACGTGTCAACATTTTTAACATTGGGCAAGGAGAACTTGACGCATTTTGTCTTTTTCGCATTTAACATCAAATTGTTCACCGTGAACCAGTTTAGAATTGTAGATAGAGCATTGTTTACATCGTCAACATTACCTAAACCTCTCTTTACTTTAAAAATTAAGGAGGTATCATCAGCAAACAGTACTATCTGCGATAGTTTTTCTACTAGGTAGGGCAAATCATTTACGTAAACCAAAAAAAGGAACGGTCCTAGTATAGAACCTTGAGGAACTCCTACTTTTACATTAGATCCTGAGGATTTAACTCTATTGATATCTACTTTTAGGGTTCTGTCTGTTAAGTAAGATCGAAGAAGAGCTAGCGATTTATTACTTAAACCATATCGGTGTAATTTTATAAGGAGCGTTTCGTGGTCGACGCAATCGAACGCCTTGGACAGGTCACAGAACACCCCGATGGCATCCTGCGCCTGCTCCCACGCATCAAAGATGTGCTTTATTAATGCTATGCCTGCGTCCGTCGTTGAGCGGCCCTTCGTAAATCCAAACTGTTTCTTATGAAATAGCTTATTTATACTAAAATGAGTCTGCAATTGATGCAAAATTACTTTTTCAAAAACTTTACTTAGGACCGGCAATATTGCTATTGGTCTGAAATTATTGGGATCTTCACTATCGCCAGATTTAAATAAGGGTACTATTTTACTTAACTTTAATAGATTAGGAAAGGTTCCCTGGTCAATGCATTTATTGAAAATTGTAGCAAGGTAAGGTGCTAGAATATGGATAACCGTGGATATAAGTTTAACCGATAATCCCCACAAATCTTCGGTTTTTTTTAAGTTTAACTCTTTAAATATTTTGACAATAGCAAAGGGACTTATATGGGTGAATTGGAAGTCAGCTTTGCATGTATTTATACTTTCCAGAAGTAAAGTTTCGGCTGATTGAGGGGAAGAATTTAAGCTAGCCGTTATTTTGAGGGGTATGTTTTTAAAGAAGTTTTCAAATATTTCTGCTATGTCTTCCCTTGAATTGACTAAATTCCCTTCTACCTTTAAAGCAAATATCTGGTCCCTAGGTCTCGTTTTGCCTGTCTCTTTGCTAATTACTTGCCAGACTGTTTTGATTTTATTAGTTGACGCCATAATTTGTTTACTTATGCTAATGGATTTGGCTGCTAAACAAGTTTGCCTAAACGTTTTTGAATATTTTTTAACATACTCTCTGAACGTCGGATCGTGATTAAATTGTTTCTCTTCATACAATTCATAAAGCCTTTTCCTACTTCTATGTAAACCTGGCGTTGCCCATTCTGAAAAACCGCGATTTAACCCTGTAATTTTTTTTACGTTAAATATCTGTTCAAATTGTTTTGATATGGTCGAAAACAGCACTTCATATAATGTATTCGGATCAGTGCTATCAAAATTTAATGAATCTAACTGTGTGCCTAATTTTCTTTTAAATAATTCAATTTTTTTTTCTGTTATTGGTCTACAAATTACTTCATTACAAGGTTCTTCTAGTACTGACGGCAGAACTGCCCATAACCCGCTATGATCGGACTGTAAATTATGTATGACCTTTTTTTCTATAAATTGACAATTACAAAAAACGTTATCTATGCAAGTGGCGCTAGTAGCTGTTGTCCTAGTGGGTTCAGTAAATAAATAATGTAAATTAAATGACCTGAACAGACTAGTGAGTTTAGTTTTCAGTGAACTATCAACTAACAAATCTATATTGAAGTCACCACATACTACTATGCTCTTATTGCTAGTAAATAGGCGTTTTAAGGCGTCTTCCATAACTAATTCAAATTCATTATAATTCGATTGTGGCGGCCTATAAACACACATAACTATGTACCTATCCAATTCCACACACGAGATCTCAATTAAGCGTTCAACAGATAGACTGACAATGTCTTTTCTTTCTTTCATTTTTAAACTACTTTTTACAAATATCATTGAACCTCCTCTTATTGCGTGCTGTCGGTTAAAAGTACTTACTGCTAAATAGTCTTTTAAAGTGAAAGACATTTCAGGTTGTTTCAGCCAGTGCTCTGTTAAACACAAAATATCTACATTAAAATCCTTTAAAAATAGTTCAATTAAATTGTCTTTGCCGGAAAAACCCTGTATGTTTTGTGCAACTAAATTTAGACCTAACTTAGGGTTTTCCTTTGTCTGCGATGGCCGTTTAAATCCATCGATTCTGTGTTTGAGCCCGCTCCTAAATTATTACTAATACTAGTAACACGGTTGTCGTTTTCGTTGGTTTGTGTTATAATTCCTATAACAACTGAGTCAAAAATATTATAAGCCAATAGACTGGCTAACTTACGTCGACTGTTTTTAGAGAGGTACACAGTATCTCTCGTCATGAAGTAATTCTTAACAAACTTGTTAATGTCAAAAAACAATACGTCACTATGACGACATGTCAGATGATGGATATGCATATTCAGGCTATGTATGTCGCTGTTATCCTTTCCAGAAAGTGATTGGGAATAAGGAAAAGCGCAAAAAAATAACTTTCCCGTCTCTGGTTGGACATCCTTAGCCTGAGCATACAAGTCGAATACATTGTTAATATCCGTTTTTTTGACGCCTCGGCTATTACCTACTAATAATATATAGGTAGTATCCCTTTCAAGCGGTTTTTTGAATAAGTCTTGCACAATGTCAGTAAAACTCGCGTGGGGATGACATTCATTCAGGACATTCTGTGTAAGCCTATCGTTTAACAAGGGACCTAGGCCTACACCTATTTTATCTGAATAGATGATTGTTTTTCTTTTTACTGTGCAGCTGGGCCTTGAGAGGGCGCAAACATCGGTCAGACTGGTGTTGATGTGGGTCACTTCAGGCATGCTCGCAGGTGGGCAGGATGCAGGTGGCGTGTCTTCCTCAGTAGAACCGAGCAGTTGGGTGATGTGTGATGCTGACGCAGGTGGTTGATGATCACGTGGTGTCTTGCACGAAGTACACATTGCTGGCATTTTGTTTGTCAGCGACTCAAACCTGTCCATATTATAATTTCCTATTGCCGTTAATTCTGCTGCATACTCATTCATTTCTTCTTGTGCCTCGGTGAACTGCCTACCCAAGTCATGTAGTGAATGCTCTAGGCTCTGTATATGAGAGTGTAAGTCTTTTATTTTTGCCTCATAGTCACTAGAGCATACTGCATATTCCATTGCGCTGCTCAATAAGTCTTTTTGTAAGCTAACATTAATTTTTTTCACACCCATGTACTTGACAATCTCTGTATTATTTTTCAACGCTTTGTTGATGCGTTTAATGTGCCTCTTTGCTCGAATATAGCGCTTTATTCTGTTTGCTCCTTGTATGGGCACTAAAGACTGAGAAGATTTGGCCGGTACAAGAAGATTACTTGAGGAATTGTCACTTATCAGTTCGTTATACATGGATAATATATTTTCACTTTCTCTGTCGAGATTTTGTTGCCGTAGCACTTGAAGTTCTTTGTGCGCGTCGGAAAGCTGGTGTTCCAGTAGTTTTATGCGCTGAAGGGCTACTTCGTGGGTGTCCCGACATTGGTCGTATTTGTGAACAATCCTTTGTAGTTCGTCTCGCTGCCCTCGTAAGTCTTCGCAGATGATGTCCAGTTCCGCAAGATCATTCTTAAGCTGTGTGTTTTTCTCCACTATTCGTTCAACCTCCAATTCGCTCTCCTCTCGCTCCTCTAGCAGCTGCTGGCATTGCTGCTTGGACGCTTGAAGTTCCAGTAGCGCTGTCTTCAAGCGCTGCTCGCTATCGCGCGCGGTGTTCTTACGCGTCATCATCATTGTAATGCGATTACTGAAATGTAACCGGGGAAAAACGTCAGTATTTCTAAAGAAACACACAGCAAATGCCTATGCTACAGTTGTGGAATATTTGACTTGTGAAATTCTTTTAGTTATAGGTACTTTAAATTTACTCAATATTTATAACTTTGATGTTTTTTCCAAAGAGAGGGTTGAATAAGATTAGTGCCTAATCTTCAAATTTAACCACTAACGGGTATTTAAATTTGTTCTACTAGTTCTATTATGTTTGATTTAGGTATAAAGAGACGAAAAAACACACTGAAATATTCAATAAATGTCCCGTAAAAACAATATACTCCCCTTAAAATGTTCGTTTGTATCCAATGTTTACAACCGGTAACGGTTGTTTGTCGCCGCTCAGCTGTTGCGTTGAACAAGTTATCTACTTAGGTAAACACTTGAATAACACTCGTTCGTCACTTATTTAACATTTAACACTATTATTACTTAAGTTTTACAGGGTTTTACTAATTTATTTTGTTAAAATTACAACAGCTGTTTGAAAAGACAACTGGTCGCTTGGGTTGCCAGGCGAAAAAAAACTCATTAGGGTTCTCATCAACCAAACCCTAATGCCCTCCTAAATAGTTTTTTTTTTTTATCTTAAGTGACTATCTGAAGTGTTAACTAGCGCCACCAAAAACTTAAAACCTAGAACTTAGGACCTTTAACATAGCTCCTAGTGCCGTAAGAGACAAATAAACATTGGTGAAACTGATGTAACTATCAAGTAGCTCTTAAAACAATAAATCTATCCCCCGTATTCGTCCACTGCGAGACATAGACCTCGCTCGAGGCGCGCCACTACCTTCTGCCGTCGGCCACGCCCACCCAGCCGCAGCCAGCACTCTGCCTCAGACCGTCGGTCCAGCGAGCTGGTGGGCGCCCCACGCTGCGTTTGTCAGTGCGACTTAAATAGCGTTGGCTTAAGCTTTGAAGTCGGTCAAATCAGGTCTCAATCACACGTTGGGCACATTCTAGTTCTAGTTGGACCTTAGATTTCCGCACTCAGCCTCACAGTTGGGCCATTGTACGTACCTAGTAAGCGCTGAGGTATGTAATTAAATACCTCAGACACTTCCTTCACAGTTAGCGAGTAGTATTGGATCTACAACTTCGCAAATGTACGTAACTTAGAAAACAAAGTCATTGGTATTCGAACCCACGACGTCCTGTATTAGGAGCGGGCGTTCTACCGCTCCGCTACCACCGCTCACATGTTGGTCACCCTACCGCATACCGTTTGGCTTCCTCCGGGTCGACGACACACACGCAGCCCAGCTGCATCAACACCCGAAACTCCAGGCTCATCTGCGTCTCGTAGATCCCCTCGATCTCCGGCGCCGACAGCTCGCCCATCAGCTCCCTGCAATTATTTCTTTGCTAAAGTTTGTTTTCCAAATAGTTTGAAAGACGAAAAGCAAAGACTTCAGTTTTTAATTCGGAGAATTCAATATTCTTTATTGTAGGTACACCTGACAGATAATGGAGGACTTGCAGTAAAAAATATTTTAAAGTAATTCGAAACGGCCTGTAAATCACCGTGGTGATTTTTTTTCTACGACTAATACTTTTCTTAATATAACCTGTCGAAAAGGCGCACAAAAACGCGCCATACAAATCGGACTCAAACTATGACGTCACAACTTGCACGTAACGCCTTAACGTATGAAGCGTTTATCAATATAGTATTTTCTAAGGTTAACACGAGCACTAGACATAATAACAATAGAAATAATATCCGTGCAAATTGTTATTACGTTTATCAATATTTGAGTTATTTCGTAACATGTTTAGAAAACGTTTAGTATGAAAAAAACTAAATCTTATAAGTTTTTTATTATTATAGTAACTTTATTATTCGCATGTTATTGATCCCGAAAACGTTGAAAAAAATATTTTCATGGTTTTATTTTTTTTTATTTTCCCGAAGCGCTCATCATCTCATATGACTTCTTCGTATAAAAACAATGCCACTACAATCTGATTTAGACGCAAGTTCCCTTTCCAGAGACAGCAGTTACAAAAAAAAAAAGGCGGACTTATTGCTACGGCCTTGCCTGGTACTAGAGTGGGCTGGTAAATATTCAATCGCGATGGTCCCAGCACAGCGACTCAGATACGATGGATAGAACTTAGCGCGGGCTAACGTAGAAGATACGAATTATGATCTACTTGGACCTTGTGTATAGTTACTAACTTAGGAACCGTACTGAAAGGGCCTGTAAGTAAGTAACTAGACTGCGCTGGTTAAGAAACAGGCAACTGCGCTCGCAGCAACAACCGACTACATTTTTCTGGCTCACGTAGAACCATACGAAACAATACCTTCAGCTTAACATTCTCTCTCACCCATTAGCTTAGCAACTGTAATAGCCAGAAATCGTGCTACTTAGAGATAGATAGAATAGAGCTCTGGCTCACGTAGAAGATGCGAGCTGTTTGTATTAGCTGTAATTCAGGAATAGTTTCACCCACTAGCTTAGGGACTGCACTCGAAGGGACTATAAGGATTGTACTAGACAGTACTGGTAAACACTCACTCGCGATGGTCCCGGCAAGCGACTCGTGCATGCAGTTGCGATACAAGTGATCATGCGACTGCGCCCGCGGCAGCACCCGACTGCACTTGCGCCAGTACTGTGGCTCACGTAGAACACGCGATCTACTTATAATAATAGGACACGTTTCCACCCTAGTGGGCGCTTAGAGAATGCACTCGAAGGGACTGTAAGTCTGTGAGGATTGTACTAAACTGTGCCGGTGAACACTCACTCGCGATGGTCCCGGTACAGCGACTCGGGCACGCAGTAGCGATACAAGTGATGCTGCGGCTGCGCCCGCGGCAGCACCCGACTGCACTTGCGCCAGTACTGTCCGCCGGTGGCGGCCCGCGGCGTGCGCTGGCTCACGTAGAAGATGCGAGGCACCGTCAGCTTGATCTGGTGCAGCTCGGAGCCCACTAAGGCCCACAGCTTGAACAGCCCTGGCTCGCCGGTCTCGGCCACCTGGCGGCGGGCGGTTTGTGGAGTTCGAGGTGGATGACACGCATGGTGAAATGATTAAATGAAGAGTGTTAACGTTATCTGTCATCATGGCAAGGAACGTCGTCGAACCTATGACCCTTCGAGACAAAAGGCTCCGGCATATATCACCAGGTGGCGCTGTGGAGGTGGTGCTGCCACCTGTACTAGTTTTTAGTTTTTAAGTATTAAAAAGTATTGATTCATTCGCATCTTGATGATTGTCGGGTAATAAATTATTTTGTGAAGAGAGAATGCATTGATTTTGCCCCGAATTCAGCCTACACTTCAATATTATAAGAGGAGAAGGAAGGAGAGGAGACTGAAAACTAGAGAAACGAGAGCTTTACCACAGAGTTTCATATTTAGTATTTTTGAATGAGTCGCGATGCTCATAGATAATTCTCATAACTCTTCTTAAAGTGCCTCTCCATTTCTGGAGGTTGGCAGTGAGCTCTTTAAAACACTCTCTATACAGCCCAACTCTGAACAACTCTTCCGTTGTTTTAACACAACCGTAACATTATTTTTCTTACCGCTCTTACACACCTGTATTTAACTGGTCTAACCGCGAATCGCAGTACTAACGTTGGCAATTAAGTTTACCTAATAAACAATTGCGATTAGATCCTTTCAATATATAAGGGAGTTTAGTTTGTTTTGGTGGGTTTGGCGTCCGTCCGTCTGTCACCAGGCTGTATCTCATGAACCGTGATAGTTAGACAGTTGAAATTTTCACAGATGTATTTCTGTTGCCGCTCCAACAATAAATACTAAGAATAAAATAAATATTTAAGGGGGGCTCCCATACAAGAAACGTGATTTTTTTGCTGTTTTTTGCTCGATATTAATAACGGCAACAGGTATACGCTTAAAATATTCAAATGTTGTATAGATAATGGTACGGAAACTTCGTGCGCGAAACCGACTCGCACTTGGCCGGATTTATGTTTACTTCGATCGAGACATGGGCAGTGCTCGAGTCTCTCCAGCGTTGCCGTATTGACTATCGGTATATCGAGGTGCTGAAGTGCTTGTACAACAACGCCACCATGTCGGTCCGAGTACAGGAACAGAATTCAGAGGCAATTAATTCCATTGAGAAGACGCGTGAGACAGGGAGACGTTATCTCTCCGAAACTGTTCACGAACGCACTGGAAGATGCCTTCAAGCTTCTAGAATGGCAGGGACGCGGCATCAATATCAATGGCGAGTACATCACGCACCTTCGATTTGCCGACGATATAGTAGTCATGGCAGAAACGATGGAAGACCTCGGCATAATGCTCGAAGACCTCAGTCGAGTTTCCCAACGTGTGGGCCTTAAAATGAACATGGACAAAACGAAGGTCATGTCGAACGCCCGTGTTGTGCCCACCCCAATAACATTGGGGAACTCGACTCTCGAAGTTGTAGACAAATGCGTCTACAACTTCGAGAAAGAGGTCAATCGTCGAATCCAACTCGGCTGGGCAGCGTTCGGGAAACTTAGATAAGTCTTTTCGTCTAATATACCTCAATCGTTCAAGACAAAATTATACAACCAGTGTGTGTTACCAGTGATGACTTATGGCACTGAAACGTGGTCTCTCACTATGGGCCTCATAAGAAGGCTCAAGGTCACGCAACGAGGTATGGAAAGGGCTATGCTCGGAATTTCTCTACGAGATCGAATCAGACATAATGAGATCCGTAGACGAACGAAAGTCGTCGACATAGCCCAGCGGATTAGTAAGTTGAAGTGGCAGTGGGCGGGGCACATAGCACGCAGAACTGATGGCCGATGGGGCCGAAAAGTTCTCGAATGGAGACCACATATCGGCAACCGCAGCGTAGGACGACCAGCCACAAGATGGACAGATGACCTCATCCAAGTGGCAGGAACTTCCTCCGGTCTTTTTGGAAATCCATGGAGGAGGCCTATGTCCAGCAGTAGACCTCGTGTGGCTGAATGATGATGTTTACTTACTTGTATAATTTGCCACGGAGTGTTCAGCAGAGTGCGCTGTGCACGACGAATGAACCCGCTGAGTGTGTTAGTGGGACCAGAGTTCCTTGGCGGAGGCATCGAAATATTGTCGTCCATACGACCTACAACATAGAGTTTAATTTGTCACAACCTTAAATGAAAAAGGTTTAAAAAATAATGAAGAATCTGTCCATATACTCACAAAACATCTTAACATCACCGGAGTTGGCGGTGCTGGTGGTACGATTATCTAAGTTACTAAAGTATTAAATAATTTTATTTAATTATTGTTGTACATATCTACTATTATTATTTTAAAGTGGCGACGAGGATAAAATATACTACTTACAGAAGCAACACTTCGAATAACCTAATCTATGTTGTTTGGGGTTGATAGATCGCTGGATTAAACTGATCGACGATTAAACAGTAGCAGTCCTGTAGAAAATTCATTAAACCTATATACAAGAGCAACACTGATCGCTTGAGTTAACGCCATCGTATCTACCTTTTTTGCTTACTCTGCTCCTTTCGCCTCTTCGCTCTATTTGCCACTTCCATTTTTTCTTTTGGAACAATATCCATGCTAGGCGTTCTTCCTGCAAACAAACATTTTAATTTTGATTGGCAAGTCTGGCATTTTAATGCAACTTTGTATACCAATTAAAAATTTAGTCAGAAGTGGGATCACTTATTTTAAATTATTTGTAGAGTTCACAAAATCATGATAGGATAAAATTGTCATATAATCAACCTTGATTAAATCCTTTTTTTTTTGTTGAACTAACCCGTGGTAAAAAAAGAATATGATCATGTAGGTGCAGCGATATCATTCCGATGTAAAAACCTAATTTTAAAGTGAGTTACTCGGGGCTGCAAGTGATGTAACTTGCTTCGGCCAGATGTCGCTGCCTGTACGTAATACCACTAATACAGAAAAGTTTGTATGGACTGGTTTAACCTACTCCCAACTCGCAAACACAGTGTACAGTCTTGTTGTAATGGCAACCAGGCAATGTCGATAAATTCTGTCAAAGTCACGTCTTGACAAACATTTCACGCTCGCATATTTTGACACTTCGGCATCGTCCAAATGGACAACCCAATACAGTGGACATCTACAGAATTGTAGGATTGGGTTAATAACTGAACCATAAATTTCAAAAACCCCCGACAAAAAAACTAACTCTTAAAAAGTTAATCGGCTATTTCTTTCCGCCCTTTTTGTTTTTTTCAACGCACTTAAATTTGCCCAGGGTGTGTGTTCTTTTAGTCAAAGCACCATCCCTATATCTCTCACCGTTTTGTTAGGCGTTTGACCATTTCCATAAACGGCTGAGTCGATTTTCATCAAACATGGCTAAGTACCATCTCGATCCATCTAGCTTTCAATTAAAAAAAAAAACGCATCGACATCGCTCTATCCGTTTAGGCGCTACGACGGAACGTACAGACACACAGACGTAGGCTTCAAACTTATAACACCCCTCTTTGCGTCGCGTCGGGGGTTAAAAAGAAGCGAGAATGACAGAGTACCTTTGTGGTCCCGAAGGGCGGCGGGCTGCCCAGAATGACAGAGTACCTTTGTGGTCCCGAAGGGCGGCGGGCTGCCCAGAATGACAGAGTACCTTTGTGGTCCCGAAGGGCGGCGGGCTGCCCAGAATGACAGAGTACCTTTGTGGTCCCGAAGGGCGGCGGGCTGCCCAGAATGACAGAGTACCTTTGTGGTCCCGAAGGGCGGCGGGCTGCCCAGAATGACAGAGTACCTTTGTGGTCCCGAAGGGCGGCGGGCTGCCCAGAATGACAGAGTACCTTTGTGGTCCCGAAGGGCGGCGGGCTGCCCAGCGCCTCGCGCCAAGTGGCGAACACCCGCGGCGGCGACTCGGCGCGCTTGCGCTTCGTCGTGTGAACCACCGGCCGGGGGGGGCGGGGCTGCGATGGCGGCTTGCCTATGTCCTCCATATCCATTTCGGTGGCCTGCGGGTGACTTTCTTTGTAGGGTTCCGTACATCGAGAGGAAAAACACGGAACCCTTATAGGATCACTTTGTTGTCCGTCCGTCCGTCTGTCTGTCACGACCTTTTATATCGGGATCGCTTGGAGGTATCGAGTTGAAATTAAAACCATACACTCAGGTCTACGGTCCCTTGAAGCTACGAATCAAACTTCTAACTTAATGTAAAAAAAAGATACCGCCGTTTCTGCCGCAAGAAACGTATATTTCAGGGAATCAAAATTTATAGGGTACTTTCCGATGACCTAGAACTATGAAATTTGGCAAGTATTTCAAATAAGCAAACAACTTAGACACTCAGGTTTTCTCACGATGTTTTCCTTCACAGTTAGCGAGTGGTATTTATTTTATTTTATTTAATTAGGACAACCAGTAGCTAGTACACTAATACATTATAAAATATAAAAATTAAAGGGTTATAAGGTTAAGGCCTAGCCTATTAAGGTTGCCACAGCATGCACCTTTACTAGTGATTAAGTTAACTTAATTTTATAAATCTACTTATGTATAAATCTCAACTATATGTATTTCCTTTTGAAATGCTTAAATCTTAATTTTTTTTCTATACAGACACCCGTTTTTGCGGTGACTTAATTGTTAGTGGTAAGTGGCAAGATGGACAGATGACCTCATCCAAGTGGCAGGAGGCGCTGGATGCAGGCCGCTTCCAACCGGTCTTTTTGGAAATCCATGGGGGAGGCCTATGTCCAGCAGTGGACTTCTTGTGGCTGAATAATGATGATGAATTGTTAGTTCTTCTGAATTACTAGTTTTAATATTTTGTTCCTATCAGTGGAAGCCTGTTAATGACTTTCTGTTCTCATATTTTTAAATAGTATTAAGTTATATAATGTCAATGGCTTTCCTAAAACTAAATAAATAAAAAGCCATGTGCACTCTTAGTTAAAGGTAACCACAACATGCGATAGTAATCAGGTAACAACGTGGAGCAACAGAGTGCTGCGTGAATGATTTGAAAGTGTTACAGCGCCTCTATTATGCAAATTTCCACTGGGTTGAGTGCCGCCGATTTTTACATTTTTTTTTAGCCAGTCCAGCCTGTCGATAACATACATATTTTGAAACTTTGGAAACGTTAAGGTTACTGTTACACCTATCATGTTGTGTCGCTCGCGCTTTGTAACATTTTTCACGTTTGTAATGAAATGTGTAGATATACTTTTGATAAATGTGGTGTGAGGGTTTGATAGAGAATAAAATTACGAACACTCAAGATGTATTTTTTCTAGTTTTTTTATATTTATACTAAAATTAATAACCATCATTGCAACCCTGTTTTATATTAGTGTGTTTGATAAAATTCTAGTCAATTTTGTTCACAAATATAATAATAACGTCCACACAACACAATGACTTGTCCTGATCCCAAACTATTATACTCAGTGCTATGGTAACCAGGCAATGACATCACAAACATGACAATACACCCAAACTGAGGCCATGTGTACAAATGTACGGTCGGTCTCCAGTGAGAACCGAACCAACGAACTCCGGCACGGTAATCAAACGTGATACCGCTAGTCCAACGAGGCAGTAACAAAAACCGCCCCATTCCTGAGTGCAATTAAATACAACACTTAAGTAAATACTAACGGAACGATCATACCTCAGTGCGCCCCTCCCCCTCCTCTCCGTCCTCCGCCTCATCCTCCTCTTCAACAGTCCTCAACTCCTTCGGCTTGGCACTAAACATGTCGGTGATCTTCCGCACTTTGTATTTGTCCGTCTTCGCCAACATTTTCTTGTGCAGCCAGTCCGGGTATTGCACACGGGGAACTGGGTTATCCAGCTGGAAAGGCGATTGGAAATAAAATATATTCAATTCTTTTCTAAAATATACCAATATAAATAATGATAGCAAAGTGACCCGGGGGTAGAAGTCCCCAGAGGAGATGCTCGGGGTACATTCCGCAGTAACGACCCCGACTGAACTGCCAGTCGATGCTTTTGCTAATCTGTGGCACATACTATGATGTTCAGAGTTGTAGCTACACTCTGAAGGTAAATAATTATTAAACTATAAATACAATAGGTATAACATTCAGTACGTAAATACAGTTATACAAGGCTAGTGTCCTGACCCCTAAACTAGGCTAAACTGTTTCTTAGGAGTCAATTCGTCCCTTTTAGAGCAATAATCACTGTTAACTATTACATGAAAAAAAATGAAAAATATTTAATTTCTAAAACAAAATGTTCAAAACTTACATAAGAAGCCTATATACGTCCCACTGTAGGGCACAGGCCTTCTCTCAGGGAGAGAGTAAGGGCTTAATCACCACGCGTGCCCACAGCGGATTGGCGATTTCAAGCGCTGCCTGAGGTAATAGCTCAGACGCTCAGTTTTCCTCACGATGTTTTTCCTTCATCGTTAGCGAGTGGTATTGCTACTATAACTTCACAAATGTACACAACTTAGAAAACAAAGTCATAGGTACATGCCCGCACTGGCAATCGAAGCTGGGTCTCTCGCTTCCGAGTCCAATGTTCCACCTACTAGGCTACCACCGCGGCTAACTTTTACAATTGAATAATTATAATGTGCTTTCGAAAAAAACTTAACTAAAAGTGTCAATTTTGATTTGATTTGAAAAATTCTTTATTTGACTAATAATATGCAGAGACATGATACACAAAGATCTTATTCTAAGGGTATGCTAGGATGTTTCAATCTGTTGATTAGGTTACACTACCTTTTTGAACATTTAGATTAATTTACAATTAGGCTAGAAATTATTAGTTGCGAAAATAAGCAATGGTGATTAAGACTTGGTGTGTGAGGTTTAGAGATACTCCTCACACTTAATACAATGAAGAATACCCGTAGGTAAGAGGTGAACATTTGACAAAACAAGAAATTAACTGCGTCAGTAACTACAGCATAGCAACAAGAAAATACTTACAGACAAAATAGATAGAACCGTGGGGTACTCTGGAAAGAATCAGCCCGGATTCTACAGTTAGGTCAGAAAACGCAACCAAATTACAAAACTCCACTCACCCCCTGCATCGCCGCCGGTATCGTGATAATCTTCTGTATGGCACCGCTCAACCTCTCGATATAGTAGCCCCAGTCCAGCACGTCCCTGATATCGATATCCTCGGTGATGGAGTTGTCCTTGAGCCATCGCCTGAGGTGGTGTCTCTTTACAGCGGCCGGCGACTGGAATATGGCGAGCGGGATGGCCCGCTCGGTGACGGGAGCGCCCTCCGGTTTGCGCGAGATTATGAAGCGGCAGGCCAGGCCGGCGTCCTTCACCATTTGGTCGCCTTGGGGACGGAACATGAAAAATTACATTACTGACTAATGTATCACCCCCGGTTTCTCGTACACTAACAAGCTGTTAATCTACTGTTAACAGCTGTCAGTACTTTTTTTTGTATACACTTTGGTCAATTGACAGCTGTTAACAGTAGATTAACAGCGTGTTAATGTATGAGAAACTGGGGGTTACTCAATTTTTCGGTCAATTATTAGTAAGAACCCTACTTATATATTCTTTATTATTTTATACACTTATTGCACTAACTTAATGTACAATACGGCGGACTTAATGCCATAAGCATTTTCTAGAAAAGTAGAAATGCAATTTATAATATACTTATACATATATAAAAAGTAAAATTGAATAGACCTACACATTAATATAATGCTATAAATAATAAAAAAATTACATAAACTAAACCAAAAAATATTATACACACTATTGGAGAGCAAGGCAATGACACATATAATTTCACATACATAACGATGAGAACAGTATGTACATATAGTAGAATATGTAAATATAATAGAGGACATACAGCTGAAAGATTCTTATCATGACGAGGGTCTAAGGGAGGTTGGGGTAACACTTCTGGATGAAGTGTTTCCGGACAAGAGCTTTGAAAGAATTCCGAGAGGGAGCTTTACGAGTATTATCAGGCAACGCATACTATCCTAATTGGAAGTATAACTCTTTCTCTTCCTAAAACCTGATTAAGACTACAATAGACATTTAAAAAAAATCAAAAATCTATCCAGCTGTGCTCTAGTGATGCGTTTATCAACGATTTTTTTTATAGATTAGCCTACAAAAGACCGGTCAAATTTCGTCGAGGAAGATTGAAAATCCCTATGGTCCAGCAAAATATTACAAACCAAAACAGCTCAAATTTAGTAGAAAATATATTGTGAACCAAGCTTAATGTAATGTGAACGTAAGCCTTGTAATGTATTTTGTTTTCTGGTGTGTACAATAAAGTGTTATAATCTGATCTAATCTAAATCGATTTTATTGATTTAAATCCTCCACCCTTACATCCTCATATGCACTGTGGCAATCTCCACTTCAAACTTAAACCTTTCGGGACGTTTACCTACCTAAGAACTCAGCCAGTCGCTTCGCAGTCGAGATAGACGTGGACTTCTGCCCGCCATAGTCCTCCAACTTCTTCGACATGGACCGGTTCTCCGATATCAGCTCAAAGAGCTCAGAATCGGGCATGTTGGAGCCTTTACTGTAGAGAACGTCGAGCCAATAGTCGGCGACCTTAGCGACGGCCCCGTAACAGGACTTGAGGTCGTTGCCTTTTAGGAAGGCTTCGAAAACCGACGACTGGAAGATCTTGATCAGTTGGAGCTCGCCGCGCCGTTTTACTTCGAAGCCTGTGGAAATATTGGTTAAACAAGGTGTTACTGAGCAATCTGAGATGCTTTTCTGTTAACAGATCTACAAACGTCGAGTGAATAATGATGTCTCAATGAACGATGAACAAATGCCACTCAGTATTTTCAGGAAACTGTTGAAAGAGCATTATCTATTAATATCCTAACTCCTTGATATCTATTTAAGTAGATTCTTCGAATGTATTTTTTTATGTACGCATATACATTACTTTGATGGTTTATGTAGTTTATTCGTTTTATGAGGGCGGCCTATGTCCAGCAGTGGGCGTCAAATGGCTGATGATGGTGATGATGATTCTTTTCATTATTAGCATATATAATAATATATATTTTTTGGGTAGATAATTATATAAGTACTAGTTTGATTGTGCACGTGCATAGACTCGTTTCTCACCTCGACTCCGACTCCCCAAGGTTTGCTGGATGATATCTCTCACAGAGATAAGCTCGCCTTTGTACATTTAATTTCTTATGTCCTATTTCCTGTACTGTTTTTCGTATGCAATAAATTATAATAATTATTAATGAAAGATAGTTTTTTTTTTCGCTCTTCGTGCGTCCGCCTTGATTGGCGGCGGGACAAATTTTGGCTGTTCTGTACAAAATGCGTTAAAACCCTACAATAAGACTGTTAGTTCGGAACCAAGGACCAATAATACTGCTGATCCACAATTTACTCTGGAATGAATGAATGAATGGCCTCAGTTTGGGTTTTATGTTTGTGACGTCCGTGCCTGGTTAACATAGTACCGGGTATCCTAGCCTGGGACCAAGTTAAGTGATTGTATTGTATAGAAGTTATTATTATTATTTACCACCGCCCAACAAACGGTTAAAATAGCAAAATAATTATACAGCATATACCTTTCAACTCAGCCAAAGAGCCGTCAAAGTTGAACACGGCGTATCGTTTCTTGAGCCTCTTCCCCTCCTCCTTAGACGCTGGCAACACCATGGCCAAATAAGGTCCGTCCACCTCGAAAAAGATAGAGTTCTCCGCGCGCTGCTCGTAGGTCTTCGTGGCGGGATCCGTCAGCTCGAAGTATTGATCGTTTGTGAAGTGGTCCTGGTGACAAGCGCTGGTTACAAATTATCCTGGGTAAGTAAGTAGTCAGATAGACGTTCGCTGGGGTAAACGGTCCATCCAAAGACAAGCCTACTGGGCGGTTATAAGTTCTTCCGTACATCTTACGACAAATAATAACTATATCGAGGGAATTGCTAACAGTCATGATTACGTGGCAGGCGCTTGTCTTATAAAACGTACACGGGAAGAACACGGTGATCAACGCAAAAATCGTTGTGTCTGACGCCTCAATAATGTTGTAATACAGGTACTAAGCATAGCTCAGTAAGCGATGTTAGATGTTTTTGTGGTCTTCTATCTATACAGATAAAAATGCTATAAAACGAAATCATATCCTGTACTTATTCAATAAAATTAATTCATATACACTAGTTGGACCGACGACCTGAGGTAGATAGTAATGTTTATTTGATTTTATTTTAACGTAGTGTAGGACATTCTCAGACTCGGTGGAGCGATGATCTTCGCAGGGCGGCTGGCAAGAGCCGGATGAGAGTAGCCGAGGACCGTGCTCAGTGGCGTGCAATAGGAGAGGCCTATGTCCAGCAGTGGACAAGCGTACGCCGATGATGATGACGATGATTTTATTTTATATTTCAGAAAAAAAGACCTCTCTGAATTTTAAAGCTACAGTGCAATGTTATATCTTCTTCCGACGCCTGTGCCATTTTATCTCTTTCTGAAATACTCAACTCATGCATTCAACGAAGAAAAAACTATGTGTTATTTATTGACCAACCTTACTGATCATCTTGATCACACCCTTGACTTGTTTATAGACTAACCTTGACCATAGCATTGAGCACCGCATTGGGGTAAGAAACGTTAATCTTCTTCTTCTTGTGGTGAGTGGTGTGAACAGTGACCGTCTCTGGGAAGGACGCGGGCAGCACGCACCAGATCCCGTCTGTATCCAACTCCAGCGGTCGCCCCACCTGGGGAAGACACAAACTAAATGGGGATCTTGCGTCAAAGTTAGATTGGAGTGACACTGTTTTCATACCATAGTCAGTAGACGTGGATAAATAAAAAAATAAAACCATAAAAATATACTTTTTTTTGGGGTTTTACAGATTTCTAATGCGAAAAATCGACACTTTAATAATAAAAAAACTTACTAAATTTATGTACTTAGTTTTTTCATGGAGTTCCAAACATTTTATAATAAGGGTGTTGAATCATACAACATTAACAGTATCATTTATAAAAAAAATGATTCCACTAAAATACTCCTAAAACAGAGTTAAAGCCTGTTAATAAGAGGGTTGAATCCTGCCATAAACCGGCTTAAACTTTGATTTACTGAGTGTTTTAGTGGAATAGTGGAACCGTGTGACCAGGGTCAATTTCGACTGGTGTCAGGGATGTTTATCTTTTATCAAGGCCTCTCCAATGAGATGAGAACATTTTTTTGTGCAAGTTCTCCATTCTATACAAGAGATATACGAACTTTTTTGTCCTGTATCATAGCGCGATGACGCGATGGTGATGTTCTGTCTTTATACTTTCGCCGCGGCCGGATATTTCGATTTGGACCGCTTTAATTAATTTTTAAAGCGAAAAAAAAGAAATTGAGTCTACGAAACCGGAAGTGCGTCATGAAAACAAACGAAACTAAATATAATCCTAATCTGTGGAAGCGTAGAAGAGGTTATTGTTTTTTTACCCAATACGCACGTACGTATTTTACGTTACGCTGAGATTTCCGTTATGCGGAATTATCAGGCACTAAGTTACTAATAAAAGATGTGGTACCCACCTGTTCGATGATCTCTCGCGCCTTCATGATGATGTTGGCACCCGTGTAACACACTATACCGGCCATCTCCATGCTGTGCCAGCGCGCACTGCAGAAATTAACGCTTTGTCAGCTGCGGTGACGATCCACACCGCGCATCGGAGTTCAATAAATCAAGAACCTATTTTTCTTTTGAAATAAGTCCGCCGTTGCACAGTTTTTTCTTATCACAAGTCTGTTATTTAAGTTTTATTTTTGTTAACTTCTTTTTGCAATAAAGTGTAACAAACAAACAAACCACATCCGGGCCCCAACCTTGAAGGTCATCTCCATAAAAGTACGCTGGTTTCTTAGCAGCTCAGCTTGCTTTCACTACACACGCGTGATGTTAGCCTATAAGCCTATGAGATACGGTACGCTGAAAACACTAATCCTAGCAAAGCCAGGCATACCTAATAAACGGCGCCATCTAGCGGCACGAGTCAAGAGGATCTGAGTAATATCTACTTTGCTCTACTCAACGACACATAAATGAACTGCACAGACACGTTGTTACAGAGTTACGGCCTTCGTCGAGGCGACACGTTTTCGTTACTACCGACCCGAAAGACATAACATAACATAAACTCACGCCTGTATCCCAGAGGGTTAGGCAGAGACCAGGGACTGCCACTTGCTACGATCCTGACAGATCACTTTCGCTTCCTCAACATTTATTCGAAAGACATGTCACGTCAAAAGTAGTTATAAACTTATAATAAACTTATAATGTTTAATTTATTCATTATTGGCTGTCTCGTCGGTCTAGCCGGCGCTTAGCTACCAAAACAGAGGTCGTGGTTTCGATTCCCGCCGGGGGCCGCCGTGCATTTGTGCAATTGGCCTCAGTCTGGGTGTGTTTTCATGTTCGTAACGTCCTTGCCTGGTTACCATGGCACAGGGTATCCTAGTTTGGGACGAGGACAGGTGATTGTATCGTGTGGAATTTATTATTGTTATCAGTGATGGATGGATGACGGAGCTTTGCTCGGGATTAATTTTTTTGGTTAATTGAGTTTTTTGGAAATTATATTTAGATACGATGAAAAAAAGGGGGAAAAAAGGAAAAAATAATCGGACTGGAGGCAGGCTCGAATCGGCGTCATCTGGTTGCGGGACCGCCCGATTTCCCATCTGAGCTATACAACGCTGTAGATGGTAGCGAAATTTACCTTCGTATTCTAATGATATTTTAGCAGTTTTTAATTGCCTAAAAATACGGATAAAACGTCGTTTTCTACTAATGCAACCTAGCTAGATCAATTTATCGTCGCCGAAACCCTCTGCACACCAAATTTCATGAGAATCGTTGGAGCCGTTTCCGAGATGCAGATTATATATATATACAAGAATTGCTCGTTTAAAGGTATTAGATAGATTTCGTGTACAAGTAAGGGGTAACTCACCCTCGCCTCATGACGCGGGCACAATTAACGGGTATCTCACCCTCGCCTCATGACGCGGGCACAATAAACGGGTAACTCACCCTCGCCTCATGACGCGGGCACAATTAACGGGTATCTCACCCTCGCCTCATGACGCGGGCACAATAAACGGGTAACTCACCCTCGCCTCACGACGCGGGCACAATTAACGGGTAACTCACCCTCGCCTCATGACGCGGGCACAATTAACGGGTAACTCACCCTCGCCTCATGACGTAGCCGTAGAAGGAGTTGAGGATACACTTGTGGGCCAGCTGCAGCGAGTCGTAGAGCACCTCGCGGCTCCTGGCCGACTTGACCTCGGCCGCGTCGCCGCCGGCCAGCGCCTGCGCAACCGCCGCTTTGGCCTGCTTGTTGAGCGCTTTGTACTCGTAGCGACGGTCCCTGCAGGGGAAGGCCGGACTTGCTGAGGGCTGTTCTTACGTGGAGCGTGCCGTCTCGCTCGCACTATTTAATATTGTAATAATTCGAGTGAACTTTTGATTAATGCGGTCTGAGGGTTTGATATATTTTTGTTTTTCTATACGTAGTTTTAATAAAGAAAAGTTTTTCCAAAATTATTAAGTTAAATTTTCTCAATCAAAAACTTTATCTGTCAAATCCTCAGACTACCTGTATCAAAAGTATACTCATTTTATCGAGACAGCATTCTCCGCGTAAGAACAGCCTTAAAGGTACGTGTATAAACCGCGCGCGATCTGGATGGGATGTAAAGTTGGAAACTTCATAACCACGTGTATTGCGTACGGTCTATAATGGGGAACTTGCCTGAAACCTAAATTGTAGTGACGTTATTTTTATACCATAGAAGACATAGAAAAACTCAGAAAAATAAAACCTTAAAAATATTGTTTTATTTTTTTATACATTCTGTGTTTTTACGTCTTCTATGGAAAAAAAAAACAATGTAATTACAATCTAAGTTTGAGGCAAGTTCCCCATTGAGATAGAAGAAAGCAAGACTTCACCTTTACGTTTACAAGATAAGGGTATTTAGGTTCAAAGCTTCAAATAGTGCATAACATACGTACATAAACTCACGCTTGTATCCCAGAGGGGTAGGCAGAGACCAGGGACTGCCACTTGCCACGATCCTGACAGATCACTTCCGCTTCCTCGCCATTAATTAGTCCTTGCATTCACGCACGCCGGTTTCGGGTACTTTTTATCTTGCCCTTTGCCAATACATCCCCTATTTGGTCGAAGTAGGCATATCCGCCCGGAAAAGCTTCAAACAATGCATAAAACTTTTCGAAAAATGTGCACCATCTTACCGGAAAGCTCGTACAGTGTCCACGTAGAACGAGTTCTCCTTCTGACAGATGGTTGTGGTCCTCACTTCTGTTTTGGTCACTTTAGTCTTCTTGTACGCGACCTTGCAATAGTCTGCTAGGCGCTTCTTTTCATAGGCGGCCTGAGAATTGGTTGAAAAAAAAAACGAATTCAAGATGAGCGCACGTGTTATGTGATCAGTGTTAAGTTAACTGCTGTGGTAGCCAAGTGGGTAGAACAATGGACTCGGAAGCGAGAGACCCAGGTTCGATTCCCAGTGCGGGCAATCGCAGATGTACGTAACTTTGAAAATAAACCTATGACTATTCATTTTTAAAGTCACGAAATCAAGACGAGCGCACGTGTTATGTGATCAGTGTTAAGTTAACTGCTGTGGTAGCCAAGTGGGTAGAACAATGGACTCGGAAGCGAGAGATACAGGTTCGATTCCCAGTGCGGGCAATCGCAGATGTACGTAACTTTGAAAATAAACCTTTGACTATTCATTTTTAAAGTCACGTATATCTGCGAAATTGTAGTAGCAATACCACACGCTGACAGTGAAGGAGAACATCGTGAGGAAACAAGTGGATTGGAGGGCTCCGCACTTATTGACTTGTCTTTCCTGTGGGCTAGGCCGACTAAGCTGTCAGGATGGTATAGGTGCTGGGCAAGCCAACTCCATAAAACAATGTCCCAGGCAATGCAGCGTCCGATTGGTCCCTTCACACATCTAATGTGAGTGAAGGTGCCACAGGACGCTGCACAAATCATCTCATTACGTAGATGCAAAGGTCAAAGAGAGTAAGTTCAAGAGAGAATGTCTCGCACTGGCAAATGCCGCATACTCGTATGTTTCGTAGGACCAAAATGGGCCTTGTGACACCAATATATGAAATGTGTTGAATGCTGAATTTCTTAAGCTTGCAATCGATGTAAGAGATGACAAACTAACATAATTGTAAAAAACACGGAATTCTTACCACGATTCTTCAGTCTACCCGCGATTATGGTTCCATGGAAGACGTGGTGTTTCTTTTACAATGATGTTTATGTACAACCAAGATTTTTTTTAATCTTCGTGGTTTGAGGTTTTCGAATGAAACTTTTTTCAAATGGTTTCTATGATGTTATTTTTTTAAAAAATGTGAAACATTTGAATATCGACTTTCAATTGTTTTTGTTATTCAATTTAGACAAGAAAGATGTCAATTCAAAGAACCTATTGCAATAAAACGGCAATTTCATACTTTAACCCCTATTATTATAGGTGTCCTAGAGTAGTAGACAGAAACCAGGATTAGCCATTTGCCACGATCCGGACAAGCCTATTACGCTTCATCAACATACAAATATGTTTAATTTCTCAATCCACAAATCTAGTGCAGTTTATATACATACAAATGGTAAATGCGAAAGAAGAATTTGCGGGAAGACCGGAGCCTGAACTAGATAGGAGACCTGTATTTTAGGTTCACATTCACGTGTCGCTGCATACACACACGTCGGTTAAAAAGGGCTAAACCACGAACAATCTCTGCAAAGGCAATCAATATGGACGTAGCGCATAATAATGGAGAACTTGCACTTAAAAAAAAGTTTTAATATAATCGGAGAGGGAATAAAAGATAAATAAGTTAAGTTTTTTTTTCTTTACGGCTACTACTTTTCATAACATAACCAGTCGAAAAGTCAATATAGTCACGTGGTACAAAAAAGCGCCATACAAATTGGGCTCACGCTATGACGTCACAACTTACATTTAACGCTTTATAACGTATGAAGCGTTTATCAATATTTGAGTTGTCTCGTAAAATAATGTTTTTTTAATATACACCCTAATAAGAAAACGTTTCGAATTGAATGAAAAAAAACTAAATCAATTAGGTATTTTTTATTATTGGAGTAACTCTATGTTTCGCATTTTTTGAGATCCTGAAAAAATAGTTTTATTGTTTTATTTTTGAACTGTACCTTAGTTTTTATATGTCTAATATGGTATAAAAGCAATGTCACTCCAATCAAGGTTAGACGTAAGTTCCCCATTACTACCTCACCACGGTGGTACTTGCCTGATCTTCCTTGGGCAGCACGTGGAAGGCCCTGGGCGGCCCTCCGGGGTACAGTGGCGGGAACTTCTCAGTCTCCAGCTGCTGTTGGATGCGGTGGTACTCACTCCTAGTGGCCGGGACTGGCCGGGAAGGGAAATTATAATATAGAGATAATCCTACTAATATTATAAATGTGAAAGTTTGTGAAGATGTTTGGATGTTTGTTACTCGATCACGGAATCACGGCTGAACGGATTTACATCAAACACGGCGTACAGATAAACAAAGACCTGAATTGAGACATAGCGTACTTGATATCCCGGTAATGGGTTCCCGTTCGATAATATTTATTTTAAGTTTAAAATAGATGGCGTTGTGCGAGCGAACGTTGTGTTTTAAAAATAGATGGCGCTGTGCAAGAATCGTATAAACGGATTCTGTGGCGGTAAGAAGTTTGCCGGGACACCTAGTTCTGTATATGGAAAAGGATAACACATAAAGAGTGAGGGAGAAGGAACGATAGGAGCAGAAGTGAGAAGTGAGAAACGCCAAAGGTCACTTGCACCAAAGGTCGTAAGCTGGAACGTAGCGGAAACTGCCGCGCTCTGAATTCTGACCACCGTTAGAAATATGTTATCCGTGGTTGTAGCTGCAGTGAAGCCACCACGACTCAGTCAAAGTCAGCTTGGACAAAATCTAAGCACAGTGAGCTTGGACCATGTATTACTCTTTACAGTCCACTTAAGTCTACTATTTATAATATAACAAAAACTTAATATAGCATAACAGCTAACTCCAATCATTAAAGTACCTCTTACAAAGATTAGATTAGATTCTAAGTTAAATAGTATACAACTCTCCTCCTCTGGATTGGATTGACTTGTATCATTTGTATACAAAAAACAAAATGGCATCAAGTGAAGCCACTATGACATCTCGCTATAAAATAAACTAACGAACTTGAGTATGAGTCAACCGGAACCAAGTGAACTTTGATCAAAGCTACTTTGACTGTGTGAACGCAGTTTTAACAACCGAAAAAGAAGATTAAAAAAGCAGTTTGGGAGGAAGATAATTATGTTCACACAGCTCATATTGACTCTAATATTGACGTAGCAGCGCAGGAGAAAACTAGCGGCTGGACTCAGGTATCGCCGGCCCCAAAACTGTACTTTATGCTTAGCACTGGGTATATTTCAGCTTTGGTCTACGTATTGACTATTATGTAGACTACTATTACTGTTATTATACGTGTAGACTACATTAAACGTTGATAGAAATCGTTAATACATATACTATGGGAAGTAACAAAGTCCATCAAGTTGTTTCCAAGTCCTAGATCATTAATTTATCCCATTCATTCAAGAAATATCAAACAATACATATTTTGACTTTGAAAATTAAAAGTTGTTTACACTCAGACCGATGCTGATTGAAACGAAGTATAAATGATGTCTATCAAGATGTTTGCTCATCTTAGGTCATTCATCCGACTCATAAGCAGCCTTTATACGTCCCACTGTAGGGCACAGGCCTTCTTTCAGAGAGAGAGTATGGGCTTAATCACCACGCGTGCTCACGGTGGATTGGCGATTTCAAGCGCTGAGGTATGTGAATAGCTCAGACACTCAGGTTCCCTCGCGATGTTTTCCTTCACCGTTAGCGAGTGGTATTGCTACTATAACTTAACAAATGTACATAACTTAGAAAACAAAGTCATAGGTACATGCCCGCACTGGGAATCGAACCTGGGTCTCTCGCTTCCGAGTCCAATGTTCTACCCACTAGGCTACCACCGCTTCGATTTCGATTCGACTCAATAATTGAAAATATTACAACCCTTCTTTTTTTGGACATTGAAAGTATTAAAATAATGCCTACGCCACGACCACAGCTGAATGAAACGACGTATGCGGGTTTACTCACGGTAGTCGCCGCGCCACATCCACTCCATGTGCCGCTGGCAGGTGGCGCCGGGCCGGTTGTAGTCGCACACGGCGCACACAGTCGCGTTCACCATCGCTGACGGTTGTAACCTGGAATTAGGTGTGGTTTTACAGTGACGCTTTCAGTCCGCGCGGGTGGTAGCAATGCATTGTGACAAATTAATCTATGTAAAAAAAACGATAATTTTTTAAAATAAATCGATTTTCTTTGGGCGATTTTTTTAAAAATCAACATACATATATATTCCAAACATCTCTTCGATTTTTCATAGCTTAAAAACATTAATTCTATTCACCTTTATTGTCTTTGTGTCACAAAAAAAAAATCGATTAATTTGCTCGGAAAAATATTGTTTTTTAAATTGTTTTTTCTAAGAACAGAATTAATCGATTTTTTATGTGAAATATCACATCTCTAGCGGGTGGTAAGCGCAGCCTGTAAGCCATAGTGCCAGCAGCGTTTTACTATGTTTACATTTAACGATTCGTGACACGCGAAGCTCGTGGCCCGCGACCAAGAACGTTTTACCCAATGGACACGACACAGTTGACGTTTTCCTAGTTTCTCCGCGTGCCACTTACCGTGTAAAAATTAACACAGTCCTGATTTTGTCTTATCAGTATGACATGAGAGATTATAGAGAAAACATCAGAAGAAAAGTGCAAAAAAATATACGAAATGCGCCCTATTATTCTGTAAAAATGAAAGCAACAAAACAGTTAATGCTTCTTATAACTCGTAACTTTGATTTTATGCATCTGTAAGCGGTATTTCTTTGGTAAATTAATACAACGTGCATAGTAAACAACATATAATACGCCGAAATAAAAATGGTTCCTGCTTAAGGCTATTTATGCCGCTTTCACATTAGCTGTATTTAGTGGTGTAATATTGTTCATTCAGACCTCATTCTGTTCTTTTTGTGTTTTTTTTTTCCTTGCGATAGGGTTTGACACAGTCGATAAAATCTTTCGATGTTTTAATTGACTTCTAAACATGACGTAGAAATCATTATTATCTTACTAGAATATCCATACAATATTCGTTCGGTGTTTTATTTAAAACGTTTTATAGATTACCAGTTGATCAAGCCGTCAAGAAAAGTAAAAAAATAGTTGGTAGCAGTTCATAAGGAACATTAATTTCAAACCGAATATTTATAAAACGCAAAAATCAGTGCAGGTTATACAGAGTTTCGTCTTAAATGTATAGAGGGAAATGCGTTTTAACGGAAATTTGTGTTTGTGTTTTATAACAACTTTTGTTCTATGATTTAAAATTTAATACCAAATGTCGGGGTTAACATAATTTCACTTATTAAATTTGCGCTTATATACAATACAAATACAAATATCTTTATTGAGAAATACAATTTGCCACTGTGCAATTTGAAACCCTTGCTCCCAAACTAGGATTACCTGTGCGTCAGGAGCAAGTGACTTCCCTTAAATATGTATACAGTACAATGCAAATTAGTGCAAAATAATAGAGACAAATCAAGATAAACTAGGTATACAAGAAGAACCAACAAAATCAAAACTAATAAAATTATAAGGTAACCATAGGTTATTTTTAAGTTTCGAAGGTAGAGTTTTGAAGGTAAAAATAACTACTTAAATTTAAATTTACTTAAATTTGTATGCATGCGTAATGTAGTTTAGTGCTGGAGAAGAGTATGTTTGTGTGTGTGTGTGTGTGTGTGTGTGTGTGTGTGTGTGTGTGTGTGTGTGTGTGCGTGTGTGTGTGTGTGTCTGTGTGTGTGTGTGTGTGTGTGTGTGTTTGTGAGCCCTTTATTTATATATATGTTTTATTGTTTAATCTTCTATAAAGATAATGGAGTATTATTTGTGTAAAAGAATAGTTAGTAGTAAGTAGTAATATTGTCTAGTTGCGGTTGGAGATCAAGATTTAATTTTATATAGGATAGTACTAATGTCGCAGCTTCCTGTAAATCATTGTTTTAAACAGAAGTATGTATATCCATTCTATTTATCATATCTCTATGTATAAAAATTAATTGCCGTTCGTTAATCGCGCTAAAACTTGAGAACGGCTGGACGGATGTAGCAATTTTTTTTTTGTGATAGTCAGGTTGAGACCAAAAGTGATAGGCGTCAACTAGTGTGTCATAAAAAAAGTAGGTACAAAAAATCAAGCCGTAGAGCAAATTTTTTTTTAAATGACAAACTATTATTGACGTATATCGGGTATTCATTTTATTGACAATAACTCTTCTTTTCCAATACAGCATTTGCTGCATTCGGATTTAATGTACTGTTATGCACCTCTGGAAGTACACGGACCAAGGATACCATGATAAGACTATCATATTTTAATATTTCTGTCGCATTGCATAAGTGGCATTGAATTCAAATTACAAAGGAAGAGACAGACATTATGTGGTGTGTAAATAAAATCTTCAAACTCAGTTCATTAGTTTCGTCAGATACAGCCTATGAAAAAAATTGGTAACCTGATAATTATTTCTTCAGTAGGTATCGGTAATAAACCATACATTCCTACAATCTTTAGGTGAGAACGATAATTTTTTAAGCTTTTGCTTATTTGAAGTAGTTCAATTATTTATACCAAAGAAACGTTTTTATTTATTTAGGTTATCCATAAAATTTTCCAGTTTTCCGTAAAAAAATAAGTTCAGGGATTCCATGAGATTTACTAAGTTCTCGGTGGTCAGTTTTAAAAACCACTAATAAAATGATTGCGAGAATAAGAAGAAACATTTTGCAAAAAATATCTTTAAAAAAATATAATTTTTTCGTAACATTTGCTTTAACCTTATTGATATTTTCAAGGTCAGGACTGAGGAGGTTATGTATGTGTTGTGCGTGTGTGTGCTTTAGACCACAATTTAGTTTTTGTGTCGTAGTCATACTTATTATTATATAATATGTCATAGTTACGAGGTGATTTGTAAACCTAAATAAATAAACGAAATTAGCTAGAAAACTCATTTCTTCTTTACATTCGCAGTCAGACTCCGACCGACTGGCAAATTACTGACAAATGGCCCGCAAAGATTAATAAAATAAAATGGAAATAATGGAAAGCAAACTGTTTTAGAGAAAAAAATACATAATATATAAATAACTACTTATTTGATATTTGTTATTGCCTTCAAACTACTTATTACTTAAAATTTATTAAATAAAATTATTAAAGTTCCGTTTCCCTCATTCATTCATTTCGTTCAATCATCACTTATCGATAATATTTTTATCGACTTTTCCAAGCTCTTAAGTCATAATTTGACATTGACAGCTACCTCCCGCCCCCCAAAAAGTGGTCGTCTGTGTTTTCCTACAAAGTTTCGGTCATGTCATATCCTTTGGCTAAAACATCCTTGCCCGCGACGCTTACCAGCCGCGCTGGCGAAAGCGTCACTGGCAGACTGGACCGCGGCGGTTAATAAACTTTTACGGCCTTACTTAAAAAATACGATTCCTTAAAACAGTCCTCTGAGACAGTTCAAATAATCTATGGTAAAGGGCAAAACATAACCACAGACTAAATAAACTCCTCTGAGGATTGTTTTAGAGGAATCGTGTTTTTATAAAGAAGACCGTCAAAGTTTGCGTTCCCTTAAAGTTCAGTTTTGCTCCAAAAAACAAAAGTTTTATGGAACCCATATTACCTGCAAAAGCTGCCTACAATTTAAAAAGTAAGAACAAAAACGGTTTTTGCTGTCTCTGCGTGTCCCATTTTGTGTGGGAAGACAGAAGGAAATAGTGTGTGAGCGGGAGGCAAATACAAGCGCCACTATCGGTATTCCGCTTTACGACAGCACTTCGAACTGACGTCGATATTAATTGCTAAGACATACAAGTCCGGCCTATCTGGCTTTCGTTAGGGTTTTAGCCGAAAGACGAGTCTAACGCGCGGACACGCACGCACGACTTGCGATATTGGCACGGTGGCAAAAGCCGTGTGTCGGGCTAAATATGAACACAAGTCCGGCTTTTCTACTTTAGGGCTTGGACACCCTACCAAAGCTGGTCTGCGAGAATAGATAAGATAATTGTTTATTTGAACACAACTTCTCCTTCTCCGGACTCCTTCAAAGTTTCAAGTGTCGTTTGCAAAGAGAAACTTACCGATTCGTCAATATGATATTTGGATACATGGCACCCACATCCAGATGATAAATGAGCGGGTTTTCATCTCTCCTCGGGTGGTCCTTCATATGCTGGAGTTTGGCGTTGATCTCCGCGCAGACCTCCTCGAAGTTGGAGACCAGCTCCAGGGGAACCCCCTCCTCGACCTCCAGCGCATGCTTCATGGTCTTGGCAGTGGTTTCCATCAGCTTGTCCACGGCTGCGGGCTCGATGCGGAACTTGCACTTGATGTCGGCCCGGAACACGCCTGGAATGGAATATGGAGGGATGAAGGTAAATAATCAGTATTAGGTACAAACACAACACCCGAAAACTCCGAAGAAAACATATGTATGTACTAATACTGACTGCCTCGTTGGACTAGCCGTTAAGGCGCTTAACTACCAAGACAGCGGTCGTGGGTTCGATTCCCACTGGCGGCCGCCGTACATTTGTACAAATGGCCTCAGCCTGGGTGTGTTTCCATGTTTGTGCTGTCCTTGCCTGGTTACCATAGCACAGGGTATCCTAGTTTGGGACCAGGTGAAGCGATTGTGTTGTGTGGAAGTTATTTATTTATTTATTATTATTTAATAAAATTACATAATGTTATTCATCTCCACCAATCCGGACTTGGCCCCCGTGGTGGAGTATGGCCTATACCTTCCTCAGGGAAGAGACCCGTGCCCCTCGGTGGGGACATAATGGGTTGATGATGATACATAATGTTAAGTCAAAACTAAGGACGTGTGTAATTATACCTGATGCCATACCGAAATTTCAGAACCTTTCCTTGCGACCGACGCCGCCGTAGAAAGCGTCGTTCTACTCGTGGTTTCTGGATTCCTCTACGTGGACTTTAAGATATCAGATCAAGTAACCAAACGGTGTGACCAAACATTGTCATACCCGACTCCAAAGCTTCCACGTGACCGCCGACGTAAGTCTCCGTGTCCAGCACGTGGCCATCGGCCGTGAGTTTGTTCAGCTCCTCCACTTGCTTGTTCGGGAACACGATGTTCGCGTGGAACGCCTGCACCATGAGTAGCGACTCGCACAGTGTGCCGGAGCCCTTGCGGAGGACCTGCGCCGAAAAGTGGGGCTTAGTGAGCTGTTAAGAAGGTATGGTTTGCTTAAACGAGGTCGAGTAAGTACCGCGATCGGTTGCCGCGAGGCTCGTTCGGGTTCTTCTGCTAAAAAAATTACAGAAAACAATCTGTTTTTCGTGCGCAACAAATTATTGTTGGTAGCAAAACATTCTTGTGTTTGCTTAAAAATAATATCCTGCGCATTGAAAACCGATTGTTCCGTCTAATATTGCATGAAAAATGCGGCTTAAAGGTGCGGCCTCCTGCTGAAAACAATTACTTACGAAAAACAATCTGTTTTCTATGCGCTTAACATTTTCGTTGCTAAAAGTAAAATTAAAATAATATTTAGTTTTTTTTTATTGTAATGTTTTAATTGTCATGAAAAATTAAAAATAAAAACCGACTTAAAAACACTACAGCACTAAAAAGTTAGAAATAATTCAAAAGAATACCTTTAAATTAGAAGTATGTATACATTCCCTTATAACCATAATTGAAAGTACTCAATTGGTTGCTTTAAAATTTGAAGTTCTTAAAGTCTTCACCAAAAAATCACCTTCGGATTAGTTTTACGCTATTTTATGAAACATATGGATATGACTAAAGGATTTCCGTTCTCTGAAAGTCTTCATCAGATCTTCACCAGATTAAAATGGGACAAATGGGACGTTATAACTATTCGAACTAAGAAAGAATAATCGAAATCGGTTAAGATTTGGCGGAGATATGCGAGAACATAGCAAAAAAAAAAAAAAAACATACGCGTCGAATTGATAAACTCCTCCTTTTTTGAAGTCGGTTAAAAAAAAACATACGCATCCCGCTTTCATGCAGTTGTCATTGTACTACAATAGAATAAAAATCCTCGAAGAGAATCTATGAAATCTAGAATGATTCCAATCGTCTAACAAATTCCATACAAATTGGTCTCGCAGACTTCAGTATTCCGACAGGATTGGGTGCGCATGATTAGGTCCCAGGGAAGACACATGTGTACATTCACCATACAATTACAAGTTTAGTGTAAATTCCCTTACCTCATCTGGTTCCAAGGGGATGATTGTGCAGAGAGCGAATATGAAGGGATGCACGTATTTCATGTAGAGATAGTATGTGGCTACTGCGTCCGACACTGAATAGTTTGATAGAACCTGGAAAAAGAAAAGATGTAGCATTTCTTAAGGTATCTTTTTCACTCACATATTCTAACATTTGTTTAACTTGCAAGGCTCTCTGTCTCAAAAACGGTTGAGCGCATGAAAAAATGTTTCACATGATATTTGTCGGAAATATGCTCTACAATTTTTATAATAGGTGTTAACATCATTGGAGCAATAGAAACCGAGATAACCGTCAAAACCTGTTTTTTTCTGTGTGGCAGTCCCTGGTCTCTGCCAACCCCTCTGGGATACAGGCGTGAGTTTAAGTATGTATGTAGTGCTTACCTGCGGCTGTTCAGCCGCCATCCGGCACATCTCCTCGGGGTCGAGCTCGACGGGGTCGTAACGCAGCTTGGCCTTAGCCACGGCTTTTAAGCCCTGCGACCCCACAGGCAGGTATGAGTCACGCTTCACCCAGCTGTGGGAGACAGGACTGTTAGCACACGCTCGAACGATAATAATAAATAGTGATAATAATAGGATTAACCTTCCGTTTGGCGGATTGAGAATAGTGTCACTCAAATTCCTTCTGTGGATGTCGAAGAAGGGGCGACTAAGGAAATCAATTACCAGGAGACGGGCAGCAGCGTCTTCCTGAGATTCCAACCGAATATTGCGATCGCCAACCCGTCTGCCAAGCGTGACGATTATGGCAAAACCGCTCATGGTTCTGAAAACCATGAAGGAGGCCTATGTCCTGCAGTGGGCGTTAAATGGCTGATGATGATGATGAAACGTTTTTTGGACAGATTATAATTTTACTTCAATTTACCACGTACGATACTACTCGGTCGGTACTATTTAACCTGCAGTATCTAAGTAAGCGATAAACGTTTACGAGACTGGACAAATTAGTTTTTTCGTTTTATGTCCTACTTTTTTTAACTAATCAAAGGCACATTCTGCGCGACTTATCTTTGTCTCAACTTTCACGTGCGCCCGATCATACCCTCACTTACAAACAGAAATCTGCTTCTTAAGGGGATGCAGAGAGCTAACTAGCGCCACCAATAAAAAATCATGTCTTTTTTTACAGAACGTATTTGCAAAAAGTGTCTGTATAATCTCTCAATCATGTTAACATTTATGACATTGGCGTTAATGGTGTCTAGTCCTAAGTTTATTGCCTTAGGTTTACGGCCATGGGTCCTAAAAATCACTATTAACATTATTGAGATATAATAATAATAATAAATTTATTTATTTCAAAGTTACACACTGGCATAATACAGTTACAGTCAACTAAGATTACAAAATAACGAGTTGGCCTCCGTTGCCGAAATAGGTAAGAACCTGTATTTCAGCAAGCAGCGCCTTCCCCACAGAAGACAATTATAACATAAAAAATGCAGCAAATAAACAACTTTAAATTCCAGTTTCAATTAAATAAAGTGTGAATTTTACACACTTTTTTGCAAATTCAATCTGTAAAAAAAGATACGGTTTTTTCCTCGTTGGCGCTTTTGTTACTCCCTGGAGCCCCTTAACGCATAAGTCGATCATCACCAGCTTTCACCTGTACCCACTGCTAGGCATTTGGTGGCTTAGCTGTTAAGCACCGGTCTGCTGCAAAGGTAATTCAGAGGTCGGTGGGTTCGATGCCCACTGGGAGCCGCAGGCCACCAAACAATTGTACAAATTGCCTGCCTCTGGCTATTTTTCGTGTAGCCTTTTTAAGTTTCCGTTCCACTTTACCAAAGCACAGAGTATTGTATTGAACACAGTATTCAAGACTCGTTCAGCCAATATTTATCTACTTTAACATAAGTTGTTTTCATAGAAATTCATCCGGTTGCAATGTGCCCAAGGTAAATTGTAGTACAAGCTAGGTAGTAGGGATTCGTTAAAGGATTTATTTAAAGAAACTAACATCTTAACAGTTGCAAGTCAATAAATTTATGAAAATGTTATGTATGTTAGAAAAAATATCAGCAATTTCGAAAATATTGGTAGCCATTGGTCATTTCCACGATTTAAACTTGCAAAAGTTATTATAATATCCTTTATGGTTTTACAAGATTCCTCAAGATATACTTAGCTTCTTACTTAGTTAGTTTCTTCTCCACATAATCTATTAATTGTGAAACTAACAGCTTTGACATTCATTGTTTTTGTTTTGCCAATGAATAACATATTTTACTTTCACTTTGACTCCATGCCAATTTTTAAGAACTTTCAACCACTAACTACGCCAATTGTAAATAGACGAATTTGACAAATTGCCTACGATATGTATACTACGATAATTACCTATATACTACAACATATTGTTACCACAAACAATCCATGTGCATGGCGGGGCGGCAGGCGTAAGTGCCGTCTCTCTGGGCCATCTTGCTGAACCCGATCTCCTGTCTCATGTCCAGGCCGAGAATCGCCGCGCGCGCCTCTACGAACGGCCAATCGAAGAAGTCACCTGGAGAGAGAGTCTCGTGCAGCTTATTTCGTCGGGGTTAAGGTTGATTTTAGTGATGTTATTTGAACAGGGTTATTTTTACAATACACAATTCCTGAAATAAGTCAATTGGACGCTTTTTTGGGATTTTGAATTTTTTTATACCGTTTTTGTAAGGCAGATTCTGCTAGGACAATAATTTATCACGGCCTGCATTGGTATTGTATTGGTATTAAAGACATTTAGTAAAATTATATAGACCTCAATATTTTGAATATGTACTATCAATCTATATTATAATCTATACCTTACTTACTCGGAGAATAAAGTGTAACAATCTGTGAAAAACTCTTAGAGCAAAAGTTGTTTTTGAAAACACGAGCTGTTTCGGAAATTGCTCATTTAAAAATAACCCTGTATAAAATGTACTTTTCAATGCTCACCGTTGTATGTGACGAAAATGTGCGGTTTGACGTCCATTATATGCTCAAAGAACTTCTGTATTAGAGCCAGTTCGTTTACTTCATTGAATATTATGAATTGCCTGTGAAGTGAAGACCAAATATGAGGGCGATATATGATGAAATATGAGGATGATGGCGAGACAGTATAGATAGCGGGAATACCGGTACGGAATCCTAAAAAGGCACTGTTGTACGAATTTGAACTAAATAAAACTGCTCTACAGGACAAATGAAATGGCCACAGCCAACCCCTAATAGAGCCTTTTACTCCTCAATGCTATAATTTTTACCGCAGGGAAAACTTGGAAATTGCGAAAAATTATGAGCTGTTACATACTTAAGTTAGTGCTAAATTTATGGAACAGCTTAAATTCGAAGTTATCCTCGAAGTAAACGTTGTTCGTATAGACGAATAGAACCACCCTTTTCAGGATGTGTATGAGAGTTTATTCACACCCCCTATAATGGGAATACACACCCTTCAAACTCCGGCTTGGGCGTGTATTCGAAATCCTCGACGTCCGTCGAAATGATTTCTCTATTCGTGATCAAATACCCTTGCCCGTCGATCATGTAGGAAATCATCATGATTTGATCGGTCTGCGAGTCCGGAAACTTCAGTGGGAGCTTGGTGGTCTCTATGTCGAAGGCTAGGACTATCGGGTCGGGTCTCTCCAGTATGTCGTCCCGTTTGGTGAAGGTGGGCGGGTCAGTGCCGCGACTCTTCACCGTGTACCAAGTGCCGCAGAATATTTGCATGTCGGTCGACACACGAACGTGGTACGGGACGTCGTGCTCTCTGTAATGACATCAGCAGGGTCAGTGTGATATTCGTTACTTACTTATATACTGTGGCCGCTCATTAGGGACAGGGGCATTTATAAGAGATCTCCACTTGCTGCGGTCTTGAGCGGCGACTTCGAGGTCTTTTTAGGGTTCCGTACCTCAAAAGGAAAAAACGGAACCCTTATAGGATCACTTTGTTGTCCGTCTGTCCGTCCGTCCGTCTGTCAAGACCCTTTTTCTCAGGAACGCGTGGAGGTATGAAGCTGAAATTTATATCAATTACTCAGGTCTACTGTCCCTTGAAGCTGTGAAAAAATCAAACTTCTAAGCCAACGCAATCAAAAGATACAGCCGTTTATGCCGCAAATTTTCGACACTTGCAAGGGAATCAAAACCTACAGGGTGCTTCCCGTGAACTCAGAATCTTGAAATTTGGTACGAAGCAACGTCTTATAGCATAGATAAAGGAAAAATTACGAAAACCATAAATTTTTAGTTACATCACATAATATATTTTTTTTAATAATTTTAAACTTACTACCCATTTCCTCATAAACGCGTAGAGGTATTAAATTGAAATTCATACCAAATACTCAGGTCTATAATACCTTTAAGCTGTAACAAAATCTAACTTGTATGTCAACGCAATCAAAAGAAACAGCAATTTAAGCTGCATATTTTGAAACTCGCAAGTACTCGCAAGGGAATCAAAACCTAAAGGGTACTTCCAGTCGACCTAGAATCTTGAAATTTGGCATGAAGCAACGTTTTATAGCACACATAAAGGAAAAATTCCGAAAACCTTAAATTTTTAGTTACATTACAAAATATATATTTTTTAATAAATATAAACTTATTACTTTTTTCCTCATGAACGCGTAGAGCTATCAAGTTGAAATTCATATCAAATACTTAGATCTAATTGCCTTTAACCCGTGAAAAAATGTTGTTGACATTGCAGGTTTGTACGGAACCCTCGGTGCGCGAGTCCGACTCGCACTTGGCCGGTTTTTTTTTTGGGAAACTTGCAGCTTACATTACAAATATCAAGGATGTTTTAGCCACGTTCTTGAGAAATATGGACAGATACTTAGTGTGACTATAAGCTAAAAGTAATTTTCCGCATAATGGTAACTAAGTAACAAACGTGTGCAAAACAAGGTAAAACCTGATGTCCAAGATATTTTCCATGTGATCTGTAGTCTTCTTGGCATGTTCTATCGCCGCTTTGCTGGTCAATGCATTCGTCAACATCTCAGCATAAATAGCATCTTTCTTCTCCCGCTCCTTATTCTTGTTGACTGCAGTGAGGATCTCGCGGCGTACTTTCATCATCTCGTTTTGGGACATGAATGAGAGCTTTACGTAGCGCTGCTTGAGGCCTGACAAGTGGTTCAGCTGGAAAGAGGTAGAGAGTTATTGGCGAGAGCTGCAGAATTAGTGGCAAGACTGCACCATATGTACTTAATTAGCGTTAAGCACCCCTTTATGTAGATTCTTGATTCACGCATGACAACCAAATAAAATTAGCAGTGCTCTATCATCATCATCAGCCATTTGACGCCCACTGCAGGACATAGGCCTCCCTCATGGTTTTCCAAGCTCCCCGGTCTTGTGCCACCGTAACCAGGTCGTCAGACCATCTGGTGGGGGGCCTTCCATATAAAAAAAAATTTAATGGCTTTAGTGATGGTTTAATGAATTTCTATTTAGATAGACAAACTATCAAATCATCAACAGGGATAATCCACATTTGGCTCATTCCATGGTGCGACATTTGAATTATATTTTTTTTGAACTTTACGTAATTCGTATTAATTTCGAAAATGTCTTACAATTTTACCACAATACGATAGGTTTATTTCACTCCTTACAATAAGTTACATAAATGTGTTTTATTCTTAACATGCACTTCGAAGATTAGGTATGTAATGAAATTAAAATAAAATTATTCCAATAATCAAGTTAACATTGCATTTTGATTAATATATTATTCTTAGTTAACTTTACGTATTTAGGTGTATGTATTTACTGTCCATTTATAATTCAACCTTAATCTTCACTTTGTTAACTTCATGCAATTTGTCTTTGGGAACTCCGAAGTTACACTTTTATTTTATATTTAGAGCACCCTTATTGGGCATAGGCCTCCTGCAACTGTGTCCGTTCATCTCTATCCTGAGCTATGTTCATCCACTCTGGGCCCGCGGTCGACTTCATGTCATCTTCCCATGTATGGACCTCCACGTTTTCTGTGGCCCCCTTCTAGGCCTTTCCACTTTGTCACATTCAGTGTCCATCTGTCATCTTTGAGTCTGGCTAAATGTGCCGTCCATTTCCATTTCATGGTCTTACTAAATTTTTGCGGCATCCGCATCTGTGGCTTGTGTTTGTATCCTGATGTTCTCATTTAAGAAGAAGAAGAAGAAGAAGAAAGACATTTATTATACCAAGAAGATACATCACAGAAACAAAATAAGCACATAAGTAACATAATATGCACAACAACAGAAAGAAAACTAAATACACAACAGACAAAACGTATTTTAAGTATCTTTCGATTTCCTAACATCGAGATTTTCCTAACAAGCTACGTTCCATGCTCTTCTGACATACAAGTGTGTTTTGCATTGCATTTTTATTGTGTTGGAATCCGTATGTAAGACATGGCAGTATGCAGGTGTTCCTGACATGCTTTTTGAGGTGTAATGGAAATTTCCCTTTGAGTTATTTTTTTGTGGGCTCAAAACTTTATCGCAATTCTTCTTTTAATTTTATTTATTTCTCGCGCCGATTTAAAGGATACCTGTTTGCCCAATTAGATATAGCTATCAACATATTCAATATTTGTCAACTCTATCTTGACTTTGATAGGTTCTCTGTTTGTCATAATCTTTGTTTTATCGAAGTTCATCTCTAGGCCCACAGTGAGACTTTTTTTATGTAGATCTTCTAGCATTTCTTGGTGTGTTGATGGGCTCTCAACAAAAATCACTATATCGTCGACGAAACGTAGATTTGTCAGGCGATTCCCATTTATGTTAGTTCCTTTGGCTTTCCATGTGAGATCCTTCATAATAGACTGCAAGACAGCAATGAACAGTTTTGGGGACATTGGGTGACACTGTCTCACTCCACTCTTTATATAGATTCTGGGTCCCGTTGTTTCAAGCTTGATTGTGCTAGTACCATTTATGTATATAAAGTGTTCTCTATCTATTTATCTATCTCTATCTATATGTCCCTGATAACGTTTATGTATGGAGTTTCTATGTTTTGCTCAAAGACAAAGACAAAAATATTTATTTGTGAAGCATGAATACATTGATAGAATGGAAAAACATTTAAATTAGTTCTGTACATGCTCTGCCTCATGTGGCGTATAAATTGTGGAAAAAGGAACCACCAATAAAAATTGTAATATAAAATGTCAACACCTTAAAATTAATATACAAAAGATAATAAATAAAATAAAAATGAGTAATAAATTTAAGGTAAGCATTAAATTATTATATCAAATTGTGTAAACAGTATCTGGATAAATGTCAACTGAAAATACAAATTATATTAAAATGTCAGTCAATATTTCAGCTTAAATTATCATCTACCAAAAACTCTGTAATATTATGTATGTTTTATGTAACAAGCATTTCAATTTGGTTTCAAAATTACTTGTATTTAAGTCTCGTAATTCCTTTGGTATTTTGTTATAAATTACCGGTCTCATACAAAATACGCTACTGTGTATTGTGTGCAGTATTAACTTTTGGGACACAAACTCTACTTTTGTCTCGCTGCGTGCGATTGCTGACGACTGAGAGTTTCGGGAACAGATTACGGTTCGTTTTAACCAAGGCAGGCATTTCGTAAATGGAGAGAGGGCAATGAAAGTATTTAAAAATTTTCAAAACGATTTTAATCGTTGCGACGGGTGTGACGCGTAAGGAAACTATTCCTTCCACGCGTCACACCCAGTTAATTAGTCAATCACAATCACAGTATTTTTGCTAATTAGCGGCTGTTCAAGTATTATGTTAGCAGATTTTTTACAATTATTTACCCCTCCCTAACCTCATCAGCAAAAGTAAGCAAAGCTCTTAATTTTCGTTGCACTAATCCGCGCACTGCCTGTATGCAATACAGAGAAGTTTGTAAAGAGGTTCGAAATTTCGCTGATGCCTGCACTTGCCCATTAGCTCAGTTGGGAGAGTGCTGGCATGGTTAGCCAGAGGTTCAAGTCCCGGCATGGGTAGAATTTTTAGCCTCTAAATAGGTTTTTATATATTTATTTATTGGAATAGTTCAGGAGTAATTGAACGAAAGTTGCCTACATCACCATTATTCTTATTAACATTTAGATTGATATTATAATTTTAAATCCAAAATTCAAGAGTGACGGGTGTGACCGGACCTAGTCATGGGTGTGACGAGCACAGGATGTACATTTAAAAATACTATTAATATCTAAATATTCATTTTTAAAGATATCAATTAGATTTATAAAGTTATAAAAAGTCTTAACGCCTTTCACACCTAAAAAATGTGTAGGTAAAAAAGGTAGTAAAAAGGTAGAGATTTAAAGTTGATGTCATCAAATAGCAGATTTTTTTTTCAGTTGTAAGTTAAATTATGAAATTTCGATAATTATTACATATAGAGCAGAATGTATTCACTTTTACTTAGTATTTTGTATAATATAATCAAATTTAACTAAAAAAATTGTATTGATCGCTGTGGAAGGAGCCATTTCAAAGCATCTATTCTCTGCAGCTTCAGCAAAATTTAAAAGAATAGCAAAAATTTGTAATTTTAAATAAATGTTTCAAGCACAAACATGGTAGCTGCACTGCAGCATAGCATTTTAATTATCTGTTAGGGATTTAAAATCTTTCATCTGCTTAAGCCATATGGATCAGTAGAATTTTTAGAACAATGAGAAAAACAATAGCGTGACCAGTATGTTGGCCTGGCTTTCCCCAAGAGCTGAATGTTCTTAAAAGCTTATAACTTTGCTTACCAAATCCAAGTCCTCTTTCTCAATTACTACAATCTTGTGTATGGAGCCAGCAAACTTCTTGGACAAGTACTGGATGACTTCCTGCTCGCACTCTCTCCGAGCCATTATGAGGAAGTATGGCTGGAAGGCCAGGGACACCTTGAAGCGAGAGCCATCCATCTCAATGAAATAGTAGTCCATGGCTGCCACTAGGCGCTTGTCCTCGTCTAGGATTTCAGCCTGAAATGTGATGGTTTGGGGTTTAGAAATAAATATATAATTCCATAGGATAAACCTTTTAATTTACAACTTTTACATAAGTAAATACATAGAATATTATTATTATTCATTACTGTACACTTCTGTATTTTACACCAGAAATTACTTAAGGAAGCTTCAAATGTATAGAGTGCTCATACATAAATAATTCTGGAGCTTTTTTACTGTGGTTATTGACTAAAGAGACGACTTACCGTGTGCATGTTGATCATATAACCTGTCCTTTCTTTTACATCACGCACTCGGTCGAATCCATACAAGGAATCGATTCTATCATTCTCTTGAGCCGTGCGAACTCGGGTCTCCGATGATTCCTCCCTAGAATAAAGCTTTATTACAATGGTATTGCAAGGAACTGGCACAAAAACACAAAGTAGCGGATATGTTACGAACCTCGATCCCGCCGACGTACTCGGTCCAGTATCTCTTTTACTATAGTCATCCTTTTCCAATCTATCCGCTCTATATTTTCCTGTGTTTTGCAACACCATGTTTAGGTTTCTTCGTTTAATAATTACAAAAAAAACTAAATCGGACGTTTTGATTTCTGCGCTTTGCGCTACACAATTTTTTTTCGCTTACTTATTTGACAGACAGCTGTCATTTGTTTTTCGCGCCAAATGTTTGCCACAGGTTATAAAGTAATATATGTTTACTCTGCACTCAGATTAGTCATTAATCTGAGGCTCCGCATTTCAAAATCTACTTTCGTGATCAAAGCTAGGAACTCACAGATTAGAATGTAACACCGCCGCGCGCCGCCGTGCCGCTAGCCTTGGGTAACTCAGGAGCCAGATATGATAGGACACACATCTCCCTCGCCATCAAGTGTGTCCCAGTCATATCCCAGAGATGTCAACTATATCTGGCTCCTTCACACATACTCTCAACTCAGTACGGTAGACATCTAGCTCCTGCTACTTTATCCAGCTCACACACAGTGCGCGAGAGCGAGACCGAGATTGGCTGAAATCGGATGCGTTCGGCCGCATCTCTCGTAATAAACGATAGACGAGAAAGGGGTCACCAGACTCCTACAAATATATTGACTTGGTGATCTTTTTGATCGCTATTGGTACGGATGGCTTGTTCGGTCAACATCGGGCATTTGGTCGCAGTACTCATACTAAAAAGATGAACGGTAAAGACGATAATCATAAATGCTTGTCACGTTTTAATTGGGTTCAAAGATATTTATTTCTCATAAAGAACTTACAGTTCACTTAATTAATGAGAAAACCTATATAAAGTGTCAAAAGTTAATTAATACATATACATTTTGATTCTGGTTTGAACTCCTCTTATTGGAATAGACTGATAGTATAAAAAAGAGCGCGTCAGCTGGATAAAGTAGGAAGAGATAAACTACACTCACTCACCACTTGTGTCTTACGGCTCTTGTATCCAAACACACTCACTCGATTGTATATCGTATGAGCTAGGATACAAGTGGTGAGCCAGATATGATACAGATATAGTGTGTCCCGGTGAGCAAAGATATGGGATATAACAACTCCCTCTAAGGACACACTTTGCGCAAGTCTACGTGCCGCGTGAGCACAGAAACGCACAAACCAAAAAAAAGAGTACAAGTCGTAAGTGGGCGGTGCCCGCGTGCCTCACATTGGCAATGTATTGCATATGTTTAGTCTGACAGTTTTTCTTACCTCAGTTGCCGTGCGCTTCTAGTAAAGTAAACAATTGAGAAAACTCTAATAAAATGCCTTATTGTTCTGTTTTAGAGTGCAGAAATAAAACTTGGGGACCAAAATGTACCGATCATGTTGCAACATGTCACCGGTAAGTAGTATTTCATTGTTTTTTTAATTAAATTTGTATGACATGAACAAGGAATCCAATCTGAAAGTGACAAAGTGAAACCACCTTTATTTACTGGACAGTAAAGTTCAATTTTCATTGAGCTTTGTGTACTTTTTCTAGAAACTTCTGTCAACATTTGAATGCTTCTTAATTAGAGATGGGACACAACATGATAAAAATCTATCGATACTTATATATAACTGCAGTCATAGATAATTATCGGTAGGTACTTAAGAGTAGGTACCTACGTCTAAGTAGGTACTTTGGGAATATAACTGTTGTTATGAAGACACGAGCACAGCTAGATTCGCGATATAGTTCCTTTTCACCAGCTTGTCAGGGATTAAAAATGTATGGGGAAGTCACGTGACTTTCGTTGCCAAATGTCATCTCCATACATAAGCGAAACATAAGCGTTGATAGAAAACGACATTGTAAATAAATATGTAAAAAATAAACTCTGTACACGATAAGTTTTGTGGGCTTCGTTTCGACAAACAAACTAGAACTCGCAATACGTCCCATCCTTGGCTGAGTAGCAACATTTTTGATTTTCGACTTTATGGCCTATTACATAAAACTTCTCGATGGTCAGACGGGGGCCTAGTTCCATCTAGTGTAGAGTAGCGGTACTACAATACAAAGAGTGAATGTCAAACTTAATTTCATTAGTATCATTTGATTTTGATCATTGTTTATATGAGCGAAAGGTTCATATTTTACTTGGAACTTTTGTGATGTAGACCTTTTCGGCATTGTCTTTATTTACCAATGGCAGCTTGGCATTCATAGTGTGCGTTTGGTTTATATGTGTGAGTTTGGTCAATCTGGTTTTAATACTAATAGATCATGTCACTGCGTTTTCTCTTTTTTTTTGTTCTGTGCGTGTGAGTGTCCAAGAGATACCCAACCAACGTCTATCTCAGCTGAACCGAACGGTTATGGTATGGAATGTTATGTTAGATAAGATGTTGATAGACCTACATAAAATACGTAAATAGAATAAAATGAGTATACAATATTTATTTTATTCTATTTACGTATTTTATGTAGGTATATAATCGCTCGTAGCCCCGGCTGCCTGAGTGATCTTAAACGATCACGAAGGTTAAACAACACAGGGCGCGTTCAGTGCATGGATGGGTCGCCGTCTATGCCTAACGCTAGTGGCATTTTTCCGAGCGGTTCTGTGCTTCGCAAGGCACATTAAGCTGTTGGTACCGGCTGCCGTCGATAGATGGCAGTCATTAAGCCAAGTCAGAGGCCTTAGGGCGGCTTGACAACTTCTGACACTAGTCTACAAGCCTCCACCGATCCGGACTTGGCCCCCGTGGTGGAGTATGGCCTATACCTTCCTCAGGGAAGAGACCCGTGCCCTTCGGTGGGGACATAATGGAACATTAACAGTGTTCACGATTCCTCTGGGGCAGTTCTTGGGGGTGGCTTGCGTGGGCTGTGATAAAGGCTCCCCTTTCCCACGGCCTATTTTGGGATAATTAATTACTTCTATGTTATTTAAGCTTAACATGTAAGTTGTAACATGTAACCTGTTTGTTCATAAATATTAAAGCTAAAATTATGAGCAGTTCACACTATTGTTAATTTAAAACTGTATTCTATCGTGTGAATTTAGTTAAATATCTATTTAACCATCAATGTTTAAGATAAAAATGAACTTACAACTTTCAGTTAGGACTCACTACTGTTAATTAAAAGTACATGGATGACAGAGCGTTGCTCGCGATTTTTTCGGTTAATCGTGTTTTTTGAAAAATATATTTAGATACGATGAAAAAATCTGGATTCGAACCGGGGTCTTCTGGTTTTGGGACCACCTGATTTCCCACCTAAGCTATAAGAACCTTGTAGATGGCGGCGAGATTTACCTTCTTATTCTAATGATATTGTACCAATTTCTATTGCCTGAAAATCCGGATAAAACAACGTTTTCTAAAAATGAAACCTAGCTAGATAGATTCATCGCCCCCCAAAACCCGCTACATACAAAATTTCATGAAAATCGTTGGAGCCGTTTCCAAGATTTAGATTATATACCTATGTATCTGAATCTTGGAAACGGCTCCAATGTTAACAATAAAGAAAGGCACATAATATGTTTATGGAATACAATTACAATATACGAGAAGTGCTCGTTTAAAGGTGTATAACTACATATTTAAAGCTATAACTTGTAGGTAGGTATATAAATAAGTTCTTTAAAATATTGCCTATTGTATTCCATAAATATTCGCCTTACTTTATTGTTAACATATAGAAGGTTACAACAACACAGGCTTGATCTAGCGTGGCGACCACAGTAAACTGTCTGTTGTATGTAACCACTTTATTAATAAAGGACATTATACTTACTTTCGCTTTACTTTTCATCGTCGTCGTAGGAGTCTTCTGAAGCTGTGAGCTCAGCAGCTGTAGGCACAGGGTTGAGGCCTTGCCTATTGTCCCATTCCCAGCCCAGGAATCTCAGTTGACTTCTCCGGGGCATTGAATAATTCAATGTCCGGGGGCATCTGCCCCTGGGACTGCTGCCATCTAAGAGCTTTGCTTACTTTTGCTGACTAGGGGGGAAGAGGGGTAAATAATTGTTATAAATCTGCTTAGGAGTTTCTGATATCTGATTTCTATGAAGTCAACTGACGTCAGTACCGTTAGGAACGCTATCGGGAAAGCGCGGGACACGTGAGTGACGAATAAAACTTCATCGGAAGTATTTATTTTTAAATTATATTTGTTAAGGACGGCGAGAGTGTAGTCAAACTATGTAGAATAATCACTTGGAGGTGGTGGATTTCGCAGAAGCAGAAGCTTTGTATTACTCAAATCAACTTTATTAAAACACAATACAATAATAAAACATTCACAAAATATAAGACACGTATTTTCTTTTCGTTGTCTTGACAGAATCAACAAGCCATAGTCTTCTGTTGCTAGGTAACAACTTCAATATCTCCTCTCAACAAAGACCTATGAGCTCTGTGATCTTTCTGATCCTCGGTCTTGCAAGTGGCTTAGTGAAAATATCTGCCAGCTGGTCTTCACTGGCTACCTTATCTACATTTAGCTCACCGCTAGTCACCAACTCTCTCACAAAGAAATGCCGTACCCGAATATGTTTAGTCCGTCGATGGAACTCGGGATTTTCAGCTAGCCTTATTGCAGCTTCATTGTCCACTCTTAAGCACGGAATCTTCTTGAGAGTAACAAGGTCACTTAAAAGCCGTGACAGCCATACAGTTTCCCTGGCTGCTTCACTTGCGGCTACAATTTCAGCCTCCGTAGTTGAAATTGAGACACTTGCCTGTCTTTGGCTTAACCACGAGATCGCTCCTCCTGCATACATGCACAGCACTCCGCTGGTGGATCTTCCAGTGCTAATATCTCCGGCATGATCAGCATCACTGTAGCATTCCAAAATGCCTTCCTTATAATGCTTCTTGTACATGATACCTAGGTCTGGCGTATATTGCAAATATCGCATTATGCGCTTCAGTCGGACGCAGTCTGCTTCTTCTGGTTTCTCCAGACTTCGCGAGACTATACTAACAGCATATGCAATATCAGGTCTAGTGCATACCATCAAGTAAGCTAAAGCGCCGACGATTTGCCTGTAGTTACTTTTCATGTATGTCATATCCACCTTCTCGCTATATGTACTCTCTTTTACAATCGGCGTCGAGACCGGTTTACATCCATCCATTCCGAATCTCCGCAGGATTTTCTGTACATAAGACGTTTGGAATATTTTAATACAGTCTCCTCTGTTTTCTATCTCTATCCCAAGGAAATAGGTCGCAGGTCTTGTGGTTATCTTGAACCGGCCATTGAGCTCCTTTATAAACTCGTCTATCAGCTGCTGACTGGAGCCAGCGACCAGGCCGTCATCCACATATAAAGCCACTATGACTTTTCCACATTCTTTCTCTCTTATCAAAAGACAAGGATCCGCCTCACTTGTTTTGAAGCCAATCTCTTTGAAGAAGTCTAAAATGCATCGGTTCCAGCATCGAGGTGCTTGCTTTAACCCATAAAGACTCTTCCGTAAAAGACAAACTCGACCAGAGCCGTCGTCGTAACCTTCCGGTTGTCTCATGAAAATCTCTTCATTCAGAGAGCCATATAAAAAGGCAGTCGAGACATCAAACTGCAGCATCGCCATTCCTTCGCTAGCTGCTACACTAAGCACAGAGCGAACGGTCCCCATTCTGGTAACCGGGCTAAATGTCTGCTCATAGTCTACACCTTTTTTCTGATAAAAACCTTTAATGACTAGTCTTGCCTTGTATTTATCAATAGAGCCATCAGCGTTCATCTTTACTCGAAATACCCACTTGCATGGTAAAGCTTTTCTTCCCTTAGGCAGACTTACGAGCTTCCACGTGTCATTTTCGTATAAAGATGTAATCTCATTATCCATGGCTTTTTCCCATAGATCTTTCTCTAGGCTTCTAATCGCATCCTTATGCGAAGTTGGCTCGTTGTATCCCATGATAACATTCAGAACAAAGTCTTTGAATCGATCTGGAGGGCGTAGCGTAGAACGGTCACGAAGTATCATACGTTCCAGGAACTCATCTTCATGATCATCTTGTAGACCATCCACAACGTTCTCGTCTTCGTGATCATCTTGTTCGTGTCCATGTTCCACATGATTGTCTACACCATCAACAACATTCCCCCCCGATTCAACAGATTGTTCAGGTAAAATGTTGTGAGCATCGTGGAACTCTTCACCGACACTTACATGTTCTTCATCCACTCCAATATCACGACCATCAGTTTCTTCGAATCTTTCCCTGTTGGACACACCTGGAACATTTTCTTCATTATTTGTCAAACTACTTCTAACAGGAACTACTTCAATCTCATTTTCCTGATCGCAGGCTGGCTTAGAGTCTCGTTCATGAATTGAAGTCTCTAGCACCTTTTCATTAAAGACTACATCTCTGGACCTCACCAGCGAATTCTGCTCTTGATTCCAGAGTCTGTACCCGTCATCATTGTCGTAGCCAATTAAAATACAACGTGTAGCCTTCTTATGTAGTTTCTTTCTCCTCTGCTTCGGAACATGCGCATAGCAATTGGAGCCAATTATCCTCAAGTGCTTTATTTGAGGCTTCCTGTTTAGCCAAAGCTCATAAGGCGACTTGTGTTCTACCAAAGTTGGTCCTGTCCTGTTTAATATGTACACAGCAGTGTTAACCATCTCTGCCCACAGATTTTGAGGAATTGCTTCATGCGCGTGCATCATTGCTCTAGCAGATTCGACAAGAGTTCGGTTCTCTCTTTCACTACAGCCATTTTGTTCCGGGGTGTATGGCATTATGAGTCTCTGCTTTGTTCCGGACTGTTCAAGTAGATCTCGTACTCTTTTATTGTCGTACTCACCCCCATTGTCACTTAAAAGCTCCTTTACACTGTGCCCCGCATTCTTAGCCTCAGACAGCATCAGTTTTAGCTTTTGATAGACGTCGGATTTATTTTTCAGAAAATACACATACCTGTACCGTGTATACTCATCTTTAAATAATACGAAGTAGCGATATCCCGAGATACTTGCAGGGAAGGGACCACAGACGTCAGAGTGTATGCGCTCACCAGGCACCGTAGCTTTTTCGCGAACACCAAATGGTTGCCTGTGCGCTTTCCCAAAGATACAGCCTTCGCATAGTTCTCCACTGTTTGACGTCTTTACTCCTAGCTCCTTCTCTATCAATCGTTTGACATGTTTCTTGTCTTGGTGTCCCAATCGCTCATGGTATAGTTGGAGCGTATCTTCATGCTCAATTGAGTTTACTGTAACAGCAGGGCGTACGGCTTTGCACTCTATTTTGTACAAACCTCCATATCTTTGCCTTGTTCCTGTTACAACAATCCTACCATTCATCTTCATGGAACAATTTGTAACCCGCGACTCAAATACGCTCGTAGGGTTTTTATCCTGTGAACTAAGCACAGAGAAGAGGTTCTTGCTAATCTGGGGAACATACCAAACATCTCTTAAAAAGAGGTTCTCAATCCGTCCTTTAACATTGGCTTCTACATGCACTGTGCCTTTCCCAACAGCCTTAATCATGTTTCCATCCGCCGTAGTTACTGTGTGAACTTCACCAAAGTGTTCAAAATCTTGGAACAGATCTCCTCGCATTGTGACATGGTGAGTGGCCCCGTTGTCCACATACCAATCATCACGATCATTGCCAGAATCCGTCGAATTCACCATTAGTAACATCATGTTAGAACTATGAGCTTTATTTTCCTTCTCCTTGATCCCAGTTTTTGGGCAATCCTTTTTAAGATGACCAGGCTCCTTGCAAATAAAGCATTTGTACTTTTTCTTTGTCCCTTGGTCTCTTTGGTCATATCCCTTAGCAACCTTTTTATTTGTCTTCACATAAAGCACTGTCTCACTTGATTCAGCATCAGCCATCTTAGCATTAAGCGCTTTTTCATGTGCACACAACTGGCTCGTAATGATATCTACTGTCCTATCCTTCTTTGACATTAACAGCCAACTCGACTTGAACGAGAAATAAGTTTCAGGCAACGTATCAAGGATCTTACAAATCAAGAGGACTTCAGGTAACTCTACCTTTTCTTCTTTTAGTAACTCTTCCTTCAAACTATGCCACAAGTTCTTTAATTTCGATACATGAGTCGACATGTCATCTGACGGATCCCTCTTAAGCTTGAAGAAATCCAAACATATATCATAGAGACGGCCCTCGTTAGGTCCCTCATATAATCTATGGAGTTCATTCCAAACTTCTTTCGGAGTGGACAATCTAATTACTTTGCCAAGCGTCTCGTCTGTCACATTGTTAGTTATCAAGAGCAGGGCTGTACTCTCTAACTTCACAAATTCACGTAGACTTCTTTTGTACAGTTCTATTGCAGCGTCTCCGCTTCCCTCTTCAGGTCTAGCTGGACTTTGTGTTTTACCTTCCACAATATCCATGAGTCCGTCCATACCTCTCAGCAAGGCTACCATCCGGTACTTCCATGATATCCAATTGTGGCCGTCAAGTTTTACAATTTGAATTTTTGAAAGCTCCATTTCTCTTAAACTTCTGGGTCTGGGCCCATAACCACTTGGAGGTGGTGGATTTCGCAGAAGCAGAAGCTTTGTATTACTCAAATCAACTTTATTAAAACACAATACAATAATAAAACATTCACAAAATATAAGACACGTATTTTCTTTTCGTTGTCTTGACAGAATCAACAAGCCATAGTCTTCTGTTGCTAGGTAACAACTTCAATATAATCTAGATGCTAGGTGCAGATAGTCCCCCCCCCTCTTCTGGGTAAACGATTGATTGTAGAAACATGAAAAAATTGAGGGCAGTAGCACATAATTATAACGACCTTAAAAGGAAAACTACATATTACGGGTTCATCTGTGTTACGGGTAAGTAGGCTCTATAAGTTAACGAGTAATAGGCGACCAACTTCATGGAAAATTACTTTGATGAAGTTGTTAGTTCTGTAAAGCAGATAAAAAAACATTTCTTTTTACGGAACCCTACACTGCGCATGGCCCAACACGCACTTGGCCGGTTTTTTTTTTTATACATACACGTGGCGCGTCACGTAATCGTCTCTGTCTAAGTATAACTAAAGACTAAAGAAATCGTACTTCAAATAAAACAGATGAGGTGATTTTTAACACGCCAGGGAGCAAAATTCACTAACACAAAAAAAATTGAGGTGAGCACAGTTAAAAAAGTACTCTGTGGCACAGTTTACCACCACCACTCGCCTCGTGTTTTTTTTTTTTTTTATAAAAAAAAAAAAAAAAAAAAAAAAAAACGAGGCGAGTGGTGGTGGTGAGGTGTTTTGTGTGCTGTGTGAATAGGTACCTATTTTATTCCTAAATTTCTAACGGAAAAACCTTTATTCAATGCATAAGAACATCAAATTTACAACTCGCAGCACTTAGAATTGCCTTACAACTTGCAATGTCTGACACGCTTCGGAAAATCGAAAATCTCACTGTCAGTAAACATCACAGCCCTGGTAAAGATGATGATATTTACAAGCAAATCGGCAATTTCGACAGACTTCGCATATCCGCCCTGACGAAAGCCGCTGAAATGAGTTCACTTGTCACCGAGGTAACTATAGGACCCAACAGCAAGATCAATTTAGACACTTACAGCAGTGAGCCACTAGAAACCAACAAAGATAGTCAGGGTAGTGGAAATAGCGTCAGTAATGAAAACCTCAATGAAGACAAAATTGGTGAAGAACTCCGTTACACTCTGAGGATGAAAGAACTAGAATCAAAACTACAGGAGAGCTCTGAAGCTATATTCAAGAACCTTATTGAACAAATGATATCCAATCGAACAGAAACCATGCGCCGATTCTGGAAGAAACAAAGCGAGGAATGCGAACGTAAAACATTGGAACTCAAAGCCCGTAAATTGCGAATGTTGAATGAACTACGGGAGAATGATAATTTGTCTGTCTTAGAACAAGCCCGGCAGGATGAGAGGAACTGTAAAATAATAAATAAACAAACACTTGAAACTATGAACAAAATATTAGAAGAACAAAATAAGGCCACTGCCAGGTATGCGGCTATCACGGACAGTCATACCAAAGTCTTTATCTGCTACAATGAAATCAGCAATCTCCTGCAGACAGATCAACATGCTAAAATCGTCTGTGATAAATATATAGTCACCCTGAACACAGTGATAGGAAATATCCATGCAATTTTAGAATTATGCAAAACTGGCTCTATTGCTGACAAGGATGTAAAGCAAGCTGAAGTCTTAGCTTTGAACATAGAAAACATAAAGAGAAAAATTTTAGATGACATAAGTGAAATCAAACAACAGGAACTAATTAAGAAGAAGGCGGAATTAGAAGCAAAACAGAAGGAGCTTGAGGCTCAAAGAGAACGGGAAATAAAGGCAAAAGCTGAGGTTGAAAACCAGCAAAAAAATCAACAAGAACAGTCTAAGAAAACTAGCCCCATGTTCTATTCAGACAAGAATTATGCCTATTATCAAGAACTCAAGAGCTTTCTCATACAATATGAAAATCAGTACAAGGATTTAGTAGAAAATACAAACTACAAAAAGTTTCGATTTGACTGCCAGAAAGCAGTAAACACACCAGTAAATGCCATTTCCTCTGTCAGCGGAATGCATATCAAGGACAAGTATGACAAACTGTCTAAGCTCCTCCGGGGCGAAAGGGTGCAGGTCCTGGATATATATGTCCAAGTTACACAGCACCCACAGGGCCTGGCTTACGTCACTGCGCTTCTAGCCAAGAAAATTGTCAGACAAGGTGACTTGCTGGTCTCCAGTAACCCTGAGGCTGCATTTCCCCTGGCTTCTGTTACTGTAGCTCTGTGGTCACAGTTCCCTGAATTTGGAAAGCTGCTGGAGGCATACTTCCACAGAGAATGCCCATACTTAGTGCCCATGTTCCTCCCACAGAAGGAAGGCCAGACTGATAAGGAGTTCTATCAGTCCAGGGGCTACACTTACAATGATGAAGGAGTGGTCGAGAAACAAGACAAGTTCCTCAAGAGAATGTCTGGTATATTCAGACTGAGGTGTGCAATCTGGATAGCTAAAACACCAAGGCTTCTGAACACATTAAACCCGCATGGTTTGAGGTATGGCTGGCAGTGGTTGGCCTCGTTCATAAACCTCAAGCCAGAACCTGATCTGAGTGCCACTCTACTTCATGACTTCATCACTGTTTGTGGTTCAGAGTTTCTGAAAAACTATGGGAAGCAGTTTGTTAAAATAATCAAACTTATAAGCACAGCTTACTTGAAGATTTTGGAGAAGATTGATGAAGGGGGACCGAAGACTAGACTGGAAGTGTTTCTGCAGAATGTGTTAAACACTTCACACATCCCTCCACCCAGTGGCTTGTTAGAGCCCAATACATGGTAGAGTTAAATATGTTTATAAGTCTATATGTATATTGTAATATTAGTAATTATGAATTGAATGTGAAAGTTGCTGACACTCTGTTCAGCAGTATTGCTTGAAAAAGCTTTGTGATTAGTAGTAATAAATTATGTAAAGCATTGTGTAATTTAAACTAATTATTTAAGTAGTCTAAGAGCATGACATTTGTAAAACTAAAAGATTTTCTGAAAACAATTATTTTTAATTTGAATAAAAAAAGTAAGTTGTCATAATAAAATTAGCTTTCAAATGAGAATTTTCAATTCAATTCTTAATTATGGCTACCCTAAGGATTCTGCCAATGTCGAGTTTTGGAGATAGCAAGTTTTTTTTTTTTTTTTTTTTTTTTTTTAATATTTAACAAAATCCCGTAAGCAGTGTTGCCAACTTAGGCGATTTTTCGCCTTTTAGGCTACTTCGAAGGGTATCGGGGCGACCAAAAATTGTGATTGGCGACTAGGCGCCATTTAGGCTACTTCGAAAAATAATAGGTGTCTTTTAAGGCGATTTTTACCTTTGGGGTAAAACGGCAACATTTGAACCTGCAAATGGCAACCTGGGCTGAGTAGGCTCTGCCAACACTGGTCGCCGTGTTTTCCCCTGCCGATTAGTTTGTTGAATTTATTGTTGATTTCTTTTCGTTTGTTGTTTGTGCTTACTGCTTTTGTTTTGTATCCAGTTCATTCCAGTTTGTTGTTGAGTGACAATCAATAAGTCTAGTCCATCTATGCCATTGAAAATACAAGTATATGGACGATTTCTTTTAGTTTTTGTGAGTGGTTTAGTAAGTGAACAGATTGTTATTGAATTGAGTTCAAATAAACGTGTATGACAATGGGAAAGCACGGTAAATACATAAAACACTACAGAGATGACTGGGAAAAAATACCAATTTTTTAAATTAAGTACCTAGGTATATACAAACTGCCCGTATTAATAATCATTTCGGCCATCCGGTGTTGTTTTTAAAATGAAATTTCTTTGGTTACGGGAAACATGAAATCTGTGATTTTTTATCACAGTGTACCTAGATTTTTTTGTTTAGCTCTAACACTAAGGTTTCAATTCATCACAGACCCATCTGGGACTTGTTTCATCGATGTACATGGGAGGTTTTCTTTTTGACTATTAAAAAAAAAGTAGTTCCCAAGGACTCTGTAGATGGCGCTGAATTGACTCGTTACCAGTCGAACGTTTCAATGTGCGACCGTGGGCAAACCTGAACGCACTGCAGATCGCTTACATACTCAGATTAATTAATAGAAAACGTTTAAATTATACGACTTCAATGAGGAAGACATTAAAATCGTAGGTTCTTGCTAATTTCGCATACGAATCTTCGATATGAACAAAAGAGAGGAAGTAATGCTGTCAGTACGTTTCGTTTTATGATCTCAAACTACATCCAAGTGAATTAATCAAAAAATAATGTGACGTTCCCTTCCTTGCAGTAACGTACCAAGTGCAGCGCCATCTATCCAGCGACTAGGGAAGAAATTAAAAAAAATAAAAAGAAAATCCCTCAAGTTGTTACCTAGTTTAAAAATAAACAAATATTTTTATTAAATTTATATTAATTTTTAACAGTATTTGACTTCCGATTGAAAATTGAAAATGAAAAAAAAAAAAAGCTATATGTCTTAAAAAATGTCTTTAGGATACCTGATATTTAATGGGGCGATTTTAGGCTACTTTGCAGAAAAAAAATTAGGCGAATTTAGGCTACTTAGTGCCAAATTTTTGGCGACTCGGACCGGACTAGACTTGGCAACACTGCCCGTAAGTTAGTTGTGGTGATGTAGTAGGTAATAACAAAAAAGATAAAATACATAAAAAATCAGAGACATTAGTAATAGAATCACAATCGAATTTTGTTGCTTTTTATAAAATTACATAGATCTTTTATAAATGGAGAGAATACCAATTGTAACAGAGAACGAACATTTGTGGGAAGAGGGAGATTGGCAGGAAGATAAATATGTTATGTACCTATATCAAATTAATCTCTTCGAATTAATCTTTCTTCTACATTAATTGTCAAAATCTGACATTTAAACGCCGCATAACCCGTGACTCGTGTCATCGTAGTACTACCCAGACAGGAATCGAGTCTCACAGTTTTTTCCGACCGTTTCCACTTGCCAAAGAGGATGTAATTACCCACTTGCTCCTACTCGGTTCTCCTACGGGTAGGAGCACGAGGACCAATATGTCCTTATACTCCTATCGTGACCTTATATGCAACTTAAGTAGGTACAGAATAAAAAATAGTAGTTTATGTGACTGTCACATAATGAGGGTTATTAAAACACGAGCGAGATTTAAAAAAACGAGCCTTGGCGAGTTTTTTAGTAGCATTCGCGAGTGTTTTAATACCAAGGTATGTGCAGTCTCATACACTACTTTATCTACACTACACTCATGTCTTAATCTTCAAAGTAAGGAATCAAAGGAAAATACGTTTGACAAGCTTTGTACCTACTATACATAAATCTACGGTTATTTTTGAAACAAAATGGCGCAATTTCGACAAAAGTATCTTGACATTCAATCGTCTGCACTCAGTTTTGCGCGCGCAATTTTAGGTATTTTTAGTTGCACTATTGGTACCACGAAAATGAAATTAGGTTTTTTATAGAGTCAACTTTTGACATTAAAAAAAAAACTTAAGTTTTGTTCCGTGATCACAGCAACACTTTAAAAAAAATAACTGTAACATAAAGTGAAAAATCTGACCTTTAATGTAACTTTATATTACACTTTTTTTTTTATTTTCTTTAAAGTTATGTATTGTTTAAAGCCTGTCAATATGTGTTTACCTTTGAATTCTTAATTTGAAGATTATGATATGAGTGTAAATAAAATATTTTTATAAAATCATCTTAGTATTTCCAAAAAATTACCTACAGTAATTTCGCCATGTAGAAGCGACTGGGGTATTGATCAGTGACGAGATCCTCTCGACGCCCTTTTATCGGACCTTCTTCGTCAGACTAGTAATTAATAAGTGACAATATTCGTTGTCGTATATGACGTGACTCCATTAGTAGGAGCACGAGGATATGCTTATCCTTATGCTCCTACCGGTAAAAGCATAAGGACATATTGGTCCTCGTGCCCCTACCAGTAGGAGAACGGAGTAGGGCCAAGTGGAAATGCCGATTTTGCCGAGCTTTTCCCGAACTTAATTTTTTTTTATTATTTAATTACAAATGTATAGTTTACAGATTTCTCGTGGATTTTTGCCTATACCGATTAGATGATATTACTAGCCAAACACAGGTCTACACTTTTTTTTTAAATCTTCTTATTCTGCTAATAGCAGAATAGGCAAACGACTCGTCTGTGCAGCCAGGTCCAAAGAGAATATAACCACTACGTTTGCCAGGTCTAACGTTTTTCCTTTTTCTTTAACCGAAGACAACTTGTTAATAAATGTAATTCTTTGTAGAAGGCCAAAGCCAAATCTTTGTTATGTTTTATAAATATCTTTTTCGCGTTAAGGCCGAGGCCAAATCTTTGTAATAATAAATAATGTTTTAGAATTATTTTTCGTGTTAAGGCCGAGGACAGGTCTACGGAAAATAATACCCTTTTCTCAAACATGCTTGGAAATTTGAGCATTATTTCGACAACCTTCTTCGAGATAAATCGAAATTTCTGTACTGACCAACCAATTACACGCGAGCAGCGGCCGGAAAAAAGTCTATGAAAATTCATAACTATCGTGTTTTGCGGCCAAAAAAATTAAAACTCATATCTGTCGTGTTATTTAGAAATGGAACGATTTTTTTACTCCGAACAATAACAACCAAGGAGGTAAGTTATCAGAGGTTTTATTTAAATTTTGAACTAGCTTGCGATAGAAAGCTGGATATACAATTATTGTTGCTCGTTCGTGGTTCGTCTGATTTTGAAAGTTTATTGATTTTTTCAAATAAAAAGTTCTGCCTTAGTACCTACTACTTAGTTTTAATTTCCGCGGATTATTTGAGAAAAATCATATACGAGCCTTGGCCACAACTAAGCATTGATGGACTCACGTATGTGTGCATTGGCTTCGCCTCGGCCCACATTTCTACGTTCGTCCATCAATGCCTCTTTTGCTGGCCGCTGCAGTAACGTATTATTTCTCAAACAAGCTTGGAAATTTGAGCATTATTTCGACATCCTTCTTCGAGATAAATCGAACACAAGACAACCAAGGAGGTAACTTACCTATTGAAAATTTCAAATATTTGACAATTAGGTACCAACTTAAAAGGATTTAGGCGGACATTGTCCCATTCGCAAAATGTCCCTTCATCATTTCGCAAAATGACCCTTTGGCAAAAGGACCCTAATGCAAAATGTCCCTTTCGCAAAATAACCCTTTCGCAAAAGGTCCCTTTCAGCAAGCCTATTACGATCACGTTTATCGCCCGACAAATGGCAAATAAAGCATTTGGCAGTCCAGTTGATCGGAGTGGAAAAAGGGTTTATCTTGACATTTGTCTAGCGATAAACTCAAGATATTCAGGACTTGATGACGTCTCTGTTTGATAAGCTGCAATGTCTATCCATTAAAAATACAGCCTCAGGTTTTCTTAAACTTTAATAACCATAAAATCTGATATTGACTCTCATAAACCAAAATTCTTAAGTAGCACTCAAAATTAAACTTAAAATTGCTGGTATTTCACTTTTTTTTTTAATATACAAACTAAATAATAAACCTAAAGTCTCACACTCTTATGTCTGAAATAAAGCTATCTTGTGTAATAAATTAGGGACGTTTTGAGGAAGGGACGTTTTGAGGAAGGGAAGTTTTGAGCAAGGGACGTTTTGAGGAAGGGACGTTTTGGGAAAGGGACACTTTGAGAAAGGGACGCTTTGAGAATAGGACGATATGACACAGGGACGTTTTGAGAAAGGGACAATTTTTGTCGGAGGGACATTTTGCGAACGGGACATTGTCCGCCTAAATCCTTAAAAGTTTTGCAGCAAACAGTTTGTTAGTTCAGTACCTAACGAGTTCCAAACTCGGTTTTAAAACTTATTGCTTGGGTTGGAGCGAAATAGATATAGGACGAATCCTCAAGAGGGAAAGAGAAGTCCGACATCTTAGTAAATTTGTGCATTAGTATATAAATTCAAAATTGGATTTTGAGTCTATTTATTTTTTCACAACTTCAAGGGACTATAGACTTACGGCCTTATTTATAAAAACACGATTCCTCTTAAGCACTCCTCAGAGACAGTTTATTTAATCTGTGGTTACGTCTTTTCCTTGTAAAATCTCTACCACAGACTATTTTAATAGGCGTTTAAAGAGGGGCGTTTCTAAATAAGGCCGTTAGTACCTATATGGTTTATATTTTCAACTCGCTAGCTCCACGCGTTCCCGAGACAAAGAGTCTTGACAGACAGACGCACAGACAGATTAAAAAGAAAAAAAAGACAAGTGAGTGACAGACGGACGAACTGACAGCAAAGTGATCCTAAGGGTTCCGTTTTTCGTTAAGGTACGGAACCCTAAAAACGTAGCTAGGTTATTTCACTCCATATTTTTAATGCAATGCAATACAAATAAAAATTTGGTTGTTTCAATGAGTATAGAGGGTTGAAACTGAGTTTCATAAAATTAAAATGCACTTGTTTGTATTTAATCTGTGATCTTAGCTGTGATCGTAGCATGACCACGCGTGACTTGACTGCGTTTGTCACGCGTTTTAATGCGTCAGCGTAAGAGTAGAGAGCAAGGGCACCTAATTAGCCTCCATCAAACTAAACCGCACACCAAATAATGTTTATTTGTTCAGACAAAATATATCCTTTTGAGTATAATTTTGTCAAAACTGATGGAGCACTTGCAGAAAACAATTAAATCTCTTCGGAGAAGGCTTCTGAGAAAGCTTCTAGAAGCCAAATAAATCATGGTGATAATGATAAAGATTTTTCTCTACGGCTAATACTTTTCATAACGTCACGTAGTAAACTGTGACTCGTAGTAAACTGTGACTCGTAGTACACGTGACGCCTTATAATGTATGAAGCATTTAATCAGTAATTACATATTTGGCAAGTGAAATATTGATAGATGTTTATCTCGTAAAACCTTTAGGAATCAAAGGAAAAACTAAATCTAATAATCTATACATCCATACAACCCATGAATGAATCCCAGTGTCACGTCAACTTAGCCGGTCCCTACCAATCTGGTCCATTGTGCTCCTACCGACTTCCTACTGTCATCGACCTATCGGGTAAGCAGCCTACTCATCGAGCGACGACCAGTTCTTGGTCATCACTCTGTGACCGCCTTTGTCCACCCTTTCGAGCGACAAGAGAGATGCCTATACTCCATTCCACGAAACGAGGTCCCAAAGAAAATCGTCCATGTGCGCCCATTGGTTCATACGCGTGACCTTCAATAGCGGACCGTCTGCATTTATTGTTTTGCTTATCTCTAGCGGCGCGCATTGACCAATGAGATACGTGTATTTGGTTCCTTAGGAGTTCGACTCGTGGAACGGAGTATAAAGTCGGAAATTCTATGGCCTTTTGTGCGATTTGAACTTTCTCTATAATTTGTATCATGTGCTATGTATCCATGTTTCAGCGCTATATGACATGTGGGGATCTGAAATCGAATACTTAAGTTTTATTTATTATTTTGTTTGGTTTCAATTAATTGTCAAAAGATAACTTGACTTCGCATTTTTTGTGACCGGTGAAATCCCGAACAAAATTATTTTTGCAGCCTATTTTTATTTTTTTCTTAGTTTTCTACGTTCTCCCTCTATGCTATTCAATAAAATATCACTTCTGTCTACCTAATTTTGAGACAAGTTCCCCATTGCATTTGCATTAAACTATGCGCACCAAAAGAAACGCAGAAACGCAACGTACATGGGGTATTTTTTTTTGTGTGCAACCTTTATGCAACTATATTTCTGCTGTGAACTTGTAAAATTAATATCGGCTGGTTTTGATTTGTGTTTTTAATTTCTTGGTTGTATTGTGTGAACGGTCAGTGTTTGATATATTTAGTTTATTTGTAGCCTAGTCATAAGATGTATATGATGCTGCAGCTGCAGTACATACTATAAATGATGGGTGAAATTAGATACCTAGGCGTTACTCTTTTTGATGTGTAATTAAATATTTTCCTCTTTGGATGTTTCTAATATAGACAGATTATGTTCCTAAGCTTACGATACGTATGTGTGCCATAAAACGCGTGACAAACGAAGTCAGGCTACGAGCTACGACCACAGAACTCGGTATAAAAGTAGAAACGGAACGCTTTCGGTTTTATTAGACAGACTCTTCGTAGAAAGGAAAGACTTCTTACCTACTATCCTACCTACCGAAATTTTGACATTTCGTGAGTCCTGTTAGGTCTTATATTATTGAGCTACGCTTTCTTTCCTTTATTTATCAAATTCTTTCACTGAAATCTGAAAGATGTAGTCAAAATTGCATAGTTTTTAGTGGGGTTTACTTTGCAGTAGCATGTTGTGTACTTAAAACCGTGGGTATTCCGTGGGCTGTTAAAAAAAGTGGATGGTAATTTAGTGCAAGTATGGGTGTAGCTCGAGGTAACTTTAGTGCTCGGTACTCGGCCTTCAGTCCTCACCGGCTGTTCCTGAGGGAGGCCGGGTATCCAACGCCTATCGGCGCGGGCGATGCCATGGCCCGGAGCCTCTACTGCGGCATGCAGCCCATTGCGTCCTGGGACAGCGAGAAAGAGAACGCTCTTCCTACAGGGGGCGTTTTCAACCTTGAATTCTCTCCGGAAGGGTTGGTATCCATTGTTTTCTAGTCGACCTTGCTATTGTAAACAATCGGAGGCTGTTACTAGCTTCCTGGTTTGATAGCAGGAAGTCATTTCGGTTTTCCTGTGCCATTGTAGAAATTCTTATCCTGTATACCTAGTTTAGTAATTAGTTCTGATCGTTAAGTACCAGGCTAATGGTCTTTAAATGAGTTAGACTAAACAAATTAATAATTAATGAGTTATGTACACAATATTTTAAGTCTTAAGTAGATGCATCAGTAATGATGTTATTGTATTGTTTTAGATCTCTGCTTGTGGCTGCCTGTGAGAAAAAGTCCATACAAATATTTGACCCTCTTACGCATCAAAGGATCTTCACCGTCAATGCCGCCCACTCTGACTGTGTCAACTGTGTCAAGTGAGTACCACAAATTGTTTTGAAATTTCAAATGAAGGTTGGACCACTCTATGAGTTGTATGTTATACATTTAATGGGGCAAATTCTGATTGTTTATAGGTTTTAATCACCTTAATTATTTACGTATGAGTATTGTGAGTAACAAACAAATTCTAAAATGGTTTTGTGTAGCAGCCACATAGTGTGCTCTATCTATCTCACAAATAATATTTGCTCATGTAGCATTGTAGGTCTGCTGCAGCGCGGTGCGGTACAACCGTCATCTTTTCTGTTATCACTTATTGTGAAAGTGTAACTAAAGAGCAATCTTTATGCGCAGGTTCTTGGATGGGCGTATGTTTGCGACATGCTCTGATGACACCACTATAGCCTTGTGGGATGTGAGAAATTTGAAGAAAAAGATTCGGTCTCTGTCTGGTCATTCGAACTGGGTGAAAAACATAGAGTTCTCTGTGAAAGACAAATTGCTAGTCACGTCAGGATTGGACGGAAGCATCTACACATGGGATATAAACTCTTACACAGAGTCTAACTTGGTGTACCAAAGAGTGTTCCATGCGTCGGGACTGATGCGATGTCGTCTGTCACCTGATGCTAAGCAGATGGTCATGTGCACTACGGGTGGACTGCTTGTTATTATTCATGATCTGAACCTTTCCACTCTTGCTCAAGACTTACATGGGTTTAAGGTAAGCTTTCCTCTTCCTCAGAATTGTATATTTTTGGCAATATAAAATTTTTATTCTAAAGATGCCATATCATAACAAAACAAGCAAACAGAGACTGAAAAGGATGTTAAAATGTACATAAGATAGCCCAAAAGGTAGTGGCTCAGCTGTTGATCCCGGGCAGTGCTATTTTCAGTCACTATCTCCTCCCTTTAATATAAGGTGTTGTGTGGGGAGTAATGTTGAGTAATAGTGTGAATAGATTCATTCTGTGCCTTCCACTTGTGTTCTGAGGTGCCTTCTCCAGATTCATTCTGTGGCCCAATGACAGAAATTTGAAACCCAATAGTCTGATTTGTATGTGAGTCTCCCACTGCTACCAAGGCTACATGTCGTTTTCCCAATGGAATCATCTAGTTTTGAAGCAAAGATAAAGCACAAAGTTCCTAGTGGAGAGTAATAAAATAAAAAAAAGAAATAAAAACAGAAAGTGACTTATCTCTGTTTGAAATGGTAACTCCTTTGCAACACTAATAAGAAAACCTTTTTGACACTTTTCAACCTCTCTTCTCACAGCCCAACCTGTATCGACTGATGCAAATGAGCCAGCAGCTCATCCCCATAGCGGCGATGTACGACCACCTATTCGACCGGAAGCGCGGCGAGAACCGCGTCGAGTTCGTCTCGGACTTCCCCGACGGCAATGACGCGGAGGTGGTCAGCGCGCTGCAGATCCACCCGCAGGGGTGGACAGCGCTCAGCCGGAATATCAGCCACGGGGATCGGTCGGAGGTGAGACCTAGCGGTAGACTCATGGTGTTTTACTGACAGGCCTAACTGTTGGTCTACTCAACCGGTTTACCTTTGATTACGAAGATAGAGGTCCTGGTTCTAACTCCTAATGGGGACTCCTAATGGGACTTAATGGTAACTGTACATTGATCTGTACAAATGGCTTAGTGATTTTCCATGTATGATGTCCTTGTCTGCTTGTCTGGTCACCATATCAAAAAAATATCCTAGTTTGGAACCACAATAATTTTTAAAGAAATGTGGCGAATGTTTCTGTAAAAAAGTAATTATTAGAGCCAGACTGGTCTTCGTTCTCTGCCGTCATTCCATCGTTCATCTGCGGTTCTCCCGCTTTGCCAAGTTTGAAACAACTCGTGTGCAAAAATTCTTCGCAACTATGATATTCATATCTAAGACATAAAAATCTCGTGTCACAGTGTTATCGAACTCCTCCGAAACGGCTTCACTGATTTCTATGATTTTTTTTTATATTTGCTAGGTATGAGAATGGGTCGTAGGCTAATTAATATGGCAAAACAATGTTTGCCGAGTCAGTTAGTTTATATATACTTTTTGCATAGTCATAAATAACTTAATCCACCAGCAGGCGAAAACCACAAAAGATTTATCCGTCGCTTTATCACTCAATGAGGAAATCTACATTAAACATCACTCTATTTATCCAGTGGTCGTGCATTCACGACATCCAGCCGAACGACGTGGTGTCGGAGAAGGCGACGCGCGACACGGCCGCGACGCCGCCGCCTGTCGCGCGTCGCCAGCGACGCCGGCAACTGTACCGGCCGCGGACGAGGCCCTACCGCTGGGCCCGACACGCCACGCCCTCTGCTGAGAGCAGTAGCACGTAAGGAGCTAGAGAATATTTTTTGCCATCTTAACACTCTTGGTGTGACACGCTTGCGGAGCGCCGTCAGCGACGCCGTTAGCTCTACCGGCCGCGGACGAGTTCCTGCCGCTGATCCCGACACGCGGCCCCCTCTGCTGAGAGTTGTAGCACGTAAGGAGCTAAACACAATACATTTTCTAATGGCGAATGTATAAAAATAGCAAATTGCCATGTTAACACTTGCTGGAAGTGTGGAACGTTCGAGGAGCGCCGCTTGTAATAGCGCCAGCTCCACCGACCGCAAACGAGGCTCTACCGCTGGTCTCGATCCGTTACGCCCTCTGCTGAGAGCAGTAGCACGGAAGGAGCTTAACAATCAGAGACCTTTCTATCAGAAGTAAAAAGCTAATCAGAATATATTTGTCATATGAAAGCGTGTTACGAATGCGGCGGTCGCGGACGAGGCCCTACGGCTGATCCCGAGACGCCGCGCTCTCGTAGCAAGTAAGAAGCGAGCCATGTGAAAGCTTGGTACGAACGCGGAGTGCCACTAGCGACCATTTTAGTAGTAGCAAGTAGGAAGCGAGCCATGTGAAAGCGTGGTAGGAACGCGGAGTGCCACTAGCGACCATTTTAGTAGTAGCAAGTAAGAAGCGAGCCATGTGAAAGCTTGGTACGAACGCGGAGTGCCACTAGCGACCATTTTATTTATTTATTTATTTATTTATTGAGTTTTAGGAAAACCATCGACTAAAAATAACATGATAAAAAGGTACATTGTACATTATAGAAACTGAGAGTCATTAAAAGGTTTTCACTTATAGCGACACTGTAGTTCAGAGCACACAAAGATTTACAATATCGAAAACAAATCCATACTTAAATAAGTTTAGCAAAACAGTCAAATCTAACCATCACCTATGTAATAAACAAACAATGTAAAAGAACCAAGCCCATCACCCAGTAGCAGGCAACTCGCTACCGAAGAAGTTTGCAGCCAACCTTCGCCTAACTGAAGTAACGGAGTCGTGGTTGACATCAAAGTCAGTGTTCGGGCTATCAATTAAACTGTTGAATGCTGAGCAAGCTCGGAAAAGGAAAGAGTTTGTTCTGTAATTTCTTGAGGGGATGGGTGTGTGGAATGTATATTTATATCTAGGAGACCTACCAGGAATATGGAAGTTTAGCCTGGAGAGCAAATCGGGACAATCGACAATCCCAGAAGTAATTTTTATTAGCATTGTAATGTCGGCTATCCGACGTCGTTTAACCAGCGGGAGAAGATGCATTGAGCGACAGGATGAAAGGTAATCCCTCTCGGACCTTATGCGACGATTAATAAATTTGATAAACTTTTTCTGCAGCCTCTCTATCCGATTGACATATACGTCATATTGGGGGTTCCATATTTGTGAACCGTATTCGAGTAGACTTCTAACGTACGTGCAATATAATAATTTCAATGTTTTTACTTTCTTGAAGTCGCGTGAGGTACGCATTACAAATCCTAATGCTTTAAAGGCTCTTTTGCATATATCGTCGATATGGCGATCAAAAATAAGCTTGGAATCGTGTATGATACCCAAGTCACGCACTTCATCTTCGCGTTTGAGATTATGGCCTTTTAGTGAATAGCAATATGATACAACTTTAATCTTCCTTGTAAACGTTATAGATTGACACTTTAGAGGATTGAGGTCCAATTTATTAGCGTTACAGAAAACATCTAGCCTATTTAGGTCGTCCTGAAGATCAAGGGCATCGGCAGTACTAGAAATGGATTTGAAAACTTTCATATCGTCTGCAAAAATAAGAATTTCGGAATTTAAGAAACATTTATCGATATCGTTGATTATAATGGCAAATAATAAGGGGCCAAGCAAGGAGCTCTGAGGCACGCCACTGGGAACTTTAGTCCAGCTTGAGATGTGGTTGCTGATAACTACTGCTTGGGATCGGTTATCGATATAAGACGAAAACCACCTGAGAAGATCACCTCTTATGCCTATAGCGCTTAATTTATACAAAAGCCGAGAGTGGTCTACTCTATCGAAAGCTTTGCTATAATCCGTATAGATTATGTCGGTTTTTAGTAGTAGCAAGTAAGAAGCGAGCCATGTGAAAGCGTGGTACGAACGCGGAGTGCCACTAGCGACCATTTTAGTAGTAGCAAGTAAGAAGCGAGCCATGTGAAAGCGTGGTGCGAACGCGGAGTGCCACTAGCGACCATTTTAGTAGTAGCAAGTAAGAAGCGAGCCATGTGAAAGCGTGGTACGAACGCGGAGTGCCACTAGCGACCATTTTAGTAGTAGCAAGTAAGAAGCGAGCCATGTGAAAGCTTGGTACGAACGCGGAGTGCCACTAGCGACCATTTTAGTAGTAGCAAGTAAGAAGCGAGCCATGTGAAAGCTTGGTACGAACGCGGAGTGCCACTAGCGACCATTTTAGTAGTAGCAAGTAAGAAGCGAGCCATGTGAAAGCTTGGTACCAACGCGGAGTGCCACTAGCGACCAGTAGCTCTACCGCTGGTCCCGACAAGCCACGCCTTCTATTAAGAGCAGTACACAAAAAAAAAAAAAAAAAAAATCAAAATTTTTTATTCAAAGTAGCACAGAAACTGCGACTTAATGAACGTTACAAGTTAAACTAGGTGTCCATTTCAAAATCTAGATCATTTTGGAGAAAAACGTAAGGATACATTACCAGAACCAACCAGAATACAACCTACCAACCAGATTACACAGAAGTGGTTTCAAGTCGAATAAAAATAATATCAGAAGTGGAAAACTTTATTTTAGTATCATATACCTACAGCCCGATTCGAATGTTGAGTGTGAGCTCTATCGCACACCAAACAACAATAATGTGCGTTTGATGAGAAGACTACTCGTTTGTCGAGAAGGTCGTGCAAGGCATGCCAAGAGGTGTGTGGGCAGGGTGTTCCTTAAGCCTTATGTAAAACAAAATTCGTTACTTACTTAGTTATCGTACCTATCAAATATTCCGTGTGGCGCCGGATTAAGAATAGCGTCACTCCATTTCCTTCCGTGGATGTCGTAGAAGGCGACTAAGGAAATACATTACCAGGAGACGGGCAGCAGCGTCTTCCTGAGACTCTAACCGCGTACTGCGATCACCAACCCGCCTGCCAAGCGTGGCGATTATGGCAAAACCCTTCATGGTTAGGAAAACAATGAGGGAGGCCTGTGTCCTGCAGTGGGCGTCAAATGGCTGATGATGATGATGATACCTATCAAATTGTCTTAGCTTTCTCACATGGGCCGTTTTGCAAATGGTGACATTTTAAGAATGCGCCATTTAGCGAATTGGTCGTTTCAAGGACGTGGGATTTTTTGTGAACGGGACATTCTGTGTCGAATCCGTTAAATCAATTCTGTTCTACGGGCGTTGTGGACTGAAAGAGGATGTAGTGACTAGAATTGAGAAAGGAATGTTGCGTTGGTTTGGACATGTGGAGAGGATGAAGGAAGAAAGATTGACGAAACAAATATATCGAGTGAATGTGGGTAGAAGGGCTGGTAAGGGACGACCCAGGCGGACATACTTGGACCAAATAGGGGAGGTATTAGCAAAGGGCAAAATAAAAAGTACCCGAAACCGGCGTGCGTGCATGTAACGACGAAAGCGAAGCGAAAGTGATCTGTCCTATCCCTCTGGGATACAGGCATGAGTTTATGTCTACAGACCCACTGCACTGCACTTAATCAGTACAATCTCACCAATGTCACTATCACAAGCGAACAAGGGTCTCTGTTCTTCTGTCAAGGGATCTGTGATAAATGCAGCAATGAGAGCAAAAGACACGAGCAATGTTGTCTATATCTACTGCTGCGAGAGACGCGCGCTGCGACTGTCAGCCGTCTGTTTCTCGCTCGCCTGACCCCTCCTTCTGCGCAGGTCGACGTCAGAGAGCCCCCCAGCGGAGCCGGTGCCGCTGCGGCCGGGGCGGAGTCCCCTGCGCCCCGAGCCGTCCAGCGCCGGCGACCCCGCCCCCCCCGACGTCCCCAGCCCCCACGTGCCGATGAGAGCAGCTCCGGTGAGTATGTCACCAGTCGGCACCATTCTGGGGCTTGAATCCGTACCCTCGTTACGCGTATACCCACGATGAAGTGGTGGTAGCGCAACAGTAAAATAACGACTAATAAAAACACCATACAAGTATTTCTTCCTAAACAATTCACTGTCAAAAACGACCCCTGTCCTCGCGATTAGTCTTTACCAATGAAATGAGCGCAAGATGTGTTGCAGAGTAAATCACTCTGTGATTGGTTCATTATGTGCGCCACGCGTGACGTGAACGTTGATTTGGCAATAGTAAAGCCAAGTATTCACTAGGCGACAAATTGTCGCAGAACATGTCTAGGAACACTGTTTCTACGTGTCGCCGCGACGTCGCGTGTTCCGCGACGTCGCACGCGACATTGCAGCGACATCCACGTGTCGCAAATTGTGTTCCGTGTTCTGTCTCGCGAGCCAGAACTTCTTGCGACATCAGTCGGGCGACAGGTGTCGCCGAGTGTAGACGCGTCTGCGACTTGTTTTTCAACATGCCCATAGAGTAGAGCAATGAAGCATGTGTATATGTAAGTATATAATTATGTACGCAGCACTAACTGCCACGACTTCCTCGGGCGACATCTCCGCGGCGACTGACTGGTGTGGACAGGGAAAATGTCTCGCGACATGTTGCTTACAGTCATGTTCCGAGAACACGCACCGTAGATGTTCTGGCACATGTCTCGCGACTTGTCCCCTAGTGAAATCGTGGCTTAAGCGACTGCGTAACCTGCGTGGGTGGTATGATGACACGAGTCACGCGTTTTGTGGCGCTAAAATGTCAGAATTTGACGGTCAATGTACTGGGAAGTCGCGACTTTTGACATTTAAACGCGCGACTAGCGTCCTCGTACTACCCAGAATGTTTGGTTTTATTTATTTATTTTGTTTGACAAAACCCACAGCACAAGTTAATTACATATAAACATAGAAGAAAAAAATAAATTATCATAGGCCAATTAAGGGCTTACTTCAATAATGGCTACCCTAAGGATTCTGCCAATGTATACTAACTTAATTAGAGTTTGACGTTTTATGCAAAAACGTCAAACCAATGACTTATTGATGTATGATCCGTCGAAATATCTAGGTAGGTACCTCGCAAAAATGGCGGTCTGACGGTGGCAGCTGCATAGATATTTTGCGATATTTTGGTTAACACTGAACTCGCTCCGATTGGTAACACAATTGACAAGCCCCGCCCGCCTTCCCATAATTGAACGTGGGGTCATTTTTAGCGCTAGTTAGACATCTATGCTTTTAACTATCACTAGAATAAAATTAATAATATCTTTCTCACAACTCCATCACTAAACGTGCTCCTATATTATGCGCGGTTTGATAGCACGATGCCACCATATCCAAAATAATGCCAATCGTCTAGCTGTCAAATTAGTATGGGATTTGACAGTTACACGATTGATATCGCTCAGGATTTGGTGCGCATAATTAGGCCCCAAGTACCAAACTAGGATAACCTGTTGCGAACGCTGGCGAGAGGTCATGGGTTCGAATACAGTCTTGTACCAACTTTGTTTTCAAAGTTACGTACATTTGTGAATTTGTAACAGCAATGAGACTCGCTAACTGTAAAGGAGAACATCCCTATGCTTGCTATGTACAACGGCCCAGTACGGAAATCTCAAGTCTGACTGCTACTGCCTACACATATGCGCAGTTTATTTAACCTTAATATATATATATAAAAAAAAAAATTAGACTAAATTTTACGACATCAATATTTAAATTTATTAAACCGAATTCAAGTTAAAGACCTTTTTATGTTCACCATGTTTTTTAAACAGGTTCGCAATCGCTTGGACAATTACAAAGGGGTTATAACACAATATGTGTTGCGATATAATTCCATCGCTTATTTTTTAAAACCTGTGTTTTTTCTCCAGCCAGGGCTCTCCAGTATACAAAACGACGTGTGGGAAGCGTCAATCACAATACGCCAAAGAAGAATGCTGCACGAACTGGCCAGTAGGTAAGAATCCTCCACTTTGCTTTAGGAGCCGAGCAATCAATATAAAAACATTAGTAGAAGTAAAAATACAGTCTTTTTTCGTGCAACGCAATAAGTCATAGGACAGAGATTTACAGAGAAGTTTTTGCCGATTCTTGGTCATAAATGTGGAATTAAAAAAAAAAACAGAAAACAATCACCAAATACATACACATAAGCATTTTAGCAGTGAGTCTGTGTGGGTGGAAGGGTTTAGCAAGCTTGCTGCCTATTTCTATTTATTTGTCACAGTGACATTACATGAGGTATTACAGGGGGTATTGGGTCTGCCGTGGCTACACGATACCGCGATAAACGTTTTTATCTTCCTAGCGCATTGCGTCGTTTTGATTTACGTTGTGAAATAAAGTGAGATGTCTGCGTCTCTAGTCAACAGGAAGATAAAAAGAGGGACTGAATAACGGAAAAATTAAGGTATCTTTTATGTATGGTACAATTCATACCCTTATTAAGGGGATCCAGTGGGCAGAGTGGGCTAACTAACCACCAAAGAAAAAAAAATCATTTCTTCATACTCAGATCGTATTTGCAAAAAGTGTCTTTACAATCTCTCAATCATGTTAACAGTGATATTTACTACCCACGACAAATAACTTAGGATCACGAACCTGGGACTAGATAGCATTTATGAAAAAAATGGCCGTTTTTGGCGTTAATGCTATCTAGTCCCAGGTTTTTTTGCTTTCGGTTCACGGCCATGGGTCCTAAAAATCACTATTAACATGATTGAGAGATTGCACAGACACTTTTTGCAAATTCGATCTGAAAAAAAAGATATGACTTTCTTTCCTCGGTGGCGCAAGTGTTACTGCCTGGAGCGCCTTAAATTGATGCGGCTGTGTAGCAGGGGCTGGATGAAAACATTTATCGCGGTGTCTGGATAGATGATTCAAAAGAGTAACCCCGGGCTTTTCGAGCGACAAATATGTAGACGAAACCAAAACAAGATTAGAGCTCTACCGCATAAAACAGGTCTATTTGGTAAAAGTTTCTTCGGGATGGCATCAAAAATTTTTAATAAACTACCAAAAACACTGCGGGATGTCGACGATCTACCCTCTTTTAAACGTGATCTGTTTAATTTACTTGTTACGAAAAGCTATTATAAAATAACCGAATTTCTGGATGAGCGTGCATTCTAGGTCCGATAGAATTAACTTATGTTGAATTATAATCCCAATACGCTTTTAGTCTCATTTATAAAATGCATGATTTAAGTAGTTTATAATTTATGTTTCGATATTGTCACACCATATTGGTAAAATTACATTGAAACTGACATGTATATATGAACAACCCTGCACATGTAATTTATGACAATAAATATATGATTGATTGATTGATTGATTGATTGAAATACAAATAAACTTTATTTCTCCATCCACAAATAAGGTACAAAAGAGGTGGCACAATATGGCACAATCTGAAGCAATTTGTGGAAAGACTGGGTCCTAAACTAGATCAGAGATCTGTATCTTAGGATGCAAATGTTCGCTGTTTGTTTCGATAGCGAAATTTTTCTAGTCCCTCTGTAGAGATAAGTCGTTAGACGTGTAAGCCGGTGTGTGTGGCGGCAGGGGCCAGGTGGGGCGCAACTTCAACATGCAGCGCATCATGGGCATCAACACGGGCATCGCGCCGCCGCCCGCGCAGCGCCCGCCGCGCTCCGCGCTGCTCCCGCTGGCGCCCAGGATACGCGAGGATCCTGCCGACACCAGGTTCACTACGAACTCACTGCGTCCTTCGTCCTTTACACGCGTGCACTTAATACACTTCCATTTTGGGTGTATCACCAATCCATAGCAGTCCACTGCAGGACATGGGTCTCTCCCTGTATGGGAGGTTTTGCCGTAATCTCCACTCTTGGCAGGCGGCAGTGTTTGGTAGTCTGCTATCACAGGTCAACGCTGCTGCCCGTTCCCTGTAGGCTTAGCACACTAGCATGCGAGAAAATGACAGGCGCCGCGGCATAAACTTTGCCGCTTTATTAGTTTTGTCGCAACAGCGAACATGATGTGAGTGGAAGAGAAATTTAAACACTGTTTAAAGTCTTTCTCGCAGGCGGCAAAATGGAGATGTCAGTTAAAAAGAAGGCTTCAATTTTAATATTTTTTTGGGTTTAACACTATTTATTTGTTCATTTAGCTCTTCTGCGTTTCGTTCACAATTTTTTTTTCCCTAAGAACAGTCGATAACCTAAGTGTTTTGTCTGAAGTCTGAACTGACTATAAAGGTAAATATATGAATGGAATATCGAAACGTTTTTGTTCTTCTTTCCAACAACCGACCTAACAAAACAAATAGGTACCTGACAGTTTTCTAAAGTTTCAGAGAAAATGGAGCGAAACTGTATACGACAGTTACATGTGTATCTGTTTATTGGGCTGTCTTTAAACTCAATGCAAAACTGCTTTATGTAATTATATGTCGTTTCGAACTTTTACAATAACGCCGTCATCTAATTTCACACAATTCATTTGCTATACTTACTTGACCTCTCGTGGCTGGTATGTGAAGTGAAGACCTAGTAGTAAAGCTATCCTCATTGGGTATGCTCGTCATCCTCACATGACATAAATCAACATGAAAACTAAGAAACGCAAATATGTAAGAGTATGACAGCAAAGATAAATTATTTATTTTTTTATTTATTTATTATACCAAATTATAACCTAAAAGCCTTGTCTTTACCTCGACACCAACAGAGAAATGTCTCTTAGTTAAGCTGTCATTTTGCGAGAAAAAAACACCTTCATGTTCGCGGTTGCGGCAAACCATAGACAAACGGTATTAAACTGACAGAAGGAGGCGCGTTGAGACAGCTCACGCGGTCATCATGTTCGCACCGGCGAGATATTCCTGTGTGACGTCATCTTAATACTGTTTACTGTTTAATGTGACAGTTGAGAGCAGGCAAAATGTTCAGCGTGCTAAGCCTACTGGTTTCAGTTTTTAGTCGCCTCTGCAGGGGCAGTATTTAAATGTAAAACGACTCCTGAAACTAAATTCGCTTTTTAGCTATTGCTCGGCTCCATTGCACTCGAGGCATGGGTCAACACAACACATGTCATGTTGGATAACATACGTAATTCTGTTACTGCAAAAGTGCATTGCCTTGCCTTTTATTGAATTGCCTCTTCAAGTTCGCTCGCACAAACACATGAGGGTCTAATTATGCACACCAAATCCTGTTGGAATCTTGAACTTTAGAAACTGACAGCTCGTAGGATCTCAGTTGATGACGTACTTCCGGTTTGGCAGACTGGTTCTTTTTTTCGCTTTAGAAATATTCGGCTCAGGCTCTCAAAATAACTTTTTTTTTTTACGTAGCCTCGTTTGTGTCCCACCGCTGGGCAAAGGCCTCCCCCAACTCAGACCAGATGTTTCTGTCTTGTGCCACCTCAGGCCACTCCGGGATGTATCGGTCGAGGTCGTAATTACTTATTATATCGAAAAAAAAAACAGAACTTACAGTTCAAGATTTATAGGAGCTCTTTTCATTTCCATACTAATTTGACAGTTACACGATAGGAATCGCTCAGGATTTGGTGCGCGAAATATAGGGACAGGTCTTTGTTGCTTCAATGTATTTAAACATATTGGAAAGTTAACAGCTTTCCACTGATTTTGTAAATTTTGTCTTAACAGAATAAGCCCCCTGGACGAGTGGAGCCCAAAAACGCATTTAGAAACCCAATTGAAACACTGCGGTTGCAAAGATTTATCACGAAGTTCTTTTTAGGGTTCCGTATCCGAAGGATGCCAAACGGGACCCTATTACTAAGACTTCACTGTCCTTCTGTCTACCACCAGGCTGTACCTCATGAACCGTGATAGCTAGGCACTTGAAATTTTTAAAGGTGATGTATTTCTGTTGCCGCTCTAACACCAAATACTAAAAACGGAATAAAATTTATATATAAGGGGGCTCGCATACAACAAACGTGATTTTCTGCTCGATATTAATAACGGCAACAGGTAGAAGACGCTTGAAATATTCAAATGTTGTATAGATAATGGTACGATACGTAAATTATTGATTTCTGAAACCCTTCGTGCGCGAGTCCGACTTGCACTTGCTGTTTGGCTGGTTTTATATATCAAAAAAGTTCCAGTCGTCCGGCAGACTCACCGCTGCCGGCTACCACAATTTTTGACGAAGATTTTCTTTACTAAGACTTTAGTAATCTTGCGCAGTGCTTGCATGCGGTACCCAACCGTGGCACTGCGCAAGATGGCGTCAGAGCATGGAGAGGCCCATACCCAGCAGTCTGTGTCAACGGGTTGATGATGAACCTTCTGCTATCACTTCACCCGATCGCCAGTCATCCATAGCAGCTTTAGAACGCCTAGCTTTTGTAATAACCTTTTCTTTATTAACTGCTGTCTCTGTAATTCTTCTCTGGTGTACAATAAAGAACAATTCGACATTCGTATCTTCAATTCAATTAATCTTATTGCAATAAATTACGGTACAGTATAGTAGTAGTGGTTTTACGTGTATCTTATCTCAATTTTGCCCCCAGCACGTCGCCGTCGACGTCGGGGCAGACGCCGCGGACAGATGGCTCTGACGACGAGTCCGTCCGACACTTCATACGCCAGAACAGGGACCGGCTGCTTTACTACACTGAAGAGACCAACGAGGGCAAGGGATTTATCAAGGTGAGGGGATTGTGAAGATCTAGCTTGAGGGCGAAGGCTTCATCAAGGTGAGGAGTTAATTTAGTAAGGACTAAGATTTCCGCATCTATCCTCATAGTTGGGACGTTGTACGTAGCAAGCGCTGATATATGAGAACACTTAACCATTCAACGGGCATAGCTAGTATGAATATTTCATTGGTTTTGGACTTTATTTCAAAGTGATAAGGTTCAGTTTATGGTGGGTACTATTGAAGCAATACCATCCGAGTGCCTTAACCCTTTACCGGGCAGTGGCATTCAAGGCACTCAGGTGGTATTGCTTCTACAAATTCACAAATCTCCGTAACTTGTGTCATTGTACAACCCATGCCCCTGCCCATTACTCTAATGCACTGAGGAATCTAACGAGGGCTTCATCAAGGTGAGGGGACTAGTTCTACCTCCAAGGCAATCTTCAGGTACCAGGCCTTTAAAAGAGACTGCGTTTTTAGAAGTCGGCCGGCACATCTCCATATTATACCTTCTAGTTATTATATTGCAATGCGACTTTTTCAACAACAAACAACAAACAATTTCTGATGTTTTAGCCACGATTTCCTCCCAAATACTAATACTATACTCGCTAGCTGACTGGAGTGCTTTGACGCCCACTGCAGGACATAGGCCTCCCTCATGATTTTCCAAGCTTCCCGGTCTTGTGCCGCCCGCATCCAGCGACTCCCCGCCACCGTAACCAGGTCGTCAGACCATCTGGTGGGGGCCTTCCTACGCTGCCTCGTCCGGTCCCCAGTGTAACATAGCCGCTATAAAATATATTTTAACTTGTAGATCGACTACATAGACAAACTCCGAGTAAAGTGGTTGAAGAAGTGGAAGAGTCTAATAGCAAACTACCAGAAATTCTATTGTTTCAAACAATACAAACAATTTGTTTCAATCGTCCACAACGCGACGGTTTGTATAGGAGAAACATCCTTTCCCGGTTCAGAGGTTTCAAATATGACGCTTGCAGTCGTAGTCTAGACTTATCAAGCCTGGCATACTATGTTCCAGGAACTCTGCTACTCGGCGGACGGTCGTCTCGTCTGCTCGCCCTTCGGTCGCGGCATGCGGTTGCTAGCCCTTAACGAGGACTGCAGCGAACTCTCCCAGTGCATGCAGGACTTCAAGGCTGCCACCTCCATGGTGGAGGTGGGCCGCAGCATCGGCTACCACCAAGATCTGGTCGTCAGCTCCAAGTTCTATCCGCGGCAGCATCTGCTCGTCACCGGCTGTCTCGAGGGACGTATCGTTTGGTACGCGCCGTTCAGCGGCGGGGCGCCTTAATTAGACTTACTTATCTATTATATGTTTGTTTTACCTCACGCGTTTGTTTTTGTTCTTGTTTTGAGCGATGGTTTCTTTGGTCTCTGGAGTGGACTGTCAGATTTCTGTAGGTGTAAGGGGAACTATGCCCCGTCAAAACCGGTTTTTTAATGTTGAGGTTTGCCATTCGGATTTGTGACGCTTATCAGTTCCAATCTCACAACTGACGCCATTTGTCCCTAAGCTGAGTCCAGGATTGCAAATACGGTTTACGAGATTATGCGTGTTTCCAGGTTCACGCGTAGCGGTTATCATCGGTGACACTTTTGAATGAAAGCCAAAGAGCGAAGCTGACAGGGTTGTCAACAAACCCCACGCCCTTGTATAAGGACCTAACCTAGTTTAATGATAATTAGGGCCAATACGCCAAGGACGCGTTCTCGGTGCTGTAGTGTAGTTTGAATTTACTTTAACGTTATATACTTGCACATGTTTGTTACTTAGTTACCATATGCTGAAACTTATTTTTATCTGTCAATTTTTATAGTAAGCGGCAAGTTTCCCTAAAAATTAATAATACGGAGAGCTGCGCTTCATACATACAAAGAGATTTCGAAATAACTAAAGAGAGTTTAGTTTCTACTGTGAAAATGTGCCTCGGTATCTAGGATTGATATATGTAGAAAGAAATGAAATCCATTGGATTTCGTAAATAGTAAAGGAAGCAAGTCTATGTAATAGAACAATTTTATTCCATAGAAATCTCATTTACAAACTTTATACATACACAATTACTACACGATCAGTTTCATATTTTCACTAGGATAATAATAATTTACACGTTGCTTTTGTGGTCTCAAAATAAAACTACAGAAAGTTACCTTATTACAAAATTGACGAAAGCTGGCGTATCGCAATTTAGCTCTTACTACACAGATCATATCTGCGTGTTGTACAAAACGGCATAATATGTCTGTGTCATAAATGTATTGAGCCAACCTTCTTGCAGTATTTTGATTTTGCGCTCTTGCAGCAATCAGGAAAAGAATATTCCATTCAAAGATGGCCACCCTCCTTGAGTTTGCTGACTAGGGTGTCCACATCAGGCAAAATGGAGCCAGCCTGCCTCACTGGCGGGTCCTCAACAGAGATCACTTTTATTCTGGGCGAGATGTCTACTCCTAGATCTTTAGCGGTCATCTTCTTGAGGGGCTTCTTTTTGGCTTTCTGGAAAGAAGGAAATGCATTTTCGTAAAGGCGCTATCAGACGATTTCTCTGATGAACGTACATTCGAGTGGATGATATATATTTTTTCATTTGAAGTTCTTGAAAGCTGCCGTATCGCGACAAATATGAACGAGCTTGAATTGAAGGGGCAAAACCGGCCGCTATGGAAATCTGTTTTGAGAGCCCCATGTCTCTAACGGTGTTGATCAGGATTGACAGGAACTGATGATGATTATTGCTCTTTCACAGGAAATGGTCAAAATGAATGTACATATGTGTTACATTTCTCGAATGCAGTAGTGCGCTGAATCCGAATGAAGGTTAATTTTATGTTCAACGGGTTCACTCTACTTTCATTCCAGGAAAATCAAGAAGCCGAATGAAACGATCCAACATTGTTGAATCCGTTCACTAATGAATTCATTCGGTATTTGGTCATTCTTGTGTTCCAAGTGAAAAGAGATTAGGAATGAAAGAAAACTGAACAGTGATAATGTTTTACGGCTTAAGTGATACAAAAAAAGAAATAGATAAAGCAGGCAGAATTGAAACCGGTTCCAAAAGCTGGACGCTTCACTACTAAAACAGAGGTCTTGGGTTCGATTCCCACCTGAGGCCGCCGTACTTTATTCGATGAAATGGCCTCAGTCTAGGTGTATTCAGTCCATATCTGTAAGGTAATTAAGGCCATACTCTCTCTCTGAGAGAAGGCCAGTGACGTGCAGTGGGACGTATATAGGCTACACAAAATAAAAGTGCTAAACCACGTTTACGCTTCAAGCCATCTTAGGGAAAGGATTTCCCTGTCACCGTGATGAGCTCGCTAATTGTGGTCCAGAATCCTCACCATGATGTTAGGCAGCGTAGCGTATCTGGGCTCGTTCAGCCGCAGGTCGGCGCTGATGACGGCAGGGATTTTGGTCTTCACCGTCTCCAATCCGCCGTCGATCTCGCGCGTCACCGTGAGGCCTGCGTCGGTCTTCTCAACCTGCAATTTCAAGTTTCGATTGGTATCTAGTAGCTTAGAACATCAAGTGAAGTGGCGGAGGGCTGCTTACCAGGGTATGAAGTTATGAAAATAATTATTTTCTCTGACAATCATCTCAATTATATTTTCTCTGAGAATCATCCGAACTATACTATCCGTAAAATTATAGAGCAGTGTTATTCAAACTGGGGTCAGGGGGTTCGCCGACGCCAGCCAGGAAAAGTAAAAGGCCAGTTGCAAAATCGCCAATTTGGCAATTTGACAAACAGTCAGGAACGGTCGAGATATGAGGGACTTGAATTTTTTATTTTTATTTTCAAGAGCGCTGATATTTAAACATAGAAATTAAAATGTCAATCCAATGTCAGTCTACTGCCTCGTTGGACCAGCCGTTAAGGAGCTTAACCACGAAGGGTCCGATACCCACTGGGGGCCGCGGTACATTTGTACAAACGGCCTCAGTCTGGGTGTATTTCCATGTTTGTGATGTCCTTGCCTGGTTACCATAACAGGGTATCCTAGCTTGGGACCAGTGTTGTGTGGAATTTATTAAATTGTCGACACCATCAATATTGTATTCGCCCGCGCCAACGGACGCCTAGACAAATCTGAGTTCTTATGAAAAGGCCATCGCAAATTTTCTGGTTAGCTTCCAAGACAGATCTTTGGTTTTGATTACAGAACAGAATGAAATTGTCACAATCAATTTAGTAAAGAGCTACGAAGATTTTTGTATGGGGCCTGGCATAGTTCATAGTGGCGCCCTCTATATTTTTTTCAATATCGTGGAGCATGATGAAACCTAGCTAGATCGATAGAGGACAAAAAAGTAAACAAGAAATTATTAAGGTCACCATGTCCTAAAGTGGCACGTTTAGGAGTTATTAAGCTTTGAAGTTTGTATGAGATTTTTATAAAACTTAACTTTTGAATCATTTTTCACTAAATACTGGACTATATGCTTGGCACCTGTGACTCGTGGCCGATTCTTGACTAAATTGCTAAATAAGTCGTAGAAAAAACACCCAGTTTATTATAGATACCGTATATTAAGGCACCCGAGCGTAGCGAGGATGCTTACAATGCGAGGGTATTTTATATTAGGTTTTATTAGGGGTTAAAGTATGAAATTGCCGTTTTATTGCAATAGGTTCTTTGAATTGACATAGAATCTTCATGGTTTGAGGTTTTCGAATGAAACTTTTTTCAAATGGTTTCTATGATGTTCTTTTTTTAAACATTTGAATATCGAATTTCAATTGTTTTTGTTATTCAATTTAGACAAGAAAGATGGATACTGCGAAAATTCGAGTGATTATGAGGCACCCATTTTTCGTATTTTTTTATTTTATTGATTTGACGCAAGTGAGTCAATATTGTGGGTAAGGTAACGTTAAACCATACCGCTAATTCCTGGGTAGTTTGACTAGGGTCGGCTTCCACTATCTCTCTTAATTCATCGTTATTCACCTGTGTGGGCGGTCTTCCTCGTGGCTCGTTCTTTAAGTCGAAATTTCCATCACGAAAGCGTTTAAACCAAAATCGCACGGTGCGTTCATTAGTAGACCCCTCTCCAAACGCAGCATTGATATTGCGGGCTGTTTCTGCCGCGTTAGTTCCGCGTCGGAACTCGTATTAAAAAATCACTCGAATTTTCGCAGTATCCATCTTTCTTGTCTAAATTGAATAACAAAAACAATTGAAAGTCGATATTCAAATGTTTCACATTTTTTAAAAAAAGAACATCATAGAAACCATTTGAAAAAAGTTTCATTCGAAAACCTCAAACCATGAAGATTCTATGTCAATTCAAAGAACCTATTGCAATAAAACGGCAATTTCATACTTTAACCCCTATTATATTGACATGTTTTGAATTTTAATCGAATTGAACGAATTGGATGCATGAATAATACTATAATTTCATGTATATATGTATATAAGTAGGTAGGTACCTACTAGACATAGCTACCCAGACTTTAAAAACATCAAAGTAGGTTTGAATCCCCGAGAAAACTCATATCAAGTGACAAATTCAGTGATGAAACTCAGTTAGTGGAAATTCTATACAAACTTCAAAGCTCAATAACTCCTAAACGTGCCACTTTAGGACATGGTGACTTTAATAATTTCTTGTTTACTTTTTTGTCCTCTATCGATCTAGCTAGGTTTCATCGTGCTCCACGACATTGAAAAAAATATAGAGGGCGCCACTGAGACTATGCCACTAATCTTCGTGGCTCTTTCTAGCGCGCTAATGCGCGCCTATAAGTCAAACCAAAATAACATAATTATAGTACATTTTCGAAAAACCTAAAGTGGGACTGGTCCGACTTTGTTCTACGTTTAAGTCTTAAGATACTTGGTAAAAAAGAAATGGCACTTTAGTTTAGTTCTAACTACATCATCTTTGAAATTACTGACACTTTTAATATGGTGTTGAGGGCGTGAGGGGGTTGCTAGAATTTTTTACTTGCGAAGGGGGTCGGTCTTAAAAAAGATTGAAAAACACTGTTATAGAGCAAACCATTTATTCTAAATATCATAAATTATGGCTGGAAAGCATCTAGCTAGATGCCACATGCTGACCTACCTCGCACGCCCGCTTGTTGTGAAGTTCACAACGCGCGGGCGCCCGCTTGATCAGTCCGGTGACGACCTTGAATATAGTAAGGAACCATCCATAAAGTACGTTACACGCTATGGGGGGAAGGGGGTCGACAAAGTGACAAACGACTTGTCTTGAGGTTTCTTAAGCCGGGTCTTCTGCTCGTGTTTTATTACACAAAACAATCTGTTTTCAATGCTCCAAATTAACTTTTTATTTTGCTTCCTGGGGGAAGCAACTAGGGCAACGAAAATGTTTGCGCAAAGAAAACGGAATGTTTTGTGTAATGTTTTTTAGCAGGAGACACGCCTTTAAGTTTCGTGAGTAATTTCGGAACGGCTGTTTTAATTTAAAAATTTGTAGATGTAAAATTGCAAAAATGTGACAACACATCAAGGAGGGGGGGGGGTCTCCCACAAATGTGACCAACTAGTGTGTGTGACGTACTTTATGGATGACCCCTAACTAGTTAGATGGAAGAACAAAAATTACGATTTGTGCAACAATAAACCGTGAGTAAGTGAATTAAGTTATTTTGTTTTTTGGGCAAGTCCTTCTTTCGTTGAAAAACCTGAAATTTGTTTAAAATAAAATTACAATTATTATTGGTTTGTCGGTGGTTTCACCATGATCATGATAGTTACACAAAACTATTAGGTACGTGGTCGTGCGATTCGTTATTCATTGCGGATTTTATTTCACTGGATATAAAAATGAATTGCTGTTCGTTAGTCTCACTAAAACTCGAGAACGGGTGGGCCGATTTGGCTAATTGTTGTTTTTATATATTTGTGGAAGTCCAGAGAAGGTCCAAACTAAATTAAATTGTATCTTGGGGCACAGTGGTCCATTAAGGGTGAACTTAAATATATCACAACATAGTGTTTGTACAGTGTTGTATATACCAAGGGCATTCAATACGTAGTGAGAATGAATAAGATGCAATTAACTTTTATCAAATGTTATTTAATTTTTATAGTCACCTAATACACTAATAATAATAAGCCTTTTTGTAAACCTAAAATTCCTTTTATAAAAAATCTTCATTTTGATTCTCTAAAAACCTTGTACTGCGGCGCTCACTGCGTCATCATCGTGATCAATTTCTGGCCTCTTAGATATTCTTTCAATCTCGGAATTAGATCAAAGTCAATAGGAGCAAGGTCTGGAGAATATGGAGGAAGTTCTCCCAATTCGAAGCCAGCACCATTGATGGCAGCCATCGCAACTTTGGACTTGTGCGCTGGCGCGTTATTTTGATGAAACAAAACAACTTTAGCGAGTTTGCCACGCCTTTCGTTCACGTTTTTCGCGTAGTTGGTCATGCCAGAAGAACATCACACTTTTTTTATTTTATTACGTCGACAAATAAGTGGGCTATGCCTGCCAGTATTTTCTTTTTCTTTATCCAAGAAGTTTACCTAATTCTCACTACTTATTGAACACCCTCGTAGAATAGCGTTGTACGTCCATTCAATTTCGATTCTATCTCAATTGTTTTCGATTCTTGAAGGTGGAATGAAATGAACATCCACGGAAGAAGATGGAGTGACGCTATTCTTAATCCGGCGCCACACGGTTCCTTATTGTCAGCGAGAAGTTCATTTCGAATTAACGACTTCAACGATAGGTTGTTATTTCATCCAACATCGTAGATACTTGTACAGTAGGTACTTTCTTCTAACCGAAGGCCGCCGCGCGCGGCCGGTCAGCGAGGCCCGCCACCCGTCCGAGCAGTACAGTCGACGGCACGTCAAGCGTCACTTCGGTGGAAAGTTGCTTATAACGTAACACGGGAGAGTGTATACATGTAGACGATGACTTGCTGTCGACTGCACGTGCGCGCCGTGGGTTCGTGGTCACTGCTTTGATAAGCGGAGAGGCGGTACTTCATCATCAGCCATTTGAGACCCACTGCTGGACATAGGCCTCCCTCATGGTTTTCAAAACCATGAAGGGTTTTGCCATAATCGCCACGCTTGGCAGGCGGGTTGGCGATCGCAGTATGCGGTTGGAATCTCAGGAAAACGCTGCTGCCCGTCTCCTGGTAATTGATTTCCTTAGTCGCCTTCTATGACATCCACGGAAGGAAATGGAGTGACGCTATTCTTAATCCGGCGCCACACGGACTACTTACGCGGTCCTTCATCATCATCATTCAGCCACAAGAAGTGGAAGTGCCTCCTGCATGGATTTCCAAAAAGACCGGTTGGAAGCGGCCTGCATCCAGCGCCTTCCTGCCACTTGGATGAGGTCATATGTCCATCTTGTGGCTGGTCGTCCTACGCTGCGCTTGCCGATATGTGGTCTCCATTCGAGAACTTTTCGGCCCCATCGGCCATCAGTTCTGCGTGCTATGTGCCCCGCACTGCCACTTCAACTTACTAATCCGCTGGGCTATGTCTCGACTGAAGTCTTCGAGCATTATGCCGAGGTCTTCCATCGTTTCCTTGCGGTCCTTATTGTTTATTAATTACTGAGGCGGTACTTATTGTTCGCGAATATTAAAAAAAAATATCAACTCATTTTTTTACTTCCTTCCATGCTAAAAATAAAATAGATGTATTTTTTTAATTACTCATTACGTTACCGCGGCTTAAACCAAACAGATTTACCGCGTATGTCAGGAATATAATGCATGCCTGTTTTTGATTGTTCAACGAAACTTCTTTAGTTCCGCAGTTAATGTTTTACAGTATGTATTTACAATGCTGAGTGAATTAAATCGAATAGGATGTTTTTTAGCCGGGTGGCCCCCAAGGCCACTACGACTTTCGGTGAGATAATACAATGTCAGAAGCCGCGCTGCACGCAACCGGCAAGCTGCCCCCCCCCGTGCCGCGGCGGTCGGCTAGGCGCGGCTCCAGCCCTCAAAAAAGTTGGCTACAGCCACCCCGAAAACCAGCCAAGTTTTCTGGTTTCAGCAAGAGTCTTTGTAATAATAATAATAATAAGAGTCTTGACCAACATCATCAAGGCTCTCTCGCTAGATGGCTGGATCAAGGGGCAGATACAGAAGGCGGTGCTCTTGGACACGGCGCGCATCGTCCGGAGGTTTCTCTCTCTGCGGCCCTAACCACCGGTAGCTTGAGCCTAGCTCCGTTACCGGTGGCCAACTAGGATAGGTTTATAAAATATATTTTGTATTTTTTTATATTTTTTACTTCTTATATTGATTTTATAAACCTATTCTAAGTTATGAAAATAAATAAAGATAATAATAATAAACTTTGTAATGACACATCGACCTACGTTTACAAAAAAAAAACACATTGCGCAGCAGAGACTTCCTACTTTTTAATCTGTGGATTAACCACTCGTCTGCCGCGACACAGATCTGTGTCCAACTTAGTATGGGCCACCTATACGTTCCATTCCGCGAGGGCAGTTCAGGAGTTAATCGACTTTGCAATGTATATTATGTACATCGAATTGTCATTTAAGGGGGTCCAGGGAATAACAATAGCGCCACCGGGGAAAAAAAAAACATAATTTTTCTCTCAATCATGTTAATAGTGATTTTTAAGACCCAAAAGGACCCAAAGAGGCAAAAAACCTAGGACCAAATGCATTAACGCCAGAAACAGCCGTTTTTCGCATAAATGCCATCTAGTCACAGGTTTGTGATCCTAGGTTCTTTGTCGTGGGTCCTAAACATCACTGTTAACATGATTGAGAGATTGTACAGACACTTTTTGCAAATTGGTTCTGTAAAAAATGATATGAAAGTTTTGCGAAAGTTTAAGAAATGCGAATAAATCGTTTTTCTCCTCGGTGCCGCTAGCGTTACTCCCTGGACCCCCTTAAGTCGGCGTTACTAGTTTCGCGAACACGGATGCTACCGTCATCCTTTCACAGCTGTTTGCTCAAAAAATACCCTACCTTAGAAGCGAAGGTCGCCTGCGGCCAATCAAGTATTGCGGCAGTCATTTGTGCTGTCTGGTTGGAGTCGTCGTCTATCGCCTATAAAAAGAAAAAAAAATTTGAAGACAGTACATTCATTCATATTCAGTTTTTTTTTTATTTCTCATCTAAAAACTTACTTGTTTACTTACTTACAATCTTACAATCTATCAAACTTACTTACAATCATGCCAAGTTTGACGCCTGTAGGTATTGCCGTTTTTACGATAGAGCAAAAACAAAAAAACCGGCCAAGTGCGTGTCGGGCCACGAGCAGGTAGGGTTCCGTAGAAAGAAGAGAGAGTAGAAAGAGGAGGTTTTGTCTGCTTTAACAAATTCATCAAAGTAATTTTCAATGGATTTTGTACGAAAAGTTGATCGACTATTACTCGTTAACTTGAAAATAACCCTAAAAGAAATGTTGTTTTAATATTTTATTCTACCGTTTTAACGGCGTGATTAAAATGTTTGTCTGTGCCAAATTTCAGCTTGCTAGTACCAATTGTCTCTGAGCTAGGCCGCGGACAGACAGACGGACAGAGGGACAGCCGGACCGACGGACAGAGGGACAGACGGACAGAGGGACAGACGGACAGACGGACGGACGGACAGACAGACAGACGGACGGACGGACATGGCGAAATCATAAGGGTTCCTTGTCGACCATGGAACCCTAAAAACGGCGAAAAGCGCGTTTATTGTATAGAGACCCCCCTTATTTTTTTAATTTTGTTAGGTAATCCGCAATTTGGAAACCATAGTACAGGATCTACCTAGTTTGGTTTCTAACGTGATAAATAAATTACGTATACTTACCATCTAAGTCAACTTTTTAATTACTCATAACATTATCTTATCTTAAATTTCAACTGGCTACCTAAAGGGTCTTTCAAATAGAGCGGGTCGATATTAATAATCTGTGGCGGCCATTTTGATTTGGCGGCATCTGTCAAATCTGTTTTTTCTTATTCAGTCACTGATGCCAAATCACCATGGCAAGTTACACGGTTGAGCAGCATGTGCAAATGATAAAACTTTATTATCAAAATGAGTGTTCTTTAGTGCAAACGTTGCGCGCATTGCGCCCATTTTACGGCAGACGCGGTGGCCCTTCAAAGTCTACTCTCCAACGATTGGTGACTAAATTTGAGACGACCGGTTCGGTAAACAACCAACCAACACCTTTACGTCAAAGGAACGCCAGATCGGCCGAGAACATCGCCGCTGTACGTGAGAGTGTTCAGGAGACTCCGAAGCAGTCGATTTCTCGCCGTGCACAAGAACTCGGCCTTTCGCAGACTTCAACTTGGAGAATTTTGCGTCGGGACTTGGGTCTGCATCCATACAAGATCCAACTGACCCAGGAGCTCAAAGTTAATGACCATAGACAACGCCGTGTGTTCGCTGAATGGGCGTCGGAACGCTTGGAAGAGGACCCCGATTTTGGCCGAAAAATAATCTTTAGCGACGAGGCACATTTTTGGATGAATGGTTTTGTTAATAAGCAAAATTGCCGTATATGGGATGACCACAACCCACATGAGGTTCACCAGGTAGCAATGCATCCACAAAAAGTAACTGTTTGGTGCGGATTTTGGTCTGGCGGCGTCATTGGTCCGTACTTCTTCGAAAACGAAGTTGGCGAGGCCATCACCGTCAACGGTGAGCGCTACAGATCAATGATAAACAATTTCTTTTGGCTTAAATTGAACAATATGGACGTGAACGACATGTGGTTCCAGCAAGATGGCGCTACTTGCCACACAGCGAACGACACAATCGACATTCTGCATGAACGGTTTGCGGGTAGGGTTATCTCTCGCAGAGGTGACGTGAATTGGCCACCAAGATCGTGTGATTTGACTCCGCTAGACTTTTTCTTGTGGGGTTTTCTGAAGTCGCAGGTCTATGCCAATAAACCACATTCGACCGTTGCCCTGAAAGCCAACATAACGCAGGCCATCGCTCAGATTCAGCCGGATCTATGCAGCAGAGTTATTAAAAATTGGACCTCTCGGATTCGTGCCACCATGCGAAGCCGCGGCGGACATTTGAACGATGTCATATTCCATGTATAATGGCATAAACGGGCCTTTTAAATAAAAACTAAATTTCGTTAATATCTCACACACATCTAGTTTTATTCAATTTTAACATCGACCCGTCTTTGTTGAAAGACCCTTTATTATGGTTCCAAAGATAGAGCCCTTTAAAGGACGGACAGACAGACAGTAGAGGCAGAGTAACACTGTCCCGTTTGGCACCCCTCGGGTGCCCCTACAGAACCCTAAGAATGTTTGGAAACATCTTTTTATAAGCTTTGATAGAATGCAAAAAAATGGTCAGTACCTTTCCGTCGCCGAACATAAAGGATTTTTTTTTTAATAAATGAGATTAAAAAAAAAATTCTTTATGTTCGGCGACGGAAAAGAAAAATTATTTGAAACTTTTTTCAAATATTTCACCAACCTGCTTGCCAACAATAACAAGGTCGGCCTTTTCATCCTGCGCCAGTTTGGCGAGTATCTTGGCGACGTGGAAAGGTTGGAGGGTGTCATACTCCGCCCCGGCGACCTCGACATGGACGGCGCGGTCGGCGCCCATGGCCAGGGCAGTCCTGAGGGTCTCCTGTGAAAATAGGTTGTTTATAACGTTACTAGCTGCGCCCGCGACTTCGTTCACATGAGATTAGCGTAAGGAGTAGCCAATGCCCTTCCTAGGGGTGCAATCTACGTCTTTATAAAAATTGGTTCAATGGTTTAGGGGTGAAAACATGGCTAACCGACAGAATTATTTTAGCATTTATCATATTAGTATGGACTGAATTGAACTGAATGGTATTAAATCGAGAGCCAACAGTTTTTTTTTATTTTAAGGTATTTTTACTTAATCAGCCCAAAGCTTTATAGACCTTAGATTCTGTTTACGGTGAAACCATATTAAGGCTATGGTCTAAGCCCAGCCCAGATTTTCGGCCACTACCCATAGAAACTAAATACAGTAGAACGTTGATTATCTGAACTAACTGGGGGACATGAGTGTTCAGAAAACCGGTTTATTTGGATAATGAAACTAACTATAATGTCTTTATTTACCAACCAAACCATATTTATAATATTTTAAATCACATTGTAACGACATAAGACAGCGTGTAAAAAAACATTACGCTTGTACATAATAGGTACAATCAATGATTAAAAATTCTTTAATTGTTTATGAGCAGGTTATGCACTTTCTTGAGGACAGATATATCTAATACTGATCACATTAAGTTTGTGCTCATAACCATTACAAGGCAGTATGTATGCATGTAAACAGAAGCAGCTGCTGAATAACTGACGGCGTCAGTTTTGGCAGTGACGAGGTCTACAATTTAACTATTCAGCAATATTTGGTGCCTTGGATCTCGTCATCAACGTCGTCCGCATTGCTGAACCTCTTCTTCAGCAAAGGCAGTGAGAAGAATCAGGCCGCGAGGTTCGTAGCCAGTTCGGTTTAGTGGTCATTCAGTTAATTGAAATTCGGATAATCAATGTTCTACTGTATATCTACACTTGTGCAGATATATTATTATGTAATATGTACTGTCAACTGTAGATCAACATTTACCAAGTTAAACAATACCTGAGCCTGAGTAGGTCCACATGACACAGCGACAATCTCGCTGACCAGCTTCTTCTCCTTCATCCTCACAGCTTCCTCCACAGCAATTTCATCGAACGGATTCATGGAGTGCTTGACACCATCTGTGACAACACCACTCTTGTCTGGCTTCACACGGATCTAGAAAAATGAAAAAAAAGTGAATCCAGACTTAAGTTAATCTGTAAATTCTAAAGGACCCGATCGGGCCAACATGACAATGGTTTTTAATTGTTTTTTTCAAGATCATAATCTAACAGGTTAATTATGTGCAGGTAGTGCTTGTGAAAGTTTTAGTTTGAAAAATGGGGTTAGAATTGTAATCTAAGCTGTGTGTAAGGAGAGTGGATACTAACAAAAACTTCATGGCCAGTTTACGATTTTGTAATGTCTTCGTTGTAGCACCACCAGCATTAGTAAGACGACGCTAGTCGCGCGTTTCAATGTAAAAAGTGGCGACATCCAGTAAATTAGTTGTAATTCTGACATATAAGTGCCACAAAACATGTGACTTGTGCCATCGCACTACCCATGCTGGACCAACAATCTCAGGCATATTGCTGCAACGGCTGTATGAGGTTGGTGGAGGACAGAAAAAAATTGGCGTGCCTTGGGGGAGGAACATTGTGACCCACGGGCTGAAAAATTTCGTGTGATAAATGTGTGGGGCTTGGATATAAAATATTCTTGGTGGCAATATGTGTGTAATTCATAAAATCGTTCTGAGCGTGTTGAACAAGTCACTCCCAACCCAGATCTATAACCACGTCATGGTGCCTACTTGCACTTCATCATTCAGTCATTCAGGATAGGTACCGGTAGTATAAAAAGGGTCATTCTTTGGTGAAGCAACTAATAGGCAAGTTACAAGTCACATTTATCATTCTTGTAGATGAGACCTAATGATTACCTATATAAGAACGATTTTGATAATCAAAACAAATGAATTAGGCAGAAGAGAAAAGTTAACCTTTGCACTTCTTACCAAAACTTACCTTGACGGCATAATCGATCACTCTCTTCACTCCCACTAAAACACGAGCCATTTTATTTAGACTAGTATTGAGTTATCGCTACAAAAAATAACTAAATATTGTAACGACGAGAAATAAAATAAAAAACTGTTACGAGCGCAAAGTCCAAAAAAGTGCTGCCCTCTGTGATGTGGTGCTGCCGCCGTTCGTTACACAGCACAGAGCACTATAGTTCGTTACGGAAAAACAAAAAATCTACCATCCATTTTCTATTCTATGTGTGCGTGTAAGAACGTAATACAGTGCTAGCAACACCAAATTACGGTTTATCCACATCACAACGTTCGGCCGGATGACTTCGGATACCGATGCCGACACAGGATGACGATGAGACGCCACGATTTCAATGTAAAATAATCTAGAAACTACTTGGTGAAGCTCGGCCTCAGTTTAATCCTAGATTAATTACTACGACGTTTTTCCCGACTCTGAGAACTTGGCGGCGAAGTTAAAAGAGACTAGACCAGTCTTCCCCAAAGTGAGCGATAGTGCCCCCTTGCTGGCGTTGGAGGCCTAGAGGGGGGCGTTATGGGGCCCAGAAAAAATTGGGGGCGCTGATGTGATTTAAGGGGGTGATGGGTGTAACTTCAGTTATTCATAGCTTAAACTGAAATTAAAATCCTCCTTCTACATCCATTTATTTATATCCTAATTTATTGTATAAAAATAAATATAAAAATAAAAATAACCGTGCAGCCTCACCGCTGCCTTTGCGGAGACCAAGTCGACGAGTTGGGACACCACGGCCTATCCTGCCAACGCAGCGTAGGCCGACTGTCACGTCATGCGTCCCTGAATGATATAATCCGCAGGGCTCTTTCCAGCGTCGCCGTGCCAGCCATCCTTGAGCCTAACGGTATAGCACGGGACGATGGAAGGAGACCGGACGCTATGTCGCTGGTGCCGTGGTAGAACGGGAGGCCGCTGGTATGGGACGCAACCTGCGTTGACACACTGGCGCCTTCCCATGTCACGCACACCAGCAGGGCCGCGGGCGCCGCGGCGGCTATGGCAGAAGGCCTTAAGCGGCGCAAATACTCTATCCTTGGGGACAGCTACTTATTTGCGCCGTTTGGGGTCGAGACGATGGGTCCGTGGGGCCCTGAGGCGCGTAATCTTTACAAACAAATATTTATGAGCCTCATCGACTTGTCAGGCGACCCTAGAGCTGGTACCTACCTCGGTCAGCGTGTCAACCTGGCCATCTAGAGGGGTAATGCTGCCAGTATCTTGGGAACTCTCCCCAACGGCAGCGGTCTAGAGACAATCTTTTATATATAGATAATATTTATTGTAAATATGTAAATATGAATTTTGTTATTTTACTAGTATATTATAATGTACCATTTCCAATAAAAATATATTAAATATTTATTTTATTTTATTTTATTTTATTCCGTAAAAAGAAGCTCACAGCACAAATATAATTAGGATGGACAATTTTGATTAGACTATACATAGGCCAATTACGAGCTTTTTTTATATGGTTACAATCACAAATGGTAATTAAAGTGTTTTGTGAAAAATATTAAATGCATGCAAAGTAAAGAAAAACCAAAAACTATACTTTCAATAAAAATTACTCATAAAATTACTAAGAGGGGGGTTGAGTTTGCGCGTGTGTGTTTGTTTGTGTGTGTGTGTGTGTGTGTGTGTGTGTGTGTGTGTGTGTGTGTTATTGCTCTCTCTGGTAAAAAAAAAGTCTCGTTTAGAATATAGGTTTAATTAAACTCCAGGCGAGACTAATATGTTATTGAGGTTCTTAAGGTGAAAAAAATAGTGGGCGCTACAAAATAACTAATTTTCAAAGTGGATGTTAGACGAAATAAGTTTGGGAACCTCTGGATTTGAATTTTCACAGATGATGTATTTCTGTTGCCACTAGAACAGCAAATACTAAAAACTAAAATCAGAATAAAATAAATATTTTTCCCATGCAACGTGATTTTATTTGCTTGATATTAATAACGGCAACAGGTAGACACTTGAAATATTCAAATGTGTAGATAATGGTAGGTACGGAATGCTTCGTGCGCGAGTCCGACTCGCACTTGACCGGTTTTAACCACCATCAGCTACACTGTCACATGACTGTCACTTACTATCTATCGCCCAATCAACGTTCACGTCACTCATGGCGCCTGATGGCGCACAGAATGAACTAATCACAGTGATTTAAGGTTCCGACACACTAATAACACGCCACCCGACGCGACCCGACGCGACGACCTAGCTATAGTAATATTTTTAGATCGAGTCGGTCGATTGACAGTGACAAATGTCATTTTCTTAAATAATGTTGCCAGATTAATTTCACTAGTGTTTACAACAAGTGACCGGTTACGTAAAATCATTCGTTAGTTTCGTTCAAGACGAAAGAAAAATATTAAAACTTTCTACGTTTTAGCAAATTACGATTAGGACGTGTTCCATTTTCGAATTGCACCTTCCCCTATGGAACAATGCCATTTACAAAGGACATGCTGATTCACGCCCTCCATGGTCCGAGATTCTTAGTATTATTCCACTGTCTTCAACCGGAACAATAGCCGCCATCATGTTTTTGAGAAAAGTATTTCATTCGGCTCATTACCACAGGTCTGAGTGCACGAATGTTTTCATTGCGGACGCGATTTCTTGTTATTATTATTGTTGAGTTTTTGTTTTGTTGCAATTTGTCGGTTAAGTTTTGTTACGTTGTTTTGTTGAGTTCTATTAAGTTGTGTTTGTGGTTATTGTTAAGTTTGTTGCTTACTATTACCATCAGGATGGAACCTCAACCCGGTTCCTCCACGGAACACAATTATCCATCTCCCAAGAAAAAAAGACGACCATCTGCTTTCACCGTGACTGAAAAAGAAATGATTCGCAACGTCTACAAATATGTATTTGATTTGTTGCTATCAACTTTAATACCGGGCGGGGTTAGAATATCCTACCCAAAAAGACTGTTTCATCAAAACTGCTGACATTTTGGGAATATCGGTGAAATCAGTAGAAAGAGTTCTGAAAGAATATAAGTCAACTCACCAATTAAAATCTCCCAAGAATCCTGGACCGAAAAGATCATTCAAAGATAAACTGGATGAATTTACGTTTTCCGCTATAAGACGAAAAGTTCATAGCTTTTTTCGGGTAAAGGAGGCTCCTACTGTTGAAAAGGTAAGGCTTTGAAATAAAATATTTTTGCCGAAATTTTTCTAAAAAGAGTAAAATTTCTTGTCACTTTATCTCTAAAACATAAAATGTATCAACTATGTACTATTTAACATCAATGCTCTCAATTAAAGATAAACTACAATAACTTGGCAAGTTCCTCCAAATTCAATACCACATACAAGTGGTATGTGGCGTTATTGATGAATTTGTCATAAATTTAAATGAATCAAGTACCAGTGAATCAAGTGCTAGTGACATTTCCGATCATTAAATTAATTAAATTCAAGCCAGGTTATTTTCTTGGTACCTATCATTTGCCCTTTATATTTAAACATCGCTAACATGATTTTCTACAATCTTTTGCATACGTATTTTTAAATTGTTAATTGTTTTGTTTATTTAAAAATATAAGAATCACTTATATTTGTTATCATTTTTGCTTGAAATAAGTAAGAAAGCTAATAATAGGTCAATAACCGTTCATTCGTAAACTAAATTAATTTAAAGAACAAAAATAAACAAGTCAATCGTTCACCAAGTGAATGAACTGAAAGAAATGTTTAGTACATCGCACTCAATTTTTTTTTGTTGTCTGACAACAACTATCTAAAAATAGAACTATAGTATGAATAGTTGCGTTGCGTCGGATGTTCCTAATGTGATTTCATAGAAAATAGTTCTATTTGATTTGACTCAACACGCGTCGCGTTGGGTCGGGTCGCGTCGCGCTTCAATAATGACATGTGTTTCCGCCTTTACTCTACAATTTTATAGGAAGAAATACTTTTATGGTTTTTTATTCGTAGAGTGTCACGCATTATGTTGTAACCTTAATCGTGTGGCAATAGCTTTCCAATATGAACGGATTTAATTATAAGGACCAACAGTTTCTTACATCGATCGTGGGTATCATTCGGGAAAGATTTTCTCAAAAATTCAACCAAGATCAAAGTTGTATAATAATGTTTTTTAATGGTTGTCAGGCTTATTCGGTCAATTTGCGCATCTGAATCCAAGCTCCATTGAGGGTGTGATTTAGCAGGAAGACTTGGGGATTCACTTCGAGCTGGTAGCTTGACTTGGAGTTGGGGATGATCTGGAAATTTTCTACGATCTTCATCACGGCGATCTTGCTCTGAAGGAGGGCGAAGCGACGGCCTGAAATAATTTTTAAACACGATGATTCTACAGTTTGCCTGAGCCCGACAGTTCAGTTTGAAACAGTTTGACAATTTGAAAATACCAACGTCGGCAGAACTATTCTAGAATAGGTATGGTGTATTCTAAAATTGTTTCAAAACCATGGAAAATCAGGTTGAAAACGCGTTTTAAACAGTTTTAACATGAAAGAAAGCCATTATCGCTTCGAACAACACTTTCATTCGTTGGAAAAAATGTACCTAAGTACAATAAGTAGGTAGGTACCTATTAGGACACAACAGAAAGTGCTAGATATCCAATCCAATAACTCTATGTAACACGATTTATTGAGAACAATACAAGAACAACAGTGATTTTCTCTTATCCGGGGACTAAATAAAGACTATTGGCGAGCATTAAACAGTCACATCCAATGGCGGAATCCTAGAGGTGCCATAGGAGAATTGATTTTACAGTCAATCGGCCTTATTTACAAAAACACAATTCCTCTAAAGCACTCCTGAGAGGCAGTTTATTTAAACCGTGATTACGAATTTTCTTTGTAAAATCTCCACCACAGACTATTTTCATCGGCGTTTTAAGGAATCGTATTTATTACAAATTAATAAGACCGAATGTGTCTACCAATGATTTTGGAAAAAAGTATGTGAGGCCAGTCATTAGAATGATTGTACGTTGTAAAAGGTGGTGGAGTAGCTTTTATTATTTTATCTCGTACATATGGATGCTAGTAGCACTCATATGTACAAGACAGTGCTACTAATTAAATATAAAAAATGGTTACATGATATCTCATGTTTGAAACAGTTGTACCTACCTCGGGACAACTTTTGGCAGCTACTCAACCTCGAAATTTTGACACTTTTTTGGTTTCTCTCTTATAACTTCTACAGGGTGCATCCTAGCGAAACTTACTTTCCAACAAATAAGAGAGCATAAAATTTTGCGTTTAATGAGTATCAAAATGTAATAATTTGGTCAATTAGAAAAAACCGGACAAGTGCGAGTCAGACTCGCCCACCGAGGGTTCCGTATAAATGTGTGGGTAATATATGTACTTACATTATAAATAGTTCAGGAAACGATTCTCACAGTTTTTCCGAGCTTTTCCCGAACTTCATGTGTAAAGTCTCAAATTTATGTTCATATTAGCTGTTAAAAGTTGTCCCAAGATATCTCGTGTTACTATTTTCGATATTACTTAGTTGCATCCATCACATACATCGTACACCCTACTTTTGACCTCTAATGACTGTCTTATGTGTGGCGCAAGAGAAAGTTCTACGAAAAACATATTTTCACTGGGGGCAAAAAATATTTTCCTTGCCTCTCGTTCATTGCTACTCACCGACACACTTCCTAGGGCCTTCGCCAAACGGCAGGTACACAAATTTATGTCTTTTCGCCACCTCGTCATCCGAAAACCGCTCGGGGTCAAACCGTAGAGGCTCAGGGTAGAACTTGGGGTCCCTGTGTATGCTGTAGATGGGGATGGCGACGGAAGTGCCTCTCTCAATGGTTAGAGGGTGACCGGGGATGGTGTAGTCGGCTGTGCACCGTTTGGTCATAGCGAGGACAGGGACATGTAGTCGTAGGGATTCTGAAAAAAAATTGCTGTAAAAGTAGCTAATAGAGGCTTACTGACATTTTCCAGGGGGTATAATATTTGCTTTTTTCCGGTCAGACAACTATAGTTTAATTATTGTCTCATAAGGCGCGAATGCAATATTATAACGAATATTAGGTAACGTAGTAACGTATATCAACGAATACTCAATATCGGTGATATCCATGTATCAAAATTATGACTAGGTATATTCGTATCACAGGTTATGATACGCAGAACATCGATAGACCAACACGCAGTATTTAGGAATGATTACTATAATTATTTTGTAAGGTTAATTACTATAGTTTTAAGAAACGCCTGCACAAACGCGTCTAGTCTAGCAAGGTTAATGTTAAATCTATTTTGCTTCTTGGTGCGCCTTTTCTAGCTGTCTAAAAAGAAGCTCGTTTAATTTTCGAAAGAGCCATTTTTACTACAACACTCCCGAGAAAGTCCCCCACACGCAGTCGGCGGGTTTAGTTCTCCCGCGACGTAGATTTTTCAAGCTACATTAAGATGCAAGCAGTGGCTGAGATAGGGGGAGAGGGGCGCCGGGTGGACCATGCCCCTTCCCCCCTAGAACAATCTAAGCCCACTCCAGGATGATGGGTTCTACATCCAAGCATTGGAATTAGGAGAGGCAAGCAATCGCTTTCAGAGCTTTGCCCCTGGAAATATCCATTCGCCAATGGATACAAGTATACAACGCGATATTTAGAACTGGGATTAGTCCAACTACCCACCATAACCACACCATAACTCTGCTAATTGAGTGTGAAGGTTCATATTAAATTTATTTGTGTTTTTATTATGATATCTATGGAAAGATGGAAAGTCTTACCACAAAGCACCATGTCCAAATATTTAAGACCTTCGACGTCATCGATCGTGTAGTTTCCTTTAGTACGATCTACCATAGCTTTGATTTCGTTTCGGAGATTTTCTTGCACCTCATTGTGCCAGGCTAGCTGCAAACAAGAAAGGAAATGTTTTGAAATTCACCTACTTAAGTAGTTGGTGGACTTCGAGCATACGAGTAGCGGACAAGGGTCCAACTTAGGGCAATGAGGTAGTACCTACAGTCGACAGCACATCAACATTTACATTTTACTTGCGAAGTCACCCGTAACCGTACTAACGTAGCTGAGTAGAGTGTACGCCGAAAAGGCTGATTGTGCTGGTGACGGTGACGGTTTTTGTAAACAAATATCATTCGGGTAGCCTGGTAGGTACCTACCTCAAACATTGTGTAGCTAATAAGAATGCTCGAGGTCTCGTATCCTTCGAGGATGCACGCGAAGACTTGGCCAGCTACGTACTGGTCGGTGAACACTGGAAACAGAAGAAAAAAGACTTCTTTTTATTTGTGCCTGCTCAGACCACAAAGGATTGCGCGTCCACTTTATGTGTGGGCCAGCCGGAGCACACGCGCGTGGCACAACACAAACAACTTGATCACCTCACCCCAGCAAAGGTAGTATTGGAAAGTCGCGGCTTCTAAACGTTAAAATGCGCGACACTCGTGGTCGTGCTGTTTATACAGGATATTGAGCTACTATCAATAACGTTTTGGTACTTCATACATCACATGCATTGGGATTTGGGATACCATCGCTTTTCAGGAGCCACCCCGAAGCATAAAAGGACGCTAATCGTGCGTTGTAAATGTCAACAGTCGCTCGTGACTTTCCCAAATTTTCAAATTCTGACATTTTAGCGCTACAAAACGCGTGACTCATCATCATCAGCCCACATCAGCCCTTTGCTGGGTAAAGGCTTTTTCCCCCAAATGCCATCTCTCACGGTCCCTTGCTATCGTGACTATCGTCGTCATAATACCAATGCTGGACAATACCTAACCCTAGATACTTTATGTTGATAAGCCAATGCCACCAGTGGACGGTTGTGGGCCGATTTATTGTTTGATAACGTACCCTCTGCCTTTCCATTTTCTCTCTGGTTGACTCCCTCTTGGAACACGTCGGTCCCAGGACGCTTGATTTCCATTCGCTCGCGCATTACGTTGCGGGTCAACATCAGTAGAATCTTCTCGGTTCTCTTTGTTGCAAACCTGTGGAATGAGAGTAACGTAGATACGCCTATAATATCTAATGTGTCATATATACTATAATTTCCGTCTAAGGCTAACCCCCGGTTTGCGAAATCCTTACAAACTTCACATAGAAAGGAAATTCGGTGCCGACGTGGGATTCCAACCCGCGCCTCTGGCATACCGTGTCAGCGCTCCTAATCCAATTGGATCTCGCCTAGATTTCACGAAATTTTTTCAATTTAAATGTTACGAAAATCATTTTAGGTGAAGAAGAGTTCCTCAGCACATACTTATCTAAACTCTTAGTTTAATCCACATGCACGAAAGTGTTTATGATACTCACCTTAGTGGAAGTAATGAGCTAATCTCAGGAAAGTGGAAAGCGATCACGTTTTTCAGGTTCTCGACGAAGGAGCTCTGGAAGAGACCGTGCGCCAGCGTCGCGAAGAGGCCGTCGCGGTCCTTGAACGAGTCGCTGTGTATGCCACAAAGGGCGTTGGCCACAGCGTCCGTTGTGAAGATGCCAGATAGCTGCAAAAAACCATATAATATTTATGATGCGCAGAGCTTCACCTCGGTCGGTAGCTCGTCTCTAACTGTTCTCCCGCAGAGAGAAGTCTTGTCGGACTCTTCCGACAAAAAAATCAAGCAAGTGAATCCGGACTTAAGTATGTGTTGTGCCGCAGTGCTCAGTGCTTACAAAAGTTTTAGTAGCTAGAAAAAACTGCTACTCCAGCTCACTATACCTACATTAGATTACTGTATACTGCCACATAAGTACTACGAATAAAAACGAACTTTTTTAACAACCTTTTTAACTATCACGACTGTATAGAAGTTAGTAAAAGCTCACATCCTTTGCCTCGAACTGCGCCACGCCGTTCTCCCCGCAGCAGTCAGTCACGTGCTTGACCAGAACGTCGGCGACGCCCAAGACGGATGGGAAGTAGTTCCTGAGCTTGGCGTTAGTGAAGAGTGGCGTCAAGTGACCGCGCACAGCCCTCCACGTCTCTCCCCACTGGACGAAGGGGTGCTTGCCAAATAGGAAGTCTACGCATTTGTCCACCTGCGAATGAGTTTTGACATTGGAAAGGTCTTTTCGTTCGCTCCAGTGTAGACTCCGACTTCATAAAAAAGTGCGATCTCTTTATATCTCGGAGAGTTGTAAAGATATGGCTCAAAAGACGCTTATTCACGAGAGCTGTAAGGTGCAAAACGAATTATTCGAGAAAGTCAGCTACTATTTGAGCCTAAAACAAAGACGATCAAGAGTTAAGGGTTTGCCCTGTAGCCTAACCTTTTTGAAAATACTCTAAAAGTCAGAACGACGATTCATTTCCAATGTGCTCGATAGTCGTGTGAGACATTCTCGTTATCTGTGATTTTTTTACTACATACCATACTCTAAATACACACCATTTGATAATGCTGCTTATCAAATTACACGTCCTACTTCAAGGCAGGCCTTCTCTCTGAGAGAGAATATGGGCTTAATCACCACGGGTGCCCACCGCGGTTTGGAGATTTCAAGCGCTATGGGGCCGAATTATGCGCACCCAATCCTGAGCGATTCCAATCGTGTAACTGTCAAATTCCATGCTAATTTGACAGTTATACGATTGGAATCGCTCAGGATTTGGTGCGCGTAATATAGGGGCTGGTATGTGAAGACACTCGAGTTTTCTCACGATGTTGTTCTACACTATTAGCGATTGCTAATACAAATTCAAAAATGTGCGTAACATGGCGTAACTGAGAAAACAAACTCATTAGTACATGCCGGGATTAGAACCCGCGAATATGAATTTCACTACCATAGACACGTAACTTTTAATAAGCCATCGCTACGCTTTTGTTTGAGATTTCGATGTTTTGTACTGAAAATTAAATTAAATACATTTCAAAGATGACTTTAAATGAAAAATTTAAATTAAATTTTCAGTTGGTTTTGTAATAAAAGGTTGTATAAATCGATGTGTTGAATATGTTATGCAACAGGGCATAAAAAAATCCCCACATACAACCAATAATGGGGGAATGTCTCGTCAATAAGAACTTTTACTATGGGGAAAAAATCGAAAATGCGAAAAACATAGATACGTACCTACCTACGTTCGGTGCTCCATATTGAAATTACCACTTGCAGCAGTAGAATGTATGAAACAAACAACTGATTTTTTATTCGCGATGATCGCGATGTCGAGAAAGTTTTCCCCATAGTAAAAGTTATCCGTCTTGACGAGATAAATCCACTTTTTGGAATTTACGAGTACGAGGATTTTGTTACACCCTGTTGCCAAGTCAATTGGCCAAGTGATTGGTCTTTTGTACGCAGTGTCAGTGTCTCAGCCATTGATTTTGGAACATCTTAGAGAAGACTAACTTTGGAGTTTTTTTGTCCATTTATTTTCCAAAATGACCTAGATTTTGAAATGGACACCATGTTTTACTTGTAAGTCACATGTTTCTGTAGGTATTATTTTGAATAGAAGCATTTTGATTTTAGTGCATTTCATGATTTGTTTTGCCTTTAAATTAGATGCATTAGATGGGATAACTGTCAATTAATTAGGTAAGTATTTACAAATCAATAATACAGTTGCTACTAACCTTGTTGAACCCCTTATCAAAACGACCTTGGTATTATAGACTTATTTGTCACTTGTTGGTTTCAAGTTGTCGTAAGAATATCCCTGATCCTGATATGATAATAAAATTATAGATGTCATCATTGAACAGATAAGTAGTTATTCTCCGTACCACATAGACCTTAATAATTGTTAATAAACATAGAACCACTACACCAGTATTTCTTAAACTGGGCCCCCTTGTGGGCCCTGGAGGCTTTCAGGGGTGCACTACAAGGTTCTGAGAAAATTAGGTGGCGTTGAAATGGTAAAAAAATATTGTTCTCTTACAAAACGTCTTTCGGCAGTTCGACGGTTTTACTGGAGCCGTAGTTTTTTATTTCGTTAATCGTGATAAGACAAAAGATAAAACATTTTTATGTCATAAAGTTCTTTTTCTACTTCTTCGATTCTACGTACACTTAAATAAATAAAAAAACCGAAGTGCGTGTCTGGCCATGCGCAGTGTAGGCCTCCGTAGAAGAAGGGGGTTTTATCTGCTTTACAGAATTACAACTTGATCAAAGTATTTTTCAATAGGGACGCCAAAAGTTACTGTGACAAGTTACCGTTTAGTCGGCGTAATAAATTGTAGGTTAATAAAAGTGACTAATACAATCATCAATCTTACAGCTGATTCCATCCGCGTATCACTCATTTATGAGACAGGGTTCAATGATTCGTTAGTTCAAGAAAAGTAATTGCTTACGCCGTCATGCCGGTGACGACTTTAGATCTTTTCTTTATTCCATAATATCTACAGGCTGTTCTTAAATCCTTCCAGAAAAGGAGGCTTCTATCCGTAATTCTCTATTGAAATTTGGAAAGGTACAGCCACAGAACATTCTCTATTCTGTGGGTACAGCTTTGAAATCTAGCTAATGCGGCGATAGTACAGCGGTAGAACACCGGCCTCCATTCGGGAGGTCGTGGCTTCGAATCTCGGCTTGTACAAAAGATTTTTTTTTTAAGTTCGTCTTCTGTTGTACGGCCGCCATGGTAACTGTGTTTTGTAATGTAACCACTAATATCAAGGGATAGCTAGTCAAGTAAAAAGGACAAACCACTCACATAAAACTCGTTCCGGGCGAAACTGCTGTATTCCGTCTGCAGTACCTCCTTGATCAAGTCAGGGTCCTTGACAAGGAGACCGGGCGCGCTCATCTTCAGGTATCCGACGTATGGAGCATCCGGGAATTGACTGAAGGACACCACAATCATGGAAATCATTTGCACTGGGGCCATTTTCAAATATCAAGTAAAGTGACCTCCAGCAGGAATCGAAACCACAACCTCTGCCTTGGCAGTCAAGCGTGACACGTTACCACTAGACCAACGAGGCAGGAATTTATTACCTACTGGGTGTTACATTACAACTCAAAATAAAAATATGTTTATTCAAAGTAACACAGAAACTGCGACTTAATGAACGTTATACAAGTTAAACTAGGTGCCAATTTCTAAATCTAGATAATTTTGTAGAAGAAATGGACAAACAAACTCTCCATGAGTCTTTTCAATTTACAGAGTTTATATCTAAAACCTGGAACTCATGCATTGAACTGGCTTTAAGTCCAAACATCTTTCTCATCTAATTTAGTCTTTAATGTTATACTGTTCATGTGAAACTTAACGGATTTAAACTCTCATCTATCGAGAAATGACTCGGTACACGCGGACACGAAACTACTCCATAAATTAATACTGACGAGAACTGCAAACCAGTTTTTTTTTGCGATTTCTGATACACACATAATAATATTGATGAGCATGGGTACCAAATACAAAATTTTATTCAATATAAAAACAAAATGTTTACTTAACGAACGTCAAAGCTGTAGGTAAGTTGCCTGCCTACTTTATAGAGTGTAACAAATACCGTAGGTATAGGTTCATTTGAAAGGTTTGATAGCAACTACAACAATGTCACGTCAACTACAACAAATCTTCATAAGTGAGATCACTATGCACAAAATAGCAAAAGTCAATTAGCATGAAAAGCTGGATTGCCACCAATTTGTACAGATATTCTATAATTATAGAATGACTGTACAAATTGGTGGCAAAATCAATGGCATCATCATAAGCCATTTAACGCCCACTGCAGGACATAGGCCTCCTTCGTGGTTTTCATAACCATGAGGGGTTTTGCCATAGGGTTTTGGGTTTTGTTTTTATTTTCGCTTGGCAGGCGGGTTGGCGATCGCAGTATGCGGTTGGAATCTCAGGAAGACGCTGCTGCCCGTCTCCTGGTATTTTTTTTCCTTGGTCGCCTTTTACGACATCCACTTTCTTAATCCGGTGCCACACGGAAAATCAATGGCATAGTGCAATCTAATGTATGAACATTTGCAAAAATTTACACTGTATTGAAATGAAATAAAAGTAACAAAATCCGATAGTGGGCACCATGCTAACAAACCACTTTAACATGGGGGGGTGTTCTACTAGTTATAATTACAAGCAGTAAAGTTTCTACTAAGAGAAAAACTTCAAAGTCGCAAAAGAAAGTTTTGCTGTTCCATACATTTTAATGCCGCGACTGGTGACTAGTAAGGAGCATTGTTAATTTTTTCAGCTAGGTATACAGGGATTTTGTCACATCTTGTAGCTTATTAGTTGCTGAGCTGAGGTAACTTTCGAATTTTTTTGCTGATCAATATGTTTGGGTTATGCCTACACTTAGTTTTAGTACCTAATTAAGGTTACAATGGGGCTGACATGGCCACCAAAACCAAATGACAAAAACCTCGAAAAACAAAAATATAAAAAAGTGAAGAGATTTATCTCTTCTGTAAATCCTCGTAACAAAAATACGACGACTTTTGGATAGAAACAATAGTTTTAATAGATTATTGTACAATTACATGTTGCTTGCACAAATATTTTCACAAGAAGACCAAACAAAAAACTATCTATATAAAAAGAATAAGTTTGAAGTAGCAAGGAGTTTGCATACTTTTTGGCAGGCGCAAACAAAAAGCATCCAGCTATTTCTCCTTACTACACGTGAGATTCTCGACATTATTCTCAGAAAACCGGAAAACTTAACTGAGTACAGTCGGCAGCGCATCAAACTTTGCATTTTAGTTGCAAAGTCGCCCGTAACGTAACTGAGTAGAGTGCACGCGTCTAAAGATCGATGCGCTGTCGGTTGAGCCTAGTTCATTAATATTCGAATAACACATTTTGGCAAGTAGGTATGGTACTTACCTGTAAATATCGACAAACATGAGACCGACATGTTGTGGGAACCTCAGTACATCCTTGTGGTGACCGAAGAACCAGTGGCACCCCTTCGCTGTGACGACGCCCCTCTTCTCCCAATACTGAACATTTCTACTTCGGTACAAGTAGAACAAAAGAGCAAAAATCGGAAGCAGAACGCCGAGTGTAAGAAACATCTTCTAAGCTGGCCGATATTGGAATGTGTGCTTTTGAACTGGTAGCCTCTGCTTAGTAGATGGATAGATAATAAATATGCAAAGCAGTTTATATAGACGAGACTATATACTTGATCAGTTTGATATTGGTACCTACATAATTGATTACCGCGACAATTTTGACAAGCAGAATTCAAACTGTGTCTTTGCGGAGAGGCCGGATTAGCTACGAGGGCGACCCAACTTCTAGCGGGTAAACAAAACATACTCCGTACTGCACTATTCTAGATTTAAACTATTTTAGGGTTCCGTATCCGAAGGGTAGTTATATGCCTTCGGCCCGTCTGTTTGTCTGTCCGTCTGCTCTTAAAAGGGTTTTATATCTTAAAATGCGTAATAATTATCTATTATTAGTAATAGGTAGACAGTTGAAAAGTCCTTGGACAATACACTCTAACTTTTTTTTTATATTAATAATAAAAAAATATACGCATCACATTGATAACATCCTCCTTTTTTGAAGTCGGTTAAAAAGACAAAATTTTTTTTTGTTTGCTGTATGTATCGAAAACAACATATGAAATACAGCTGTAAATCTTTGTGATTATCGGTATCCCTATAGGTACTACAACAACAAATAATAAAGCATGAGTCGGCCTACCGCTAAGGGTCTCGAGCTGAATGAAATAAGACACATTTTTGCTAAGTTCGTAATTTATTTATAACCCTCTCGGTGCGCGAGTCCGACTCGCGCTTGGCCGTCCGCGGAGTAGTTCGTCCCCTTAAATTGAGTTCTGTTTTGTTATGTTTTATGATTTATTTTGTGCCTAATCACCGTCTGTAGCCTAAATTGTGAATGTAAATGTGGAGAACTACAGAACAGACTCAATCATCTCCCACGCGGGAAAAATCCTCTTGCACGTCCTAAACCGGCGTCCGTCCTAAATTCCGTGTGGCGCCGGATTAAGAATAGTGTCACTCCATTTCCTACAGTGAATGTCGTAGAAGGCGACCAAGGAACTACATTACCAGAAGACGGGCAGCAGCGTCTTCCTGAGATTTCAACCGCATACTGCGATCGCCAACCCGCCTGCCAAGCGTGGCGATTATGGCAAAACCCCTCATGGTTATGAAAACCATGAGGGAGGCCTGTGTCCTGCAGTGGGCGTCAAATGGCTGATGATGATGATGATGACGTCCTAACAACCGGGTTGTAGGCTACATTAATGGCCAAATAATAGGGGTTAAAGTATGAAATTGCCGTTTTATTGCAATAGGTTCTCTGAATTGACATAGAATCTTCATGGTTTGAGGTTTTCGAATGAATCTTTTTTCAAATGGTTTCTATGATGTTCTTTTTTTTAAAAATGTGAAACATTTTAATATCGACTTTCAATTGTTTTTGTTATTCAATTTAGACAAGAAAGATGGATACTGCGAAAATTCGAGTGATTTTTTAATACTAGTTCCGACGCGGAACTAACGCGGCAGAAACAGCCCGCAATATCAATGCTGCGTTTGGAGAGGGGTCTACTAATGAACGCACCGTGCGATTTTGGTTTAAACGCTTTCGTGATGGAAATTTCGACTTAAAGAACGAGCCACGAGGAAAACCGCCCACACAGGTGAATAACGATGAATTAAGAGAGATAGTGGAAGCCGACCCTAGTCAAACTACCCAGGAATTAGCGGCATGGTTTAACGTTACCTTACCCACAATATTGACTCACTTGCGTCAAATCAATAAAATAAAAAATACGAAAAATGGGTACTCGCTCGAAACGCTATCACTCGAATTTTCGCAGTATCCATCTTTCTTGTCTAAATTGAATAACAAAAACAATTGAAAGTCGATATTCAAATGTTTCACATTTTTTAAAAAAAGAACATCATAGAAACCATTTGAAAAAAGTTTCATTCGAAAACCTCAAACCATGAAGATTCTATGTCAATTCAAAGAACCTATTGCAATAAAACGGCAATTTCATACTTTAACCCCTAATACTTACGAACTACGAAGTACCTTGGCAACTGTCAACTGTCCAATGAAATGAGCACAAGATGAGCGGTAGAGTAGTGGTTCATTCTGTGCGCCCCATGCGTCACGCCATGTAAATGACTGCGTAACTTATGATTGGTTTTATACAAAAACGTCAAACCATTGACTTCATAATTAAATATCTAGGTACCTCGCAAGATGGCGGTCTGACAGTGGCAGGTGCATAGATATTTTGCCGGGTAATAGTGAACTCGCTCTGATTGATAACACAATTGATGAGCCCCGCCCGCCTTCCCCCAATTGAACGTGGGGTCATTTTTTAGCACTAGTTAGACATCGTTGTTTTAACTATCACTGCCAAAAGGAACAAGCTGGTTTTGTAAGAGGAAGAGGCACGAGGGAACAATCTTGAAAATTAGACAGCTGATTGAAAAATGCAGGGAACATAACATTATTATAGCCATGTGTTGCATCGATTATGCAAAGACCTTTAACTGCATCAGCTGGAAGGTCATGTTGAGGGTTATTAGGGAGATATGATATACCGTACCACCTTACTTTCTTGTGCAGCATCTGTACTCAAACAGTGAGTCGAAGGTACGAATTGTGGACGCCGTATCTCACACCTTCAAAGCAGAAAGCGGAGTGCGTCAGGATGCATCCTATGTTCATTTAACTACCTCGTGTTAATTTAACTACAACTAAAAGTATGTGAGGCCAAGTATTTAACGCATCTTTCGGTCTAACCCCTCGAACTCTAACCCTAGTACAAGTAGTTGTGTTAGGTCAAGCCTATAGGGCAAGGCAGCGGCTAACATAGTAACATAGTACTCGTACATTGCCATTCAGCAAACAGAATGTAAATTCTTTACGTTGAAATAAATTATTGATTTCTGATTTCTATAAAGTGACCCACCTGTTTTTTTGGTCTCCTAAACAATTTAGGAAATAAGATAAGATAAGAATATTCTTTATTGTACCAGGGAAAACACAAACATAAAATATCTACAAAAATACGAGATAAAATATGAGATACCTACTATGTTGTTAATTTTGATAGCCGATATGTCGTGGCACTGGTACGTATATTTTTAGGCAATCATCTCGAAGAAACCTGTCCTATAAAGGCACGATGTAGTGTGATTTTCCACGAGTAGAATCTATTTCGGCCGATCGAGAACCTGCTTCTTGCATATTTTCGAAAGCACGATCACCTCGGTGATGACGGAGGTTTCCGTGCTTTGTCAAAAATCATTATCGAGCCAAGCGCATAGTAGGGTTCCGTAGTTGGTCGTCGGAATATACGAACTAAGAAGGAGGGGTTTTCAATTGATATTAGGATTTTATTTTACTTGAACTAACTACCAGCTTCACACAAAAGTAACAACTTCATCAAAAGATAGGCTCTAGCATTAAAAATTCTATGGCTTACGCCTTTGCATCTACGTAATGAAATTATTTCTACAGCGTTCAGTGGCACCTTCACTCACATTAGATGGGCGAAGGGACCACTCGGACGCTGCAGTACCTGGGACAAAATACAAATTTTTTAGATGGCTCTAGTAACTGTTCGCACTAATCAGAAAAAATATAAATATTTCCTTAGTTCAATGCAAAATAACCTCTGACTTCTCAAAGGACCTCTATTTTGCTCAAGGGTAAAAGTTATATAGGTCGGTGACGTCATCTTCCATGTTTTCAATATTACCTTTTTCTCTTCGCATAACATGCGTAAAATTGTTTATTTTATCAAAATTAGTTTTTTGTGTAGATAAGATACCTAAATCCATCGATATGCCAAACTATGGGGTAAAGCAGCGGTTCCTAACCTTTTTCAGCCGCGGAACCCCAAGGAAATCAAGCATAATGGCAAGGACCCCTGAGTGCAAAAAAGGTGCAATTTTCAGACAATATTATATTTTAGTATTCTTTCATTAAATTAAAAAACAAAAACCAAACATTAATGAGAAGGTTGGTGCTGCTTTTTTGCAACTAAGTCAGAAATGTTCGGGTTGATATTATTACTCAATTGCAATCTCAAATCAGATTCCAGATGTAACCTGTTCCTGCATTTGTTTTTGATGTATACAAGAGTAGAGAATGCCTTTTCACATCGGTACGTGGTGGAGAAAAGTAGCAAATGTTTCAGTCCTTCTTCTGAGACTTCCTTATAATCTTTTTATCACCCAGAAACTCAAATCAAATCAAATCATTTTATTTTTGACAAGAGGAGCATGACATACTGTTACAAAGAGTGTTCCATAAGTAGTAGCTAAATGACAGAATTCTCCAAGCACCATAACGACTGAGACACCTGACCATTAATGCGGGTCATAGTTGCCATCAGACGTCTTACATTACAATAGGTACATTTCCTCAATCATGGGGTACTTTAAGACTTACAAATATTTGCAACAGTAACTTGGTAACAGTTAAAGATTACCACTATACCCTCCGCGCTAGTTAGAAACTGTGTTGCGGCAGATTAGGTTCGTCTACTGACCAGTATTGTACGAGGTCAGACAATACTGGTCAGTATTGTATGATAAAAGAAATGTTAACCACTCTGAGGTGAGTCGCAATGTTACGTTAAAAGTAAGATAACATAGCTCATAGTGTTATGGATATTCGTAACTACACCACTACACAAGGAGCGTTCTTTGAAATTACGTTTCAAGGCAGAATCGCACGATATTTATGCCAGTTATATCAGAAACATTTGTGGTGATAGGGTCTGCTATCCAATTTTTATTTTTGTCAGGTTCTGAAAAATAATTCCGCAGCGGCTTCAAAGCGCGGAGGGCAATGCCCACTGGCGCTCGTTTGCCTGCCGCGCTCAATAAGCGTAATAATTACGAGATGTTAATGCTCTAACCCCCAATTTCTCGTACACTAACACGCTGTTAATCTACTGTTAACAGCTGTCAATTGACCAAAGTGCAAACAAAAAAAAACACTGACAGCTGTTAACTATGCCAATTTTCTGCTTTCTAGTACCAATCGCCTCTTAAGCTGCGGATAGGGTTACCAGAGGTTTAAATTGAAAAGCCGGTTGCAAGGTGTTAAATAATCCTGATTTCTATAAAACTGTTCGGTCCTTCAAAAATCTTTTTTTGAAGTTTCTTAGTAAAAAATGCTTGACATGTCTGATGTTTAAAATTATATTGCGTGAGTAGTATTGCTCTTATTGACTCAACAGACAATCTGTTCCTCTCCTTCGTCCACTGTGAATTCATAAGTGAAAAAAACCCTTTCCAAGTTTGGCATGACTAAAAATCTGGTCTAGAATGAAATCCGGGCGGAGTCCGATCTATACCCTTAAAATCCGATGTAGACCGGATTTATCCGGTCAGATGGTAACCCTAGCCGCGGACAGATAAACAGACAGATAGACGGACCTGGCAAAACTATAAGGGTTCCTTGTTGACTACGGGACCCCAAAAAACGGTCAATTCTGAATTGGAATTGCACACCGAGGGTTTTGTACATAATACACGTTTGTAACAAAATTAGAAAATATAGCGAACTGTTCGTAAGTACCTTACCTTACGGAGCACTTAGGAATCTTGATAAAAATATTGACAAAATATGTATAATTTATGATAGATTACCCACAAATGTGTTTTTTTTTATTTTCTTTTGGGACCCTTAGCCCTCCCTAAGTCGCTAGTTTTACTAGTATATTAAAATAAAAAATTTCATTATAAAAACAAAAAACCCGACTGGTGAAAAATCACAAAAAGAGTTTAGCAGCAGACACATGCTCCATTTTCAACGTTAGCGGGCGGTACAAAATTACCTTAGGTTCAATTATATTTTTATGGAAGGACTCATTTAGGCCTTTGTTAATTTGATTTGAAATAAAAAAAATATAATATTTTATTTTATTTAGGTGTCTCCCGCTCAGATTAAAGACTTATTCCTTAACCTGTATATTTACTTTTACTTTTTGGTAACAATATGACAGCGTTTTGCTGTCATTTTGTTTTGTAAGTCGCCCTTTTGATTTTCTTGACGTCATATTTGATTTGAGACTCGCGTCATCCCTTTCGACACCTCCTTTGTCAAAATTGGGCAAGCCGTTTCACCTCTGCGCGGTCATAAAAAAATTACGCGATGACACGCGTTATCAAGAACATGGCACGGTGACGATGATGCAATAACAATGTTCTGTCGCCCCTCTATTTTTTTGTTCATTCTATCAATTTAGGCGCTGTACGTTTCGGTTCGTGACTTGAACTTGGCCTGCGCACTCTGTGCCTAGATTTCGTTTTGGGTGGTTGGTCCCTATCGTCGAATAAACAGAAAAAAATAGCAACCTGTTCATGCAAATCTACGCTCGATTATTTATTTATTTACAAAGTTCTTGTAACTTTACAGTAGACACCAAATCGTTACAGAACTAGAGACAACCTCTCACAACGATCTCTCTAACATTATCTTACATTCATACATCAAATCTTTTATCCCATCCACAAACAAGTCGCAGTGTGGGGCTGCCGCGAGCAGGGAGCTGAGCAGCTGCAGAGCACGCGCGACGGGCGAGAACCGAAGTAGGTTGGTGCGCGCGCGCGGCATACACAGTAGCCGGTGCTGCCGTGCCCTGAGGTACCTGTCAGGCACATGGAATTTGACCATCCTTTGTACAAGATCGACACAATCGATTTTATTCCTGACTATATTAAGTGTGAATTTTGCCAAGGCCATTGATCTCCTGAGCTCAAGCGAATTATAGCCTAGGTGCCCCTGTAGGAATAAAGTCGAATAACTCTCCGTTATTCGGCCTTGGACTTGATTTCTTTATGGGCAGTGTCACTGTGTCGCCACGTGTTTAGCTGGAGTAAACCGCACAACTTTTTAATTATTATCAAATAGTCATCATCCTCCAGAACATTTTTCTGCACAAAATGTTTGCTATGAGACCCAGAGCAGTGATTGGTTTTTTATTCGTATACCCAGAGCACCCAGTATAACTTTTCTATATAAATTTGGAGTAGGGCTAGGCCAGGATAATATTTGTAATGGCATACGTACGCAGTTTACATGACATTTATAACATAGAATTCTGCACATAGTGTATTATTTACCTACTACCCTATTACTATGCCTACGACGTCCATACTTTAACTCAATGACGACGTCTGTCTGTTTGCTTGTTTGTCCGTTTGACCTATAAATAATAATTAAATTATTAACTTAACTCCGGATTCACTTACTTCCGGAATTAAGTTAAATTGTTTTTTTCATAAATCGACATACGCCGACGGCAGTCGCCAACATGTCAGCGTCGAATATCCGCGTCAGCCGTCGACACACGATTACGGCTGCCGTCGACGCGTTCGACGGCTGCAGTCGGCACAAGTGCCGCTCGTGTATAAGCGCCCATCATTGCCTAAACCAGATTACTTTAATGTGTCGGCGAGTATTAGTCGTAAACATTACAAAAAAAAAAAAAATATGGGCACATTTTTCATACTGCTCACAAGACTAAATAATAATTATACAAAGATTTTGGTAGTAAAATATCTAGAGCTGGGCTCTTTTATCTCTTGAACCGTAATAGGTGACAGTTGAATTTTCAAAAATTTTGCGATAGCCCAAGAAATAATAAAAACCTGCCAAGTGCGTGTCGGGCCACGCGCAGTGTAGGGTTCCGTAGAAAGAGGGTTTTATCAGCTTTACAGAACTAAAAACTTCATCGAAGTCATCGTATTCATTTTCAATGGATTTGTACGAAGTTTTCCTTTCCTAAGTTGGTCGCCTTCACGTTTCTATAATCAACCGTTTGTATATCTAAATATGTATATCTATGACAAATTTCAGCTCTCTAGTACTTATCGCGTCTGTGCTAGGCCGCGGACAGACGGACGGACATGGCGAAACTATAAGCGTTCCTTGTTGACTACAAGGAAGAACTACGGAACCCTAAAAACTGGCCCAGAGCAAGTGACTCGCGCACCGAGGGCTCCGTGCCATTATAAATTATCTGCATATATCAAACAATGACAGCCCACTGTCGGCACGTTGTAGGCTTCTTCACCGTCACACCAACCTCATCGGTTTCTCTCCGGACTCGTAGTCACACCATTTTGTCACATCAGTATGACTACAAGTACACAAAGTTGCAGATGACCAAGCGAATCATGAGTAGGCAACTAAATTGGGATTTGCTTCACCTAGTGTGTTTCATCTTCTCTCCGAGAACCTGTTAACGCAATGGCCGGTTTCACATTGGAAGATAACCGTACCTAACGCAACAACGTTTTAACATCCTTGCCGTAACGAAATGACATCTACCTATCAACTACCAGGCGGTGATCACAACAAAAACACCCAAAAGTTCGAATCTGTTACATTTATCCAAAGTCTAATTATTTTTCAACCTTGTAAAAGCTAAAACTTCACCCTTTTTCTATCTATCTATCGAGAACTCTCAAAATAAACGCGGTAAATTCAAACCTAAACCATCTTAACGCTGCGTTCAACAATACATAAAATTACTTATTAATGACAATCGTGAAGTAAGACACGTTATTTAGGCAGGATATCACTAGGCTTCACATGAGTATGTATAGTTGTATGATATTACTACATAAATTCTTACACATAATTGGACCTGCATCATGAAACTTCATACATTTATTAAGGCCGTTATGCGAACATTGTGTGAAGGTTGTATGAATACTAGTCCAACAATATCGTATGGTTACGTTTACCACTAGGGCTGCCACCCTTAAAAAATAGTCAGGCCCAGAGATTTCGGAAAAGTCTCTTTTATATGTATCCCTTCATCATCATCATCATCAGCCATTTGACGCCTACCGCAGGACACAGGCCTCCTTCGTGGTTTTCACAACCACGAGGGGTTTCGCCATAATCGCCACGCTCGGCAGGCGCGTTGGCGATCGCAGTATGCGGTTGGAATCTCAGGAAGACGCTGCTGCCCGTCTCCTGGTCATTGATTTCCCTGATTGATGTATCCCTTGCCGCACATTAATTAGTATTAATCTAATCCTTTTATTTTCACCGAAAAAATTATACTTTAAAAAAATAGAAGAAAAAGAACTTCTTCTAAAAAAAACATAAGAATCGTATGAAAATAAGACACTTAAAACAATTACATGTTTATATTTTTAAAGATGTTTTTCTGTTCATATAATAAGTTAGTTTTACTTAACCTATCGTAACTATGGGTACGTAAATTAAAGAAAAATCAGGACCCAGAGAATTATAATGTTAACTCGGAGCCCCGGTGAGGTGGCAGCCCTAGTTACCACCCCTATGAAACCGTCCAATTTTGAAGAATTTTGGAGAACCCACAATGCTTTTTTTATAAATAAAAACAAAGATGAACATTGTTTGCTATATTTTATTAGGTACTTACTGGTTTTCAAGCTTATTCGTTCAATTTGCGCATCTGAATCCAAGCGCCATTTAGAGGGTGATTTAGCAGGAAGACTTTCGGGTCCACTTCAAGCTGGTAGCTTGACTTGGAGTTGGGGATGATTTTGAAGTTTTCTACTATCTTCATGACAGCGATCTTGCTCTGAAGAAGAGCGAAACGACGACCTGAAATAATTAAAAAACAGTTACATGACCAGCACAATAACATACGTTATACAAAACCTACATCAAGCTTACATGATACCTTCGAATCTAAAGGTCATATTCGATTAAAACATCCAAATCGATTCAAGTGTGCTTTTAAAATTTGAAGAGTTCCCTCGATTTCTCCAGGATCCCATCATCAGATCCTGACTTGATGACCATGGGAACACCTGGGAAGTCTTAACCTCTCAAACAAAAACAGAATTTTCGTAAAAAATATCGGGGAACAAGCGAAGTCGACCTCTATTTTTTAAACTTGGTTAAAAATGGAAGTGGCGGGCCATTCACTAGTGGGGTGTCTAGTAAACAATTATATCCCTCAATCGGTGTAAAATTTTCGAATCTACACCGTGTATGTCTCTCGATGTAACCTGCCTAGAGGTAGACTTTAACTTCGCACGCAGACATCATGTGACAATAACTTTAGCTTAACTTCCGTGTCTAACTCACCAATACACTTCCTAGGGCCTTCGCCAAAGGGGAGGTACACAAACTTATGTCTTTTCGCCACCTCGTCATCGGAAAACCGCTCGGGGTCAAACAGTAGAGGCCCAGAGTAGAATTTGGGGTCCCTGTGTATGCTGTGGATGGGGATGGCGATGCTGGTGCCTTTCTCAATGGTTAAATGGTGGCCGGCGATGCTGTAGTCAGCTGTACAGAGCTTGGTCAGCGTTAGGACAGGCATATGCAGGCGTAGAGATTCTGTAAAATATAAGATAAGAATAGTCACCAGAAAAAATAAAATAATTACAAAGGAAAGATATTACAAATGGCATCCTTCTTCGCATTCCGTAGTCAACAAGGAACCCTTATATTTTTACCATGTCCGTCCGTCTGTCTGTCCGCGGCTTAACACAGAGACGATAAGTACTAGAGCTGAAATTTTGCATAGATATACATATAAATTACGCCGAAAAAACGGCAGATAAAATGTCGACCAAAAAAATTTTGTATGCCTCCCATACATGCATTTTTTTTCTCCCATACACCATAGTGTGAGTTATTGTTGGATTGGTTGTTTAAATATTGTGGCTTTACAAAGACCTTTTCGATTTAGGGTTCCATTTGCGAACTTAAAAAAAACCGGCCAATTGTGAGTCAGACTCACCCACGAATGGTTTCGTACCATTATCTATACAACATTCGAATATTTGAAGCGTCTACCTGTGGCCGTTATTAATATTACGGAACCCTAAAAAGGATAAGTTCCCGACTGAAAACCAGCGCTGCAGGCTATTGCTTCGCAATACCTGAAGCATATGCTGAGTTCGGGTACCTTTTATATTGCCATAGCACATAATACGCGGCTAGTAACACAGCCAAATTACAGGTGTGCATGTACCCACTTCCTTACAGGGCACATCCCCTCCTTATTTGGATTTATTATAAGTGTTGTTTTATTGTTATTTGCATAGACTGTAAGCATGCTTTGCCTGTAAATTGTAATATCTTTGTAGGTTGTGGCAATTTAATAAATGATTATCTTATCTTATCTTAAATATTAGCGGACCTTATTGAAACACCCAAAATAAAAAGAATTGTTGCAGTAATTATTTCACCTCAAGAGACGTCGTCTAAGAAGAAAATGCAGGGTAGTATCTGTATATATCGGCAGAAAAACCGGAGACCGGAGTTGTTTACAACAACTTTGGTCTAAGAAAGGGGGCACTTTTACCCAGCAATATACAGGCTACATAGAGAAGTAAGTACCTACGTTACCTAACCCATGGAAATCCTTACCACAAAGAACCATGTCCAAATATTTGAGATCTTGAACATCGTCAAAGGTGTATTTTCCTTTAGTACGATCTACCATAGTTTTAATTTCGCTTCGAAGTTTTTCTTGCACATCGTTATGCCAGGCTAGCTGCAACCAAAAAAGGATAAACTTGAAACTGAGCTGCCTTACCTGTAGAAAATCTTCGTGTGTCAAGAACACTCGCACGGTTTTAAGGTGGAGTACACCTACTCGGCGAATATGACGTCTATACCGGTAGATGAGAATGATCTACAGTAAATCAGAGAACTAAAGGCCTACTCCTACAGGTGATTGACCTCATCATATGCGCCAAACCAAGCGGCAGACAACACATAACTAACTGGAGACTAAGTTACCTCAAACAGCGTGAAGCAGATAAGACCGCTCGAGGTCTCGTATCCGTCGACGATGCACGCGAATGCCTGGCTAGCTATGTAATGGTCGGTGAACACTGGAAACAGAAGAGAAGCGGACTGGAAATACACTGTTGCTAGCCGATGTTTGTCTTATTTATTACTTTAGCCCCGGACGGACTCGCTAAAGGCAAGAAATAGAAAATAGGGCATTGGATCATTGTAACTTAAGCAGCATTTCTTTCCGCGGATGCCGTAGATGGCGACTAAGGAAACCAATTACCAGGAGACGGGCAGCAGCGTCTTCCTGACATTTCAACCGCATACTGCGATCGCCAACCCGCCTGCCAAGCGTGGCGATTACGGCAAAACCCCTCATGGTTATGGAAACCTCGAAGGAGGCCTATGTCCTGCACTGGGCGTCAAATATGATGAATTTAAGCAGCAAACAAGAGCCCTTTTATCAATTTATTGGTCTCTAGCTCCACATAGCGACTTAGTTCTTGCTGCAAAATAGTGCAGCAAGATATCTCATTCATAATATCACTAGCTATAACCGTGTACGTTATACTTATTCTGTTTGCAATTATTTCAATTACCATCTGCCTTTCCATTTACTCTGTGGTTAACTCCCTCTTGAAACACATCGATCCCGGGTTGCTTATTCTCCATTCGTTCGCGGATTATGTCACGTGTCATCGTTAGTAGAAAATTCTCGGTTCTCTTTGATGCAAACCTACAAAATAACATTCAGACTTGTACCTACGGATTAGTACTAAGTGACCCAAGTCAGCTATTCCCGGTTTATTGTACACTAACAAGCTGTTAATCTACTGTTAACAGCTGTCAGTGGTTTTTTTTGTATGCACTTTGGTTAATTGACAGCTGTTAACAGTAGATTAACAGCGAGTTAGTCTACGGGAAACTGGGGGATAGTGTACCAAATGTACCATACATTCAGCGTATAACTGCGCGTCGTACCAAAAGACAAACGGTCGGCAAGTGAAAAAACGTTCAGCGAGTTAAGTGTCTTTGGTCATCAAGAGTTGGCTCCTACCGTTGGCTTTGGCACAGCAGCCAGCTATGACGATGATAAAAGTAAGTCTCCTCGAGGTACTCACCTTATTCCTACTAAGGAGCTGATTTCTGGGAAGAGGAACACGGTCATGTTTTTGAGGTTCTCAAAGACGGTGTTTCGGAAGATATCGCGCACCAGCGTCGCGAACAGGCTGTCGCGATGCTTGAACGTGTCGTTCTGGACGCCGCAGAGGGAGTTGGCTACTGAGTCAGTTGTGAAGGTACCAGCTAGCTGCAAAACACCAATCAATAAACAAATTTCACGTGGAAAAACAGTAATAATAATAACATGAACAATAGGTCACAATGAACATACCAGAATGTGTGAATTCGCAGACCAACGCGGGGTACGAAACCCCACCTTCAATCCATCGTGCCAGCGCTAACTAACTAAGCGATTCGTCATATCACGCTTCATGCACTCTGGTAGGTGATAGCTATCTATGAGCCGCAATTCCACACAAGGTATATATGCCGATTCTTTTTAGATTTCAAGGCGATCATATGACCTTAGTCTACAGGGCTGTTTACAAAATATGTAATTAGACCTTATAGTTCACACTTTAAAATCACTTTTGTTTTTTTCTTTTCCACAAGGAATATAACATATACATAAGCAGCCTATATACGTCCCACTGTAGGGTACAGGTCTTCTCTCAGGAAGAGGGTATGAGCTTAATTACCACGCGTGCCCGCCGCGGATTGGCGATTTCAAGCGCCGAGGTATGTGAATAGCTCAGACACTCAGGTTTCCTCACGATGTTTTCCTTCAATGGTAGCGAGTGTTATTGCTACTATAACTTCACAAATTTATATAACTTAGAAAACAAAGTTACAGGTACACTGGGAATCGAACCTGGCTCTCCCGCTTCCGAGTCCAATGTTCTACCCACTAGGCTACCACCGCTCTCGAAGATAAATAAAGGGCGCTTATAAAACGAGTTGCAATGTCGCAAAAAAAATAGTATCGTCTCTAGAACGGCCGATAAATGTATAAATATAGTTGCCCGCCCATGGAAACTGCATTAGGTACTTAATTAGTACAAACTTACTACAGTGTGATTTTGAAACCGTTTCATTCATTGATAAAAACACTATTATTAAGTACTTATCAGTATAGTATAAAATATTTGTAAATAATCGTGATTTCCGACCTTTGGCTCGAAGCTGTGAATCCAAAATCGAAGTGATAGGAAGTACCATAACGTTTAAAAATGTTTTCTAATATGTTATTTACATATTAGTCTGTCGTCCGATATGCGTACACAATTAAAAAAACAATTGCGTTGGCGAGCACCGACCATAAGAGGCTCGAACCATTGTTTTTTTCAATTTTTATCACTTTTCGTCCTGATATTGTCGGTTTTGGGAAACAAAAAATTATTCCGTTTTACTCTTTATTCGAATTCAAGGGCAATAAATTAATTCAAAGTCAGGGTGACGTATGTTATTAGCTTACCTCTTTAGCCTCAAATTGTGCACCGCCGCTTTCTCCGCAGCAGTCCGAGATATAATTAACGAGCTGGTCGGCGACGCCCAAAACTGCAGGGAAGTAGTTTTTGAGTTTGACGTTAGTGAATAGTGGCGTCAAGTGACCACGTGCTGTCTGCCACGCCTCACCCCATTGGACGAAGGGATTGTTACCAAAGAGGAAGTCCACATCTTTGTCCACCTGCGAACAAATATATGTATATAGGACACCATAGCCACAGCCCAATGATATTTTGGATAAAACGTTCTTGCGGTGCCAGCCAGATGGCGAGGCTGTATCGGCCTCCTTAACTTCCACCGTTCCCCTCTTCCTACTGTTGGATTCGTCGCAGAATATCCCGTTCGCAAAACGTTCCGTCTGTAAAACGGAATGCTATTCGCAATATCCCGGTCGGAAAATGTACCGTTGTCAAAAGGTTCCTTTCGCATGCGATCGCAAAACGTATTGTAATACCTACATCATTATCACAATTATTGTACTTAATTTAGTTTTTCTATTGTATTCCTGCATGCTAGTTTTATTACAAATTTTGGTCCATTGGTAATCCCTGTTATTAATAACAATTTATCTTTATATAACTATAATCATGCTGTGCGCGTAAGTTAAGGGTTATGGATTAGATCAAGGTAAATTGTGTCTTTGTTTTTCTTGTGTAAGTTTTGGGTGCCTAATAAATAAAATAAAATAAAAATAAATATACAAGGCAAAGTCATAGTTATGTAGCAAAGACAAGAATATCCGAAAGATGAAGGAATTCATAGGTACACATTCATTTGAACTTTCCATTATTTTGTTAGACGAGACGTTTTCGAACAGGATGCCACCCAGACGGGACAAACATGGCTTAGAAAAATTCAGGGCCGTAGTGCTACTTAAACCAGCATCTCCAGCATACCGCGCCAGAACTCTTACTAAGCCATTCGGATCACGCCTCGTCTTAAAAGAAAAAACGAGAATGAAGATGTTCTATTTTCTTGAAATAATACAGTAGTTTTATACTTTTGCCTGACTTATGAAGAGCATACGTGCAACAGTGGACCAACAAATGATGAAGAAGAAAGAAGAATAAGGTTGGAATAGACTGGATAGCATGTTGACAGACGTGATAGATGAAGGATTTTTAGAATAATACAGTAAAGATGTTGCCGGTTCAAAATCTTTAAGCAGGTAAAGTTAACGATCGATTAAATTAATCGAGGGACTCAACCAACGCAGGCAAAACCTGTTTAATAAGCCACTCACAAACATTTCGTTCCGGTCGAAACTGTTATATTCCGTCTGCAGTACCGCCTTGATCAAGTCAGGATCTTTGATGAGAAGACCGGGAGCGCTCACCTTCAGGTATCCGACGAATGGAGCATCTGGAAATTGGCTGACAACACGGGTAATTCTAATAAGGGGTGTCTAACACCTATTACAGTTCTACTTTTCGCGTCTTATTGGATATTGAGTAAAATTATTTTTTTTTCAGACAGAGCAGTAGAGTAGTGAATGTCTAATAAATAACCAATGGCGTCCCCAGTATCATTTCAATCAACTACTACAATTATATAGGTACGTTAGTAGCTGACTCGGCAAACGTTGTTTTGCCATATTTATGGCCAGTTTCTGAATTGAGAATTTCGCTAAGTAAATAGTTAACTATAGTGCTATCTCTTCAAATTTCTTAGAAAAGACCGTGACAGAACGTTACTTAAGTATTTAATTAGTAAATTTCTCAGTTCAGAAACCGGCCCTAATTAGCCTACGACCCATTCTCAGACCTAGGAAATATTTAAAAACAACTAACAGTCAATGCTTTCAAAAAGACGCCTGTCACTTCAGTCTACCGAGACCACGGCACTTGCAAAAGTACCGAAACGTCGGAAAATTGTAAAATGAAAAAATAAATATCCCTGCAAACTCAGTTTTTATTGTCTAGTGCTCGTGTTAACCTTATAAAATACTATTAAAAAAAAACTAAGCCGTTTCGATAACAAACACTGTGACACGAGATTTTTATATATTAGACTAGATGACCCCGTGAACTTCGTATCACCGACGTCAACCGTTTTTTTTCTTCTCACCGTTTAAACCTTCCCTGGAAGTCCAAATATATAAAAACAACAATTAGCCAAATCGGCCCAGCCGTTCTTGAGTTTTAGTGAGACTAACGAACAGCAATTCATTTTTAGGTATATATAAGAGATTAGAGACGCAATTCCTGAAACACAAGTAAAGTTTGTGTTTTCTTTCGATGTCTTTTATGATTTATATTTTTCGAAGTAAGTACCTGTTAGGGGTTACCTTAAACTTCTGCTTATGGGAAGTGGTTTATTTATACTGAAAAATTTGTAGGTACCTATGTTATTTTCAGAAGACTGTCATTTTTATATAACTAACAAGTAACACATATGGTTTTAAACATTATCTGTCGGACAGCAATACAAAACATATAAAAAAAACCGGCCAAGTGCGAGTCGGACTCGCGCACCGAGGGTTCCGTACAAACCTGCAATGTCAACAACATTTTTTCACGGGTTAAAGGCAATTAGATCTAAGTATTTGATATGAATTTCAACTTGATAGCTCTACGCGTTCATGAGGAAAAAAGTAATAAGTTTATATTTATTAAAAAATATATATTTTGTAATGTAACTAAAAATTTAAGGTTTTCGGAATTTTTCCTTTATGTGTGCTATAAAACGTTGCTTCATGCCAAATTTCAAGATTCTAGGTCGACTGGAAGTACCCTTTAGGTTTTGATTCCCTTGCGAGTACTTGCGAGTTTCAAAATATGCAGCTTAAATTGCTGTTTCTTTTGATTGCGTTGACATAGAAGTTAGATTTTGTTACAGCTTAAAGGTATTATAGACTTGAGTATTTGGTATGAATTTCAATTTAATACCTCTACGCGTTTATGAGGAAATGGGTAGTAAGTTTAAAATTATTAAAAAAAAATATATTATGTGATGTAACTAAAAATTTATGGTTTTCGTAATTTTTCCTTTATCTATGCTATAAGACGTTGCTTCGTACCAAATTTCAAGATTCTGAGTTCACGGGAAGCACCCTGTAGGTTTTGATTCCCTTGCAAGTGTCGAAAATTTGCGGCATAAACGGCTGTATCTTTTGATTGCGTTGACTTAGAAGTTTGATTTTTTCACAGCTTCAAGGGACAGTAGACCTGAGTAATTGATATAAATTTCAGCTTCATACCTCCACGCGTTCCTGAGAAAAAGGGTCTTGACAGACGGACGGACGGACGGACAGACGGACAACAAAGTGATCCTATAAGGGTTCCGTTTTTTCCTTTTGAGGTACGGAACCCTAAAAACGTAAAACCAGCTAAAATAATTCTATATTCTTAGATAGAACAATACCTAATTGTTATTCATGGCAAACTAATTAACGTGTATGCTTTAGTTGTTGTGGCAGAGAACCCTTTAGAAGCCCATTCAGACATCAGAAATCAAAAATTTATCTCTCAATGTAAAGAATTTGCATAAATTGCAAATTTAATGGTCGTAGATTAAAAGGTCGATTAATTTTATTCTCTGTTACGAAGGCGGAAATCAAGCGGCCACAAATGGATACACTAGTATGTTAAACACCTTTAAATGCATAAATAATGTAAAATTACAATAACTGGGTATGGTGGTACCAGTACAAGTAGGTACACTAGAAAGATACTATGTGGAGTAAGACTTTTCCAGGCGTTACTAAAGGTACGCGTGGAAAAGTCGATTAACTATACGATATAGGTACACCTACTTCAATATAGACAATTATTTTATGTTAACTCAAGTAGTCCATAGGTACTTGTACTTACTTGTAAATATCATCAAACATCAAGCCTATATGTTTCTTTAACATCAGTACATCCTTGTGGTGACCAAAGAACCAGTGGACCCCCTTGGCTGTAGGGACTCCTCTTTTATCCCAATAGTGAACATTTCTACTGCGGTAAAGGTAGAATATAATCGCTAAAATCAGAAGCGGTACGAAACAGACTATGAGAAACATCTGATAGGATGGTCGATAACAGAATGCGCGTTGTGATGAAGCTGTAGAAACTAGGTACTTTGCTCAAGGGTATATTGATAATAAATGAGAAGTGTCTGGTCGGCCACTAGTGGACATCAAATACAGTACTCGGTAATGTAGTGAGTACGGCTCTAGTAGAGCGAGTGTATCTTCTATTACGGACAAATGCTATCCTACCGTAACTTAATAATCTTCACATCAAACTACTTAATGCAATAAACAATTAACTATCTATTCTTCAATGTACTTGGTGGAATCGCAGATGGTAGCGACACTAGCGATGGTACCATAGTAAAGAAAACATACAGCCTCGAAAACGAGGAAAGATACGCTTACGTAAGAATTCCCTGTTATAACGGAATTACGAATGAATTACGGAATTACGGAATGAGAATTACGGGTAGTTTTAAGTGGGAAAATCTGAATCCTTCAAGATTCCAGCGACACGCCGCCCTTTATCAACCATTATTGGTGCAGTCATCTGTAAGGTAACTACAAGAGAGAGATTTTGAGCGAATTAACAGGACAAAATGCGACAGGATATACAATGTCACAAAATTAACGCCTATGTTAAGGCTTCGATTATTGTTACTCTAAGAACTTGCCTCTAAGTAGTACACGTGTATTTAAAAAATAGATACAATTTAATCATTGACAACTTGTAGAATAGCGTGTTTTTATGCCAGTGGCGGCGGGATATTATTTTTACTAGACCCCAACTGGTGGCCGACTGGACGCTTCTTCAAAATAATAAACGCAATTGCTGAGCGCAATTTATAGACGAGGCGTGTGCGTGTCTCCAGCGAGCCCACAGAATGCAAGAGCATACCTACCTCATCTCTTGTATAATCTAATACACAAACATCTTGTGTCACAGTATCTGTTATCGCACTCCTCCGAAACGGCTTCGCCAATTTTTATGTTTTTTTTTGTGTATATGACCTACCAAGGTCTGAGAATAGGTAGTAGGGTAATTAATATGGCAAAACAACGTTTGCGGGGTTATTATAATAATAAATAACTAGCTGACCCGGCAAACGTTGTTTTGCCATGTTAATTAGCCTAAGACCTATTCTCAGACCTACCAAATGTACACAAAATAAATCATAAGAGTCGGTGAAGCCGTTTCGGAAGAGTTTGATAACAAACACTGTGACACGAGATTATTATATATTGGATCCTCTTTCCACACGGATACCCTGTGCTATGGTAACCAGGCAAGGAAATAACAAAAATGGAAATATATACAGACAGAAGACATTTGTACAAATGTACGGCGGCCCCCAGTGGGAATCGAACCCACGACCTCCGGCATGGTAATCAGACGCAATACCGCTAGACCAACGTGGCAGTCAAGATTCCAACCCAGAATAACTTTTCAGAGTGACTTTCAGGAAAAAAAAAACGCTTCGTATTTCTGTACCCCTAACATGACATGCTGGAGTCACGCACACAAAAAACACTGCAGACTGATATTGACGATTTATTTCCAGAAATCATGCCAATACTTTTGACAAGCAGAATTCAAGTTTACTTTCATAGACAAAAGCGTTATACTAGTCGGTATATTTGTAATTTATGTGTCATTTGGTGCTGTCACGCGTTTGATTACCGAAACAGGGGTCGTGGGTTCGATACCCACTGGGAGCAGACGTACTTTGATTTGTAAAAATGGCCTCATTCTGGGTACATTTTCGATGTTTGTGATGTCCTTATCTGGTTACCATAATATATCAGGATATCCTGGTTTGGGACCTGGACAAGCGAAATTATGTTGAAAGCAAAAAGCATGTTGTGTGGAAACTATTATTATTATTATTATAAAAAACTGCTCAATTGTAAACTGTTTATCCTGGTGTACAATAATAGTTAAGTATTGTTATAGCCGCGGTAGTAGCCTAGTGGGTAGAACATTGGACTCGGAAACGGGAGACCCAGGTTCGATCCCAGTGCGGGCATGTACCTATGACTTTGTTTTCTAAGTTATGTACATTTGTAAAGTTATAGTAGCAATACCACTCGCTAACGGTGAAGGAAAACATCGTGAGGAAACCTGGATGTCTGAGCTATTCACATACCTCAGCGCTTGAAATCGCCAATCCGCGGTGGGCACGCGAGGTGATTAAGCCCATACTCTCTCCCTGAGAGAAGGCCTGTGCCCTACAGTGGGACGTATATATGCTTATGATTATGATGATTGTTATACAAGAGTGCACGGTTGCCTTTTAACCGCGTCCTCACAATTTTGATGACCGAGCAATCGAAGGATTCTACAATTGAATCACGAGCGCAGCGAGTGATTTATAAACTAGAATCCTGAGGGTTAGCGAGGGAATCAAAAGAACACTAGATGAAAAATCTTTGCACTCGAGTGCAACATGTAACTTTTTATTGTAATTTAGACCCTCTTAAAAGAGGCGATTCTGGGTAGGAGTAAGTCGCTACATAGGTATACTTTGTAAACGGATCTATAAATAAATATACAAAGCGAACTACGTAGATATTGCTGTCTTATCTTAGAAATAAACATCGCAATGCTTCAGCAGAATTCAACGCTATATTTATATGCGTACGTGCTATTTTAGTTTATGTGTGCTAAGATGGTGCAGCAGATGTTTAAATTTTATTGTAATCTAGGGCTATCTGAGGCCAACCATCATTTATTTCTTTGAGACCAAGTTGCCGTGCATAGTAAAAGTAACTTGCAATACATACAATACATTTAATTGTACAACTGTCGCCGCCACATATACTCTTACTTCTATCACTAATGTTACACTTAGAACTTGAACTCCTTGTATTTCTTCGCCTGTTTCGAATCTGTGTGCTGCTGTCGTTTTCTCTTGTTCTGTAACAATAGAATACGAGCGATGTAAGTGAATTCTGAATATTCTTTCGATTCTAAAAAGAACCGACTTACTCTCCTGCCGCTTTTATTAGCTTCAGAACCTATGATTTGTCTCTCCCTCTTTCTCTCTTTCATACACACACACACACACGCACGCACGCACGCACGCACGCACGCACGCACGCACGCACGCACGCAGGCACGAAGGCACGCACGCAAACACGCACGCACGCACACCCACCCACACACGCACGCACGCACGCAGGCACGCACGCACGTACGCAAACACGCACGCACGTTGCAAACACGCACGCACGCACGTACGCAAACACGCACGCACGCACGCACACCGACCCACACGCACACCCAAGTCGGCGTTCTACCGCTCCGCCACCACCGCTTTGTCCTTGTCATATAAATATAAGGAATTATTTCTCACTCCATCACACACACACACACACACGCACGCACGTACGCACGCACGCACGCACGCACGCACGCACGCACGCACGCACGCACACACACACACACACACACACGCACGCACGCACACACACACACACACACACACACACACACACACACACACACACACACGCACACGCACACGCACACACACACACACGCACACGCACACGCACACTGTTTCTGCATTTCTATCAATCTTCAAACGCCGCCGCCTTTGCACTCAGAATTATTTTACAATGCCACTTTTGACGATGGGCTGACCGGTCCGCCATCTTGCATTCGCTTATACAAGATGGCGGCCGGTCGGCACTAATCATCTTGTATAAGCGAATGCAAGATGGCGGACCGGTAAGCTTACCTTCTGCCGGACAACGTTACCCAGGGCTCTGGACAGGAGGCTAGGCTCTAGTGGTCAGATCCGGAGTCTTCGAAGATCTTTTGTCGCCAGCGAGATCAAACACTGCTGGGTGGGACTCCGTTAGGAGAAGCCCAGCAGGCGATGGTCAGTAAGTCACTGAAATACTGAGCCTTCTCTATTTATATGATACTAAACAAATTATCTCTCTTTAAATGTTGTGACAAAAACTATCTCTCCTTCTGAATCTCGCCTTTGCCCTCAGCACACAGGCGATTGGCCGACCGATCCGCCCTCTTGTACTCTCTCTGCTCTGATTGGCTTACCTTCTGGCGGGCCACGTGGTCGGCCAGCATGTCGCTGAGGTCCTCTCGACCCTTGGGCCGCTGCTCGCGGATCTGGCGCTCGTAGCGCGCCGCCACGGCCTCGGGGTCCAGCTCGAGCTCCGAGGGGTCGAGCGCTACCTCCACGCCGGCCGGCTCCGTGCTGACGGCGCCGGCGCCGGCGCTCGGGGCCGTGCGCTTGCCTGTCACAGCGGAGAGAAGGGCTGGGTGAGTCGATATCACACCGAAACACGTGAAAACACACGGTTGTTTTTGCAAAAGTATCGAAACGTCGGAAAATTGTAAAATGAAAAATAAAAGATTAATGAATGTTGAGGAAGCGACATTGATCTGTCAGGATCGTGGCAAGTGACAATTCCTGGTCTCTGCCTACCCCTCTGGGAAGTTGTGACACCGCTAAAACACTGGCACTACTTAAACAAACGTGATTTTGGATTATACACTCGTTTAAAAAAAATGTTAAAATGCAGCATGTTCGCAGAGACAAATTGAGATCAAAATGGACGCCAAGTAAGGAATTTTCCTTGTATTTCTTGAAGCTTAATGTCGTTTTTTTTTATATTTCGGCTTTCAAAAAGTTTGAAATTATGTCCACGTAACTATTTGATTTGGAGATCAGAAAATTTCATTGCTTGGTGTAAATAACAAAAAATTTTTAGCGCCCCATTAAACAAGCGTTATGAAAATATCTGAATCGCTTTAGTATGCGGTAGTAGGATGTGTATTGTACATTGTATAACAGTGTTAATTAACAATCATAATAACACAAAACACAATTACTTGTCCTGTTCCCAAACTAGGATACCCTGTGCTATGGTAACCATGCAAGGGCATCACAAACATAGAAATACACCGAGACTAAAGCCGTACAAATGTACGGCGGCCCCTATTGGCAATCGAACCCACGACCTCCTGCATGGTAATCAGACGTGATACCGCTAGACCAATGCGGCAGCCGAATTACTACTCGATTACTGACCAGGGTTGGCGGCGCCGATGTCGTAGACGTGTGTGGAAGCCATCATTCCCGCAGTGAGCCCCACACGGCGCTCCGGCAACACTTGGTAAAGCGCCGGAGTGTCGCCGCTGCAAGCAATAGTACCAGTTAATTACTGTTATCCGTGTGGCGCCGGATTAAGAATAGCGTCACTCCATTTCCTTCCGTGGATATCGTAGAAGGCGATTAAGGAATTAAATTACCAGGAGACGGGCAGCAGAGCGTCTTCCTGAGATTCCAACTGCATACTGCGATTGCCAACCCGCCTGCCAAGCGTGGCGATTATGGCAAAAACCCCTCATGATTGTAAAACCATGAGGGAGGCCTATGTCCTGCAGTGGGCGTCAAATGGCTGATGATGATGATGATGATGATGAATTACTGTTACACCTGAGCCGCGGTGGTAGCCTAGTGGGTAGAACATTGGACTCGGAAGCGAGAGACCCAGGTTCGGTTCCCTTTGTAGCAATACCACTCGCTAACGGTGAAGGAAAACATCGTGAGGAAACCTGAGTGTCTGAGCTATTCACATACCCCAGCGCTTGAAATCGCCAATCCGCAATGAGCACGCGTGGTGATTAAGCCCATACTCACTCCCTGAGAGAAGGCCTGTGCCCTGCGGTGGGACGTATACAGGGCGTCCCAAAGTTATGGGCCATGAAGGGAAAGTACCTTAAATATCGTAGATAGGGTATTTTGCTGAAAGAAGACTTTATGTTATTTTTAAAAGTTAGTAATTCTGCATTCAAAGATTTTCTAAAAAATACTTGCCTTGTCTGGGAATCGAACCGACTTAAATAAAAAAAAAACACCTCTACTTTTATGATGCCAATCGGAATAATGGCCAAAAACTAATAACTCTTCTTAAGTAACATAGTATTTTAAAAGAAAGGAGCAACGTAAAATGTTTGAGTCAAATTTCAAGAAAGTTTTTTATTGCCGACGACGACGTTCGAAAAGTAGCGATATTATCATTCCATAGATAGCATTGATTATTCGTAAATAAGTACCCACTTCATAAAATACTTTATAGCATAGTTTTCCTTATTATAAGTGGAAGTGTAGATAAAATGATAAAATTTAGTATTTCAATACGTCCTTGGTAAGCTAGACACAAGCCAAATTTAAAACAAAAATAATGTTCTTGTTAAATTTGAAAATGTAACTTTTAAAAATAACATAAAGTCTTCTTTCAGCAAAATACCCTATCTACGATATTTAAGGTACTTTCCCTTCATGTCCCATAACTTTGGGACGCCCTGTATAGGCTGCTTATGAAGACACCTGAGCCGCGTTTCATAAAACTACAATTCACTGTTTATTACGACAATTCGACGGACAGCGTGGACTTTCTTTCCACTTGTTAATATTTTTGTCGTTTTCCACTTGATAAGGCTGCAGTTACGTCGAGCACACTGTCTCGCTCGCACGATCCAACATTTTCGGTGATTGTAGTAAAATGGGTATACTTTTGATAAATATGGTCTGAGGGTTTGATAGATAATTATATTACGGACATTTTAAACCCATTTTTATTTTCATATTAATAGTTTTAAATAAAGAAAAGTGGTTTTCAAAATTATAAATTTTGGCATCATATTTTCGCAATCAAAATCAGGTACAAGATAATAAAAATATGTCTCGTGTACTCATTTTATTACAATCACTAACCATGTTATTGTGCGAGCGAGAGATCATGCTCGACGTAACAACGGCCTTAATCTGTGGGTTAATCGACTTCGCAATGTACATCGAATTGTCATAGTAAGCGCTGAATTGTAGTTTTATGAAATAGGGCCGAATGGAGTGACCAGCGTAGGCATCACGGAGACGCGAGTCGCGCATTTCTACGTCAAAAGTAGCGACTTTCCAGTACTTGTCAAATTCTGACATTTTCGCGTCACAAAACGCGTGACTCGCACCTTCGTGCTACCTACGCAGGCCTCTGCAGCTTTTGTCGGTTGTCGGTTCAACTTCTTCTTTCTAATATCGAAAGTATCTGGAGTCTCGACGCCGAACACTGAGCTGCTCCCGAGTTTAGTGACCAAGTATCTACCCGGCGACTACAACATTTATCGGTTGTCTACCACTTACCCCTCAATATCCGTGTCCACCTTCTTCTTCCTAAGCTCGATAGTGTCTGGAGTCTCGAGGCCTGGTACCGAGCTGATGCCGAGTGGAGTAACCAGGCCCTCTCCCGGCGTGGCTACGCCCGCGGCCGTATCGGCGTCCGCTGCCTTCTCGCCCTCCTCTTCTGACTCTTCTGTAAGGCGGAATAAAGGTTAGATTGGGTTGTCGTGGTGACGGTGTGAAGGGCGACTACGGGTGTGCAAGTTTTTCTATAAGCAGGCAATGAAAGAATTTTTGAACTATGACTTTCGTAAGCACTTGCTTTTTTTTCGGAAGAGTCCGACCAGGTTTCGCTCTGATTCTCAGAGCGAAAATCAAGTAAGTGAATCCGGAATTAAGTTAATAATGAAAGAATTGTTAATCGATATTACATAAATAGGTATTCTAACATTACAACATACTTCGAAATCGGTTCAAGCGCTTAGAAGTTATGGTGGAGTATACAGACAAACATCCATACTTGTTTGTGAATCCCGTATATTTAAGAGTAATTTTCTTATTGTTGTTATTAGGATGGTCAACTTGTTTACTAATGACAGCAAAGAACACAAAACAGTTTTTATTCTAATGGTAAACTCCATGTCGAAAATGTCGACCAATCAAATCTCAAGAAGTTATTGGTTGCACAGGGCCTTTTATTGAGTATTTTTTGCGCAAGGAGGTTGTAAAGCATTGAGATGGATGTAGAATATATTGGTGTGTTTTAAATTCAAACACCAAAATAGTGATTAAAAATAAACTTTTTAGAAGGGGAATGGCAGTCGTGTAAAAAGATAGGTTAACTGTCTGGTATTAAATGAGACCCCACAAATTATTTTTTCTTCTTTCAAAGCACATCCTTTTGTCAATAAGGCTGCTGAATTTACTAAGGGATATTATCCAACAAGTACATACCTTCTTCTGATTCCTCTTCAGATTCAGACTCTAGTTCTCCCCACATTGTCCTATCTATGTCTTGGTCTTCATTGTCCTGTCAAAACAAACAAACAATATTTAAATCAGGTAGTTGTTATGGACCTCCAACTGTCAAGGTCAACCCACCACAACATTCACGAGTGAAAATATTGGAAACTAGCTCCCGTACAAAGACTTGCCTAGTCTAGGTGCAACTTGCACGCTTGGCCCACCGGCATGGTACCAAAATGTGCAGCCATCAGGAATAAGTGTTGAGACCCAGGTATGGCTGCAAGGCCCAAAAATACGTAAACCGCCCTACAAGAGGCTACAAGCACGTAGATTTACGTTGACGTAACACGAGCTTGAATTTGAGCGACTTTGAATATTAGGGGTCGAATACTGACGTCCTGTCCGCTACTCTGGTGTCCGAACACGTCTCCGTTGAGCAGCTTACCGAACTGTCTACGGACGGCTTGCTTGCTGGGCGCGTTGAGACCTGGAATATTGGGGTCCGGATACCTACGTCTTGTCCGCTAGCGGGGTATCCGAACACGTCTCCGTGCAGCGGCTTTTCCAGCTCGTCTACGGGCGGATTGCCCCAGCCACCGGCGTGGTAACATTGATACCAGGAATCCTGAGGTTCGAATACTTACGTCCTGTCTACCTAGCCTGGTGTTCGAACACGTCTCCATAATAATAGCGGCTTGATTGCTGGGCGCGTTGAGACCTGGAATATTGAGGTTAGGATACTTACGTCCTGTCTGTCAGTTTGGTGTCCGAGCACGTCTCCGTAGAGCGGCTTGCCGAACTGTCTACGGGCGGCTTGCTTGCTGGGCGCGTTGAGACTGGAATCTTGAGGTTGGGATACTTACGTCCTGCCCGCTGGCCTGGTGTCCGAACACGTCTCCGTACAACGGCTTTCCCAGCTCGTCCACGGGCGGCTTGCCCCAGCCACCGGCATGGTAGCCAAAGGCGCAGCCGTCAGGGATGGGCGCGTTCAGACCAGGGATCTTGAGGTTCGGGTACGAGGGCGGAGGCCCGTAGCGCTGCTGCGCAATCAGCCATGGCGGCGGCACCTGGGGAAAGAGGGTAGATAGATCAATAGAAAACTATTATGGGTTTACGAAGACGTCATGAAAAATGGGTAAAATGGAAATCGGGGATAGGCACCCTTGACGATTCGGGGAAAACGTTAGTTTCGAAAAGTTCTTGATAGTGGGCAACAAGTAGACACATACATAAATTGCATTGATACTTTCCTTGAATGAAGAAAAGACTCGAAAAAACAAGATTACTTAAAAAAACTTCTGGTTACCAACCTTATGGGAGCCAGGCCCGACCGGCATACCGAGCGCCGTACGCAGCTCCTCGGACAGGTCCCCCGGCTTTTTCTCGCGCAGCCTCGTCTCGAACTCTTTGCCCTCGTAGTAGAGGTCGCCGTGTATGGTCATGCGCGGCTTGGTCTGCCACCTGCGGAGCGGGCGGCTTGGTTTGAACTGCTTTACGGAGTGAGTTGAGCTCTCGGAAGGGGATTACGATGATCATGTTGGATAAGCAGCTTATAAGATCGGTGTAACAAAATCCCTATTTAATCCGAAAAAAACATGTGTCCGAGATTTCATTTTCTGGTGCCGTCTCAGTGAATATTTTTCAAGTTTTTGACTTTTTTGGGATACTTTTGACATTCATCATCATCAGCCATTTCACGTCCACTGCAGGACAAAGGCCTCCCTCTCCTAACCATGAAGGGTTTTGCCATAATCGCCACGCTTGGCAGGCGGGTTGGCGATCGCAGTATGCAGTTGGAATCTCAGGAAGACACTGCTGCCCGTCTCCTGATAATGTATTTCGTTAGTCGCCTTCTACGACATCCACGGAAGAAAATGGAGTGACGCTATTCTTAATCCGGCGCCACACGGAACATTGCCCGGAACACGGAACTTTTGACATTAGCACTCTCTTAACCATCCAAATTGTTTTGTTTGCAGTGACAAGAGAAAGTTACTTCAATGGTAATGGAATAAGCAGGCCAAAATTTGGTAAGAAAGTGAGTTAAATGTTACGAGAGCTCAACTTATTACACAGTATACAATAACGTCAAATGTTAAGTCAGTCTTTATAATACTTACCATACATATCACCCAACGGCGGTTGAATAACGTTTTTCTTTGTGTTCTAAAATTCTAAAGGAAAATAAAACAATGGTAAGGTAGTTTTGGTCCAGTAGTCACACTGAACCTTTGGGATCAAAAATAAGTTCACAATTACTCATCTTTTGAACCCAAACATAGAATGCTAAACGGCTGCGCCTTCAATCCTCGAATCTGACAGTTAGGGCGCTATTTGCCATTTGCTATAGCTACAACAAGTAACAAAAACCTCAATAAAATTAGACAGGATATTCGACAGATTGTCGAGATATTTATGCCGCAACTGAATAGGGCAATTATGTAAGCTACAATGTCAACTAACAAAGTACCACAGGGATTGTTAACAAACAATCCGAAGAAAAAGAACAGGGGCTTCAACAAGGAGAAAGTTGTAAAATCTATGAGAAGAATATTATGCACCGCAGCTCTACTGTCTTCGGCTTTTGAATTTATACAAGTTAAGTTATATCCACGAGCCGGCGACGTGCGAGCGCATAAATACACATTAAAATAAACCATAAGGCTAGCGTCTACAAACGACTACAAATTAAAGCCGACCGCCCGTCCCGGCTGACGGCCCAAGCGCTGTCGCCGAGCTTCGGCGTCTCTAACCCAACAGGTTTAAGGATTATTTTAAATCGATATCGTGGCGCCGAGACGTCTCCGGTCCGTCGTAATGTCTGGATAGACGTTTAGGTGGTGCCTCCAACCCTCTGCCTCCGCTAAGGTTCTTTCGCACATTGCTCACCAAACTCGCATACATTCGAAAACACCAAGTTTACCGAACAGTAAACCAAGCAAACGCCACTTACTTGAAGAACGCGTCGTGCAGCTTCTGGTAATCGATGTCGATCTTGCCGAGCTTCGGCCGCGAGCGCTCGCGCATCTTGGCCTTGAGCGTTTTGGTCTCTTCCTTGTCCTGTAGGGACGCTCGCATCTCCATGATGCCGGTCTTCTTGATGAAGTCCGGTAGGTCGAAGGGCGGTTTCTCTATGCCTCGTTTGCCTTGGAGGTACTGGTGGTGAAGAGAGTTTGTTAATTCGGCGACAATGGGCATTGTCCTAAAAAAATAAGTTCTTTTTAAAAACCTATTTAGAGGCTACAAATTCCACTCATTTTTTTTTTCTCGTAGATCCTACCGTAATAGGACGCGATTAATTTGATTTGGAAGGTCGTGGGTTCGAATCCCGGCATGTACCAATGACTTTGTTTTCTAAGTCATGTACATTTGTGAAATTATAGTACCACTCACTAAACGTGAAGGAAAACATCGTGAGAAAACCGAAACCTGAGGTTTTCACATACCTCAGCGCTTGAAATTGCCAATCCGCCGTGGGCACGTACTCTCTCTGCCTCTGAGAGAAGGCCTGTGCCCTAAAGTGAGACGTATATAGGATACATAAAATTTAAAAAAAACATTTTTATATTAAAACACAGAATTTGAACACGTAACAAAAATCAATATTTATTGTTTATTATTATTTATTAAAAAATACGAAATTGCTCATACTCGTAGAGGGAGACAGCAGCAGCTACTCACCCTCCTCTTTAAATAACACCTTTGCCTCGGAACCTGCGCTGTGTTTCTATGCGCCTTAAACTAAACCAGCAGCTTAGGGTCCTTTGCAGCGACCTCATAAAAATCCACTACGTCAAGCTGACTCAATAGGCAAGGAAGAGAGATAAGCCCGGCTTAGAAACAGAAGGAAACAGCGGCAGGTACTCACCTTCCTCTTATAACACCAGTGCCTCGGAACCTGCACCGTGTTTCTATGCGCCTTTAACTGAACCAGCAGCTTGGGGTCCCTCGCAGTGACGTCATACATCTCCACCACGTCGGGCCGGTTCACCAGCTGCTTCAGCTCAGCCACGGACAGCCGCGAGAGCTTCTTCAGCTTGCGCTTGGACATACGGTCCTTCTCGTCGGCCGCGTTTTTCTGGAACAGGCCACACGGGTTGTAGGGTATGACGCCTTAAATTACGCTAACGGACGAAAGAGCTAGAGTAGACGTAAGAGATGACGTTATCGGAGGTTCTGACTAGGGTTTTTTTTTATACAGAGGTTAACAAAGATCAGAATATGGAGGGTTCTTAACATCGAAAGCAGCTGTTCCATACATTTAAAGTTTTAATACGAGGGTGTTAATTTTACGAGCCGCCTCGTTGGTCAGGTAGGTCAGATGCAGTACTTACAGCATCCTGAGTGTTATAACTGACAGATATGACTGCTTTATCATGTGGCAGATGGAGCAGTGGCACCTTGAATAGTGTAAGATAAGATAAGAATATTTTTTATTGCACAGAAGAAAGGAGACATAAAATATGAAACTTACTATTATTTCTTAGTGTGGTCATACTGAAATAATTTAATATTGTATGTTTTTTCAAAAAAATATTCGTTTTTAATTTATTTAAGTAATAAAGTGTGAATGTATTTTATTCTACGTACGTCTGAAATAAATATATTGAATTGAATTTATTATGGAGCAGCTAAGATTTTTTTCACGACTTCGAAGTTTTCTCCAAAGCAAAACTTGTTTGTATTACGTATTTTCAAAGGTTTATGGAAAGATTGTTACACTCTGTTTATGACTGTGGCACTGCTCTACGCCATCAACTTTCTGATCGCAGTCGCCTAAATACTAATACTAGCGTTTATATTCCGGTGTTTAAAATTGGCACAGAGACTTTGATATCTGTAAGTTACAGAATATTAAAGTTGCCAGTTACAGTTTGACAATTTTTCTACTTCTGATAACTCGATTTTGGGGCTGACGACGAATAAGCGCATCAGACCTAAATGGAGCTACATATAGACAGTGTCAAATGTAGAACTAGCATTTTCAAATGTAGAACTAGCATTGCATTTGCCTCGTTTGGCTAGTTCTAAATTTCAATTTCTACGGTTCATACCATAGATTACTATATTAACCTGAAATAGATGGTTCACTCTTGTTTTTTTATGAAGCATAGATAGTGCTGCTGTCGGCGGACGGCTAGCGTACTATTTTTAAAATAAATTTATAATACAAAAGACATGTCCGAGTGAGGATTCGAACCCACGTCACCTCACATCAATCAAACTTCGCAATGAGATGTACACGATAGAGCTACCATGAACTTATTAACGGTATGCAAATTTTGGCTTCCTATGACACCGCTCGTTTAGTAACCAGGCCGTCCGCTAGATGGACTTTTCTTAAATAAAATCTCGTTAGTTCTAAGTGACCACAGCATGGTTCAAACGCTGTTAGTATACGACCTTTTGGAGTTGCGTTACGCGACAGTGATGACTTGTAGGGTCAGAAAAACAGTCAGATGAATAATATTAATCAGTTAATTTATTTTTCTGCAAGTATCAAGGCGACTAAAATATTAAATATAGATAGTAACTAAGGCACATAATGAGAATAAAAAACAAAGCTATTCTTCCAAGTCTTCTGCTCCACACATAGGAAGTACCTAGAAAGACGTCGAAGCTACTAGAAAACTAAGGAACATTCCCGAATATCTTCTGGAAGTACCCAGAATCACATTGAAGATACTAGAAATAGGTTCCAGAAGACTATCGAACATTCCAGAATGTCTTTCTATCTTTGTCTAACAGATAGCTCTGTCTCTTTCTAGCACATAGATTATTCTTGAAGGTTCTTTTGTCTCTACATACATAAGTACCTATCACGTAATCTGTCTGCACCTAGCATCGAGATTATTCTACACAGTTCGACTACATTCTCGCCGTCCGTAACAAATATAATTTAAAAAGAAATAGGTACTTCCGATGAAGTTGTATTCGTCACTCACGTGTCACGCGCTTTCCCGACAGCGTTGCTAACGGTACTGACAGGCGTCAGTAAACGTCATATGCCACTCCATGCCAAAAGGTCGTATCCTAACAGCATTTGAACTGGATAATACAAACCTCATTAGCCTCGTCGTCAACGGCAAACTGGTCGGTGACCTTCTCCGGGACCTTGGTGGTCTTCCCAGCCTCCTTGATCTCCTCTTTGACTTCTTCTTCCTTCTTCTCGGAGATCTTGAACGCTTCCAGGATGCGATGGAATTGCCGGTACATCGGCTCCATCTCGTGGAACGCGATGCTCTCTTGGACATATCTGCGTTGGGGGAAACGGTTAGCGGACAAACTGAGGGGGTAAAGGATACTTTAGTAATATTATTATCATATACAGACACTGGATCTCTGTGCAGCTGAGCGCAAACCGCAAGAAATCTGCTGAAATAGGTTACTTTTGATACCTACTCATAATTTGTTATATCTATTTTTCAGTTTATATTTGTAAAAATTATTTATTTGTATATGGGTGTCTATGTATGAAATAAATAACTATTATTATTTATTATTCAATATTACCTACACACAGTGGCGTAACTATAGGGTGGCAGGGCTGGCAAAATGCCACGGGCCCCCGACCTGAGGGGGCCCCCGAACGATGAGGCCGCGAGCTCAAAAGTAACTTATAATTTTAACAAAAAATTGTAACAATGAGAACTTACGTATGAGTACTTCAAATCAATTAAAATTGGGCCATATATACTACAACTAAAGACCATATTATATTTACTGGGGGGGCCCCATCCAATGAATTTGCCAATGAATTAGGGCCTCAGATGGTATAGTTTTTCCGAGCGGTTCCGTGCTTCGCAAGGCACGTTAAGCTGTTGGTGCCGGCTGCCGTCGATAGATGGCAGTCGTTAAGCCAAGTCAGAGGCCTTAGGGCGGCTTGACAACTTCTGACAGTAGACGAGCCACTAGTCTACAAGCCTCCACCAATCCGGACTTGGCCCCCGTGGTGGAGTATGGTCTATACCTTCCTCAGGGAAGAAACCCGTGCCCCTCGGTGGGGACATAATGGGTTGATGATGGTATAGTTACGCCACTGGCTACACACCTGCTTGCCATAAACACAGGCTACATATTATGACCCTAGCTATAGCAGCAGACACTTATGTTATTTCTCCTCGGGTACTTGGGGACACTTTCAGAGCCCTGCGGTGATAGATAGATAGATAGAAAGAATATACTTTATACAGAAGTTCTGCGACGAGCCAATGTTGGTGGCATTGAGGGCTATTTAATGCGTCGACAGCTTCGGTGGTGCGGTCACGTATCTCGTATGGCAGTGGAAAGAGTGGCGAAGCGCATCTTCTATTCTGAACTAGAGGAGGGCAAGCGGAATCATGGCGGTCCCCTCCTCCGGTACAAGGATGTCCAAAAGCGACACATGAAGAGATGCAAAATAGAGCCCTCCCGCTGGGAACATCTGGCAGCACAGCGGCCAGAATGGCGCAGGTTGGTGAACAGTCAAGTACGCGAGTTCGAGGTTCAGCGTAAAGCTGACCTGGATACCAAACGCGACCAGTTAAAGGCTCGCCACCCTGCTGCCATAATATATAATTATGAGAACGGCATTCTCACGTGCCCTCAGTGTGCACGGAGTTTCGCCGTGAAGATAGGCTACATAAGCCATCTTCGAGCGCACCAGCGCCTCATCACTGATTAGGGGTCAAAGTGGTCGCCATGGCCGAAACCGGTCGGAACAATCATCATCATACTTTATTGGTGATATTTGTAAGCTGCTGGAATAAATTAAATCTACCAACACTCAAAATAAGTCACCATTAATGATAGATAGATAAATTATGGAGTTGAACATAATCAGCAATGTCAATCGAAGAAAGGGACTGGATTACTATTTGGTTCTCGTTTTTACAAAGATGCCGTCTACATTGAGTTCTAGTTCGACCTGAGATTTCTGCACTTAGCCTCAATGGCCCAACTATTTGGGCCTACAAGGGCCAATAGTTGGGCATGTAAATACCTCAGACAGTAAGGTTTCGCAAGCAAGCGCTAAGGTATGTAAATAGCTTAAACCCTAGTGGTTTCATTATGATGTTTTCCTTCACAGTTAGCGAGTGGTACTGCTACTATAACTTCACCAATGTACATAACTTAGAAAACATTAAGTCATCGGTACATGCCGGGATTTCAACACACGTCCTCGCGAATGAGAAGCCGGCGTTCTACCACTCCGCTGCCACCGCTTTTGAATCAAACCACAATGAAGTGCTATAGCAACATTCCTTCAAATACATATTCTTTCTTACTAAAAAGTTCTAGTAATCTACAGTTACATATTATAAGGTCTGCCTTCTGTACTTTTAGGATCTTACTTACTTACTTTCAGGACCATACTTTTTTGTACAAGTTCTATCTATCTTATCCAAATAGACTAAACTGACCCTCCACACAAGTTAAATACAAAGACTCTTACTCAATGTCAGCTTCCTTCTGGTTCTCTTTGTCTTTGTTGGCCTTTTTGGTCTCCTTCTGTTTGGCCTGCAGGTCTATCTGCTTGAGCTGCTCCTCCTCCTTGCGCTTTTGCTTAGCCACCTTCTTCTTTTTCTTCTTGCGCTTGTTCTTTGATGCCCTACTGGCTTGGCCCTGTGGAATTAAGCTCACTTTAGGAATTGGCATAGTTGTATAAATAGAAGTGGAGTGTCTTTGATAAATGGTTCTGTAGAGTGGGCAAATAAAAAATTATGTATTTTGACACTCAACAATCCTGGCCTTGAATTAACAATTAAATTTAAAATAATCTTCGTCATGAATGTCCAAGCTTCTGAATGTGCAAAAAAAATACAAAAATTTGCTTCTTTCAAGAAAAATAATTTCAACAGAGTTTTCAACTTAAGTCTGTTACTCATTGTGTTTAACAGTCCTATAAATATCAGTTAACATTATACTACTATTTATTAACAAATTGTTTTACTTCTAAATAAATCTTTCATTTATACTTTCTTTCAGTCAGCTTTGGTCTGGGTGTAAACAAAAAGTTAAGAAATTGATAATAGGGGTGCATATTTTTGAATTTATGAGCAGAATGAATGACCTAGAATGAGCAAACTTGACAGACATTATTTTTTCCTGTATTTTAACAATTTTTATCTATGGTTGAAATGTAGACCAAAACAGAATGTGGCATATGCATGCATTACTTTATCTTGGCTCAGTGGGTTTCAACCAAGTAGATCCAAGGCTAAATGAATTTAAATATAATTTACAATTTTATTTGCAGTATACACATATTTGAACATTTTTTAACAGCATTAGAGACGAAATTTTCAACATTGTGCTTTAAAATTTTTTATTTGTTATTTCATGAGGAATTCTATCGAGCAATGATCAAAGTTTACTGCTAGGATTCATTTGCATAGAGGGAGGGGAGCCGGGTGGGTTGTTCCCAACCCCAAAACATGTAGTGCCCACTCCAGAATGTTGAGTTAGGGCCAGACCCCTTTTAAAAATAACCCTTGATACACCAATCCTAAGCGTATGGCATATCTGCAATTCTGCATAGATAGCATGATGGTGAATTTCAAAATTTCAGTATATAAAGAATTAAGTAATGTACATACAGCCTGTCTAGTCGACCCGGCGACGCGCAACAGAAAGTACCGTATTTTTTACACTCCACGTTTTTTAACAAAAATAGTAGTAAAATACTGAGTGCGTGTATTGTGTGCCAGTTCAGTGCTCAGCCAGAAACATTAGCTACAAAGTGATGAAAGTACAATCCTAATAGCACTACTAGATCCGAAGATACAAGCGTAAGAAAAAGTAACCGCTTATTAACTGACCTACGACAACTTCGACGCAAGAGAAGCGCGAGCCCGAGCGTCGCCGGCGGCCACCGACACCCGCCTAAGCTAGCTAGGTCACTGACCGAGCTACGCGGCTACGCCGCCGCTACGATCGCGTAGCACTGCTACGTACGGCCGCCCTGCGAGTGGCACTGGCACAACGCCGCCGCCGTGCCGTTGCGTTCTATCTATCAGCACTACGGTTTGATTTTTATCGACCGACAACATGAAATGCTTTACCTGCGATCTTCCTGTGGCCGGCAAAGCAAATCCTGCGCGCATCTTTTCCATCTCAAATGCGTAGGCCTTACAGAGCAAACCGTGAAAAAACAGGTAAGCACTTGGCATTGTGAAAGTTGCAAATCATTTTGCTGTTTCGCATGCAACGCGCCAACAGAAGTGAAAGAGCGGATCAATTGTGCCACATGTCCGTACATATACCACTATTGGTGCGTTGGTCTGACGGCCACCAGTAGCAAAATCAACTGGTCCTGTCCAAACTGTAAGAAAGGGCTCCCAAAACAAGACAACACCAACACGCCCTTAAAAGCCCCTGTGGCTAGCATATCTAATGTGACGATTAGAAAAACCCAACCTGCACAGGAACCTGGCAATACCTCACCATTTAACGGAGACCTCAGATCTTTCATAGAAGTCGGCAACCAGTCTCTTAAACAGGATATCCAATCACTCCGAGCTGAGATTTTTGCCAGTACAGAAATACTCAGAAGCGAAATGGAAGCAAAGTTTGCTCGGATCGAGGCCGGTGTTGCCAGAAGCTCGGATTTGGAAACCGAACTATTGCAGGCAAAAAAATCGCATTACGGAGCTGGAGTCTCTACACGCTAATCAGCTTAAAACAACACACCAACAACTAGAGACCGCCACAAACATTCAACAGCAATATAACCTAAGGAATGAGTTAGAGATTGCAGGAGTCCCAGAGGTAGAGAATGAGAATCTTCAACACACGGTTATGCTGATTTCAAAGAAGATTGGAGTTGATCTCAGTGCTAGCGATGTAGATGAGATAACACGTGCAGGCCCAAAGCGCCCGAAAACAACGAAACCTATTTATGAAGGTATGCCACGCCTAATCATCGTCAAGTTGGTGCGGCGAGCCAAGCGTAGCGAGTTTTTGAAAGCCGCAAACGCAAGACGCAATCTGACTTCAGAGGGCATTGTTGGTGTTCCTTCAAAACAACTGTATTTCAACGAGCGCCTCACAAAGGAGAATTGATTGTTGTTTCGTGACGCTAGACTACGCGCACGCCAGCATGGATTTCGGTACTGCTGGGTTCATGATGGCGCCATTTATGTCCGGCTGGCAGACAAGAAACCGGCTGTACAAATTAAAACATCGAATGACCTGGCCTCGGACATCGGTTTACCACTGCCTGTGGATCCTCCCCACATTACCGCAGCTTCGACTTCGCAAAGAAGTTAAAATTACCACTTTCTGCTGTAAAGTTAGGAACTTGATAAGTTTACTCTTTCGGCTTTTCCTACAGCCACTTAAAATATGCCCTGCTGTGGATAGAGTATAAATTCTACCAAATTAATCATACACACACCACATCTCACTCCACGCTCAACATCACTTCTGTACATATAACAACGAATGTCCGCACATATTATTACGAACTCCCAGTTCATCCCGAAGTTATCCTCGCACCACAGGATTCTTATATAATCGTTAGAGTAATAACCAAACCATCCAAGCTTTGCTATGGCTAATTTGGATTTAGCTGATGAAATCGATAACAGTAACTCTATTAACTGTAACGTCACATACTCTCTTTAATCCTGCAAAAACGTTCTCTCCCTGGCAAAACTTAGTAACTTCAAAATTTTAACCATGAGCATTCGTAGTATTAATCATAACTTTGATGCTTTTGTCGTAGATCTACAGCGCTTAAATACTACCTTTGATGCAATCGTCCTTACTGAATGTTGGCTAAAAGATAACGCAGCCAAGAACTTACCGGGTTACAACTGTTTTTATAATACCAAGTTCATGAATAAAGCGGGCGGTATTGTTGTCTACAATAAGATAGATTGGAACGTAGCTGTAACCGAACCTATTCTAGCTGAGGCAGAAGGTCTGTTAATCGAGTTCTCAAATAATATAAGTATCCTATCTCTTTATAGATCTCCTTCATTTACTATTGTTAATAACTTCCTTTCATCCTTAGTCAACACACTTAGCACGCTAAGTAATAAATCCAATCTCATAATTACTGGCGACCTGAAATGTCTTGGATTGCCAAAATAGTGTTAGCAATGAGTTTTTCGCCTGATGGCTGAACATGGCTTAATTGGCGCTATCTCTAGGCCCACCAGAGGAGGTGCCTGTCTCGACCATTTCTTCGTTCGCTCAAAGTATAAACTGGAATCAATTGTTTGCCCAAGCGACATTACTGATCACGATATTATCCTACTTACTTTATCCTCCAATGGATCTAAGCCAAAAAATCGAAATGATGTGCTGAAAACCGATTTTGATGACGTCTCAACGGATTTACGAGATCACGATTGGTCCCCGGTACTTTGTTCCAAAGACCCGGAACTATCTGCATCTGTCTTAACGTCGATCATTTGTGAAACGATAAAAAAACACTCGCGTCCATGTAAATCGACCAATTCAAAACGAATTTTAAAACCTTGGATCACTCCTGGCCTCCTCAGATGCATGAGACATCGAGACAAGCTACACGCCAAATTTCGCAAACAGCCAAGCGACCTCATAGCTAAACTAGTATATACTCGATATCGAAACTTCTGTAATAAACTGTTAAAAAAAGTGAAATCGGCTTACTTTAACGGCGAAATTGAAATTAACAAACAAAACCCTAAAAATCTTTGGAAAACTATAAAAACTAATTGTGATATCCCAGATAAATCTAAAATTCCCTCAAAGCTAGCAGTGGACCCTAATCTCAACAATTGTAACAATTTCTTTACTTCAGTTGGCCCGAATTTAGCAAATAAAATCCTAAATAAGCTCCATAAAACTCAACAGGAACTTGCTACGGAAATTCAAGCTCCCCAGTCACCCTACTCCTTTTTCATGGAACCTACGGATACTGAAGAGGTCATTAGAATAATACGCAGCCTAAAGATTAATAGTGCCCCTGGATTTGATGGTGTACCAAACCTTCTGCTTAAATTAGCCTGTTACCCGCTAGTTGTCCCGCTCACGCATGTTTTCAATCTCAGCCTAGCCTCGGGCGTCTTCCCCTCCTGTTGGAAGCTTGCGTCAGTGACACCTGTCTATAAATCAGGAGACAAAGAATGCCCAAACAACTATAGACCCATCTCTCTTCTCAGCAACATCTCAAAAATATTAGAAAAAATAGTGTATAGGAAAATAGTGTATAGAGAATGGTGGGTTTCTTAGAATCCAAAAATATTCTCTCTCCAAGCCAATACGGCTTTAGGCAGGGAAGGTCTACTGAGGATGCCGTACTCTCCCTAGTTAGTGTGGTGACCTCGCAACTGGATGTGGGCAGGCCCTGTGTCGGAGTCTTTCTAGACTTAGCAAAGGCCTTTGACACGGTGTCTGCTCCCATACTACTGGAAAAATTACATAGGCTAGGGTTCAGAGGGCCCGCCTTAGAATGGATCCGAAGCTACCTAAACTCCGAAAAGTTAAAGTGGGACAAGTATAAGTGACCCGGGTAAGCTTTCTTTTGGTGTTCCACAGTAGCATTCTTGGCCCAATTCTTTTCATTCTTTATTTAAATGATATCAGCTCCGCCATAAAACATTACAACAACGCTGAATTATTCTGCTACGCGGACGATATGGCCATAATCTTCCACGAATCTTCCTGGGAGGCAGTTTTCGGTCTTGCTGAATTGGGTATGTCATCGATAGCAACTTGGCTAAACAATAATCTGCTTACTCTGAATGCCTCCAAAAGTAAATATCTGTGCTTCTCAAAGACAAAGGCCTCGGAACCGGTGATCTCCGCCCCTATCACTATCCATACATGTTCCAACACACAATCTATCAACTGTTGTGATGACTCCATCTCCAGAGCTTCCACCATAAAATACTTGGGAATACTTCTTGACGAAAATCTCAGCTTTGCCCCACATATATCATACCTATCGGCTAGAGCCCGAAAACTGATTCATGTTAAGAAACAGGTAAGAATTGTCAACAATAAAAAAGTCCTTGGTACAATATACACAGCTCTATGTCAGTCAGTGCTCACTTACTGTATTTCGTGTTGGGGTGGTGCTGCGAAAACCCACCTTATTGCTCTGGAGCGTGCCCAAAGGTCAATACTTAAGGTAACCTACAGTAAACCCTACAGATTCCCTACCACCGCCCTTTACACTGAAACAAAATTTCTAACAATACGACAACTGTTTATCTTTATGGTGGTAACTCAGCAGTACCTGCAGTTTATTCTTTCTCCTGATTACTTAACTCTAATTGGTAAACGTAATATAAGAATTCCCATTCCCAGGACGAAAACTAAATTTGCTCAACGTTTTTTACCCTTTCTTGACCCTTTCATTTTTAATACTTTGTTCCGTACATGTCAGCTGAAGAATTACACCCTTACTGAAGCCAAGCGGAATGTTCTCACGCTCCTTACTGGCTTAGGCTATGACTCAACCGAGGATACCCTAAAAATCATCACATAATCTACTGTACATCTCATAAACTCACTCTCACTCATCACATCACACATAAACACAACACAACGCACAACACATCCATCAACACAACTTACTCCTCTCACAACCCTCACACAATCTTAATAGGTACTGAACTTGCCATATTGATCTGATAAATGTTTCCTTTTGTGTTTCTTTTTATATTATTATTTTTAACTCAACTAGTTAATCTCACCATGTAACTGTTAAACATGTTTATACCACTGTCGGTTTTTGTTTAGTACCTAAGTAAAAATATGATTCTGTACCCGTAGCCAACTTTAAACAATGTCAACTCATTATAACAAGGTCCTCACTATACAGATTACCGTCTAGTGTGAGGTCCAACAGTAACCTCTCTAGTGCCAATAGTAACCATTTTCTATACCAATATTAAGATTATCATACTTTTATGTAATTGAAGAAATGTTTATTTATTAGCAAGTGGTTTAAATAATTTTTTTTATCTTATCTTTATCTTTTATCTTATCTTCCATTTTGACACTTCCAAAGTGTAAAAATTTAACATATTTAATTCAGAGTAGGTTAAATAGGATGAGCCCGTATCGGAGCAGTTACATAGTAGTTCCCCACCATTGTGACTTCTGACATTTTAGTGCCACAAAACATGTGACTCTCACTGTCATGCTACCGATGCTGCTCTGCAAATGTTCAAGAGCCAATTAAATACTCACATCTTGTTTAGAAATAACAGGTGGCATTGGGGCATCAGGAATGTTATCCTCATCAGAATCACCATCATCCTCTTCGGCATCATACTCTGTGCTGATCACAGGAGCTGGCGGTGGCTCTGGGAACTTCTGTGAGTCTGAAAATATTTTAATTAATTTGTTATGTTCAAAATACTAAAGTTAAAGCAATAATGTTAGCAGAAGATAACAATTTCTACAACATCTTGCTCACCTTTCTTCTCATTCTCATCTCCCAGTGCAGCCTGTCTCTGATCCTTGTAAGCCAGAGCCTCTTCCAAAGCCTTAGGTAATGAGATGCCTTCAGGACGCGGGGGCTTCTTCAAAAACTCCTCTGGTGTGTCAATCTTCATGGTCAGTAGAGAAGGCAGAGCAGGCGGAGGTGCGCTAGTTCCACTGTCCCCCTCTTCATCTCTCAGGTCCGTATCATCTCTGCGCTCGTCCCAGCCTGGAGGACCATCGCGGCGGCGCCACTCATCCCAGTCACGCCCCATACCAGGCCTATCCATTCCTTGGTTGCCATAGTTACCCTTTATATTACCATGCATCATGCCAGGGGGACCCATAGGTGGACCCATGGGCATGTTCATGCCTGGGGGACCCATCCCTGGGGGGCCCATCCCAGGTGGTGGTGGCCCCATTCCAGGCGGCGGTGGTCCCATTCCAGGCGGCGGTGGCCCCATTCCAGACGGCGGTGGTCCCATTCCGGGCGGCGGTGGCCCCATCCCAGGCGGCGGTGGTCCCATTCCGGGCGGCGGTGGACCCATTCCGGGCGGCGGTGGTCCCATTCCGGGCGGCGGTGGCCCCATTCCGGGCGGCGGTGGCCCCATGCCAGGCGGAGGGGGCCCCATTCCAAGAGGAGGGCCCATGCCAGGAGGTGGGGGACCCATTCCGGGCGGACCCATGCCAGGAGGTGGGGGACCCATTCCGGGCGGACCCATGCCCATCATACCGGGAGGCGGTCCCATTCCTGAAGGGCCCATGGAATCGAGAGGGTTCGAAGAGGAGACTGGCGGTGGCGGCGGCATACCTCCTGGTGGCATCACTCCGTGCGGTATACCTCCGGGCGGCATACCTCCGGGCGGCGGCGGCATCGGGGGATAGCCCATGTTTGGCGGTGGACCGACGCCCGGCGGGCCCTTTGCCCCGTCATTATTACCCGGTCCAGTACCCGGAGGGCCATCCATGGCGACAAATTTTCACAATATGCTCACTTTAAACTTTGCTTCAAACTAAATTCTTATACTAGTGTCTCAGAAAGTGTAGCCGAGGAAGAACAAATGTATTTTTTTCAACAATAAAAATACAAACACAGAGTTTGAGGTTATTTATTCTTTTTTTACAATAATATGACAAGCGTAACTTGGCTAGCATTTGGTCCAATGTTGCCGCATCTCTGTCCAGAAATATTCTGAAATCCAGAGCGTGAAGCAATCCGAAAAACCCCGTTTTTTTTAAATGCATTATTAAAGTCCTTGTTACAATTTTATAAAAATACTAAACCTCATTTTAAATAAAGTGGCCAATTTAAATTGGTATTACTACACTTAGGCCGACTTGCACCACTTCTTAAATGACACTTAAGTCACCATTTAAATGGAATTTTGTATGAAGATAGTTTTACCTTAAATACCGTTTAAGCCACATTTAAAAAAGTGGTGCAAGTCTGACTATCCACCTACGCAATAATCTATTTTCATAGATAAGCTTACAATTCGTGACTACGTGAATTATATTTTTCCCCAGCTGTTTCGTCCAGTCCAGTTCCAACAAAAAACCAGTAAGCCCTCGAGCCTTCTAAACTAATAGCAGATTAAAGTCAGTTTTCGTTGGGACTATGCTTGGCAAGTTGTATATCTCTGCCTGACTGTAGTCTTCTTTTTCTTCTTACAATGCATGTACGACTAGTGAAAGTTGGCAATCAGCTCCTCATATTTATCTCGGACTCTCGAAAGGCATTAGAACTTGGCAGCACCAGCGATTCCAGTCCACTCCCGTTCGTTATTCAAACAGGATTTTTTTCTTCGGCTTATGCGTCTCTTGCCAGCGACTTTTCCAATCATATTGATTTTTAGGAGATCATACCTTGGGTGATTGAATACTTGGCTCAAGTATGGAATCTTCCTCCTTCGGATGGTAAAAGTTATGTAGGTACATAGTAGAAAATTGCAGGAAAATTGCAGTAGGTAGGGTCAAATTCGGTGTCGGGAATTTTCGGATCACAAAATTCAAATCCCTTATCGGTTGTTCGAAATTCAAACCCAATTTTTCAACCTCCACGCAAAATATACCATAGCCAACTGGGCTTGCGCTATAATAGTCTGTTATTATGGCATGTCATAAGAGAAACCTCAGACATTTTCGAATTTCAAAATGACAGTCGAGGTACTAAAGGTTTTAAAATGGTAAATTAAAAAAAAAAAAACTAAAAATTATTTATTAATACATAAACTTTGGTTGCGTAAAGATTAAATTTTACTTCAGCAATTCAGTGTTGTTTTCGCAGGTTTATTTGCAAAAAAAGATAGAAAACTACAGATTACAAAGAACTTTACAGAACGCCCCAGATTAATGACTTCATGCCTCAAGCAGGAATATTATAATATAGAGCTCGAAGATTTCGCAATCATTCGTTCCAAGGCCGACGTTTAATGCCATTTCAAAAAATTTGTGGTACCTATTTTTTGTGAGCGTTCGTCAGAAAATTACCCGGTTGTAACACCCACAAATTAGCCGCGTGATATCTAAATTACCCGAAAACGGGTAATATTACAAGAAATGGCAACGCTGATTTGGTCCGTTCGAAAACGAATTTTTACTATGAGATCTGTTTATTTCCTTAGAGGATCTGTGAATTACTTATTTTTATCAGTTCCTATTCAACCAATAAAAGAGGAAAACGTGTAAAACATACAAATCAATCAAAGTAAATAGTATAAATAATTATTCATGCAATAACAAAGAACGTGTAACCACCGTTTCGACAGTGCGTTTTGGCCCTTTTGGGACCGTCGTAAAAAACAAATATAGGGGTACCTACCTAATTTTCTAGTTTCCTACCGATTTTCAAGATTCTTCAAATATTTCTGTGCTTTCAGTTACATTGCGTCACCGCGAACATTTTCCTCTATTAGAACTATATTCGAACCACACTTGTCGTGCGGAGTGCACAACTTTTATATTATGGCTGAGAAATACAATACAAAGTGTCCTGGCGTCAAGCGCCTCATGAGAGAGGCTCTGGAGCTGGCTGAGGCAACAGAAGAGTACTGTGCCCGGCCTCTAGAGGACAATCTGTTCGAGTGGCACTTCACCGTCCAGGGACCTAAGGGTACAGACTTCGAGGGTGGTATTTATCATGGCAGAATACTGTTGCCCAAGGAGTACCCCATGCACCCGCCACACATAATCTTGCTTACGCCAAACGGCCGGTTCGAGGTCAACAAAAAGATATGTCTATCAATTTCCGGTCATCACCCAGAGACATGGCAGCCTTCCTGGTCCATACGAACAGCTTTACTTGCGCTAATTGCCTTTATGCCTACACCAGCTGAGGGTACTATTGGTTCACTTGATTATACACCATCAGAACGCAAAGTATTAGCTAAAAAATCTAGAAGTTGGGTGTGCCAGCAGTGTGGTGAGATATGTGCCTTGCTCTCTTCAACAGCAGCCAAACCTCCTACAGAGGAAGAACAATCAGTATTAAATCAAATAGCCCTGAAAGGAGAAGATGAGGCTCCTAAGTTACTGCCCGAAGTGGAATCTGAAGAGGTAGTGCCACCTGTTGTTGTATCCACAACAATTGAGACAACCTTCATGGATCAGCTTGTGGAGATCCTGGTGGCAGCACTCATTGGTCTTGTGGGTGTCTTCATCTACAGGCGCTGGAATGCATACTATAGCAACACAAATGAGACACAACTATAACACTTGAGAGTTCAGAACTAAATAAAATTAAGCCCTAAAAATATCTTAATTGTAATTTCATTGATGTTTGCAATTACGCTGTGTGTTTAGTTCTGTAATCAGTCTATGGTTAATATGTATAATTTTATTGTATAAGTAGACTCCCACTCCACTATCCACGGTAATTTGTGGGGGCCACAATTTCAAACTAAAATAATTATTAAAACTGTGCATTTTTTACAGGCTTATAATTTAGCTCTACAAAAGTATAATTTTAGTTTCTATTGTTGTGCTCACACATCCCAGCTCTGTGTAATGTAGACCTTTAATTTTCAAATAAAGTGTATTAACCCATTAGATTGACCTTGAAAAGAACAATTAAAAACCGTTGTTATAGTGGCCTGATTGGAGATCTTTAGAATTAATTCCACAGAATAATGTCAAATATATTTGGAATTAACTAAATAACTTGGTTTTGAAGAATATGTACTACTTTGTGTAAATTGTTAAAATTATCTATGTTAGGTTTAATTATAAATGTGTCTGACATTCCGCAGATTGACTATATATTTTTCTTTTGGTATTATAATGTAACTAAATAGGTATTTATTATATTATCTAGGAAATTAAAGTATCTAGTTTCTATTAAATTTTAATATGCTTTTATCTACTGTGCAAACATGTTTTATTGAAATAAATATTTAAAGTGGAATTTCAAACACACTTAAGCAAGGAAACCAATAATTATAGTTAATGTACTTATTTATTAAGAAAATTACAAGACAGCAATACATCTACTTAGATGCTAGGTGAATAATCCAGCACAGAGAATCTGGGAGTGTAAACATGGTGACCTTTTACCCAACATGGTGCAAAATAGGGTGAACTCCAATATTTTCATATAGTTTAGATCAAATCTGCAACATTCATTGGCATTTCGTCAATCTGCGTTGAGTAGTACTGTTCAATATCTCTCAAAATCCTGATGTCATCAGACTTGACAAAGTTGATGGCTACACCCTTACGACCGAACCGGCCTGAGCGACCAATCCTGTGGATGTACAACTCACGGTTGTTAGGGAGGTCGTAGTTGATGACTAATGATACTTGCTGTACATCGATACCTCTGGCCCACACATCAGTTGTGATCAGAACACGGCTGCAACACAAAAAAAAATATTAAGAAGAGGAAAACCATATATTATAAAAATTGCCACAAACCATTTATTAATATGTTGAAAAATATAAGCTACAATGATTCTGAATTTTTTGGCCTTTGAAACAGTTGAAATAGTTGCTAACCTCTGTCCAGAACGGAACTCCTTCATAATGTTGTCTCTCTCTTTCTGGGGCATGTCACCATGCATGGAACTCACTGTAAAGTTGGCTTCTTGCATCTTCTGTGTAAGCCAGTCCACCTTCCTCTTGGTGTTACAGAATATGACTGCTTGTGTGATGGTCAGAGTGTCATACAAGTCACAGAGGGTGTCAAACTTCCACTCCTCACGTTCCACGGCCACAAAGAACTGCTTGATCCCTTCTAGGGTCAACTCATCACTGTAAAGAGATTTTTAGATTAGGCTTAGTACAAAAGTAAATAAATGCATATGATATAAGATACACACCGTTTCACCAAAATTCTAATAGGGTCTGTCATGAACTTTGAAGTCATCTCCAGGATCTCGTGGGGTAGTGTGGCAGAGATCAATACAACCTGTGTCGCTGGGGGCAGGTAGCGATAGACATCATAGATCTGTTCCTTGAAACCCTTGTTCAGCATCTCATCGGCTTCATCCAGTACTAGCATTTTAATTGCACGGGTTCGCAGCACACGCCTTCTGATCATGTCTGCAAATAATAAAAGGATGCACTTAGATAACAATAGAAAGCAAAGTACAATGTATAAGGTAATAGCTATCTTACCAAATACTCTGCCTGGAGTACCAGAAACAACATGTTGTCCATAGTCCAACTTGCGGATGTCTTCGCCCAAGTTTGTGCCTCCAATGCAAGCATGGCATTGGACATTCATGAAGTCACCTAATGCGAGGATGACTTTCTGAATCTGCGTAGCCAGCTCACGCGTGGGCGACAGGACCAGCACCTGGGTCTCGCGGAGGGTAGTGTCCAGAGACTGTAGAATGGAGATGGAGAAAGTAGCTGTTTTACCAGTACCGGACTGAGCTTGAGCGATCACGTCACGGCCTTTTACGATGGGCTGGATGCTTCTCTGTTGGATAGCGGACGGCTTTTCGAAACCTGTAACATTTTGGTAATACGAGTTACACGAAACGAAGAATCTGTTAATGAGTGCAAGATTTCTCGAAGCGATACTGACCGTAAGTGTAAATTCCACGCAGTAATTCATCATGCAAGCCCATTGAATCGAATGTGGGGATAACTTCGACATCCTCGCTTGTGTCGAACTCTACGTTCGACAAGTCCTCCGATATAATCTTGCGATTGAAAGATACCTCCGACGAAGTCATCTTGGTTTATTGGACACAATTTTGATTGTCCTGAAGTCTTCAGCGAACGACTTTCTACAAAATTTCGACCACGTAAAATTAATTGCACACGCTACGAACGAAAAACAATGATGAATGAATGAACTAGTGATGTGACCGCTTCTACGAAAACCGGTAGAAAACCGTTATTTAAAAAAAGTAATCGATTACTTTTTTTGAGACGGCCAATTCACGTTATTTTTTTAATACAATCCTTATTTTTCAACTAAGACATGTATTGTATAAAAGCAAATTTAATTATGTTAATGTTTTGATAACCTTAGCCGCCAGTAATTGGCATTCTTAAGGTTAAGCAGATTGTAATATTATGCCGCTGACCTGTTTTGCACTTAAGTTATGATTTTATTACAAAACAGACATAATTAAGTCGTGGGTATGACCATCTTTCCGGGGCATACCTGATGCGGAGGATTTTCCTGGCGGTGCAGCGGCGGAACGCTGATAGCGTCATGGGAACTTTTGGATCGGGCGTGTCCCGGGGCGGTATATTTGATTAGTTTAGTTTATTATTTAGTTTAACCTTCCTACTTAGCTGTAAAATGTATTTGTGACAACTAAGATTATTGCATGTGTGAATTTGTTGCTTACTGCTAGATGATATGGATCACTTCCCTTTGACGAATACCATCGGTTCTTACCTAGATAAATAGTAATATTGATTAATAATTACTCATTTTTACATGATCGCGTGAAAAGAGTATAAAGCGTATTTATTTGACGTTTTTGACAATGCGTTTTCATGCCTTCTCATAAATAATTTTTTAATGAAAAGAAAAAAAAACTAAAAGAACCTAAAAACCGATTCTTTTTTGTACAACTTTGGAACATACCGATTCTAAAATTGTAATCGGTTCATCACTAGAATTAATGATGGATGAAATATGATGAAAACGGAGCGAAACAATATGGCCGCAGTTATTTTGTTGCCATTAATTTTTTTTTTTGACGTTCGAATAACGTTCTGTCTTTTTGATTAATAAAAATACATTTAATACATAAAAATTTTGGCTTCAATTTATAAAAAAAAATTAGCAAAACGTGCGCATTTTTTTTTTTGGTATTTATTCTCTGTCAGAGTTGCCAGCGCTAAAGTATAATAGTTTGAATACATAGGTATTACGCGTTTAGTTAAACAATAGTCACTGTTACAATATCTGATATAAAAATCTATAACTCAAGTCCTAACTTTCCGTGTATTCTTCTCAAAATATAATTGTTTAATGAATACAATATACTATTATTGTTATCAAGTATATTACGTTGAACTGGAAGTAAATTATATCCCGAGTTTTTATTGGTGCAGATACAAAACGTAATACGCTACGCATCGGTCGTTCCGTTCGGAATATTTTGCGGATTGTATTTTTGTGCTCAAAAGAAGAACGATTTTGAACGAATCAAAATGGATGCTGGGTGTGAATGAACTACTGAAAAACGAATTCAAGTTGTGTCGTGGGCCCGATTGAAATCTTGATTCCGGAGGTGCAGTGTTGTTTGTATGAAATTGTACTGTGAAAAACGTACGAGTGACCTGAAGTTCACTATTGGTCACGATATCAGTTCGGTGTGATTGCGGTGTGTCGGAAATGTGTTTACCCGAAGGTTTTCGGGGAGCTTGTTACACTCGCAGGTGGCTCCAGTAAGATGAGGAGTGTGCCTTGCGAGCGCAACTCGAGCGCCCGAGTGGCGCGCCTTCCGCCGACTCTCGCGCTCGCTGCGACATGGCGCTTGTTCGCCTTCTAAAGTGTGTTTTACGGACTGTTTGAGTGGTCAGAAATGAGATGCATATACAGGAAGGAACGAACACAACACTGACAACATGTACCAAAATGACAGAGGAAGTGGACAGAAGACATGGCGTGAATGGTAACAGCGGCGGCAAGGGCGCGACGGATGAGGCTCCCGGCAGCAATTCGGCGGCGCCGGGCTCCGGGGGAAGGCTTAAGTTCTTCAAAGGTTAGCCACAGCACCCTCTCCCTCCCTAAAGTACCAACTGGCTCTAGTTAGTAGAGGAAGAAAAAACTAGAAAGTCGTTCATGCTCTGATAAACATATGCAGGCACATTTGACCGAGCACTTGCCAATTGTCTGAGCCTAGCCTCTGTGCTATTGTTGTGCATTTCGTAAGGAGCTATGAGCACTGTAGCGGAAATGAGCACATTTTGATTATTAGTCTCACTGAATTAGAAATACTTCGTCCGTACAATACTGTACATCAATGTTTTTTTAATGACTTTTGTTCAGACTCTCTGAATACAATCATCATCATTTTCAGCTCACATCAGCCCTTTTCCCTATCAAACCATCTTTCATGGTCCCTCGCCTCTATATATTGCCTGCCTTTATTTATTCACATTCCTATTACCTCATGACATGTGGGTAGTGCCAATGAAACAAGTTTAGAGACAATCCTTTCTTTATTTTAAGCTGTAACAAACTCCATTAAAGTCTGACACATAACAACTGCCTATGTTTTAAGGAAGCATTGCTGTAGGCAAACATGTATTTATTTTAGCAACCATTTCACAGACCTGTGAACAGCTTATGCAGCACATTCTGTAACATTATAATCTGCCAAGTATGGTGTCATTTGATACTGCCCAAGTAGAGTTACATTTTCAGATCTTATGCAATCAAGTAAGTACCTACTATGAAGACAATGAAAATATTAAGGTCCCAAAAAAGCACTGATCCAAAACTACAAAAATGAAATGCCTCAAATGTTCTTGGGTTTTGAATCATGAATTCATTCACCATCACCCTCATCGGCCTACGATTGTCCACTGCTGGACATAGGCCTCTCCTATTGCGTGCCACTGAGCAAGGTCTGCGGCTACTCTCATCCAGCTCTTACCTGCCTCCCTGCGAAGATCATCGCTCCACCGAGTCTGTGGAAAGGGCTATGCTCAGGGTTCCTCTGAAAGATCGAATTCGAAACTAGGTGATCTGACAGAGAACTAAAGTCACTGAGATAGCCAACCAAATTAGCATGTTGAAGTGGCAGTGGGCCCGAATATCACCCGAAGAACTGAATTCATTAATTCATTGGTAATAGATAAGTACAATTCACATATGTGTATTGTATTGGTTTGCCATTGACCACCAATTAGCTAATAGATAGATAGAGAATATTTTATTGCAGACCAGAAATTAAACCTGCTAGTGCTCATGTTTACTAATATTCATTGAATGGTTCATACCATTGCAACATTGCAAAAAATCACCATCTTTAATTATTTCTTCTTTCTTTCTAGACCATGTTTTCAACAGTGACATGTTGGCAATGTATTGAATCAATAAGACAAATTTAAAGATTCCTAATAAGATATGTGCTTTTATGTTCTGAATTGCCCAGTTAAGATAACAGACAACCTACACCCATGTTTACTAAGTTAATGGTGTTAAATGCATGTGCTCTATCATAAATAAACAATGTTGTGCAAGTGGATATTCTTATTCAATTAGTGATTGATTATGTGTGACCCTCATAAGTCTGAATGAGGTGATTTAGCATGTTTTCCTCCTTTTTAAATAACATCGAAAATGAGAAAAAGTATGTTATTGTAGTCTAATCGCATACAATTCTTGTAGAGCTACATCTGTGAGATCCAGCGAATGTTTGCGTTGGTAGTCGCTAAGTGTTTGTTCTCTTAGGGAGCTCATACAAGGGCGGCACATGTACCAGCTGCAGCCGTCGACGCTCTTCGACAGCAGCCGTCGACGAGCTGACGCGGATATTTGACGCTGACATGTCGGTGAATACCGTCGACGCCTGCAGTTGGCACACGTGCCGCCCATGTATAAGCGCGTTTAGGAAGAGAAATAAACAGATGACAATCAGCTCCTTTATTATGCACACCAAATCCTGAACAACTCTTCCACTTGTCTAACTGACAAATTAGTATGGAATTTGACAGTTAGACAATTGAAATCGCTCAGGATTTGATGTGAATCTTCATGCATATGTCTAACCTTATTAATACACATAGCAGGTGTGTAAAGTTTATCACAACGGTCCACAGGGGTAGTAACGTCATTACTTATCTTAGATGTTTGATATCTGAATTTCCACAATTGATCCATTCTTTTGCTAAGTGTGAAGGACAGCCAAAGTTACCTGTTTCTCACGGATGACTTGCAGCAGCTTACACAGATTTAGTTGGGACAATAATTAATAATCTAAACCTAATGAGAAAACAAGAAGCAATTAGAAGCAAGCAATTAGCAAGCAATTAACAAGTACAAGTACACCGAATTTGTACATTCAAAACCCTCTGTCCATTTTCGTAGCAACTGGATTCTCACAGTTTACTTACTCACATACTTATATCCTGTAGTCCCTCATCAGGGACATAGGGCCTTTACAAAAGATCTCCACTTGCTGCGGTCTGGAGAGTCGACATCGAGGTCTTCCTATCCCAGCCCAAGAAGTCAACCCGCCTCTGACGTCACTGATCGGCAATACTTAAATATCTCACAACTGTATCCTAATTTTGACGGCGCAATTGCTCCATTCCAGATGGCAAGTTTATCCTGGAGCTGGTGCGCGGATCGGCGCGGGAGGGCGAGCGAGCGGGCTGGGTTTCGGTGCCACGTAAGACTTTCTGGCCCCCCGCCGCCGCTGCGCCGCCCCCCGCGCATACGGCGCAGCTCCCGCGGGCCGAGCGGGCTGCCTCACTTAGCGGTGAGCATCTATTTACAGTCGTCTTATTTATAAAAAAATCGTGTTTTTATTTTAAAACACTTCTCTGATGCAGTTGAAACAGTCTCTGGTAAAGGGAAAGACATAACCACGGATGATTTAAACTGCCTCTGAGGAAAATTTTAGAGGAACCCTGTTTTTTTTTATATATACTTAAGACTGTTATTCTATTAAGCCTCACCCAACATCTTTCACGAAAGATTATGAATTTTATTAGAAATCGGAGTATGAAAATATGTCTGACAGTCATGTGTGCCTTGTACAGAGATACATACAACATGTTGAGGACGAAACATTGTTTAGTTTTAAATATCATTCATTTATCATTTATCCTTCTCATTCGGGAGGTTGTGGGTTCGAATCCCTGTACCAATGACTTTCTAAGTTACATACATTTGTGAATTAATAGAAGCAATACCACTTGTTAACGGTGAAGGAGGAAACCGGAGTGTCTGAGGTGTTCGCATATCTCAGCGATGGGCACGCGTGATGGCCTTATTACCACGCGTGCCTATCGCTGAGGTATGTAAACACCTCAGACACTCCGATTTTTAAGCCCATATTACGAGTATCTCTCTAAAAGAAGGCATGTGCCCCGCAGTGGGACGTATATAGGCTACATAAAAAGAATCATTAGGGACAGGGCTACATACTTAGTTTACTTTGTGTTTCTGTGGCAATTTAAATAAATATCCTCTCTCTTTCTTTCTTTTCTTTCTCTCAAAATAGATTTCCATAGCGGCGGACTCTGCGCCTTTAGTTCTTTAGCTCATCCATATTACTCCAGATATAGTGGCTTCCTGCTAGACTGAGCGTTTCTAGGTGGTTTTAGGATGTCCACTCTTTCTCGTTCCAGTGGGGCACCATTTTAGAGCAATTTTGGTGGCTAGCGGATATCCTCATTGTATGTCCTATCTAACGCCACTATCGCATCTTTATTTCCTTTTCTATCGGTGTTTGTTAATTAAGCAAACCTGCTTTGAAAAGAATAAATAAGACAAGATAAAATTTATTCATAAAATCGTAGGTATAAAGTGTAGTGTCTCTGTTTCCTTCTTCTCTGCATAATCTATTAATTGTGAAACTAACAGCTTTGTCGTTCATTAAGTAAACATTTTGTTTTTATTTTTCTTATATATAAAAATGAATTGCTGTTCGTTAGTCTCACTAAAACTCGAGAACGGCTGGGCCGATTTGGCTAATTGTTGTTTTTATGTATTTGTGGAAGTCCAGGGAAGGTTTAAACGGTGAGAAGAAAAAAAAAACGGTTGACGTCGGTGATACGAAGTTCACGGGGTCATCTAGTAGTGAATAATTTTTTTGTCTTTGACTTCAATCCTCCAGAGTTCTGGATTGGTAATGGTTTTTGGCCAGAAAATCTCAATCAGAAAATCAGTATTTGCCTTAAGCATTCTTTGACAAACACTTGCAGTTGGCTTGATAGGTCCTGTCTGACCATGTTTCGCATCCGTAGGGAAGTACCGACTTTACGTTCGATTCCAAAATCCGTAGCTTGGTGCGTCGTGTGATTGAGGAGTTCCACATTGGTCTGAGTTGGGCAAAGGCTGTTCGGGCTTAATTAATACGAGCTCCTATTTCGGCCTCTGTTCCACCGTGTGGTTCCACCACGCTGCCCTGGTAGACAAATTTATTCACTCTCTCAACGACGACTCCATTAACCACGAGAGGGACTTCGTCGGTGGTGTTAAGACGCATTTCTTTTGTCTTACTGACATTAATGCTCAGTCCCTCTTTTGCAGCTTCTTTGGTTAGGTTGTCGGTCTTTGCCTTGAGAGGTCGTCCGCAAAGTCGATGTCTCCGAGAACTTTAGTTTTCGTCCACGGAAGGCCTCCTTGGCATTTACACGTAGCTCTGCGCGTCACGTCGTCCAGTGCAATTAGAAAAAGCAGCGGGAAAGCAAGCATCCCTGTTTGACTCCTGCAGTAACAGGGATTGGCTCGGAGAGTTGGCCACAGTGTAGCACTCTACAGTTTGATTTCTCTTATAGGCATTTGATCAGGTCTATTTCTTAGTTGGGATGCCTCTGCGTTCCAAGATTCTTCAAATGCTAGTCCACCATACTCGATCAAATGCCTTTTCGTAGTGCATGAACAATGCAAAGACCTCGCACTGCATTTCGTTACACTGCTCGATAATCATTTCAGATGAGTCAGTCCACCTGGCTAAGATCCAAGTGAGGGACAATTCCCTATGTGCGTGTAGATTAAACGACGGCTCCACTGAACACCTGCTTTCTTAATTGTCCCAATCTCCGGTTTTCTCTGTTGGATGTTGTCCCTCATAAAATTGTCATTGTCTCATAATCAGTGCAGTGAGTCTAGAATAATTGAATTGAAGATACAGAATAAAAGATGTATTCGTATGTAATTGATAAAATATTTCCGTTTTCAGTGTCCGACGACAACAGCTCAATCCAGTCGTCGCCGTGGCAACGGGACCATTGTTGGAAGCAAACGAGTCCGCGCAGAAATATTTCCAAAGAGTTAACAATGTACTACTGTCGGCCGAGCACGCTGCTCAGTGGCACCATCGACGCGGGCTCGCGCCGCAAGCGGAGGAGGCCCTACGACGTCTCCCACCACGACGTCGTCAACGGCCGAGTGCTCACAAACGGCGTCTGCGACAGGAAGCCCAACGGCGACGCCGACACTCCTGAGGGCCGCGGCGACTGCGTCGACGGACCCTCCCCCAAGGGCGCCGCCGACGACCACCGGTGGAGCCGGTGGACCGACGTCGACAGGTCCAAATACTATCACATGAAACTCAAGAAACCATATCAGTATCATAAGTGTAGGGTCTACAAAAAGACGAAGCCGCCCATCAAGCGCAAACTCTTGCACGGCACGGTGGACAAGCTGCGGGAGCGGCTCGCGGCGCTGCCGGCGCCCGTGCACGCGAAGCTGGCCACGTGTCGCCAGCAGGAGCACGCCATGGTGTCGCCGCGCAAGCGCATCCTGCGCGAGCTGGAGCGGGTCAGCCTGGAGGAGCAGGGCACGAAGCGGCGCGCCAAGACCGTGCCGGCGCTCAGCACTGCTTCGTACCCGCCGTCGCCCGGGCCCGGGCCCAGCCACACGCAGCACAAGCCGCTCGAGTCGCCGTCGCGCTCGCACAACGGCGCCGCGCCGCCGCGCAATCGCACGCCTGTCTCCAAGAATGTCAGCAGCTACAGCATACACTCGCTGCTCAGCATGCCGGACGAGAGTCCAACGCGCCGCTCGCCCGAGGCTAAGCGCTCGCCGCACTCCGCGCTCAAGACCGAGTCTCCGTCGAGCGTGACGTCGCCGGACCTGAGCCCGAGTCCGGACAGCTATCGGTACCGCTACAACGCGCTGCTGGGCTCGCCGGGGCAGGGGCCGGCGCCGCGGGACTCGCCGACGCCGCCGTACCGGTACGCGCCGGCGACGTCGCCGTACGGCTCGGCGCGGTCGCGGCTCTCGCCGCACGGCTACTCGCCGCAGTACCGCGGCTCGCCCGCGCGGGACGAATGGCGCGAGCCGCCCTACGTGTCCTACGCCCCGTACGCGCCGTACCTGCCGCCGCACGTGTACCGCGGGCCCGCGCCGCTCTACTACTACGCGATGACGCCGGGCATCCCGCCGGGGCCGTGGGCGCCGCTCGCGCACCCGCTGCTCACCGACCACATACCTAAGGATGAGCCTACATCAGGTAAACACATGTTTTCTGCTAGGGGAACACAACGTTGCGATAAAAGTTTTATCCCATCATCGGCTAGCGCCATCTTGTTTTATATCACCGCCTAAAGCGAAATGCCGCTACCCGATAGTGGGATAAAACTTATCTTAACCTTGTGCTAAATAAAATATTTATTTGTTTCATGATACCAGCAGAGTTCACCCCAGCCTCTTGGACGTGAATCAGTTTAATACATTTCTTGATATAATTGCAAGCAGCTGATGATGTAGACTGTAGAGAAATTCTGCATGTCTTCTTGACACGAAATGGACCAAAACTTTTGATACCTGCGATTTTTTTCTTAAGACAAGACTCCAGGACCGGATCATCTTTACATGTACTTTCTGTGATTTTTTGAATATTTGTTAAATCTCTGAAATCTTTATTTTTGACTACAGCAGTTGTAGTCATCATAAAATATACAGCTGCCTTTTGCAGTTGTTAAATTCACATAAATGTTGTTCTTACTATGGTTTTTTACTGTTCCAGATGTGCCATTGAACTTATCGAAGCACTAGGGGCGGTGGCAGCGCAGGCGCGCTTCTGACACGTGAGACTGAACACTCTAAAGTTATGTTAGTCCAACTCCATGTTACTTGTGTTAAAGAAACGTACATTTCTCAGGTAGAAATAGACATTATTACGATTGTTTGCAACAAAACACATCTTGTACAAAAGAAGGGTGAAAACTTTATTAAGTTTAGCATAGAATCTATGCAGGATTATATACTTTGGATAACAAGTTCGAACAATAAACTTGTGGCAAAGAGGTGTTTTAGAGAACACCAAGTGATACCAGAAAGTGGATCTGTCATTATTCTTCTTGTTACATTCCATCCACTCACTGTCTGGCGATTGGCATAACGTATGTTATCCACAAATTAATTTTCATCCCACCTATAACCTAGCTTTGCTCACTTCAGCGTTATTAGGTTACTATAGGCGCTGAATATTGCACTGATGGGTGCAACAACTATTTTTCTACAAGAAGGGATTTACAACTTGGCATATATTTATATAAAAACTGAAATATATTTTAGTATAGATATGGTAGAGTCACGAGTGTATTTTCATACAAAATATTTGTACTCCAAAATAAATATTTTAATATTGGCTATTATTTTAGGATAAGATACTAAAAAGAGGGTTTAAACAAAACAGTTATCAATTGTTGAGAATCAGTGCCTTTTCAATCTAACAAAGATAATATCATAAAAGTATTTATGAAACATTTTTACTGCAAAATTGATCGTCATATTTTCCTAAATCAAAGAGGTTTACAATTCTCACGACTTCCCAATAGCTTGCTTTGCTTTTCGCTTTGCAAAGAGAAAATTCCATAACGTTTATGTTCGATCTCATTATTTAATTTAGAAAATAAAAAAATGAGGTAAAGACTACAGTTTTGGGATCAAATTTGGATGTGTGTAACATTTTTATATAAAGTAATAAAAAGGGACATTTGTATATAATTTGTGAATGGTGTATCAGTGTTGGGAGTACAGAAGTAGACTATCAGAGCGTTAAGCCTTAAACAATATATCGGTAAGCGTTTATTACCTTGAAGTAAATGTAATTGTACAGTATTTTTGTAATGAGTATTCTATGCAACTGGGTGTTTTGTGTTGGGTAAAGACTTCGGGACAGGCCAGCCCTACGCGCGCGTACTTGAGATTAACGACTAGCCGTAGTTTCCTGCAATTTTAGTTGTATGGGGTTATGTATTATAAAGACAGTTATAAAATGGTAAGGGACTGACTTTCGTTGTAATATTATCATTAATGGAATTGTATAAAATAGTTGTGTAATCCGAGGCCTACTGTAACAATGTGTATTGTCCGCCAACAAAGTTGACTTTAGTGTAAATGTAGCTGTAATAGGTCCTGCTCAATTAATTTCTGAGTACAGTTAGGGGAGAGCCTTAATTATTCGCATGTTACATCGCTTTTATAGGGAGCGAGTTGAATTTTCTATTACATTTAGACTAAATTTTTCTTGAGTATAGATCTTTCCACCAGTCTGAAGTTACAAAATCTGTATATGAACACATACATTTCGTCTTGATTTGACGAAGTGTATCTGTTTGTCTATTTACTGTTCTTGTTCAGTGTTAATGTTACCTAATGTATCTACAAAATATATAGTCTAATAAATTACAATGAACGCTGTCAACTCCAACCTAGTCTTTCCATAGTGCAATTATTTTTCCATTCGACTGTCTTCCAGTGAAGATTCACCCTCACCATGTCTCTATGATTTAATTGATTCAGTGCTACCAAAATAACTGCAGAACGGCAATAGAAAAATTAACCACATCAATTCACTACAAATTGAAACAAAACATGAACACTTTTAAGTATCTGAAATGATTGTGTCGAACAAACCTTTGTATATAGGCAAGCTTAATGCTACTTAGCATTACCTACCAGCGAATCTGACAGTGGTATTCCATCCATTTTACGCTTATATTGGTAGCATTGACAATGGCTACATATTGACGTACAGAATGCCTAGTAAGCAATGTATAGCTTAACTACACAAGTGTTCAGAAAATAATCTTAGCTATTCAAATTATTATAGCCATGGGATTTTTGAAGCTCGATCAACGGAAAAATCAATAAAATCTAAATTATCAGGAAATCTGTCTGTGAGGGTATCATGAGGTATCTCTCATTCATAATGGGTTGACTGTATGAATATAATTTATGGGCGTCCTGTATGAAAGTCAGCAATTTGTTTTCTACTAAAAGTGACATTCTACTATTATCTTAACTACTGAGTGGAAAATGCAGCTTTCTCCCGCTTGCAACACGTCATTATTACTTGTACCGATGTTACTCGAACGTAAATTATGTATTTTTGCTATGAAAATATAACTGAAATATCTTCGAACTATGTGATAATGCTTTTCGAACAAAGTGTAAGGATGCAGGTGTCTTTGAGAAACGATTTTTAAAACATATTTATCACGCGGAAATAGTTATTATCCATTTATATTAAGATGTAGTTATGTACTCGAATAAATATAACTTCTCCAAAAACATCTTTAATTTAAACCCATTTATAGTGATTAGGTGGTTGATAAATAAAACCAAACAATATTTCGATTTGTGCTTTATTTATGAAAAAAATTGTAAATTATCCTACAATGAATCTCCGAATGAAATAGACTTACATATCATTTTATGTATCAAATACATTATTTTGCTCGACGCCTGATCAAACCACATAAGAACAATATAGTTTAAAATATTATCTACAGAATCCATTCTCGGCGATTCGTTTACCAAAAATACAATCTTCATTTTAACTTTACCGTATCTGAATGCATCGTCCGGGGCGGGCCGCGGGCTCCGCGCCTCACTCAATTGTTACTTAATTAAATTAACGAGCACATACGATCTTAACCGATTAACGTTAACACTAGTTCTCATTTATTTACATCTCCTTGTGATAGTTCAACAGAGTAGGTGGTTACCGTATTTCCTATTCGCGGCGGTGCGGCCGCGTCCTTACGTTTAAATATGAAGCGAGCGATCTCGTCTGTGTACACTGGCGACGCGGGTATGTACACCGGCAATATACAATACAACAGTTAGTGCGGCGCAGTGGGGCCGTCGGCTAGCGCTCAGCCCAGCAGCGCCTCCATGGTGTAGGGGTGCGGGGCGGGCGGCGGCGGCGGGCGCTCCTGTCAGTCGAGGATCACGAGCTGCAGCGGCGGCGCGGCGGCGGAGCCCTTGCCCGCGCCCGCCACGCCCGCCGCCCCGCCGCGCATGGGCCGCCAGGGGGCGCGCGCGCCCCGGCGCAGCTCGCCGCTGCTCAGCGTTCGCCGGGCCGCCCTGCGAACACGATCGCCCTTTTCACTACTACCCTTTGGTGTGACAAAAAATTAAAGTTGGGAGCCTAAGTGAACGGCTATAAGTCGACGTCCAATCTTCCATTGGACATCGGGCTCCCGCGTTTCGCCCATCATAACATGATGTTGGTATGGCCATGGCGGAGGCAATTGCCCTTTGTTGTCATAGCGTAACCTGACTCGTACCACAGCATGCACCAGCTTGTACAGCTTGCAGGATCTCATGGAGGCATCACCCAGCGTAATCGCAGTGGCGCGGTTTTGTGAGCGAGATGTCTGAGGAGGAGTCGACGATTTCGACCGATAGCATGGGAGCCGGGTGGGCCGTGCCCTCCCCAAGATTAGGTGTGGCAGGCCAGGCCATCGCTTTCAGGGGCCAGCCCAACGGACCAGACCTTTTTCAACTACTTTGCACTATGTTCAGAAAAAATCGGGAGGACGGTCGTACGTATCCAGCGCTGAAGACCTGTTCTACTTGGGCAACAAGATTAGTTTAGAGGGAAAACAAATTGAGAGCCAAAGGAAAGGATTTTGACGATCATTAGTGAATGACAAGTTGAGCATATGAGTAAAGGAAAGTAGGGTTGGATCACAAAGTATAAATCGGTATCAACACTCACTTGGCGGTCTCGGTGGCCCTGAAGAACAGGTCGTCGGGCGCATCCATCCACGAGATGACGTGGCGGCGGCCGCCGCGCCCGGTCAGGTTCGTGGGCTTGCCGTTCACCTGCAATTGTAGGCCAACTCGTTTTCACAGGGGGAGCTACGCGGCTTCGAGACCGGCTCAGCTACTGCTGGGTCCCATTTTATACAACTACAAATCTTGGTTCACTGTGACAAGTCGATGTACATTGCAAAATGGATTAACCCACAAATCAACAAGTAGGAAAGCTAATTGTACTAATAGGCTATGTAATGGACATCGAATTTTCGTAATAAATTATGAATTGAAATTTTATGAAACGCGGCCCTGGCAGTTTCTTATTATATTTCATTTCATCATCCATCCCTGTCGGTGTGGATACGAATGGAAAACAAAAACGTAACACTGAAATTGAGTTAAAATTAAAAGAAAAGTAGATTTACTAAATACATATAAAACAACGATGTCAATATTCTGTCTGATTTTTTTAATCACCAGTAAAATTTGTAAAGGCTGCTTACGTAATGAAAAAAAAGTGCGAGTCGGACTCGCGCTCGAAGGGTTCCGTTCCGTACCATCCTACAACATTAGACAAAGATCGAGAAAAATGGCAAAAAGTCACGTTTGTGGTATGGGAGCCCCCCTTAAATATTTATTTTATTCTGTTTTTAGTATTTGTTGTTATAGCGGCAACAGAAATACATCATCTGTGAAAATTTCAACTGCATAGCTAGCTATCACGGTTGCTAAATAAAAAAAAACATTTAAGTATTTCTTCCTACAAATTCACAATTTCACACTCAAAAAACGGTCCCAGTCCTCTCGATCAGTCTTCAACAATGTAATGACCACAAGATGTGCTGCCGTTCTGTGCGGCACACGTGACGTGAACGTTGATAGTAAGTCAATTCAATTCTTAATTATGGCTACCCTAAGGATTCTGCCAATGTCGAGTTTTGGAGATATAGCGTAACTGATAGTTGGTTTTAGACAAAAACATCAAACCAATGACTTCATTGATGTATAACCCGTCGAAATATCTAGGTACCTCTCAACATGGCGGTCTGACGGAGGCAGGTGCGTAGATATTTTGCCAGAGAATACTTAACTCGCTCCAGCCATTCCACAATGTCCTCTTCAATATTGACAATAGTTACAAATGATACTTCATTTTGAATATAATTAAAATATAATGCTAAAATTAGAAATTAATAATATTGCTTGATTTCTTGTATTTTTGTGAAGAAGTGTGTGACTAATTCGACATAACGTTTGTTTCACATGTGAATGAAATAATATATTTAAAAAAAAACACCAAGAAATAATACATATCTCTTACGTTTGCACAGATAGGAGGTCTTTTTAGATCAAAGAGTTCTTGTATCGCGTCAGGATATCACTTTCGTAGGATCTCAGTTGATGTACTTCCAGTTTCGTAGACCGTGGTTCATTTTTTTCGCTTCAAAAGGCTCTCAAAATCACCTATTATCTCAAAAAACATATAAAAACAGAATATATTTTAAAAACCTATTAATATACATATAATTATTTTAGGACAACGCCCATTGAACGTGGAGTCATTTTCTAGCGCCAGTGGGACATCTATGTGTCCAACTATCACTGGTGCGAGCGGTAGTGCAAGACTCACGTGCGCGAAGACGTGCGCAGGCAGCGGCTGCCCGGTGGCCTGCGCGTGCGCGCACATGGCGGCGTACTGCTCGCGCGACGGCCGCTGCATCGGCGCCGGGTGCTTGTTGGGCCGCTTGGCCGGCGGCGGCGCGGCGCCCGCCTCGCGCCCGCCCGCTCCTGGGGGGGGGGAGCTCTCGTTGCAATAGGCTGTGGGACTAATTACGGCTCGCACAGGACATTATAACACTGTTAATTAAAGAGACTGGACAACTATTTGTTTCCTGATTTTACTTTATTTTATTAAGGTAAATAAACAATTGTATTTAGGCAACAAGTAAGTATTTTCAGTAATTGTACAACCAGTATAAATCGGCTTACCACGAATTGGAGAAAAAGAAAATAAATATAGAAAACAAACACCTCAGAGAGAGGTGACTTCTGAATTATTAGAACTAAGTTATTGAAACTAACAAGATTAAATCTTATCAGTTTCAATCTTCCACAACGAAATTAAACCTAAAATGTGCTAAATCATATGCTTTTTAGAAGGATTCCTGTCCTGATTCCCGGATTCTCGTCCTGGCGGCTGCTGGATGAGGATGGCGGAAGTAATAGGCGGGGTGTGCCTTTGGGGAGGCCTATGTTCAGGTGCCCGAGTACGGGCTCATTGATTGATCGATTAATAGTCCTTTATGTAGAACAGTGGTTCCTAAACTTTTTTAAAACCCTTTTAAATGTTCAAATAGTACAAAGCAATACAGAAAGTCAATAAATTGGCTACAATACACACAACCATAGCCATGATTTCTCTGTTATTTTATTGGGTTCATAACCTGGGGCCTGTTTCATAAAACTACAATCGTTGTTTACTATGACAATTCGATGCATATTGCAGTCAATTTAATCACAGATTAATGTACGAGTAGGAAGACTCGTCTACGCAATGTACATCGAATTGTCATAATAAACTATGTTCGTAGTTTTGTGAAAACTATTAACTATCTTTATCGCCCTTGGTAATTACGCCCAGGTTGTGAACCCAGAGTGCAGAGCATGTATGGACGCGGAAGAGACATCCCGTCTTTCCGAGCTGGTGGAATGCAGGAGCCCTGCAGCGACATGCGTGGGTTATCGACTCCTAGAGGAGCCGGCAGATCTCAAACTGTAACGACGCAAATTGCGAATGGCGCCTTGTAATCTATGAAGCTTTTATCAATATTCAAGTTATATAATTTCTTATTTCTGGTACAAAAAACATTTCGTTCCAATCCAATTTTTGTGTCAACTACCGCCTTGCAGAGTCGATTTTCGAAAATTTTCCAATTAAACGTACCTGCTGCTGTTAGGGTCCGAAGAAAAGCAGCAGAAAAAAACAAACAACATTTTAATAATTGAGTCGAGGACCATAGAGGCACTGAGCGTGCCTCATAGTCCTCATAAATTGTTCGATAGCTCACATAGCTCAAATTTGCTTTGATACCCGAAAATCAATGATAACCTCTGGGACTACCGAGGTGGTTGAAATCCTATGTTAAAAGTCTGAGTCAGGCAGTACGATCAGGCGTTCCCCAAGCTCCCATTTTGGTCCGCTCCTATTTATTCTTTATTAAATGGTTAAAGTAAAATAAAATATTTCAATTCAATTGAACGTTAAGACGGCGGCAAGAGGACAATATATGAGGTTAGCAGGGGACCGGCGAGGTTGGCCTGACGGTGAAGAGGCCTATACCCAACAGTGGGCGACTTTCATGGGTAGATATCATATGTAGTTAATTTGTTTAGGTATTTAACTAAATGTAAACAATCTTGATACGTCTTTTTATTGAAATATACAGTTTATAAATCTTTACACTTTACAAAATTCAATGTAAAATTAGATAAAATTTCATGAAATTCAAGTAAAATGTAAATATTCAGATTTATAAAGTGTATATGTCAATAAAAAGACGTATCAAGATTGTTTACATTTAGTTAAATACCTAAACAAATGAAGTATAGGTAAGTATATTTTAAACAGCTTGTGTCTGGCCGCAGCATAAATGTTTTTCCTACTTTTGTAAGAAGTGTTATTTTGGCTTTTAAAGTTATTGGTGGCTATCACGGAATCATATCATATAGACTTTGATGTATAAGTTTAAGATGATTTGAGAAAAGATGGTCAGAGTAGAGTTTTTTTCCCGCTGCCTTTTTCTCCACTACAAATACGGCCCGAAGGCAGCGGCTAACATAGTAACATAGTACATTGACATTCAGCAAACAGAATGTAAATTCTTTACGTTGAAATAAATTATTGATTTCTGATTTGACGTGATCGAGAGGTTCTTCTGTCTTTCTGTTACCTTCTGTTTCAGGCTTTCGATAAATTGTCAAAACAGTAAATCGAGACACATAGAACGCACAGAAAGCCAACAAAAAGTATTCACAGATAGCCATATTTTTTTAGTATCCTGAATAAAGAAATGCGGTCTTAAAAACCTAAATAAAAAAATTCCACCCCTGTCGGGACTTAAAAACCTATGTTTGCGAAGCCCTAACAGGACTCATGTTCTGAATTGTATTTAATGAAGCACCAACGTCATTATTTATAAGAACACGATTCCTCTAAAGCACTCCTAAGAGGCAGTTTATTTAATCTGCGATTACGACTTTCCCTTGTAAAATCTCCACCACAGACTATTTTAATGGGCGTTATAAGGAATCGTGTTTTTTATAAATAGTACCGTAAATGTATAAGACCACACGATTGCAATTAATTAAATATGAAATACTTTGCGTTGAAATAACTTTCTTTTTTTATCAGATTTGAACTCACTGTTGTCGAGTCCGTTGAGGTCGTCATAGCGGCGCTTGAGCGGCGGCGCGGGCGGCGCGAGAGACGCGAGGGGCGCGAGGGGCGCGAGGGGCGCGGGCGGCGCGGGCGCAGGCGCGGGCGCGGCCAGCGCGGCCGCCTCGCGCCGCGCCGCCTCAATCTCGCCGCGCGAAAGCACTCGCTCGTACATCAGACTGCCGTCTGGAAGGGGGTCGAGTGTCAGCTTCTCCGGGGCGCTTGGCAACGTTCGCTTGCAAAGTTTTAACTGCGTCAGTAAAGTTCTAACAGTGCGTAGTGAGTCAAGAAAGTCTACCGGGGAGTATTAAAACTATATCCTACTAATATTATAAAAGAAAGTTTGTGAAGATATTTGGCTGTTTGTTACTCAATCACGCGATAACGGCTGAACGGATTTACATGAAACTTGGCGTACAGATAGACAAAGACCTGAATTGAGACATAGCATACTTGATATCCCGGTAACGACTTCCCGTCGGATATTATTTATTTTATTTTAATTTTAAAATAGACGCCGTTGTGCGAGCGAACGTTGTGTTTTAAAAATAGATGGCATTGTGCAAGAATCGTATAAACGGGTTCTGTGGCGGTACGAAGTTCGCCGGGACAGCTAGTATAAAATATGTGTTAGCACCCTTGGAAAACCCGTGTATTGTCATCGATTCGGCCAGCTATCTTCTGTCTGATTGGTAGAATGAAAGCGCGTGAACTATGTTCATCGAATGGCATTAAAATGTTAAGACCTGCTAAAAATTACTTGTTAAAACTTCACTAAAGCGCTGTCGGACAGACTGTTTCTGTGATGATATTGGGAATCGAATGAGCGCTAGCGGACACACCTGAAGCCCTGAGCGGCTTGAGGGAGTGTATGAGTCACACGGAGTCTTATAAAAACGCACCTGGAGCCTTAGGCTGCCTGATGAAGTTTTATGAGGACATGGAGTAATTAAGTAATTAATTAGGTTTATTCCTTTTTCACAGAGGTATTAGGAATGTTATAAAAATGAATCTGAAGTCTCGTGCGGCTTGGGAAAGGCGAAGACGTCAGTGACGCAGTAACGTCAGTGCAGCCATCGAGTGTAGAATTGGGCGCCCTGATGAAGAGTTATGAGTCACATGGAGTCTGATAAAAACGCATCTGGAGTCTTATGAGGTTTGGGAAAGGTGACGAGGCAAAGTGATGCAGTATCATCAGTGTAGCGATGGGCGACTCGAGTCAATTTACTCGAGTTACTCGAGTTGGGCTGCCAGCGAGTAAATTCGAGTTGAAAATTCCGGCAACCGAGTTTACTCGGCGAGTGTGCGCTTGCGAGCTGACTCGCGAGTGTGGCTGAGTGAGTCAGTCAGTACTATGCGACCAAGCTGTGTGTCAGAGTGAGAACGGTACGTTTGTATGGACCACCACCGCCACCGCGTCGGTGTCCGGTCCGACCGACTCGCGCAATTTGACGCCGGTGTGCGCGCTGAGACAATGGTGACTCGAAAAAGGTAAGCGAACTCATCTAGATACTCGGTCGGATTGATGAAGTGCTACTAGTCACATGGAATCTTGTTAAAACTCAACTGGCGACTTGAGAAAGTACTGAAAGTCGCATGGAATCTTGCAAAACCTCACCGGGAGGCTTAGGGGGCTCGAGGAAGTACTGCAAGTCACATGATATCTTGCAAAAACTCACCTGTAGCCTTGGGCGGCTTGCGCAAGTATTGCTAATCACATGGGAACCCGTAAAACTCACCGGTAGCCTCGGGGAAGTACTGCTAATCACTTGGAGTCTCGCAAAAACTGACCTGGAGCCTTGGGCGGCTTGGGGAAGGCGACGTGCGGCGGCAGCGGCATGCGGTCGCGCGGCGTCAACAGCAGCCAGTCGTGTCCGCGCGCCGGCACCGCGCAGCCGGCGCCGGCCGCCAGCCGGGTGGCCACCAGCGTGACGGAGCCGCGCGCGCGCGCCGGCCCGCCGCCGCCGGCGCCCAGGGCGCGCATCTCGGCCGCGCCCAGCCCGGCCATCGCTATCGAGCCTGCGGGGGAACGGACGGGGCTCAGTCGCTTCTTTAATTGTCTCGGTGGTCTATGGGCATTACGTCTGAGGTCGTAGGTTCGATTACCACTGGGGGCCACCGTACGTTTCCACAAATGACCTAAGTCTGGGTGTAATTCCATGCTTATGATGTCCTTGTCTGATTACTACAGTTCAGGGTATCCTAGTTTCCATTCCTAGGACCAGGACAAGTGATAATGTTGTGTGGAAAGAAGTTAAAACATTCTTTATAACTTCTTCATTGTACAGGGTGCAGAAAGCCTAGCATCGTGACGAAACGTGTCGGCCTGTCAAACAGACTCAGAGCGTTGCTCGTTTCTAAATAAGATGTAAAGCACCTTGACATTAAATCATACATTGCGCGAGTATAAGCAAGATTGGATAGTCTAATTATCTTGAATTGAGTCCAGCCCAACCCTTGCAGACTACGCATTTCAATCGCGCAAACAAAATGGGTGGCACGTAACTACTACTCGATACACACAAATCCAGTGTAGTTGTTGACGCAGAGACCACTCAGAGCGTACATACATACATTCATGCTTAACCTGGGCCAGATTGTTGGACAAGAGAAACCAGCATGCGGAAGAGGCCCACGACCAGCACAGAGCGCAACCAGGAAGGTGAAAGTGCTTGACCTGGGCCCGGTTGATGGGCGCGAAGGGCGGGCATGAGGCACAGGCGGCGCGGGTCTTCACGACCTCGAGACCAGCACAGAGCGTAGGTAGCTGGGCCAGGTCGATGGGCGCTAAGGGCGAGCGCGCGGCAGAGATGCGCGAGCCGCGTGATGTTAGGAGGCGGCGCGCGTCTTCGTGACCCCGATATCAGTATAAAGCATAGCTAGATCAGAGTATAACACTCACATTCGTGCTTGACCTGGGCCAGATTGATGGGCGCGAAGGGCGAGCGCGCGAAGTGGCGCGGGCGGCGCAGCGCGCGGCAGAGGCGGCGCGCGAGGCGCGTGAAGGGCGACGCGTGCTGGTAGAAGGCGGCGCGCGTCTTCATGACTGGCCGCGCGCCCTCGCAGCCCGAGCCGTGCGCCGTCGCAATGTGGCGCGCCAGGTGGGCGCGCAGCTTGAACTCCTGACACGACAACATATCAGTTGCATTAGTTAAGATAATTTGTTTGAGCAAAAAGTTTACAATAATGTTTAAAAAATAGTGTTTGTTATATAGTTACATCTTTCAAGATCCCTAGATGCCTAAACTAGGTCGGACCTGTACTATAGGCATCTAGTGTTTTTTTTTACAGTTTTAATTTACATGATGTCGCTGTGCAAGTGGACACTATTTTATTTAACATAACAGTGTTAAGAAGTTAATAAAAGAAGAAAAACGCACGCGTGCGTGTGCGCGCGTGTTGAAGGCATATTTACTTTTAGGAGTGCCTATTTTTTTCTATATTACAATATTTTTAACAGCAGTTACTTTACAATATTTAATAAATTTTCAATTGTGTGCATGAAATTGGGGATGTGAAATTCATGAGGACAGTTGACGCCAGTGCAGCGGCGGTACACGGAAAGCGCAGACTCCTCGCCACCTCTGGCCCCTGGCTCAACGTTTAGACCAAAGGAGATCCTGTCTAGGTAGCTATGGATACTCACCGAACGGTGCAGCGATGCCGGCGGTGAGACACGGAGGACGCCTCCGCTTTAGTGTCAACATTTACACCCAGGAAAAACCTGTCCGGTATCAACTGTAACAGTACACTCCATACCGGACAGTACGTACTCGCCTTGGCGCAGTTTACGACGGTGCGGCGGTGCGGTCGATGAGACACGGAGAGCGCAGTCTCCTTGGCCGGCTCCGCTTTGGTCTCAATGTTTACACCCAACCTTTGACTCTGGTACATACATACATAGCTGGGCACCGTTAATCAAATAGTTAATTTCAAACTTCGTTAATCGCTAATCCGTTACTAGAAAAGTTAACTCCGTTAAAGCGTTATATTTCGAAAGAATTAACGCAAGTTAACGTTAATCGTTAATCCGTCAACACTTAATAAAATTCGCATGTTCTATATCGTTGCGTCAGTGATCTACTTATATAAACTGTTGGTTTGGGTTCTGGAAGTTAACAGGTTAGAAACAAAAGACGTGTATGATTGGAGTGTGTAGTCTGGCATATTGTGGATACTACCCTTCACGAACATTAATATGTTGAAGTTCTCGTCTGAAAATGGGGCTCGTTTTGAACTCTTTAGCCAATATAAACTCAACAAAACACTCGTCACGCTAAGCGCCGGCACTAAGTAATGAAACCATTAAACGAATCATTTGAATCAAATTTCTTCGCAGTTTTTTCACTCACACAAACCGGCAAGACATTCACAATGTCTACCTAATGTCAATTAGTACAGTCGACAGCACATCAACCTTTACATACGTGTACTCTACATCTCTACGTTATGGGTGACTTTGCAACAAAAATTTAAAGAGGTCACTACTGTCTACTGTACTTGTCAAAACGTGTTTTTCACGACGCGGCGCAGTGAGTGCGCTATATTTTTGGTAAATAGTAGGTACTGGATTAACGATTAACGGACTTGGGAAATTGCAAACGGAAGTTAACGGGTCCGTTAACATTTTTAAAGTTAACTTAAAAGTTAAATTAAAAGTCGAAATGTTAACTTCGTTAATTAACGATTAACGGATTAACGAGTTATTGCCCAGCTATGCATACATATAGCTCCAGAGCTATGGACACTGACCTTGGCGCAGTTTACGACGGTGCAGCGGTGCGGGCGGTGAGACACGGAGAGCGCAGTCTCCTCACCCTCGCGCGGACCCTTGGCCACTTCCACCTCGGTCTCACCGAAAACGCCGGCCGTCTGTCAACGATATAACACAGTCAGTGGCATACACAGATGATTCAGATGATGAGGTGAGTGTCGCAATAAACTTCGGGTGTATTCGCAGGAGACTGGCGAGCGTGCATGTAGACTAATGAAAGGTGATGAAATGAAGTCTACCCCTGCGGGATACAGCCGTGAGTTTATCTATGTATGTAAATTGTCGGAAAAGTTTTCATCATTCCATGAAAACCTCAGAGTTTTGGAAACCCCATTATAAAATATTTTCGAGATAGAAATTGAAATAGGAAATACAATTCTACATCCTTTAAAGAATATGCAAGGGGGTACACATAAATATGGGGCACAGAGTTACGCAATAGTTCGTAGTTTGTAACAACTGAGAGATATGCCTTACAGTGAAACATAAATCATTGTACGGGGGGGGGGGGCTGATCATTTTTAATATCGAGTGTAACAATAGTCTTCTCTTTTCGCCTAAGCCCGTGTGGGACTTCGGACAGGTTTTTAATTTGTTTTTTTATTTTATTTATTCAAAAAAATAAATAACCTTAGTGTAGTACACCATTTCGCCAAGCTGCGAAGCAGTTTGTTGGCGGAGCGCTCTATCTCTATATATTATTTACTTATATTATACCTATGCCATTCTTATACATAAACAACGTATATTTAAATTCATTCGGCTTCAGCCAATGCGCAAACAAACCGTTGACAGAAATCGCGAATATACCAACGCAACACCGTCGATCAAGTTGCTCAATTGTTTACATTAAGAAAAAAAGCCGAACGAAATAACATGATGCGGTGGAATCATCACCTTCTAAACTTCAGTTCAACTTGGCCTCTTGGCTTCATGATAGTCATCATCAACCCATTATGTCCCCACCGAGGGGCACGGGTCTCTTCCCTGAGGAAGGTATAGGCCATACTCCACCACGGGGGCCAAGTCCGGATTGGTGGAGGCTTGTAGACTAGTGGCTCGTCTACTGTCAGAAGTTGTCAAGCCGCCCTAAGGCCTCTGACTTGGCTTAACGACTGCCATCTATCGACGGCAGCCGGCACCAACAGCTTAACGTGCCTTGCGAAGCATGATAGTAAAAGGAACAAAAACGAACATCTCTTACATTGACCTTGAGGCCTCCGTATTTCTTCCAGTAGGACCAACAGTTCCCACAGAGCCGATACTGCAGATGTGGCGGGCCCCACGCGTACCATTGTGATGAGTTCGTCCCTGTTAACAAACAAACAGCGTTACTACTCATGCGTGCCTGAAAAGTGATACCAAAGTCATACCTCTTTACGTCTGAACATTTATTGTGATGATTTTCTAGACAAAGGAATTTTGAAGATAATACTGAATTCTGTTTCATAAACACCTGAAACAGTTTCTATAGTATTCATAATTAAATCAATCTAGCTCTGCAAATCAGAGCGAAACGTGGTCGGATTTTTCCGACAAAATTACAATTAAGTTTAACGGGAATTCAATTAATAAAATAAGCCAATTCCAATCCGCGATTCAGAAAAAAAAACTGGACAAGTGCGAGTCGGACTCGCCCACCGAGGGTTCCGTACAAATTTGTAGGTACTTAAGTACATATTATAATATTATAAATAGTTCAGGAAACGAGTCTCGCAGTTTTGTCCGAGCTTTTCCCAAACTTCAGACAATTTTTTTATGGTTTAATTAGAAATGTATAGTTTTCAGATTGTTCCCCGTACTTATAGTATAAGAAGATATTAATTGTCAAATTTCATAGTTGTGGGTCAACGGAAAGTACCCTATAAATTGTGATTCCCTTGAGTGTCGAAATATACGTTTTTAACGTAAACTTAGAAATTCGATTTTTTCACAGCTTGAAGAAACTGTAGACTTCAAGTTTTAATTTCAACATAAACTTAGAAGTTTGATTCTTTCACAGCTTCAAGAGACTGTAGACTTGAGTATATGGTTTTAATTTCAACTCGATACCGTTCCCAAAATAAAGGGTCTTGATAGACAACGGACGGACGGACAACAAAGCGATCCTACAGGGGTTCCGTTTTTTTCCTTTTGAGGTACGGAACCCTAAAAACGAACTTTTTCTTGCTGGAAGTTGGTTAGGTTAGAACCTACAATGCCCACAATTTATAATAAAGTACGTGAAGTATAATACGAATAGTGACGAGAAGGTTTTGCGTCATTTCGAGCGCACAAGCTCACCTTGACAGGAGGCGCAGAGGTCCGAGTTAGCGGCGTGCGCCGATCCGTTCGTGCCGCCGTTGAGGACGGCGGCCGCCTTGCCGCCGCCGCCGGCACTGGTTATCAGCGCCGGGTTGGGTTTGTTACTGCAACAAGTCACACGTCGTCAGGCAGGTTTTAGCCGGGCGCGGGATAATTTTTTGCTGGACAAATCGCCCAGACGTTCTATAATATACAGTCTGTTCATCCTTACTTGTCCAATTTAGTAAACAATATTCTAACCTCAAAATTGACATTTGATGCCGAAACTAGATATTTTCTTGCAAGTTCGTGCACTTTGTTTATAAACATAGCAGCGTGTTATCCAAAATGGTGTCCCAGGTTACTTCATTTATGGGAATATGGCAGTTATCGACTAAAAAGTCATACTTTGCGGGTAGAATCTTGTTTACTAAATTGGACAAGTAAGGATGAATAGACTACAGATTTACTTTGACTGAACACAGGGAAGCATTTTTTTTCTTGTTTCTGTCTTGCGGCTGGCGCAAGTCTTCTATTCGAATATCGCAAATCAAATAAATTCCAAATTTCAGTGCACACGACGTACCTACTGTGCCATAAGATCTTAACTGGTGATAGATAGAGTTGACGATTCCAATCGTCTAACGGTTCAATACCAATCAAATATCAGGAATGCATCAGGATTCAGGCTTTGGTGCGCATATTAGGTCTCAACACTACTAAAGTAGCTTATACAGAACAATAAAAATAGTATCTCGACCTAGGTAAAAAGAAACACTAGCAATCAGTAGTCGTTCACACTGTTCACCTTGTCCAGAAGGAACAATTCGCCGCGAATCGTCTTGCGCGAATTCATACGCGCGTTGGCGAGGTACTGGACGCCAATACATCGCGTCCACAGGCATCGCGCGAATTCGTCCTTTCTGGACAAGGCCTTAGGTTTTTATACTACGTAACAACATAACATAACATAAACTCACGCCTGTATCCCAGAGGGGTAGGCAGAGACCAGGGACTGCCACTTGCTACGATCCTGACAGATCACTTTCGCTTCCTCAACATTCATTAGTCGTTGCATGCACAGTAAAATATTAAGAGGTATCTCGTGGTGGGTACAAACACTCACTAATTGGGAATGTAGACCTGCTTCAGCTTTGACTCGGCCTCGACCGCCTTGACACGCTTCTGCTGCACGTAGCGGTCGGTCGTCTTCCACATGTAGTAGTACTCCACTAGGTTCTTCAGCGTCTTCCACGGAAGCTGCGGGGGAAACGTGAGTTTTAAGATAATCTTTACACTGTGTACAATATTCTTGAACTATAAACAACTTAAAACAGACAGTGTCAAGTCATGTTCTCACAATTGGTAAACTGCAAGAGGTCCCGATGATGATAAAGAAATGTGTGAAAAGTACTCATTCTAAAATCTAGAACGGTGCTATACAGTGTCTGGAATGAATCGGGTTTCATTCCAGACACTGTATAATATTTATTGCTTTGGGCTACTATTTACTCTCTCTGAGAGAAGGCCTGTGCCCTACAATGGGACGTATATAGGCTGCTGACATGACTATTTCATCATCATCATCATCAGCCATTTGACGCCCACTGCAAGATATAGGCCTTCGCAGTTTTCATAACCATGCGGGGTTTTGCCATAATCGCCACGCTTGGCGGGATGGCGATCGCAGCATGCGGTTGGAATCTCAGGAAGACGCTGCTGCCCGTCTCCTGATTTCCTTAGTCGCCTTCTACGACATCCACGGAAGGAAATGGAGTGACGTTATTCTTAATCCGGCGCCACACGGACATGACTATTTACTATATAGTAATAATATTTTCGTGCAGCATACAAAAAAAATGCTTTACACGGTTCTTGAACTGCATCTCTGGTACATATCACGATTCCACGTCGCGTGTCTCTCTTAAAAATACAAAAAACTGTTAGCCCTTAAAACGGTGCACGAGGTGAGGAGGGTTAACGCCTATACACTGCTTTGAGCAGCAGTAGACTGTTGAAGGGAACGTACCGTCTTACCGGAGGTTGCAAAGTAAGAACTTACGAAGCCTTGTCGAATCTAGGCAAAGTCCTTAACATATTCATCGGGCGCCTACCCGAACAGTTTGGCCTCGGAGACGCTCCACTCCTCCATCTCATCGCGAAAGAGGCCGAGGACTGAGGGGGGGACACGCGAGGAGAGCTGTGTCTCCAAACTCTAGTCGCTAGGTCACGTCTACACCTGTCTTACTGTGGGGTTGGCATGAAAAGGATGTACTCACAAAGTCTTGCCGAATGTCGGCGAAGTCCTTGCCGTATTTATCGAGCGCCTCTTCAAACAGGTTGGCCTCTGAGGCGCTCCACTCCTCCATCTCGTCGCGACAGAGGACGGGTCCCGAGGCTGGGACAAGTGAAGAGAGCGCTGTCTCTATGCTATAACCGCTTTTGTGCAGGGTGTCCATGGCGTGGAACTGTGGAGGGAGAGAGACGTTGTTAGTGTGACAAGTCATGGTTGAGTTTATGTTGGAGATGAGATAGCCAAACATTTCCAGATGATGATGTAAAATCGCCAAATGAGTATTATATCCGAACGCCGCGTAAACCGAGCCCAGCCACTATGGAGGCCGAAGGCCGAGCTAGGGAGAGCAAGGTCACGGCCCAAAACTATCACAAAGCTTCACTTCTCACATTTACGACAGCCTCGTCGTACAGAGGGAACGCTAATTCTTGACGCTAGATGAGCAGTCTAGAGCGCGCACAATGGTACCCCTTGAAACAGAATCCAATGAGAAATGAGTCTCCTGAGATCAGAGGATTTACTAGCTGTTTGTAACAGCGTCTACTCACAAGGGTGATGTCGCGACTGGCGGCAGCGGCGGACATGTGCAGAGAGGGCTGCTTAACGCTAGACGAGCAGTCTAGAGCGCGCGCAAACGTGCCCACGGAGCGGGAGACCACGAGGAACTGGTCGATTTGCCGGTCCGTGAGGCCGTGGCCTGGGGTCCACACCAGGGTCTCTAGTTCGCTGCTGCTACGCCCGTCTTCTTCGCCTAGAACAGGTTATTTGGCTTATTGTAATATTTCGAGTTTTGTCTGTCGAATGCCTCCGGATAGGTGAGAGAGACTCGCCACCGAGTGGGTGTCGCAAGACGGACACGAAGCAAGCCCAGCCGACTTAGAAAACGGTGGTTAGTGTTTTCGACCAACATCCGACCTTAGTGGTCTGAGATGACTCAGGATTAAAGTGGGGGAGACCCTTGCCCGGCAGTATGATACAAACATAGAGGCTAAGTAAGTAAACTGCGTGTGCAGTCAATTCTGTGCAACACTTATTTTAGGTATGAATAGGTACACATCCGCTAGAGCGAAGGACGGCAATCGCCTAGCAATTGCAATCGCATCGTAGGGCGCCCACTGGCTCGCTGGACCAACGATCTGCATCAGATTGTTGATAGCGCTGGATGAGGATAGCTTAAGGCAGAAAGCAGTAGCACGCCTTTGGGGACGCCTATGTTCAACAGTGGACGAATATGGGCTTAGATAGAAGAAGAAGAAAGACATTTATTATACCAACAAGATACATCACAGAAACAAAATAAGTAACATAATATGCACAACAACAGAAAGAAAACTAAATAGATGCAATCCTAGTGTATATTATATCCTTTTGCAATGTGAAATGACCGCACGAAAGCTTCTGTAAGGGAAACAGCGACACTCTTTATGACTGTAATTTATAAACAATTTTTATTTGAGTTTTGTCAGCTTTGGTTCGGCCATTAAACTTGCGTCTGCATTTGTATAATAAAAATGTACGTACCTTCTTTTAATAAATTAGTAACTTCAGTCTGATATCTACTTCCAACTCTTATTTCTCCCTTATCTGCTAATAAAGTCTTTTGTGAAGGGTCAAATACTAAACAATAAAAAAATGCGTCCTGAAACAAAGAGAACAGTGTATTAACATCCATCTTTACATTTAGAAGTGATTTGTGGAGACACTAGATATACATTTAGTGATAAGGCCGCCATCTGTATACTCTTAGGTTAAGAAATATCTGTGTGATTTCCATTTTTATGTACAATAAAGTGTTCTCTATCTATCTATCTATCTATATTTGGTGTGGGGTTGTGTCCACGTCAAAGAAAGTTGTCTTGCTGACAACTTACTTTAATTAACTATCTTTGAGTAGTCAAAAATGAAACCAAGTGTCTGTACAAGACATTCTCACACAGGAAAAGTACGTTTGTAACCACAAAACTATAATTTGTAACTGTTTGAATCCCTTATAATAATAATAAAAACCAGGCACGGACATCATGAACATTGAAATAGACCCATACTGTTGCCATACTGGTGAATCGGCCTGTCATACCTTTAATTTGGCACCTCATTTGTCCAAATCGGTCAAGCCGTGTGGCCTCTGGGCGCATAAAGAAACATACACATATCCGCGAAAAACACAACCCTTCTTTGTTAACGCATTCGGGTAAAAGGGCCCCGATTGAACGGCTTCACACTTGACGAAAACATGTCATTTCATACATTTACTACGGCTGGGCGTTGTGTGAAAAAAATATGTCATGCAATCACCAATATCGTCCATTGTGAAACCGTCCATTCCCTGCAAGCGCTCATCAAGAGCCATCCATAAATTACGACACACATTAAGGGGGAGGGAGGGGGTCAAACAAGTGTAACATCGTGTGACAAGGGGGGGGAGTCATACGTTTATAATGACGTCACATGTATAAATCTAAAGTATTACAACTTAACTACGACTCAAGCGAAAATCCTAAAAAAATACCAACTTTCTGTGGTAATCTAAGATTTGTAACATAATTTGTAATTTTCTGTGATATTTTATAGATAGGTAGTTTTATTTGAATAATTTCCAAGTTATGTAACACTTCGTTAAGGGTAAACACTTGCCCCTGACGCACAGGTTTCCCTAGTTCGAGAGCAAGGTCTTCAAAATTCGCTATGGCGAACTGCATTTCTTCCGCAATAAAGATTTATAAGAAGTATTTGTATGTGACGTCACACCAGGGACGGGGCGGTCACAAAAATGTGACCACTAGTGACAAGAACGCTCCAAAAATCATACAAGCCACGTGACGCAATTCACGTGCAGCCCCACACATCCCACAAGCACCCAGCTACCTCCGGTGGGACGGTACATACTCACATCCTTGTTCAGGTAGCTGAGCAGCGACTCCGTCTCGTTGAGCAGCGTGACGGTGCACTTGCCACGGATGTGCGTCGCCGGCAGCGTCTCCACGTGCCGCGAGAGGAACAGCTCTCGGTGCTTGGCCTGGTGCCGCTGCTTCGGCGCGAGGCCGTCGGTGCCGGGCAGGTCGGAGGTCTCCTCCTCTATGGTTGCTGGAACAACGTCACGTTTTAAGGTTAATCGATGGGAGAACAATGGTATAGGCGGTGAATACGAACTAGTTTCTCAGGTTTTGGCGAACGCTAGCAACAAGTAGCTCAATCATCTAATATATAAAAATGTCGTGTCAGTGTTTTTTATCGAACTCCTCCTAAACGGCTTCACCGATTTTTATGACTTTTTTGTGTATTTTATGACTTTTTTCTATTGGTAAGTCTGAGAATAGAGCTGAATTTACATTTACGAAAGAACGTTCGCGAAAGTGATTATTTTCGCGAAGGTATTTTCGTCGCTTTGAAACACGTGTCGAAAATGAAACTATATTCGAGATAAAATCGGGTGGAGCGCGATTTTAAAATCGTCTTCAAGAAAGCAGTGTTGCCGTCGCGAAAGTGCGAAAAACATACGAAAATAGTTCGAAAATGCCGTCGCGACGACGTTTTAGCAACGGTACTTTCGTAATTGTAAGATCAGCTTAGGCTGTAGGCTAACATTAACCGCATCACGTTATTTCGTTCGGCTTTTGTCTTAATGTAAACAATTAAGCAACTTGATCAACGGTGTTGCGTTGGTATATTCGCGATTTCTGTCAATGGTCTGTTTGCGTATGGCTTCGAAGCCGAAAGAATTTAAATATACGTTGTATAATGTAAGTAAATAATGTATAGAGATAGAGCGCTCCGCCAACAAACTGCTATGCAGTTTGGCGAAATTGTGTACTGCATTAAGGTTCTTTATTTTTAATAAATAAAAAAATGGCAAAAAAAAACGTTAGCCGAGTCAGCTAGTAGTATATATAAAACTTTGCATCGTACTTTAGTGCACACGAAACACGAAACGAAACAAGACATTACATAAGAAATAGCATATACAAAGGCGAGCTTATCTCTGTAAGAGATTTCTTCCAACGAACCTTGGAGAGTCGGAACAGCGGTAAAAAACGTGTCCAAATACGTGTCTAAGCTTTAGGGAGACCAGATCACGTTTCAAGGTTAACGCCCGTTTCTTCTAGCGCACGATCTGTGATGGACTGGTAGTGGTGCGCGAGCGAATAGCTGAAGAAAAGTAGGTGTTTCGAAAAATCACAGCAATGCACTAATTAGGTACCTACTGTACCACAGTTTTGACGAGTGACGTCACTGAGCCAACAATTTGGTGCATTTTTATTTATCATGATTAGCTCAGTAACATGATAGAGCACCTCAGCATGGGTAGTACGATAGCACGAGTCACGCGTTTTGTGGCGCTAAAATGTCAGAAATTGACAATTAATGTACTGGAACGTCGCGACTTTCGATATTTTAAACGCGCGACTAGCGTCGTCGTACCACCCGTGCAGGGATCATAGTCCTGCGTCAACAAAAGCTGAGCGAGTACCTCTCGTGTTATTATGAGATCAACGATATATTTTTTTTAAGCCAAAAATTTTATATTTGTCAGGTATTTGATTGTTCTCCACCAATCCGGACTTGGCCCCCGTGGTGGAGTATGGCCTATACCTTCCTCAGGGAAGAGACCCGTGCCCCTCGGTGGGGACATAATGGGTGGATGATGATGATGATGATTTAATTGTAGCCTCGAACGCGAGATAACTCTCCAATGAGCTATTAGGATCAAAGATTCCATTATAAATAAATAGTAGATAATATGTTTATTTCAGTAATTTAGAAGTTATTACTCCGTGGGGTTAAACTAACAGTACGTTATTGACTTTAGCATAAGCTATTTTAAGGACGTATTTCTAGCCAGTGCTTGCGAATGTGTTGAAGAGGATTGATTGAATGGGGGTACTATTTATCGAATGGAGACAAGTCAATACGATAAACAAAGCCCTATTCCTGCACCAGAACGAAACATAGTTCTGCAGGTCTGAAAAAAAAATACAACTACGTCGCAGTCAGGCCAAAAAGTTGTCTCAAGAGGCTGACCAACAGATTCACTACTTTCCGACTCCCAGATACAATGTGCAGAGGAAATGTTCTGTGGAGCACGAGAATCGAGAAAAGAAAGACACACAAGGTCCATTCCATAAGTCCACTTCATTGAAGGCTCGGGTAACGTCGGGCACTGGCGGTTACTTAGCGTGCGGTCCAACGTTGGCATTGACTGCCTCCATGGTCTAGCGGTATCTGATTACCATGCCGGAAGCCGTGGATTCGATCCCACTAGGGGCCGCCGTACATTTGTACAAATGACCTCAGGCTGGGTGTATTCCCACGTATGTGATGTCCTTACCATAGCACAGCGTATGCTGGACCAGGACAGGTGATTGTATTGTGTGAAAGTTATTTTATTTCATTGATTTATAGCATATATTATGAATGTGTTAAGAAAGCTCGCGCGATTATTTTCATTTCATTCACCCGCACTTGCGGGAGGTGCGGCAGACAAGGGGGCTGTATGACGTACTCCACAAGGGACTACACAACTGTGCCAAGTCAGACTCTATTTTCGGGGAACGCTAGCAACAAGTATCACGATAACATGATAGAACACTGATTGGTCCTAAGACAGTCATCATCAGCCGTTTGACGCCCACTGCAGGACATAGGCCTGATGATGACTTAGTTTTCATAACCATGAGGGGTTTTGCCATAATCGCCACGCTTGGCAGGCGGGTTGGCGATCACAGTATGCGGTTGGAATCTCAGGAAGACGCTGCTGCCCGTCTCCTGGTAATTTATTTCCTTAGTCGCCTTCTACGACATCAATGGAAAGAAATGGAGTAACGCTATTCTTAATCCGGCGCCACACGGAGGCCTAACACAGTAAAAACAGCTATTGTCATGGTATTACCCCTCTATTGGACAAGTGTGCGTCTAATGGACAAGTAGACTTGAAGGACTATCATCATTACAACTACAATTCTGGCGCAAAAAAAAAAACGTTACGGGAGCCGCATTTCTTGGCCTCGTAAGTATTTTAGGATTATTTTGATTAAAATCTTGACACCCGCACGTCGCCGGCCCGTTGTAACGTGGAAAGATTTAGGCTGCTATCGTGAGTCCTACCATCATGAACGACATTTCCAATCCAAGATAGATGATTTAAATACTGACGAAAGACGACTTTTATGTGGGTAGACAGGTCGTTTTGGAAGCGGCAAGTTACGGTACATACATCAGACACTAAAAAAATAAGTTCTGAGCTTCTGCACGAGGTCGATTCTGAGCTTTTGCGTGTTGCCATTCAGTGACGAGGACTCGCGGCAGGCGCAGCAGTCAGGCGGACGGGCAGGTGCGTTGCACAAGCGTGCACGTGGCCGCTTTTAACCAACAACCCACCCACTACTCCTTACGCCTTTTTAAACGACACGAGCCACAGGCAGATACCGGAGCGCGTCGAGTGTACAGGCGACGGCACACCAACCTTTACATTTTTGTTCCAAATTCACCCTTGAAGCAACTTATTAGAGTGCAAGTACGTAAAGGTTGATATGCTGACGGCTGTACAACGAATGTGGATAAAGCTAAGGAAATGTCGGGATCTCGCTCGTAGAAAGCCAATGTGTTTGGCCTAGCCATGGATGTGTAAAAGTCTAGCCAGGCGTAAGTTGTATTTAAAGTATGAACATTCGTGTGAAAAATACCCGACAAGTGCGAGTAGAACTCGCGCCGAGTAACACCTGCAAAGAGTGATAAAGACCATAACGGAAAGTCACCCAACCTTTACCTGACAACTTTTAGAAATGGCAGAATCTGTTAATTGCAGATGAGGTATAACGCACACAGACTTGATGCTTTTCGCGCTTACATCTAAGTCCACCTTCAAACTACGTGATGAATAAATTGTACAAGAGCCATTTGCTTCGGCTACTCAATGAAACGTTTAATTGTATCGCTAATGCTTAATAGCCAGATGAAACCGGTTCATGACCCCGCTACCGATGAATTATTCAGGAATGCGCGGCAGACAATACTACACGGCTTGGCGGAGTAACTAGTCTACTAGACTCGATATAAAACGAAACAAACGCGCGTTACTCTTTGTTAGGCACATTTATTCGCTCACCGCTAAGCATACATCCACACACGACGCAAGCGATGCTCTTATAGAAAGAACCCAACCATGCCACGACCACAGGTAAAATTACAATTAGCAAACTGGCTCGGGGAGAAAAACTGATCAATTTCAAACTAATGCTAATAATAAAAGCTTTTTTGTCTCAAATCAACTACAAATTGTTATCTTTCGCCGTCCCATATTGAAATCCAAGGTAATAGACTGATGGAATAGATTGATGCATTTTTAACCGACCGAACTCGAAAAAGGAGGAGGTTCTCAAAGCGCCACGTATGTATTTTTAGCAACTGATGATTGATCTCCACAAGGTTCTTGTGATTCTCTCGTTCAACTCCCATACAAACTAATCAATTTGGCAAAGAGCGTCACATTTCACATCGATACTGTGCGGCTTAAAGTCAAGCGTGGGGTTCGCATTGTAAACACGAGGGACGCCGGTCGGTGGCGGAGAATAAAGAACCACAAAAGGTCCGATCGAGGTCACCGTAACCAGAAAGACCCGCTGGTCACGAATTGTAATCATGAGAAAATCATTGCTTGTGAATGAATGAATTTGAGACTATTGAAGGAATACTCTGCAGAAGATACGTAGTAACAGAAAGACTGTAGAGTGAGTAGAGTAGACCTTCTGCCTCTTTGTATTTGATGTAGAAGCGCCCGTGTGGATGAAAGCGAGTCAGTGGCGGGTCCCAGTGACCGAGGCCCACGCGCGTCAACCACAACGTAAATGCTTATGTTATTTTTTATTTATATTAGTGTTATTTGAATATTTTTTACTGCGGATAAGCACGATTGCCGAATAGCGAAATACTTCAAGTCGGTAAGAAGTCGGATATGGTAGCTCTACGTTACGGTAACATTGGGATGGCATCCTCGCGGCCACAACGCGCGTCCCCTGTATTCCGATGTCAAACAGTAGCTGTTTGCCTTAGATCGGATTTTTTAAGTCAGATAAAATTTAACTAGATGTTGTCACTGTCTCGTCATATGATTTAGATTAGACAGTGATAGCATGCAATTTATTCTCCAGTTAAGTGTTATCTGACTATTGAAAAATTGGCCCTTAATTGCCTTTTTAATGCGCGGATATGAGACGCGTTCTATTGTTTCTTTTGAATTAAATTTTTTGGGTATTATAAGGGCCCGTACACAAAACTGCGATGCGACGTCGAATCGTAAAAATCTGCGAGCTCGCGCGACCTATCACTGTTGTGATTGCAAGTTCTTACTTGCGAATTGATTCGCATCGCCGTTCATAATAGTAATAAATGGACGAACCCAAAAACTTTTCGTTTCTTTTTCCTGTATCTTCTTAGCAATAAATAAATAGTTTACACAATACGACGGTCGTCAAAGGAATGGTCAGCCGGATCGTGGAAGGCCGCGAATTGCCGCACGAAATCGCATCGCATTAATTCGTGTAGCTGTTTTCTGCGTTGCGAATTCGCATCGCGCCGATTCGCAGTTTTGTGTACGGAGCCTAACACCGTCATCTTCGTTGCTTATTACATCTAGACTGAGGGAATACCAGACAATTTTTTAACTTGGATCCCGTTTACATTATTATTTTCGTCATTTTGTTAGGAAAATCCGCCATAACAGTACGTTACATACAAACCTGAATAATCCTTTTATCTGGATGTACAATAAAGTGTTTTCTATCTACAGCATAAGAGTACCACCAGACACATCCAGTTAGTGGTTTTGCTTGTGAAAAGCATTGATCCGATACTAGCACCAGCAGCGGATAGTTGTAGGGAAGAGGGAGGGAAGTAACGCTCAAAGGAGAGGTAACGATAGGAAATAATCAACAGACCATGCAGCTTCAATCCAATCAACAAAGGACTATTGGAAGATAGAAGCTAGAGAGAGTAAAATAACGCAAACAGACAATCCTGAAATGTTTATGCTTCGGCATTTAACACTAATATGATGGCCTGTTTAGTTAGCTCTACTGCTAAAAACACCGACATAACAGCCTTAGGTACATGTATATAGAATTCAATGGGATTACGCTCGGTTATAATGTGAAATACGCATTAGAAACATACAAATACGGAATCCCGAAGTGAATTGCATGATGGTAATGGTTATAAATGAAAAATTAAATACACCAACTTGGTCCCACATTAGCCGGGGGAGGTCAAAGGAGATTCGACCCGAGGGGAGTGTTCGCTTCTTATTATTACTACCTCTATTCCATTGTACTCGACAATGATGCTGTGTCGAATAGGGCGTGCGCTAGACAGATGTGTATATCTATTCATGTAGAGGAAAGACGCCAAGGTAACGAAAAAACTAGCACGGCAAATAGTAGTGGCTGGTGCCTCTACTTTGCTTAACTTTTCAGATATAGGAAAACTACGGAATGTGGAGATTCTCTATCTTCACTCCAACTCCATTGTCCATGTCCTTCGGAGATAAACTATGAACTGAAACTTTTGTAAGCACCAGACTTTTTGAATGTTATTCCGGTTTTTATTCCGGACACCTCTTTCGGAAGAGGTCTTTATTTTTCTATTTTCTCTGTCTTTTGGTCATTTTTCGACCAGGTTCAACCTCTCTGGGGATCAGAGCGAAACCTGGTAGGACTCATCCGACAAAATTACAAGTAAATATCTGGGATAACATGTGTAGTGTTTACAAAAGCTTTTCGTTGCCTTTTCTCTACTACAACTCGATCTGAAGCTCGGTCTAACATTGTACATCGACATTCAACAAACAGAATGTAAATTCTAAACGTTGAAATAAATTTTTTATGTCTGATTTCAATTCGAGAAATATTGACATTATTTTTCATGGCTCATTATGACTGCTTCATGCTTATGTGACCATTACAAAATGCACATATTTATCTAAATATTGAATTGCTTAAATGTTTTTCGTTCAATCGCATGAGCCCCGATAGGGCGCCAAAAGCTCTGAGAGGATACAATGTTAACCCATTATGTACTAGCATTAATGAGAATGTGGTGGTGAAGACAAAAAATACGAAGACGTCCAAACAAGCGGGTTAAACTAATTCCATCGGCAATACAGATGAGTGCTGGTGTGAGGAAACTGAATACGCGATTGTTCGAGTCCACCCCGAATGAGAGCTATGCGGATAGTGCTAAGGAGTTGATGGGGGAAAGTATCGATATCGATGAATGCTTATTATTACCATACTAGCTGTCCCGACAGACGTTGTCCTGTCTTAACTATTAATGTTGAATTCGAATTCGTACAATCAATAAAAATATTTGTATTAATTGTACGAAATCGAACAAATTCGTATTTTATCTTTGAAAGAAATATAAGAGAATTGTTATTTTTATTAATTGTACGAATTCGAATTCAACATTCATAGTTAAGACAGGACAACGTTTGTCGGGGCAGCTAGTATGGTAATAATAAGCATTCATCGATATCGATACTTTCCCCCATCAACTACTTAGCACTATCCGCATAGCTATATATATGTACAGAATGGAATGATGGCCCTCGTCCAAGTGGCTCCAACCGGTCTTTTTGGAAATCCATGGATGAGGCCTATGTCGAGCAGTGGACTTCTTGTGGCTGAATGATGATGATGATGATGATGATAGATAGATGTAGGTAATTAGAAGATTTGATGTATGAATGTAAGATAATCTTAGAGAGATCGTTGTGAGAGGTTGTCTCTAGTTCTGTAACGATTTGGTGTCTACTGTAAAGTTACAAGTAAAGTTACTTCATTTTATAATTTTTATTACTTAGTTCCGTTTGGAAAGTGCAGTCGACAGCACATACATTTTCATATTATCCGTACACTCTACTCAGTCACGTTACGGGCGACTGTGCAACTAAAATGTAAAGGTAGATGAGCTGTCGACTGTACTTTGAGAAACACCAATGGACTCAGCTAGGTACTATCTGCCCGTAATCATAACCGTGTTCTTCAATACTTTAAACTAACAATATGTTTACTGTTATTATAATTACAAAACAACTGGTTAAATATATGTCTTCGCTTTAGTTATCGTCTCCTTTTTAGGGTTCCGTAGTCAACAAGGAACCCTTATAGTTTCGCCATGCCTGTCTGTCCGTCTGTCTGTTTTCGGCGTAGCTCAGAAACGATTAGTACGAGACAGCTCAATTTGACACAGACATACATATTAATCACGCCCACAAACCGGTACAAAAAATCTAAAAAAGAAACTTTTTTTTGGGGTACCCCCCTAACACCTAAATTAGGAATGCCTTTTTTTTCTCGAATAAACCATAATATCGTTGGATTGGTCGTTTAAAAATATTGCGGGTGTAGAAAGATAATTCTACACTCCGAATCCTTAATCCGAAACATTAAGATTGAAAGCGTCAATTTTTGTTCGAGTAGGGCGTTTCCATCCCCCCTCTCCTGGCTAAACGGTTGATTGTAGAAAATTGAATTAAAAGGAAAACTGTGATAGCTAAGTAGGCTTTACAAGATAACGAGTACCTAATAGACGACAAACTCATAAAAGGAAAACTTCGTCACAATTACGTTGATGAAGTTGTTAGTTCTGTAAAGCAGATAAACCGCCCTCTTTCTACGGAACCTTACACAACGCGTGGCCCGACACGCACTTGGCCGGTTTTATTTAATTCTGGAAATGTCGCTGTAGAGGTAAATAATGAACTTTTAGTGTTATTATTTATTTATTTTTTATTATTGTTATTTTTTTTGTGTGTTTATTTTTGTGTTAGTGTTGTGTAATACTCATTTGCGTAGAATGAATTTGGGCATTTTGTACAACAGGATGTGGCCAGTGAGATAAAATTTAAAATTAATACCAAATAACCCTGCTATAATTGATATGATAATATAATTTGTTAATCCTAATAATGTCATATGTTATATGTTAAACGTATTATGTTAATCAATAATAATACAATTTTCCAGAGAATCTAGCCTAAATGTTACACGGGAATCTGAGCTATAATAATGGTAAGTTTTATTCAATTCTGTGGTTTTTGCGTGATGCGCGCACAAAGAAATAGAGTACAGACAGAACTTAAATTTACAGATTTCTTATATGTGTAGATTACAAAGATTGGGGCTGATGCAGCCGCAAACATAGTCCACAAGAGCAAAGCAGATTTTTATAGATAAGAGCGCTGCGTCTGAGGTAAGTGAAATTAAGTACTACATAAAGTTGGCAATGCAGATAAAAAATTAAAGTACTTGAACTAAATAATACAATTTAAGCGAAAACTATTAAGAAATGTTCTTCTACTTTACAGAATCTTTCTTTTGTTTTGTCTTTTATTTTGGAAATTTGCTACGAATAAATCAAAACAGCTGCAGACCTCTGATTGAGCCAGATTATCCAGAAGGGAAACCGTGCGACGTTTCTCGGTAAGCAACAGGACAGGTAGACGTACCACTTTCCATCCGGGAAGTCGATTAGTGCAACAAGTGAGCAGAAAAACCAAGAGGGAGACTCAAGAACTTGGGTAACTAGAGCTAATAGCGTATTTAGGGACTTGTAGCTAAGACAAAATACAAAAATAAAAGAGTGTGGACCACACGGTCCACACGATAAAAGTGAAAACTTCAGCGACATCGACCGACTGGAGCTAAGTATACTAGATTCAGCGTCACCGACCCAAGCATGACGGTTCAGCAAAGTGCACCTAAAGCATTTTTCACTTCAAAAAAATATTTGTTTTTCAGGGTCATAATTGTCATTGTCTATCGACAGTCGTCACCGCGGATCCATTGTCCTGGACGTCCCTAGAGCGGTGGCGGCTGGCGGCGGCGAGGGCCCGCCATTTACCGCGGGCCGGGGGCCGCCGCCGAATTGCGGGGGATTTACTTTATGATAATTATTTCGATTGCCATCGAGCGGAAAAGGAGCCGGGCGCACTCGGCGCGATCTCGAGGCGCGCAGTAAAAATCACAGCTTTTACGCCACGCGCTCCTTTTTTTCCCGTGACCATTTTCCAGATACCAACTCGCCGGGAATCCTCGGTTCAACAAGTAATCTCAGTTCTATTAATTAGCGTAATACGATTGTTTCAGCGATAAATTAATAAAATTATACCAGCGAAGAAGCTGCGTTTAGATAAATGTTTTGGAGAAATCTCCGCTTGGAGATTATTGCAGTTTCTGCTTTTATAATAAGGTCGTTTGAACCCTCGGACCTCGCAACTTTTACACGGCTCGCCCGAATCCGTATTCATTGAAGTCAGCGTGGTGTGCGTGTAACGCTTTCCGTGATGTTACACCGAGAACAAAATGGAATGCGGAATGACGACGGATATAAGCGTACGACGCGGACGCATGAATACGAAGTAATCCCTGCAACCTGGTCGCTTTACGAAAACACCAATGTTCATCATACGCCACATCCGTGTGATATTGATTGGGCAAATGCGTCAATCGTAAATGCCGTGGAAATTTAAGGTGTTTGAAATGAGTTTCCAAAAGTGCAAACTAAAGAATATTCAAAAACCTATTCCTCAGCACGGATTAGTGCAACAAAAACAATATAAAAAATGTTCAGCTTGAGAAGTGAAACTGAAACTTTCGTAAGCACCACACTTTAAAAGTTAATTCGGATACAAATGTATGAAAGGTATTCTAGTATGGGACGAGGACAATTGATTTTGATATGTAGATGTTATTTTTAGGGTTCCGTACCCAAGGGTAAGGGACCCTATTACTAAGACTCCGCTGTCCGTTCGTCCGTCCGTCCGTCTGTCACCAGCCTGTATCTCATGAACCGTGATAGTTAGACAAGTGAAAGGAGGATGCAAATCCTGGTCCCACCTTCCAATAGCTATGTGTGTTACATCGTTGGATAGGTATTTTTGAGCTGAATAAAAGTTACTATGGCGCCAAGTTCAAATCTTAGTCCGTTCAGAGTTATTCTTTAATAAACATGGTAGTTTTATAAGTAGCCAAGTAATGCTATGTAAGTAATAATTAACCTGTGCGCATATCGTGTCAATCGTTTGGTACCTAGGGCACGCCAGGCATGAGGGATTTGTAGGCCTAGCCTTATTTTTAAATAACGTCATTGTAGACAACGATGATTAAATAAATGTATACGTTTAAAATCCGCAATCGTAGTATTATTTGTAAAAAAAACCATTTTGTCAATGTTGACATCTGTTTAACTTTTTGTCATAAGGTTTGCGACTCAGTGACGCAATTGATAACCGTAGGTTAGTATCTACTAGTGTATAAAGCAAAGAAATGCAATTATTACTTAAATAGCATTACTTGGCTACTGATAAAACTATGTACCATGTTTAATAAAGAATAACTCTGAACGGACTAAGATTTGCGCCATAGTAACTTTTATTCAGCTCAAAAATACCTATCCAACGATGTAACACACAAAGCTATTGGAAGGTGGGACCAGATCTTATAGAAACTCAGGCATCATCCTTTTTAGAGATGATGTATTTCTGTTGCCGCTATAACAACCAATACTAAAAACAGTATAAAATAAATAATTAAGGGGGGCTCCCATATAATAAACGTGATTTTTTGTCGTTTTTTGATCGATAATTATAACGGCAACAGGTAGACGCTTGAAATATTCAAATTTTGTATAGATAATGGTACGGAACCCTTCGTGCGCGAGTCCGACTCGCACTTGGCCGGTTTTTTTTAATGAATACACTACGGTCGTATTTCTACGACAAAATTACAAGTAAATATATCTATCAGCTAGCTAAGCATGTATAATGCGTTTCTTCGGCTGACTTGCCTTAACTTATTAAGGACCTTTGGCTGTAGAATAATTTAGTACCTAAGTTACCTACGCCGATATTCGGCGACACGTTATTGTTCTCAGACAGTCTCAGACAAGTCTCTGAACTGTACGTGGTATACATACTCGTATTATAGTTCAAAACACTTGTAGTCTCTGTGAAGCAGTGTTTCTTGTCCGTAAACAATTCCCATGTGTTCCATTCGGAATCAGTGACGTGCGCAAGGTGAGTTCAGGCTCACGTTGGGTCTGACAAAAGGCTTGAGTGGCACCGGCGAGCTGGCGAGAACATGAATATGGATCACGAGGTGAATCTCGCTGGGCAAACTGCCCTCCTCAAACTCTGACTCTGCTTCGAGTGTATAGTCGCTTTTATGAGTGTACTTATCTCATTGCAGCCGGGTTTTATAACATTTTGTCGAGCTTTTGTTGAGAGCTAATTGGTGAAATTGAATCGAACTTGTCATTATTATATTGAACCGGACATCCCCGGCTGTTTAATAACTCTGGATTAGGGGTCTATACGCGTCACTACGCAACTAATTAAAGCGTAGGCAAAGAGAAAATGGCAATCTGCGGAGTCCTGCCCCCGCTAGTGGAGGGGGGTGTCGGTTACGTGTGCCCCCTTGGGGTGGTCGGGTGTATGGTTTTTCTGCTCGGGCATCCTTTGCTTACTTATTGATCCAGTCAAATGTGTGGAGGTGGCGCGGTGGGTGGCACGCCCGCCCCCCACCGCCGACCCCCCCTCACCCCCCCCCCCCCCCCCCTCCACCCGCACTGGGGGGTACGTCCAAATAAATCTGCCCGCCCGCGAAACACCGCAGTGACAACAACGGCCGCCGGTAAGATGCGCTGGCATCGCACCCACTCGGTCTGGAAGCACTGAGTGGCACGGTGCTGCAACATTGGCTGAGTCAGCATGAACACGCACTTGCCGATGACGGAAACAAAAATCTCCGATTGCCATTTAATTGAAATTATATCCAAAGGCTACCGTCGGCAGTCGGCGGGCGACCTTAGGAGCAGGCATGCGCGCCGCCGCCAAATGATTACCTACGGAAGCCGTGGCGTGTCTACTCCTGCCGGGGGTCAATGACGCCGCAAACAACACCATATCATATATATGTAATTAATACCCGACCTCGGCTCCGCTCATACCTACTACCTGTCCGGTGCCTGCCCAACCACCTTTTGATAAATCTAAGAATCGCCAAATTGCATTCAATACAGCACTACACTACAGTAAATAAAGACCTATTAAAATGAGCAAGGGTTCAGTTTAAATTCAATGTCGAAAACGAGGGGCCTCAATATCCCATCATGCATTTAGTAATGCTGTATGTTTTCTTAACCAACACAAAATTTTCCGAATTATCTTTGTGGGTCGACAGATGAGTAAGGAAGGACAAACAAAGACGGTAGCTCACGCGTTTAGCAAGTACGCTCAAACAAAACATCAACAGATACGCCATAACCATGAGATACGACTGCAGTAAATATAATCCCACGCCTTCGGGCAGTGAGCAGCGTCTCAGGATCGAGAACTAAACTTAAAAAATTTGGCCTTTACATCTACGTAATGAGATGATTTATACAACGTCCAGTGGCACCTTCACTCACAGTAGATGGGTGAAGGACCACTCGGACGCTGCAGTGCCTGCGACACTGTTTTTAAGATGAAGTACGCTCGCCCAGCACCTAAACCATCCTGACAGCTTAGTCGGCTTAGCCCACAGGAAATACAAGTCAATAAGTGCGGAGCCAACCAAGCCGCTGATTCCTCACGATATTCAAGAACACGATACAATACTAAACTCTCGAAAACGACTTCAGCTTATACATGGTGTAAAAAAATCTCCATATACATCCGAAAATTGAGGGTTCTACTCGTCCATACGCAAAATCGTATCGCGTATCTTTGAAATCGCGGAAGAATATCAGCTGTTCCATACTTTTATGACATTTGACAAATACCCTATCACAACTTGAAAGTACTGTTATGTCTATAATGTTACTTTGAACATCAAGAACACTCAAATTCAAATGCAGGTGGTAACTTTACTATAGAATCGCAAATTGTTTTTTCGCTATTACAATATTTTGCCCATCTTCTCCTTCTTGTTCTTCTTAGTGTGTCGGCGAAAAACTATCCAAATCTTATAGGAAGCGGGAGACCCAGGTTCGATTCCCAGTGCGGGCATGTAACTATGACTTTGTTTTCTAAGTTATGTACAATTGACAACATTTCATATTTTACAACGCCTAAAACTAAAAATACCATTTCTTAATTTTGCTATCCTGATTACGAAAAAAATATTTACAATTTTTATTATTAGTTAATTTTAGAGATTAATAAAAAAAAAGTTGTTATGACAGATGTCATAGTTGACTGACAAGAGAAATGTCATTAAACGTCAATCAACAATGGTTTTAAAAAAGTCGGCAAAGGTGTCAGCATTACGATGCCGTATGTGTGACGTCATTTGGCGTTTACGTCCTTTAAGAATAAGACGAAATTCAAACAGAAAATTATGAATGAAAATCATCGAATTTCTGAAAATGACAAAATATGGGTCGTTTTATTTTGTATCTAGTTTCCTTTAAGACAATAAAATACGTATGCTAAAAAATTTAAATGTTGTCAATTGTGAAGTTACAGTAGCAATACCACTCGCTAACTGTGAAGGAAAACATCGTGAGGAAACCAGAGTGTCTGAGCTATTTACTTACATACCTCAGCGCTTGAAATCGCCAATCCGCGGTGGGCACGCGTGGTGATTAAGCCCATACTCTCTCTCTCTGAGAGAAGGCCTGTGCCCTACAGTGGGCCGTATATAGGCTGCTTATGACGTAAGTATCTAGCTAGGTAATCTAGATGTAGAATAATTTCATCCATCTTCATTTGTGACCAAGACGCCCATCGCAACAGGGTCTTAAGTCAAATCTCAGACGGAGACCAGTGCTTAAGAATGTGCTTTCTGAACTGAATCTGACATTTTTGTGATTCCATCCAATGCATATTCAATAACAATATCCGCATAAAAGCCTGGCTGGGTTTAAAACTGAATGGTTTTTCAACTTTCCCAAATCCCAAAACCACGATTAAAGTGTCACCGTCTACTTGAATGTTGTATGCAATCGGATTTGCTTATGTTTTTTGACTGTGCTAGGAAATATTTCGCAATCAAATTGTATTTAATTGATGATGGTAGATGAATCTTTGTAACATCCTTAACTAATGTCTCGCCAATGGTTCCGCAACAGAAAATAACATAACATAAACATTTACATAGAGGCACATACATTGCTTCTGGTCCCACACTAGGATACCCTGTGTCGTGGGAACCAGAAACAACGACATCACAAACATGTAAACATCCAAGACCTGGGGTTTTTTTTTTTGTCGCCAGCCGGGATTCGAAACCGAGACCTCTCGCATGGTAGGCAGATGCGCTACCGCTGTGCCACAGAGGTCGACAGAAGTAACGCTACTTCTTAAATCAAGCCTTCTAAACTTCTCTTTTCAGGAGTGCCAACTCCAGCATGACATCAGTATAGCTAAGCCCTACTACATCCCTCGGGCGCCCAAATTAAAATGAATATTGCAAAGCTCCAGGGCAATTTCGCCCAAATAGAGGTCCTTTTATAAGGAATAGCAGAAAGAAAGGCCGGTAGTAGTGAACCCTTATTCATTATGAATTTGTAAGAGCGGAGACACGGGGTCAACAGCCAACTGCAAAACTCTTAAATTTCACTACCGTAGTTATTATCCCACCGAAATATAAATGTGAAAACCGGCTATGTGCGTGTCGGGCCACGCGCAATGTAGGGTTCCATAGAAAGAGAGAGTTTTATCTGCTTTACAGAACTAAGAACTTCATTAATAAATAATTTTCAATGGATTTTGTACGAAGTTTTCCTTTTATAAGTTGGTCGCCTATTACTTGTTAACTTGTAGAGCCTACTTAGCCGTGATAGTTTTCTTTTTTAAGTTCATTATATGTGCTACTACCCTGATTTTTTTCACGTTTCTGCAATCAACCGTTTAGCCGTGAGAGGGAAGGGGAATGCCCTACTCTGACAAAAGTTTGCTCTTCAAAGCTTAATATTTCCCAAACGGAACCCTAAATAAAAAATATATTTTCTTACACCCACAATATTTTTAAACAACCAATCTAACGATACCCCACACTATGGTGCAGGCGAGAAAAAAAATTGCATCCCTAATTTAGGTGTAGAGGGGGAGGTACTCTAAAAAAATTTTTTTAAAACATTTTATTCTACCGTTTTGTCGGCGTGATTAATATGTATTGTCTATGCCAAATTTTAAGCTATCTCGTACTAATCGTCTCTGAGCTAGACCGCGGACAGACAAGACGATTCCCTGTCGACCACGGAACCCTAAAAATGGGTCAAATTATACACATACACAAACTCACACCTGTATCCCAGAGGGGTAGGAAAACACCGGGATGTTAAGCCCCCACAACTTACCTAAAAAAAAAAAACCTACTAAAAGTTCCCAAAAATATTTTTGCCGACATCTAAAATTTCGTAGGTCAATACCTATCGTTATAGTATTTATCGAACTAAGCAAACTTTTAGACCTGACTAACTATTACATTACATTGCACAATACGAGGGATCGAGATCTTGGTCAGGCATACTGCGCTTATTAGACGATGACAGATACAGAACTGTTATTCCGTGTAGATCACAGGGCTTTAAAATAATAATAAAAAAAAAAAAACTGGCCAAGTGCGAGTCGGACTCGCGCATGAAGGATTCCGTAGCGTTATCTATACAACATTAGACAAAGATCGAATTTGAGAACAGCGCCATCTATAGAAACCAACAAGAAGCGTTTAACATTGAAATTTAACGACATGACATCGGCGCTGTGAAGGTTACAAAGATGGCCGCTATATGGCGAGCGCTGTCTTTAGACCACGTTTGTTGTATGGGAGCCCCCCTTAAATATTTATTTTATTCTGTTTTTAGCATTTGTTATATTCATTTATTTCAGATGAAACATCCATAAATAGTCAGTAAATGACTTATAGCGGCAACAGAAACACATCATCTGTGAAAATTTCAACTGCCTAGCTATCACGGTTCATGACACAGCCTGGTGACACACGGACAGACAGACCGACGGACAGGGAAGTCTTAGTAATGGGGTCCCGTTTGTCACCCTTAGGGTACGGAGCCCTAAAAACGGCGAAAAAACATGTTTGTTTTATGGAGGTATCTTTTATATATTTTATATTTAAATTTTATTATTTAATTTAAATATAAAAACTATTTTTATTTTTTATTATTTGTTAGGTTATTCGCCGTATTAACTATTACGGTTCCAAAGATAGAGCCCTTTTAAAGGTCGGACGAACGGACAGACAGTCAGCGGAGCCGGAGTAATAGGGTCCCGTTTGGCACCCTTCGGGTATGGAACCTTAAAAAATTGAAGAGTATTAGTTTTGTCACCTGCCTCACTGTACTTGCCTTAGAAGTCAGTATTATGCGCTATTCTGCGGGACACGTCCGACATGTGGCATGTTTTTTTTTATTTTGTAAATATTAGGGGTTAAAGTATGAAATTGCCGTTTTATTGCAATAGGTTCTTTGAATTGACATAGAATCTTCATGGTTTGAGGTTTTCGAATGAAACTTTTTTCAAATGGTTTCTATGATGTTCTTTTTTTAAAAAATGTGAAACATTTGAATATCGACTTTCAATTGTTTTTGTTATTCAATTTAGACAAGAAAGATGGATACTGCGAAAATTCGAGTGATTATGAGGCACCCATTTTTCGTATTTTTTTATTTTATTGATTTGACGCAAGTGAGTCAATATTGTGGGTAAGGTAACGTTAAACCATGCCGCTAATTCCTGGGTAGTTTGACTAGGGTCGGCTTCCACTATCTCTCTTAATTCATCGTTATTCACCTGTGTGGGCGGTCTTCCTCGTGGCTCGTTCTTTAAGTCGAAATTTCCATGACGAAAGCGTTCAAACCAAAATCGCACGGCGCGTTCATTAGTAGACCCCTCTTCAAACGCAGCATTGATATTGCGGGCTGTTTCTGCCGCGTTAGTTCCGCGTCGGAACTCGTATTAAAAAATCACTCGAATTTTCGCAGTATACATCTTTCTTATCTAAATTGAATAACAAAAACAATTTAAAGTCGATATTCAAATATTTCACATTTTTTAAAAAAAGAACACCATAGAAACCATTTGAAAAAAGTTTCATTCGAAAACCTCAAACCATGAAGATTCTATGTCAATTCAAAGAACCTATTGCAATAAAACGGCAATTTCATACTTTAACCCCTATTATGAAATACAGAGAAGTTTGCAAAGAGGTACGAAATTTTGCCGATGCCTGCACTTTCCCATTAGCTCAGTTGGGAGAGCGCTGTCTCGGTTAGCCAGAGGTCACGGGTTCAAGTCCCGGCATGGGTGGCATTTTTAGCCTCGAATTAGGTTTTTAATATAATAGGTTTTATTAAGGCATCATACTAGTTTAAGTCTCTGTTTTTGTTATCTTTCATCCGTATTGTAAATAAAATCTTCTAATATAAAATGGCGCTACAAAAAATGTTATACATATATTTTTTGGTATTTTTTTCCGTTTCTAACTTTTCTGGTTAACTATAGATGTCTGGTCTCATGGAGATTTTTGATCCTTAGAAGAAGGTGGATCGATTGTGAAGAAAAATATATGCGGTTATTAAAAATTCAGCAGCAAGGGGAACTAACTGATCCTTTGTACTTACTACATAGGAATTGATTCTATTTAGAAAAAGTAGTACTCACAGCAAGAAAATTACATTCACCACATATATAATTTAGACCGAAATCAACACATTTTTTTTTTAATAACATAAAAACTGATTGCTTTCAGTATTTTTGTAATTTCTATTAACAGTTTGTTTTATGAAGCTTTAAAAAAGCGGTGGTAGCCCAGTGGGTAGAACCATGGACTCGGAAGCGGGAGACCAAAGTTCGATTCCCAGTGCGGGCATGTACCTATAACTATGTTTATTTTCTGCGAATTTGTAGTAGCAATACCACACGCTAACGGTGAATGAAAACATCGTCAGGAAACCCGGAGCTTGGTTGGCTCTGCACGTATTGACTTGTCTTTCATGTGGGCCAGACAGACTTAGCTGTCAGGATGGTATAGGTGCTGGGCAAGCCTACTCCATCTAAAAAACAATGTCCCAGGCACTGCAGCATCCCTTCAGCCATCTAGTGTGAGTGAAGGTGTCACTGGACGCTGCATAAATCATCTCATTACGTAGGTGCAAAGGCCAAAGGTTTTTATGAAGCTTTTTTGCTTTTTTATGCAGATTTATATTTATTAAGTACCTTTAATACTTAAAAGTAGTTAGTGTACCTTACCGGAAGAAAAAAAAACTTCCACACAACACAGTCACTTCACCTGGTCCCAAACTAGGATATTATCCTGTGCTATGGTAACCAGGCAAGGACGTTACAAACATGAAAATACACGCAGACTGAGGCTATTTGTATAAAGCTACGGCGGGCCCCAGTGGGAATCGAACCCACGACCTCTGTTTTGGTAGCTAAGCGTCTTAACGACTAGACCAACGAGGCAGTAAGCAAAAATAAAGTACCTAATCTAACTTAACAGGAAAACTCGAAAGGAGTAGAAAAGTGTGATCAAACGAGATTAAACATAACATAACACACAAACTCACGCCTGTATCCCAGAGGGGTAGGCAGAGACCAGGGACTGCCGCTTGCTACATTCATTAGTCGTTGCATGCACGCACGCCGTTTTCGGAGATTAGTTTGTGGCAAATATGGAATAACTCAAATACATTGTATTCTAAGAAAGAAAAAAAATTTGCAAGAGTTTATTATCCTAAAAAGTATAGATAGATAGTCCAACTTATCACTAAAAGTGATCTCTTTCAGACAACCTTTGGATGAACTCGAATACTGTAACTACGCTACCGATTAAATTTTCAGAATATCTTCCATTATGTAAAAAAATCTGGTTTCATAAAGGGAAAATATTCACTTGCAGTAGGTACACTTGAATTTTAAGAGCAGATATAACTCTTATAGAACTAACCTGTACCTATTTCTGAATAAGGGCAATATTACCTTAGCCTGCAAGTATATGTGTACAATCTTAGGTGATATCAATTTCTGGTTTTATAGGACTTGTCTAAACACTGATTGAGTAAAACCCCTAATAGAATATCACCTAAGATCAAAGTTATATGATAGTGTGATATGAGCCTTAATAGAAATAATCTCCCGTAGCAAGAAGGAATGGAAGAAGGGGTAGCAGAACCAAGGGGAGGGAGGCAATACTTGGTAACTTCTATTACTTGCGTTGCCATATTTCCGCGCCAAGATACGGCTCTTATACTCGATAGAAATACAACACGCAGAAGGTTCTCTTGGGCTTCGTCTGAGTTTTACATCCGTCTAGTCCTTCGCAGGTAAAAAAACCGGCCAAGCGCGAGTCGGACTCGCGCACGTAGGGTTCCGTACCATTATCTATACAACATTTGAATATTTCGAGCGTATACTTGTCGCCGTTATTAATATCGAGCAAAAAACGGCAAAAAAATCACGTTGTATGGGAGCCCCCCCCCCCTAAATATTTATTTCGTTCTGTTTTTTAGTATTTGTTGTTATAGCGGCAACAGAAATAGTTTATCTGTGAGAATTTGAACTGTCCAATACAGCCTGGTGATGGATGGACGGACGCACAGCGGATTCTTAGTAATAGGGTCCCTTACCCATTGGATACGAAACACAAAAAATTAAAAAGTACTCACTCATATCTAGGATTTGTAAGTTCTCGGTCCGCACACTAAACTCAGTCTGTGTTAATTGATTAAGTAGTTGATAGATATTTGCAAGTGTCAACTGAGTTCCTTCAAGTAGCAAATTTCATTTAAGGCCACTTAGTATACGAGGTATAGGGCCGGTTTCTGAATTGCGAATTTAACTAAGTTAATATTTAATTAGCGTTCTGTAACGTTATTTTCTGAGAGATTCGAAGAGATAGCACTACTATTTACTTAGCGAAATTCTCAATTCAGAAACTGGCCCAAATACAAGCATGTCAGAATTGATTTTTCCCGATTTGTCGCCACCATACGGAAACGGGTGGCTTCCATGGTGAGTAGGCAGTCCAAACAGCATCCTTAAAGCACTAAGCAATAGGGCTGATAGCCCCTTTTGGAAGCATCATATAAAGGTGCATGTAAAATAGTCCGGAATTGTTCCCTAACCTCCAGTTTCTCGTAAACTAACACGCTGTTAATCTACTGTTAACAGCTGTCAATTGACCAAAGTGCATACAAAAAAACCACTGACAGCTGTTAACAGTAGATGAACAGCTTGTAAGTGTGCGAGAAACCGGGGGTAAGTCATTTACGGATGTTTCATCTAAAATAAATAGATAACAAAAGTTATTGTTAAAACAGTTTTACAATAGCGGTCTCCATTGAGGCATCCTTCTGAATTATTCGTATTGGGATCTCTTACTAGCAGAAATTGGGACAATGTTTGTTACAGGAGCGCAACGTGAGGGTTTTCGAAATTTTATGTGCGTCTGGTTGAGTTAGTCTGAGAATCGCATGCGAAATATGCGGACAGTTTTACTTTGACCAAGCTTAGTAAAAAGGACAAATTAGCAAATCGGAAGATCAGCAACTTCTAATGAAAATCCATTTAGGTGACTCGCGACATGCTTTCATTTATTAATTATGATAGGTTTCCCAGGTGTGGGTGCTACTTTGTTAAACCACGTGGGTTGTCAAATTGTAGTTAAAATTTAAATCCGCACTGTAAAAACTACCGTCAAGCTTTTTATATTCGACCTTGACTCGGGGGCTGTTAGAACGATTTCAGAGCAAACAAGTTTTTATGTTTGAAATAAAAACTTTTATGCCGTAAACGGGCCCGTTGAATCTGTCGATTATTGTTGCATTCGTTTTGTTATCGTTAAGTAATGGCGTGTTTATTGTAGAGTGGCGAGGCTGGGATGATATTGTTAGAGGCAGAGCCCGTATGCTGGTGGCCGGCAGCGGCAGGGCGCGGGGCGCGGGTGGCGGGCGGCAGGCGGGGCAGCGGCGCGCGGAAGGAATGCGTCGTTTTCGCATCGGGAGAAACGAATGCGTTTAAGCGTCGCGGGTACACAATGGCGGCGTGACGAGATCCGGTTCGCGGGCGGCACGGGGTGCGCAGGGGGCGAGGGCTCTAATCGATAGCCGGCGAGCGACGGCCGGGCGAGTGCGGCGCATAGGTGACAGCTCGGGCCCAATCAAATTATCGGCCGTGGAGGAGAGCTGCAGCGGGCACGCACGCCGGAAGAACGCACGCCCGTCGCCCGCTGCCCCCGCGAGACCCTCATACCACTCCGCATTGTCCAATACGACACCCGCCCACGCCCACAAGCATGCACCGGCGCTGACTGATACCACACATATCACCTCCGCCGTGTCTGATACACAGAGCTAACCCCTTCGCCCGGCCAAATCTATCCCTTAATCCTATGTGTGCACTTATGTATTACTCCTGAGCCTGACAAAGGCCTTGTGTATCCCGTAACAAAAACGCTGCGCCTAGCAACAAATGTGCTCCGCTCGACAAAAGCACAATGTAGATAGGTATGTTAATCTGGATGGAGCTTTTAGTTGGTGAGGTGGAAAGATTTGTGTATTCGCATTTACGTGGAGAGGAGGTGAAATGTTGTTTTATTGTATTTCAGTGTCGGGACTCTATCGGGATATGTACGAGACATCCACCGCTGAAGACTGGCTGGTTTACGCCACGCATCTAATTATAGGTTATTCCACTCGCGTACCAACGCACAACAGATCGGCTTTGCTACCATTAACGACCTGTACACGAGTGCAAGTATATCCACATACACATAATGTCTACCTATAGCACGCACACCAAGGTAGATAGAGTAGAAACAAGCGAACAATGCTCAAACCCAAACGTCACGGACTGTGATCTCCGAGTAACGGGTTGCGGACTATATTTGTTTGAATAAACAAAGTTTTAACCAGAAATTACCTACCTGAAAACGATGTCCACGAAACTGATACGCATATTGAAAGCGAAGTTAAAAATATTACACCATACTAAAAACGTCATAAATCGATCAGCCTACTGCTTTTGAGGAGGTATCGACAAACCATATTTTATTTATACGATGGATGGAAGACAAAACAGTTGTTTTAATACGGGTAATGAAGCGGCTGTCCGCAATTAAATCGATGACATCATACCACGCCGCGGTGTAGTACATTCAACGTAAAGCACAATCACTCAACAAATGGACAAATAAATGGATATTCTGACTTGTATTATCAAAGTAACTATCGTCAACAAAACGCTACTTTACAGTTTGAAGTTACAGATTTTTTTTGTTACGACAAGAACATATTAATATTTCGTTTCGCGCCAGAGCATCCAGAAAAGTCGTGCGACTTAGTCATCCAAACAACATCAGCCCGATTTAGCTCGAGTTTTCTTTAGGTTTCCTGGTCCAACATCTTTGGTATTGGCTAAACACAAGTTCCGAATATCGTAATCAAAACATTCGCAAGAGCGGCAATCAAATAAAATGGTCTTTGTCTTGAAGGCGTTGTTTCCTGTAGCCACGACAAGGCAGGCCTGCCGGTCTAGACGTATCACTTTTTTCGTATTTAGTTCAATTGAGCAAGCGTAGACAAAAGCCGAGACTTCTACTTAGATCTATACCGAAAAAAAATCTCTTCTATGGCAAGTGCGAGGGTAGCGCGGTTGCTAGAACGCTTGCCTCACAATCAAGAGATCGTGGGTTCGAACCCCGCCATGTACCAATGACTATGTTTTGTAAGTTACATACATTTGTGAAATTATATTGGCAATTCTATTCGCCAACAGTGAAGGAAAACAACCTGAGTGCTTGAGGTATTCACATACTTTAGCGTTTGAAATGGCTATTCCGGTGGGCACGGGTGGTGATTAAAGCCAATACTCTTACTCTGATAGAAGGCCTATGCCTATACAGGGGACATAATATATAGGCTGAATTATTAGTAGAGTAGACGAAAGCAGAGACTACGCCTGCCACATTAAAGGGTCTGGCAAGATCAAGCCATCATAATGTCAGGCCTTCAGATAGACCAGAGTTTCCAGACCAGAGTTGAAACCAGTGAAAACATCACAGCTATTCTATTGATAAAAATAGTACATTACTTCAGAGGGAAGAAAGAAACAGTTCCATACCGAGATTATGGCATTTGCGCCACGAGCTTGCGAGGGGCGCAAACCATTTGAGGTATGGAACTGTACTTTATCCTGAGGTATGTATAGTGCTTTTTATTACACCTACGAGGAAAATTATAGACATAAATGCATAGAAATGTTTATTTTTAGTTAAAAGTATATTCGCCCGTTTCTGGAGTAGGCTAAGATCATAAGGTCATGCAGCCACTTCTTCCGTGATTCCGCGCGTTTTATATACAAAAATAATTTCGTTTTTAATTTTCTGTATGCACCAAGGAGGTTGGTAACTGGTAAAAAAAAAAAACTGTATGTGGCCAGTAACAATTTACTTGAAATTTAATTAGTAGACAGTTAAAGTCTCTTTGCAGTATGACTGCTGACAAATTAAAAAAAAAAACCGGGTATGTAATGGAATTTCATACATACTTCCCACCCTTGGGTCGGAAGGATTTTCATACAAACTTCCATACCTTGGGATGAAAGGATTTGAAGGGCGGGATAAAGGCGTTTCTTCCCTCTAATTGGTATAATTAGTATGTTTTTCAGAGCAGGTGTGATAAAAAAAAACTTTTATACTTTATACAGCTGAAAAGTCTTTATCTTAATCTGAATGGTATTTTATTGTTTATTTTACTTCTGCACGGAAGTCTGCTATATAAATTAATCCGCCGCCATGATAAACAAACGTTGAAAGAAGAGGCAGAAAATGTTAAACCCAGCACTGCGTAGAGATGATCAAGAGTGCCTATTATTTATATACACGCTAATGTGGATGGTTTGAAAGCCGCGGTTATATAATTAGTAATTAAAATGCCATCTATTTAGACTATTGCTTTTTAGTATAGACATGAAAAAAAAAGATTCGCGAGCATTTTGCCTTCCATAGAACAATGACCCGCGGGCCCGCGGAGCGCACGCTCCGCTCTGGCTGGCTACTAATGGTTCTCATAGATTCGAGTTTGTGTCGAGATAATTTAAAAAGTGCCTTTAAAAAAAAACTAGCGTATTCGGTGGCAACTATGTGGCATTAAGTACGCCTCTGTATGAAAATTGTTTTCTATGCAATAAAGAATTTAATAATAATAATAACTATTGTTAGGTACGTTAATTTTGCTATTTAGCTTTCAAAACACCCAAATTTCATGGTGTATTGCTGTAGGTTCAAACTTACCTAACGCGGGGTCAAGCACGGCCTGTGCCGCTTGTTCCTCGCCGACTGGAGTTTTTAGCCACATCTTCTTCAATTTTATCGCCACCGGCGAGTCCTCTGACTGGGCCACTGAAACACAAATAGAATATCCTTAGATATGGCAATGATGTCTTCATTTCTGTAAATGTCTGCTGAAAGATAAAAAGATAAGATGCAGATAAAAAAAATATTTATTACCTCATCAGAAAAAAAACATAAAACAAAGGAAGGCTTAACTAGTGATGACATAAAATAAGGCAAAAGGTAGTGGCTCAGCTGGTGCTGACCCGGGTCAGTTCCGGGCAGCACTGGTTTTCAGCCACTGCCTTCTCCCTGAGATGTTGTGCGAGAGTTATGTTATGAAGGCTAAAACAGTCAACTAGGCATCTACAAATGTTCAGAACATCGATTAAAAACGAAACAAAAATCAAATAAAATATGAGGAAAAAAACAATATACAATTCTTCTTATTAGAAAAGGAAATTAATAGACGTTTTTAAACGTGAAAAGATGGAAAACCACCTCTTAGGTACATCATATTTGAAACGTGAAAAATTTCCTATTAGGTACTTATTAAAATAACTTTGAACGTGAAAGGCACTATTATGAGACTCAGCAGATGTATTAGTTATGTGTGTGTGTGTGTGTGTGTTGTGTGTGTGTGTGTGTGTGTGTGTGTGTGTGTGTGTGTGTGTGTGTGTGTGTGTGTGTGTGTGTGTGTGTGTGTGTATCTGTGTGTGTATGTGTGTGCGTATGTGTTATCATGAACAATCTAAGACAGTAGGGTTAGGGTTTTTTATTTGAAAGAAAGAAGTATGAATAAATACGTATATTGCTCTTTTCCAGTCAAAAGTTGCCGCCCTCTCTTAGAAGATTAAGCGTCATCCTTAATGCCAGTTTAAAGGCTAAAAGTGCGAGTTCCGAACAAACAATTACAACAACTTAACTTGAAAAGTATGTACTCGCAAGCAAACCACCTCTAAAGGTAATTTTTTAATCGTTTATAATTATGTTTAATAACCACAAAAATAAAGTTTTCGAATTTTTTCCTTTACTCGTGCCAAGACTTTGCTTCTTGTCAAATTACTCGATTCTAGGTCAACGGGAAGTACCCTATACGTTTTGATTCCCTTTCGAGTGTCAAAATACGCGGTATGAACTGAACGTATCTTTCGATTACGTTGACTTAGAAGGTTTTCGAATTTTTCGCAGCTTCAAGGGATCGCAGACCTTAGTATTTGATATAAAGTTCAACTTGATGCCTCAACGCGTTCCTGAGAAAACGGACAAAAAAGTGATTCCATCAGGCTTCCGTTTTTTTCCTTTTGAGATAAAAATGTAGAGTAGGAGTCACTTTTCATGAATTAATGTTATAAAAAAATTCCTAGGCCTGGAATCATCTCAAACATCATCATCATCATCATCAGCCCACCTCTGCCCACTGCTGGGAATATGCCTCTCCTTTGCACGCCACTAAGCACGGTCTTCGGCTACTCTCATGCAGTTTTTGCCAGCCTCCTCACATACCTCAGTGCTTGCTATATCCCCGCCAATTTTAATATTATCAAAACACAACTTCAGTTTTCGGCTGAAAATGTCCTACACATTGAAACATTTTACTTTCCAAATGTTATGTCTCCATAATGTATATCGATGTTCTCTCTGCACAAAATGTGTAGAAGAACGAACATAATAATTGTACCAATTGTGTTTTAATTTTTACGCCATCACGCCATCTTTCGCGGTCTCTCACCATTCGCGTGGATCTCAAACGTACCGAGTTAAAATTCAATTAACGAACGTGGAAATTGATGTGGCTTTCAGTCTGCAACTAACGTAAAGCTTCCCTTCATCAGTGGCCAAAGAGAACTCCATTGTTAAAGCAATTGGTTTCACTTAAACAATTTATCGAAAGCCTGAAACAGAAGGTAACAGAAAGACAGAAGAACCTCTCGATCACGTCAAATCAGAAATCAATAATTTATTTCAACGTAAAGAATTTACATTCTGTTTGCTGAATGTCAATGTACTATGTTACTATGTTAGCCGCTGCCTTCGGGCCGTATTTGTAGTGGAGAAAAAGGCAGCGGGAAAAAAAACTCCACTCTGACCATCTTTTCTCAAATCATCTTAAACTTATACATCAAAGCCTATATGATATGATTCCGTGCTAGCCACCAATAACTTTAAAAGCCAAAATAACACTTCTTACAAAAGTAGGAAAAACATTAATGCTGCGGCCAGACACATGAACAGCACCCGTTCACGAGCATAACGCAGGGGTCAGCCATCACCAGTCTCAACCATTTTAGAGGGAGATAGGTGACCCGGCCACCACGCCACCATTCGAATGACCTTTAGCAAACCTGCAGATTGAGTTTTTGTCAGCTATAAAATGTGTGCTATAGTTAGTAATGTGCAATCACGTCGTCAGTACACGTTTTTAAAACTAAATAAATTATAATATTAATAATTAAATAACAATGAAATCGCAGTGGAATTGGCTTACTACCAAGGGCTTATATCGTTCATATACTCGTCTATTCTATAATAGGCTTTTTTACATAGCGATTTTTTAATGAATGTTTTAAATTTATTTTCAGACAAGGATAGAACATGTTCTGGAATTCTGTTGTAAAAACGAACGCAATAGCCTACGAACGATGTATTTACCTTGGCTAAACGAAATTTACAAATAAATTTAAAAATAAAATAACTAGTGCACACACATTACGCATACAAGGTATCCATCGACAATGGTATGCTTCACGTGAATGTGCTGCCATTGGAATGCGATTGCTTTACCGACTTGAAATAGTGTCAAAAAACAGCAATCATCGTAACATTTTGGCCCTATTGAAGAATGTGACTCGTGCCCCTGGCTGTGAATAATAACCTTTAAAATATTACGACGTAGCATGTACCTAAGGGCCACAGGAGTCTTGTATTGCGGAAATACAGAAAACGCATATACGATACGGATCCCGTCTTTTATATCGATATATCTTAGAGCACTCTGACATTGACTAACTGTTTGATGTTGAAGAGACGTGAGAAACTTTAGAAACCTATTGCCATCGAAAACAGAGTGTCAGCCCAGTCGTCCCTCTATATGTTCTCTATCGAAGCGAAGCCTGAGCCGTGTGGCGGATAATGAGAGTCCTTCAGCAGGCCTCGTCTGCGCCCTTGAGCGGTCACCGGGGATCGAGGCGTCGCTGCCGTCAAGGTCACGGGGTCTACGATGCTGCTGCTCCAGTTGTTGCGTTCGATAGGCGATCCGATTCCGGGGCTTATGGTTTCCTGAGTTGTGTTCGTTTCGATGTTGTATCGTCGTTAAGCCGCGGTGGGTGCTTTTATGGATTGAAGCACCCGAAGCAGGCCGTGCATGCAACGACTAATGAATGTTGATGAAGCGAAAGAGGCTTTTTGGGATCGTGGCAAGTGGCAAACCCTGATCTCTGCCAACCACCCCTTTGGGATACAGGCGTGAGTTTATGTAATGTATGTATGAAACACGGGAACGTGATTCAATCCATGCATACTTAGTAAGAGAGAGCCGAGCCTATCACTAACAGCAGAGCGCTTAATAGGCTGATTTATGGAACATTTTGGTGGCCGACATGGTTTTAGTTTCCTAATAATATTGATTCTGTTTATTTTGGGTTGACGGTATTAAGATTAGTAAGCGACATACGGCTATTTTGTTCGTTACTCGCTTTGTTGCGATCGGCCATTCTGGGTAGTGCAGCCCCAAATGACTCTGACTTTAAGTCTTTCAGGATTTGAGGACCAGTTTCTGGCAAATGGTCCTCAAGATTATTCTGACGTTTTGCTATTAGTTTATCATGTTCCGAGAATTGTGGGAAAGGCATTTTAAGGGCATCGTTGGTAATCAAAGAACATCAAATTAACTTAACGTATTCATTTCGTGACCAAGGAAGTTGTCAGCATTTACGCTTGCTTTCGCGGTTCGCGGTGATTGAAGTGTGTAATGTGAGAGGTATGTAAACAAGACCGCATTTTAGCAAAAACCTAACTAGAATATATTAGAATTCAATAAATAGCGGTAATTAGTTCAATGAAATAAGAGAATGACATAATAATTGCATGTTATTTGTAAACGCAAAGGTAATGCAAAACAAAATGCCACAAACGTATATTTGTTCGATGTTCGTTTTGTAACATTTTGCGTACATACTTGAATGGGATATTATTTCATTGAAATATGAGCGTAGTGACAATCGACAATTCGCAACCTTTGTAATCTGACTGGGTATAACATATGTCTGATCGATATTGTGTAGGCTAAGGGTTGACACGTGTGGGCGCAGAGAAATGCGTCACCCTCAGGACATTTTATGTAACGTATACTTAGGTCTTATGGAATGAACCCAGATTTATACTACACTTATACATACAATAGGGCTCAGATTGTAACATACGGACAGCTCTAAACTCTACATCCTTATGAAACTCTCAGAACAATTCAATATGATCAAAACTTAACTCAACTGATGAACTCCGATTAAAACCATACAACAATTATTACAACGTTTAGGGCGCCATTTAATAATTCATGGTTTCCTATGATGTACATTGCACAGTCGATTAATCCACAGATTAACAAGCAAGAAGACATATTGTACCAATCGGCTATGCAATGTACATTGAATTGTCACAACACTGTGACTGTAGTTTTACGAACACAATTTTTATGTTAAAGAACAAGAATTGACAAAACATGCCATGTCGGTCTCAGTTACCACTACAGAAGTATGTATACATGTAGGTATTGTAGAAGGATAATTTATAGTTGGTGTCCAAAATATATGTCCTGTTAATGAAACTGGGCATCGACTGCAAATTATCAAATTAAAAAATTTAAAAAAAAAACATACCCGTCGCATTGATAACGTCCTTTTTTCAAGTCTGATAAAAAAAGTATTTAATTTCCCTTAGTCGGTTACATGATTTACAAACTTGCTGACCCCCACACTAGGCAGAGCCTGTCTCGTGGTAGAGAAGAAGAGAGGAATAAGTTTAACAGGGTTTCAGATGGTGCGGCTGTGATACGCGGCATTTGTGTCATAAAAAAAGGTAAAGTGCTCTGCCATCAAGCAATGCGTGGCGCAATTAATTAAAGATTCATGTACTAAAGCGGCGGGGCTGAAAAACCAACATGCGGTCGCAGCGAGAGTCAGTGGCGGGGCCACAACTCCGCGCTCCGGAAGTGGCTCACAGGGTGTCGCTAGTGTCGGCGATGTGTCGCGGTTACGGCTGCGGACAGGTGCAACAGCGGGCTGCACGCTGCGCGGAGGATACCGCGCCCCGCCCTGCACCCCTCGCACACCATCTTAACAAATCGATAGGATATGACTGTTCTCCACTTCGCGGGTGCTACTTTTGGGCGCGGACCGGCATGATCCCCCCGAGTGATTGCCCGTAATGTGAAGCGGATTGTAAAGGCTTTACTTTATTCAACCTGACGACGGATAGTCAGATTACAGATTAATGAAAGTAATTAATAATCAATAGTTTACTCTCTATCTCTCTGAAATAAGGCCTGTGCCCTGCAGTTGGACGTATGTAGGCTGCTTATGCTAATCACATTTCTGTTTTCGGTTGGCTTTAGCTCCACATTCCCTCCGAAAGCAGGCAACAAGTATGTCAACAGCCGCAAACGCGATGCCCACTTGATAAAATATTTGGTACGCGACACCAACAAAAATGGCATTTTCCCAGCGACAAAGCGTGAATTAATTCAATGAGAAGGTAATCCCGGCAGTCCCATCCCGCATGGGGCCAGCGAGCGCCGAGCTCGACCGCGGCCCGAGCCCGCCATCTCTGGTTAAATATTCACGCCCTCTAATGACACGGCGTCGGTGGCTCGCTGTAACAAGGTTTCAAGTGACGGTGTGTCACCCTCAACATACAACCTTATCGTTTTGAAACACACAATGCACGGCCGCGTGTTGTGTGAAGAGGCAGATCTTTACAACTCTAAATCGATCGTTGTCGATGACAAAAACTTTCCTTGGTAAGCAACATCGTTCTGGAAAAGTGGGGAAAATGTCGCCAATCGTTCTCGGTCAGCGGCAACAATTGGACAAAAGCGGAACTAACATCGTAGTCGGTAATTAATGTAGAAAACCGGTTACACTTATTACGACACTCGGTTGGGCGGGGAAACATCAACCGCGTCTCCGCCATATTTATAAAAGTGTAGTTACTATGACTAGGAATCCAGGGACTGCCTGGTGACATGTAGACTCTGGGACTCATAAATTACAGTTTAAAAGTTTCTTTCTCAGTTTTAGTACACACTTTTCGAAGATAGTTACGTAGGTAACGTCTTTGGGATAGACGTTTTTTATTTGTGTGTATTCATGAGATCGGAGTTGAGCGCCTTAAATACATACATTTTTTTTAACTAAAGACTAGCAGACTACACACTTGTTGATCGATTAAAATACGTTCAACATGATTCGGTTTTATTCATGTTAAGCAAACCTAGTTGACGTTACAAAGTTTAAACAACTACAGGGTGATTTGAAATCGAATTCAAAGTCACCCTGTAGTGTCGACATGGAATCTCGCCTAAAGACAAGAGTCATATAACAGCGTACAATCGGCTTAAATCTAACATTGGCAGAAATAACATATTTATGCTTGAACTAGGTTAAAAAATAACCTGTATATCAAGCGTCTTAATGGCTAAAATGATGAAATTGTAGCAAAAGCTATCTTAAACATCATCATCATTATCAGCCATTTGACGCCCACTCTAGGACATGCTGGAAGATGTTTGATAGGTAGTGCTCAGTTAAAATATTGTAACGCTTTGGTGTAATTACTGTTATGTTGCAATATTTATCTAAATAAATAAATAAAATAAATAGGCCTCATGATTTTCCTAACCATGAAGGGTATTGCCATAATCGCCACGCTTGGCAGGCGGGTTGGCGATCGCAGTAGGCGGTTGGAATCTCAGGAAGACGCTGCTGCCCGTCTCCTGGTAATTTGTTTCGTTAGTCGCCTTCTACGACATCCACGGAGGGAAATGGAGGAAGGAAATGAATTTTAAACAAGTCTTTAATAATTAGTTATAATTAAGTGTTAAGGTAAATAATAATTGAGGAGCGTTTTCACAAAACGATACATTTGAAAAAGTTTTTTTTTTCAATAGAAGGTTTTATGTGTTTATTGCTCTATGGGTATGAAATTTTAATAAATGTAAGGGTATATTTTGTTGGTGTTTTACTTCTTTATTGTTTACTTACTTAGAAAATATAATAAGCTATATAACTTAAGGAAATATGGAGATCACAAAACTACGAGTTTTTTTCAAATTTGGTACATCTGCTGTTGATGCCTCGGTTTGATAAAACCCCCATACAAATAGTTTATATTCCGAGCCATGTTATATTACAGGTTCTTCGTCCTCGTAGTTTCGTCTAATATTGTCATCGTCACAACCAGAACCCTGGAGCACATCTGCATAAAATGCCTGAGCATCAGGGTCATCAGAAATGTCACAAAATTTTAGCAGATTTTCCATGTCTTCCTTCTTCTTTGATGAGATCATATTTATTACTTATAGAAAATTCGTTAGTACTATCATGTACAGCTATAGACAGTGTTCGAAACAGCAAAAAAAAAAAAAAAATTTGTCTGTTGTATCGCTTTGTGAAAACGCTCCTCAATTACTAACAGTCGTGTTTTGGAAAAAATCTTGTAATGTGTTTGCAAAGAAAGGGATATTAAAGGAAACAATGCTCGTTTTGAGTTGAGCCTATTGTAGAGAAAAGGACTAAGGACTACGAAAAATCGTAGTGTAAAAGAATTTTTCACAATAATGTTATAACGTTACAAACTAAAAAATCCTTCCGGCTTTTTTTAGTCAGCGCCGTAGTTAAGTGGTGCATGTTGTTTAAGTACAGTGCTACTAATAAATAATTGCCGAACAGTTAGAACTTCACATGATTTAATCTGTGGTTACGACTTTTCCTTCTAAAATCTCCACCACAAACAATTTTAATCGGCGTTTTAAGGAATCGTGTTTTTTATAAATAAGACCGTTACGGTCTTATTTACAAATACACGATTTCTTAAAACACTCCCCAGAGGCAGATTAAATAATTTGTGGTTAAGGTCGACGTAACAATTCGTGTTTTTATAAGACCGTTAATGAATGACCTCTCATCATCTTTCCCTAGCAGTTTGCGTGTTGAATGAAAGCTCGAGTCGATAGGGAGGCACTTGGCTCCCCCGGCCGGCGTTGCCGACCTGACCCAACTTCGGAGTGATTCTCGGTTTTCCTGCGACATGTGTACAACTTCAGTGCGTCGGGGCGACGACGCCTCGGGGGCACTGGCGGAGGCTCCATACAGACCTTGACGATCAGACACAATGCCGGACTAGCGTTTTATCCCGACCTATGTGTAACAATAAATAATTACCAATTTTAATCGCAAATTCGTTATGGCAACGGTCTATGCGATGCGACCGCGTCATCATTGGCTTCGTTTTCTGCCCAGTAAGTGGACTAGTTTTTCCCGCGACTTTGTTATTATTATTATTATTCACTAGCTGTTGCCTGCGACTTCGTTCGCTTGCTAATTTTGATGTGTAATTTCCGGGATAAAAAACAGCCTAAGTGCTAATCCAGACTATAATCTATCTCTGTGCAAAATTTCATCCGGATCCGTTCAGCCGTTTTTGCGTGAAAGAGTAACAAACATCCATCCATACATACAAACTTTCGCGTTTATAATATTATTATTAATCATTATTCATTCTTTATTGCACAAAGACAGTGAACATAACTTTGTTTGTTTGTCACGAGTCGGGTCAAGTGTGAGTCGAAGGGGGAACTCTTGGTATGCGTATTTAGCAAAAATGTATTTTCTTTCATTCATCCTCACCAGGTTTTAGGGTTCCGTAACCGATGGAACAAAAACAAAACACAGTCGGTGAAGTGCGTGTCGGACTCACGCATCGAGGTCTCCGTACAAACTTGTAGGTATGCAATTCGTTCGTCCATCACGGGAATCGAGTATCAAGGTTTTTTTTTTGTTGTCAATGCAATTACGAATTTACTGCTTTTTGATTTTTTTGTTTAGGTGTGCTATACGACATGGCCCCAGCCCTAGATCTCGGATGTTTCAATAGGTTTTAAAAAACCGGCCAACTCTAACAAGAAAATTGCATCCCTAATTTATTTAGATGTATGGAAGGTAAACAAATAATAAGTTTTTATCCTACAGTTTTGTCGGCGGCTTAATATATATATATCTGTGCCAATTTTCAGCTTTCCAGTACGCGTCGTCTCTGTGCTAAGCCTCGGACAGACAGACGGACGGACATGGCAAAACTATAAGGTTGTCCGCTGCGTTGAGCGGGCGCCCGCGCCGTTTACCCCGCTAAACACAGCGGACGGCCTTAGGGTTCCTTGTTAACTACGGAATCATAAAAAAGGCTTGCTCGCAAAGTTTGTGAAGTAGTTAAATCTCAAGGTTCGAGATTAGTTGAAATGTAAAATTCAAGTTAAACCTTCACCCATTCAGCATGGGTAGTACGACGAGGCTAGTCGCGCGTTTAAATTGTAAAAAAGTCGCCACTTTCCAGTAGATGAATTGCCAAATATGTACTGACATTTTAGCGCCACAAAACGCGTGATTCGTGCCATCGTACTACCCAGGCAGAAAATATCAAATATGCTTTAACCACACAATATTAGGTATTAACTACCGACATAATAAAAAATTGTCTAGGTGAACATTTTGTTGAAATGTGCGGAGCTTAATTAATTTTCAGGGCATTAGTGCATGCTTGCCAAAATATCTGTGTACGTTGGGTTTGGCACTCCGATGACACTTTTGTTGTGCCCAAATAACAATTTTTTTGCTAAAGTACCCTTAATGTCGCCGATTACAGCGTAAAAATTAAAAAAACATATTCGGGCATGTCTCATAAGACTTAAATATTAGATGGCAAAGTTCTAAAGCGGAACTCAGTTTTAAATGGTCACAGAGCCTATACCCTATATATTATTTATTTTATTCCGCAGACCAACAAATACGTACAAATCATAGTACAATAGAGTTAATAGGATACAATTACGAATTTTTCGAATTTTTATTAAGTAATTAACCCGAAACCGGCGTACGTGCATGCAACAACTAATGTTGATGAAGAGAAAGAGATCGCTTAGGATCGTTGCATGTGGCAGTCCCTGGTCCCTGCCTACCCCTCTGGGATACAGGCGTGCGTTTATGTTATGTTATTAATATCTTGCAAAGGGCAAGATAAAAAGTACCCAAAACCGGCGTGCGTGCATGCAACGACGAATGAATGTTTAGGAAGCGAAAGTGATCTGTCTGGATCGTGGCAAGTGGCGGACCCTGGTCTCTGTCTACCCCTCTGGGATACTGACGTGAGTTTATTTATGTATGTGCTTAAAAATAAAGTGGGTGTACGAAGATCATTATTTTAGTTAGGGTTCCGTTTGCGAAATATTTAGCTTCAAAGCGCAAATTTTGGCCCGAGTTGGGCGTCCCCCCCCCCCCCTCACCTGGCTAAACGGTTGATTGTAAAAACGTGAAAACCTAAGTAGGCTTCACAAGTTAACGAGTAATGGGCTACCTACTTATAAAAGGAAAACTTCGTACAAAATCCATTGAAAATTACGTTGATGAAGTTGTTAGTTCTGTAAACCACATAAAACCCCCTTTCCACGGAACCCTACACTGCGCGTGCCCCGACACGCACTTGGCCGCTTTTATTACTTGTTACAGATATTCATACTATAGGGAAAATTGTATGTTCTTCACTTCGCTCTTCATATTCGCGTATATTGCTGGTTTTACAAAATCGGTGCTAAGGATTCTTTAGAAACCTCGGCAATGGATAGTATTTGTCAAATACGATACGAGTGGCCAAGTGAGGCGCCTACATCAAACATATACTGATAGTCGTAGATGCACAGAAGATGGCCATTCAGCTTAGTTAGTCTCAAAATCCCTACGATGTAAACAGATAAAGAAATAATTGGACACTGGCTCTCATTGATTTGTCTATGGAAACAGTGGCGGGGTGCAGTGACATGTCGGAACGGAGACTCGCTCCACCTGCCAGCTTCCGGCGGATAATTGCAAGAAGCACACACTTTGTTCATAAATGCAGGCATTACTGATTGACAACACCATGGTTTTATGTTCAGCTAGGGTCTGCCCGCGGCGTTGGCTGTTTTTGCGGCGAAAACTGCCTTAAAGCGGTTAGCGAACGGAGTAGATAATGCCTCTCTCGCTACATTTTCCAGGTTTCCACAAGAGTTGAAATTTTGTAAATGGTTTTTTTAAGTCTTATTTTATTAATGGATTTTGGTCACAGCGTGACGAAACTGACAAATACAGTTTAATCGGTCCACTGATTATATAATTGTAAATTCGACTGTTTTTTGACGTTTTATTTGTTTAAGAGGTAGGTACACGACCGTATCCCGGAAGGGCAGGCAGAGACTAAAGACTAACCCCGGTTTCTCGTACATTAGCAATCTGTTAACAGCTGTTGTAAGTTGTTTCTTATTTGCATGCACTTTGACTGACTGACAAGACAACCTGTCAACAGCATAAAACAACAACTGTCAACATATATTAACCGTTTGTCAGTGTGCGCGAGCAAGAGCGGGTTTGCTTAGGGTTGCCACTTGCCACGTTGGTTGGTTGCCTCTTTCGCTGCACCACTATTCGTAAGTATCTGTACGCGCGCTCGGAAATTACGGGTAATTTTTATCTTGTCCTTGGCCAATATTTATCATAATTGTTAAAACTTTCGTGGTTGTACAGTCGACAGTAGTCCTCAGCACGGGTTAGAGAATATAGTCGACAGTAGGTCAACCTTTACATTTTAGTTTCAAAGTCGCCCGTAACGTAACTAAGTAGAGTGCACGCGTGTTTGATTGATATAAAGACTGATATACTGTCGACTATGTGAAAGAAACGGGATTCTTACCACTAAATATTATGAATTTATTTGAGTTATTATTTCGGGCGACCATGGCGCCTGCAACGGTGTTAAAATATCGGGACGAAACAGGGTTTACGACCATTTATTGGAGTGGAATTCACTAAGACCTAACTATATTTTATGAAGAGGTATCAAACAAACAGACAAACCAGCACAAACTTAAGCACTGAGAACGTATTGGTAGATATTTCAGAACTAGTGCAGGTGATTAACTAGAAAATGTAGATGGATTACGACGACGATATTTCAAGAGATACGGTACTATACTACCGAGTCCTTCTTTGGTCAACGAATAGATATTTTACTTTTTTAAGAGGTGTCAAACAGACAAACAAGCACACATTTAAGCATTGCTAACGAACTGGTAGATATTTCAGTACCTAACTAATGTAAGTGGTTAGCTGGAGAATGTAGAGATTACGACGACAGTATTTATTCGATGACCAAATAGGGACACGGTAAGTAGCCCTAGTGGGTGACGCGGACAGGAAACGAGGCTTGCTTGCGTTCACTACGCTTACAACGAATGACCACAAATGAGAGTTAATTTGGTATCGCCCGCGAAGCTGTCAAATTCACGAGGAGTTTAACTTCAGAGTTCCTGTGTAACTTCCTCTTATGGTATTATATACAACAATTTGGGCCGCGTTTCATTAAACTACAATTAATAGTTTATTATGACAAATCGTGTACATTGCGTAGACGCTTTTTTGTTTTGTAAGCGTGTTATGTGTGTAAAAATGTAAATAAATAGTTTATCTATCAATCCATCAATTATTCATCCTACTTGTTAATTTGTGCGTTAATCGGCTACGCAATGCACATCGAAATGTAAAACCATGAATTGTAGTTCCATGAAATGGGGCATTGATATTATTAGGTTTTAGTAAAGCTTTATTGGGTGCCTTACAATAGGACGTTTTAGCTTTAAATCGAAGTAGATTCTGCTCTTTTACACGAGGAAAATACAGTAACTTCTCGGTACTAACTTATCACACGCGACATATAAGGTGTATTCATGCGTAGTTCACTATACTTTAGTCCCGAGACCGCTTCTTGAAAAGAGTCAAAAGGGTTCCCGATACAACAGGCCCATAAACTGTTGGACCACAAGACAAGAGCCCCAATTGATACTGAATGAAAGAAAGAAAGAAACCTCGGCGACAGGTAACAGGTTTTCATTACGAACGAATCGGGGTCGATCTGAATACGCGGACAGAGGTATGGGATGTTGAAACAATGCGACGCTCGTTCGTGCGCGTACGGCGCGGCACAAGTGCGGATCGGTCGCGAGGTCGACGACCCCCGGCCTCCCCTGGCGTCCACGTCCCTCCGTGGTCTCACTTTCGATGCGCCAGCGGCCGGGGCCTCCACACGTGCCAATCGGCGCCGCCGTCGAAGCTGACGTCACGACGGCTTGCCTCATAGAGAGCTGAAGAAATGTCCTGCCATAGAGCCATTCTACGTGCAGGGTGACATCGAACACATTAGCTGAATTTTAGAGGGATATTCTACGATCTATACTATTTATAAACGTATGGCACCAGTTTGAAAAAAATATAGGTCAAAATAATTGTTACTGAATTTCTCATCATAAAATAATGATTTAATATTAAACAATAACATTTGTGACTACAAACAATATCAGCAGGAAAAGTAATTAAAAATAAACCGGCCAAGTGCGTGTCGGGCCACGCGCAGTGTGGGGTTCCGTAGAAAGAGGGGGTTATCTGCATTACAGAACTAACAACTTTATCAAAGTAATTTTCAATGGATTTTGTACGAAATTTTACTTTCATAAGTTGGTCGCCCATTACTCGTTAATTTGTAAAGCCTACTTAGCCGTGATAATTTTCCTTTTAAGTTCATTGTATGTGCTACGGCCCTGAATTTTTTTACGTTTCTACCGTCAACCGTTCTTACCTACTCGGACAATAAAATTGCGCTTTAAAGCTTAATATTTCGCAAACGGAACCTTAAATCGAAAAATGGTCGTCCTACACCTACAATATTTTTAAACGACCAATCAAACGATACACCACACTATAGTGTAGGCGAGAAAAAAAAAAACTATCCCTTTAACATTTTTTTTATGTACCTAGCTTATATACGTCCCAATGCAGGGCACAGGCCTTCTCTCAGAGAGAGAGTGAAACTATACAAAGTTCTTATTGGGCCACCTCTCAGTACAAACGCTTCTCATAGTTGAGCTTCAGTTGGCTCGACAGAGTCCATGACAGAGTCACAGGCTCATCACTCAGTGCAAACGGTAGCCAAGGTTGACCCTTCGCCGACTGCGGAGCCAGCTTATCTACAACGAAAAATATCATATAGGCAGGTTGTTAGTCAGTACAAATAGCACGCTTAGCTGACTTCTGGTTTTTACGTGGACTCTTTTAAACTATGTACTGTTTAATGTCTGCGCTCTTGGTTAGTATACACCTAAGTTCCATGAGAACAGCCTTAATAGTTTGAATGCCTCGTTGGTCTAGCGGTATCACGTGTGATTACCTTGCCGGAGGTCGTGGGTTCGATCCCATTGGGGGCCGCCGTCTGGTACATATGAACAAATGGCTTCAGTCTAGGTATATTTCCATGTTTCTGATGTCCTTTTCTGGTTACCATATGCACAGGGTATCGTCGTTTGGGATCAGAACAATTAACTGTGTTGTTTGGATGTTATTTTTGAATTTTCAATTTAATTCCTTTCGTTGGTAACTTCTCCTAGTGGGTGTGTGGAGCTACATGAGATTATTGAGCCTTATGCCGGGTAGAGTCCAACTGAACCAATTCCAACGAACGGATCAGTGAGCCAATCAGGGCCCTATTTCATTGAAATACAATCTATCTAACAAGTAGGAAGACTCGGCTACGCAATGTACATCGAATTGTCATAATAAACTGAATTTAACTGCAGTTTTTCTGAAACGCGGCCCGGAAGTGGTAGATTGCAGTTCAGTACTTCCTGATTAGCTCACTGAACCATTCGTTGGGTTGGTATGAATCAGGTATCACAGATAGTGAGAACACCTCGACTGCCCTGAGAGGGGTATTTAGGAAAATCTTAATATTTCTCAGATTTTCCTAATGATTAAATAAACATTTATTGGAGAAAGGCCAACAGTGGGGGTTATAGATACATAGAGAACACTTTATTGTACATAAAGAAGAAAATCTATCTTAGTTACATGTGGGTTACATGTATTAAGTAACTAGATTCCGGGAATAACTAATAAAGAATATATAGGGGTATAGGTGGGCGTGACGGCGAAGAGGCTTATGCCCAACAGTGGGCTTATTTCATAGGTTGTATAGATGAAGGTATAGGTCGGGAATGAGTGTAGCAATTTCAAATCACCAACGGCAATCGGCCCATAAAAGACTACTGTCGAACCTAAAAGTCACGTCAGTCAATAAGCAGCCTATATGCGTCCCACACGGGCACAGGCCTTCTCTCAGGGAGAGAGTGTGGGCTTAATCACCACGCGTGCCCACCGCGGATTGGCGATTTCAAACGCTGAGGTATGTGAATAGCTCAGACACTCATGTTTCCTCACGATGTTTTCCTTCACCGTTAGCGAGTGGTATTGCTACTCACAAATGTACATAACTTAGAAAACCAAGTCATAGGTATATGCCCGCACTGGAGATCGAACCTGGGTCTCTCGCTTCCGAGTCCGATGTTCTACCCACTAGGCTACCACCGCTACAGGCTACCACGTGACCAAAAGTCACGTCAGTCGAACCCTGGTAATCACTTAAAGACTTCTCACATGTTGTACAGCCACCTGTTTTGGTATACCAAACTGGAGTAGCAAGCTACGTGGATCCGAAGAAAGTGTGAAATACCACACTAGAACGCAAATGTGACTAACAAACAAGCTAAGCAAATGGACATTCATACATTGTATATTTGTATTGCTGAGTGTAGCATAATACTATGAGACTACGATCGATAAATTTATGGATATCTAGTTTAGCACAGTTTCATCATTCAGCCACAAGAAGTCCACTGCTGGGCATAGGCCTCCTCCATGGATTTCCAAAAAGACCGGTTGGAAGCGGCCTGTATCAGCGTCTTCCTGCCACTTGGATGAGGTCATCTGTCCATCTTGTGGCTGGTCGTCCTACGCTGCGCTTGCCGATATGTGGTCTCCATTCGAGAACTTTTCGGCCCCATCGGCCATCAGTTCTGCGTGCTATGTGCCCCGCCCACTGCCACTTCAACTTACTAATCCGCTGGGCTATGTCGACGACTTTCGTTCGTCTACGGATCTCATCATTTCTGATTCGATCTCGTAGAGAAATTCCGAGCATAGCCCTTTCCATAGCCCGTTGCGTGACCTTGAGCCTTCTTATGAGGCCTAGTCTTAGCACAGTTTAAATAACTTTTAAAACTGTACAGTTAAAAACCTTACACCTGTTAGACCTGGCCGAAGAAGAACCCACTGGCTACAAAACCTCGCACAATGGTTTAATTCAAGCACCACCGAGTTGTTCCGCCCCGCAACATCACGAGCCCAAGTTGCCATAATGACCGCCGACCTCTGATAAGGGATAGAAAATAAAGAAGAAGACTTATTGATTGTTGATGAAGCGAAAGAGGTCTGTCAGGATCGTGGCAAGTGGCAAACCCTGGTCTCCACCTACCTCTCCGAGATACAGGCGTGAGTTCATGTAATTTACTATATATAAAATTATATAAATTAATCAGATTATAAGAATCATTTCAATGATTCTGTTTTTGTTAAAAAGGAGAAGGGGTGACCCCCTATAGATGGAAGATCTGATGAAGAATTTCGGAGATGCAGAACGAAACTTCTCAACGGACAGCGGGAAATCACTTGCGATGAGCGCTCGCAAATAATAAAAATGATTTCATTATTAACTGAGTGTCTGAGCTACTCACATACCTTTCCTCGGTAGGCACGCGTGGTGATTAAGCCCATACTATCTCCTTGAGAGAAGGGCTGTGCCCTACAATGGGACGTATATAGGCTGCTTATGTATGTATGCCTATTCTTTTTTTACGGTATACAATAATATACTTATCTTATGTATGTAACGTATGTAAGTATGTAATTCTTATCTTATCAATTATTAACGGCGAATATTACTGACAAATAGTAGCTAAAGAAAAAAGTGTAAACCGACTCAAAATACGCACTAAAAAGGTAACAATAATGTTATTTTATTTATTGCTTAAGGCCGGGTCCTCTGAGCGAACGGATTTGTATGGGACTTATGCGCTGCGCGAGCGAATAGCTGCGGGAAAAGGAGGCATTTTTGAAATTACAGAAATACAAATCCCATTAATAGAATTTTGACGACCGACGTCACTAAAACACTCAGTGATAGTCATTTTGGTATATTTTTTAATATCCAAAACTCAGTACAGCTCAAATAAAACCATATCTAGTGATAATTTAGACTCATGTTCGCGATTTGATGCAATAAGGTTAAAAAATTATAAAAATAATGACCAGCGGCTCTAGATAGGACATTGATAAGTTCAAATTACATATAATTTTTTCTGATTTTAAACACTAACCAGTAGATAGTGAAATGTATTTTGAAACACCTGATTTAGGGGTAATGTCAAAGAACCCAGCCTTAAGCACAAAAAAAAGATTAAAGCACCTAATTTTAAGCGTGGCAACCCAAACATATTATCACCTTTTTACTGCGTATTTTGAAGTCGGTTTACACCGGTTGGTCGGTCGGTTTGTCTCAGATACAGTTTGAACGGAATTAAAAGCTACTTTTACCCCAGTTTTCTCATACATTAACAATCTGTTAATCTTCTGTTAACAACTGTCAGTTGGCAAAAGTGAAAACAAAAAAAAACAACTGACAGGTCTATTAACAGTAGATTAAGAGATATTGTACGAGAAACTGGGGGTCAGTATTGACTATCAAATACGACCCGCTTACGATCTTATTTGTTATGTACCTGAAGCAGCTTAGCTAACTAAGACAGCATGCAAATTAAAAAGGCTATTGCATACTAAACAAATTTTAATTAGTCAAAGAGAAGGCGGTAAGCGCGTAACATCCCGGCGCGGCGCAGCAGCAGACAGCGTTTCCGACACAAGAATGCGGGAATTTCGAAATTTATCGCGAGATCTGCCACTGTGGCTACATCGTAAACTATTCCTCAGCTCTTATATCCCCCTTGTAAGGCCGAGAATCGATCACAGCGGTGTACTCAATGATCTCGCAGACGGTACTCGGGCCGAGTTGCTTTTTTGCCCGTAATGAACTGGTCAGCGTGTGTTAATGATAACTTCCATCGTGTAAAGGTTTTGTGGGATGGAAACGTTTCACCTTAAGTTTTGCAAACCGCGAAAGTTACAGCGTTCTTGTTGTGAAAATGAATCTGCTGCAAAATAAGTGTAGCAAATCCAGTAGAAAACCACAAATTTTAAGAGATGTGTATTCATTATGATTGTGATTTGATGCGATTGTGGGAAATCGAAGCGGGCAATTAATAAAAAAAACTGTCAAACACTGGCTTGAAAATGGTTTTTTTACCTTTGCATTATCTGAATCTAGGGCCTGTGTACCCAAGTGGGTATGTAGAGTCCAAGAAAACTGCCGATGTTTACGAAGTTTGTGTCACTTCATGAAAAAGAAGAACATGGAAATAATACACCCAGATTGAGGCTTTTTGGACAAATCGATTACGGTGGCCTCCAGCGGGATTCGAACAGACCTGTTTCGGTAGACAACTGATAGGCCAACGAGGCAGACTTATAAATAAATAAATAACTTCCACACAACACAATCACTTGCCCTGGTCCCAAACTAGGATACCCTGTACTATGGTAACCAGGCAACGAAAATCATAATAATATGGAAATACACCCATTATTTTTATAATTATTTTATGCTTTATAGCATCAAAAAAAATCGCGAACATGAATCTAAATTATCGCCAGATGTGGTTTTATTTGAGTTGTACTGAGTTTTGGATAAGAAAAAATATGCCAAAGTTACTATCACTGAATATCTTAGTGACTTCGGTCGACAAAATTCTATTAATAGGATTTGTATCTCTGTATTTTCGAAAATACCTACTTTTCCCCCAACTATTCGCTCACGCAGCGCAATAACTCCCATACAAATCTTCGATGGAACGTGTTAACTTGGCAAATCGCCATGACAATCATCTAGCCCTGTTGCGTGATCTCTCGCCATCAAAAGTAACAGTTTGGCGAGTTTTAATGTAATGTAATTGGGAAACTAAGAAAAGCCTTTTCGTCTAATATACCTCAATCGCTCAAGACAAAATTATACAACCAGTGTGTGTTACCAGTGATGACTTATGGCACTGAAACGTGGTCTCTCATTATGGGCCACATAAGAAGACTCAAGGTCACGCAACGAGCTATGGAAAGGGCTATGCTCGAAATTTCTCTACGATCGAATCAGAAATGATGAGATCCGTAGACGAACGAAAGTCGTCGACATAACCCAGCGGATTAGTAAGTTGAAGTGGCAGTGGGCGGGGCACATAGCACGCAGAACTGATGGCCGATGGGGCCGAAAAGTTCTCGAATGGAGACCACATATCGGCAAGCGCAGCGTAAGACGACCAGCCACAAGATGGACAGATGACCTGATCCAAGTGGCAGGCAGACGCTGGATGCAGGCCGCTTAAAACCGATTTTTTTGGAAATCCATGGAGGAGGCCTGTGTCGAGCAGTGGACTTCTTGTGGCTGAATGATGATGATGAATGTAATGTATCTTTGTAATGTAATGTACCTTTAATATGTTGCGTTGTTAGAAATAAAAAATAAAAGATGCAGTTAGTAATAAAATTACAATTGTTTGCAATTTTAATTAGGATGTCCAGTGTCCGAGCGATCAGTTTGGAGAGTTACTAACCCGTAAGTTTATTACTAATTAATTAGTAGCTCCATTAAATAGGGTCCTAGAGTTTATACTCTCCAAAACTGATAGCTCGAATGGCCAGTGAACCTCCCAATGCAGGTAGTCGGCGACAGCTTAACTCGTGTAACTCACCGTTATATAATCGCTTATGTAATAGATATGTACGGTAGTTTATAAAATCATTCCTTATCAGCAGCATTCACGGTAGCGAATAAACGGCGAAAAAATTGCGTAGATGTCGAATTTTCTTTATGAATCGGTGGTAAGAGCCATTCACAAGAAGGCAATCCTGAGTCAGCGTTTTTCTATACCAGTTGTCGGTCAACGAAATGTGCTTGCGAAGCTAACTATTGCCTTATGCGTGTTCTAAAACTAAAAGATCTCTCTATCTGTGTTGGTAGAAGATAGTTGCTTCAACGCAATTTCTGATCCTTTATCAGGTCCTATCTGACACATAATCAGAAATTATGTAGTATTCAGCAGTGACTGGATTTATTTTCGCGTTCGTCCCCAACCGCCAATGACACTGCCGCGAAATGTCCCCTAAATCGAAATCGTGGACTACTCATACGACTGCTAATAGTTTGCCAATCTCAATATACCGAACGATCGTGAATACATAGGTCTCAGCGACTTGCTTTCCTCAGTCACGACTCACGAACGTGTAAGGAGCGCTAGATGATGATTGTATCCTTTCGCTGAACTTTGTCACATACGCTCCGTACACATAAGGCCGACGAGGAAGTTGCGGCCACAGCACCTCACATACATAAATAATGAAACTGCGCGCGTCACGCGGTGTCAGATATCGCAGGAGCCGGGTCATCGGCGCGTGGCGACAATTAAGACCGGGGATAAGTGTTGCGTGTACCTGGGAGATGAGGGCGCCACGGTCGATACGGGCGGCGGGGGCCGGGCAGCCACCCACCGCCCCGGCCAGGCCTTCGGTAAGGAATTAGAATACGAGCCGACGAATGTGTTTTGTTGTCCGCGATTGGGCAGACAATGGACGGGTGCTTTGATAGCGGCTTGGCTGAGTTGGAAGCTACGGTACGTGGCGGGTTAGGGTTAAGCTCTAATGCTTCATACAAACGCGTGAGTGAGCTATCGTCGACTGCCTTGTTGGTCTACAGGTTAACACGTTTGACTACTAAACCAGGGGTCGTGAGTTCGATCTCCACTGGAGGCCACCATACCTAATTTGTACACATGGCCTCAACCTTCGTGTATTTCCATGTTTGTGATGTCCTTGCCTGGTTACCATATCACAGGATATACTAGTTTGGAACCAGGACAAGTGAATGTGTTGTGTGAAAGTTATTATTATTATCGTGGGTTTGAAAGGGTAAATATCTACATAACAATAGGACATCTTCATAAGTAAGTACTTATTTCTACCGGAGGGCGTGGGATTCCTTGTACAGATTGCTTTTCCCGAGATGAAATTCACATGAGCTCGTCACAATATGTGTGCGGGTGTTAGCAAGGCTCAAAGGGTCGCCGGGGACGCGCGGGGGGAGAGTGGGGTAACTTTTAATTTCTATTCAGCTACTGAATCGCACGGCCGCGGCCGAGGCTATCATTATGTTTACTAACCCTAGAGGTCCCGTTCCCCTCGCCAAAAGCTCTCGCACGAAATTAATATCGAGAGCCAAGTTGTCGGAAAAACGAACGAAAGAATCCGAATTCAAAAAGGCCACCGTTCCAAGTTACGCTCGGCTTCAGCGGAGGAATCAATTTAATGAGAACATTTTGACGAAAACAATGGCACGGGCAGCTATTAGTGACGCTCCGAACCTGTTGGCCGGCTCAACTTTGGGGGACTAACGAACAATCGAGAGAAATGACATTTTTGGACGCGCGCGTTGTAATAAATCAAGGCGCGTGCCCACAAGGTGCCCGGCGCAGGCTTCGGTAAAACCGTTGGATCATTTAAAAAACACGAACCGCAATAGCAGCCAGCCTCCAGCCCGCTTCACCTCGGCACTGGCGGCGGCGTGGTATGCTGCGGTCTGAATTTATAAAAACTAAATGCCATCAAAAACATAACCTGTAAAAAAAGCCAAGTCTCGCAACTCAGTGCTTCTACCGTGAAAAGTTGTGACATCCATGTAATACCAAGTCTAATTGTTTAGTGCGATTACCAAGTCAATCTACTTATTTAAAACATAAATGATTTTTAATATTGATATGGTCACTATAAGATGTTTCTAGCTTAGCTAATTAGGTAATAACTTAAAACAGAAGGACCCTTAAGTAGGGACTGAATAAATTAACCGACTTGGTATTACATGGATCTCACAACTTTTTGCGGTAGAAAACTGAGTTGCGAGACTTGGTTTTTTTACAAGCCGTTTTTAATAGCATTATGCAATACAGGTACACTGATTCATTCACTGCAAATGTAACTTTGTAATCCTTTGAATTTATATGGGATTTTAAATTATTATTATTATTGATTACAGATTGTTTATGCAATTGGTATATATAGAAAAATAGACGAAATTGCTAAATATTTAAGGTTTTCCTTGATTTATACACTAAACAGTAAATGTATTCTAAATTTGAAGCTTCTATATCTGCTAGAAGTGCCTTAGAGTTTTGATGATCAGTCAGTCAGTAAGTGACAAAATTAAGAAACATTGACTAGTTATAATTCTTAAACTACTGGTTCAAATTGAATGAAATGTGAAATATGCCGTGTTTATACCGTGTATTCTATTTTTATCCACAACGAAGTTATAGGGGGGTCGAAAATGGCCCGAGCTGCTTCGAGAAAAGGATGGTACAGTCGTGCCGCTTTTTAGTTCAACTTGGCGGGTACACTGCCGTGCCCCTAGATGTATCAAGAAATTAACACTTTCATTGGATTTCCGTCGCTTTTTTTTAGATTGACTGAGTGATTTAAATATGTTACATAATTATTTGAAACAAATTAAGGTGTAAATAATTGTAGCCGGTTTGCAGTTTACCCCCGAATAACGAAATCACCAAACAGAAATAAAAAAAAATTGTTGAATGTTTGGCGGCATATTTTACCTGTGAATAAAAATCGCAAAACTGCGCGCCATAATTAAAACATAGCTCAAAAACTGCGAGATTTCCCAATAGAGGATAATAATTAGACTACGTCACGAATACCTAAGCCCCCCCCCCCCCCCCCCCAACGTGGCATTTTGATGACCCCCCTCGCTCCATAAATAGGTCACGTAGTATGGCTACACTACCACCAAGAATGGAAGCTTTCACACTGGACGATAAGGATAACTGTATTTTTTTTAAGCGGCCGTTCAGTCTCAGTAAATGATGAAACTAGATGTCGTGTCGTTACGGTTATCGTGTGTTTATCGATGTCACAGTGTGAAACCGCCCAATGGACGCAACTTTTCGTAGTGGCTCAAAAAAGATCTCGCTGTAATGCCAGCCAGCTGCATGCCGTGTGGCGTCCGGGGCCTAGATTCTGTTAATGCATTGTAGTATCATGACAACTGCATGAACATGGCGGTTTTCATTTCATGGCTGCTTTAAGTCTACGCGGGCACACCCATCAAACCTTCTAGGCGTCAATGGTACGAAAAAACACGTCACGTGACCCGACAGTGTACCTGTCATTATACTACAATGCACTAACAGAATCGAGGCCCTGGTCATTACCAAGTGATCGGGGGTGAGTGGCGAGTGCTTACGTAATACTTTTCTTTCAGGTGAAATAGTGATTTTTGAGTGCTACGGGGTCGCGGATGTGCCAAATAGGACATCGGCCCACTGTTTAAGCTCGAGTGTACTCGACCTAAGTGCGTGCCTACGACGGCAACTGGGAGGCTTTTGATTTTTGTCGCGAGCTTTCAAGCTTCTGGTGAAACTACCAATTTCGTCAAAAAAGTTGCTCTGAATCAGTATGTAGAACAAATGAAAGTATTTTTTTGAAAAATAACAAAATTTAAACTTTTGAAAGAATTACACATTATTAACCTGGTAGGTTTAATACCCTTGATAGTGTGTAATTTTTTTTTTCGCTATACTGGCAATCGATTTCAATTTAGAGAATCGCCTTATTTATCAACACAAACAAGTACCCCAGGTCTTGGATGTTTACATGTTTGTGATGTCGCTGTTTCTGGTTCCCACGACACAGGATACCCTGGATACTCCCACAACACAGGGTATCCTTGTGTGGGGCCAGAAGCAATGTATGTGCCTGTATGTAATTGTTTGTTTATTATTATCAACAGTAATATTTTACGCAAATTCCAGGTTGCTGCCATATCGTAAAAGTTGCTTTCATTGATAGATAGAATCAACTTGTGAATTGTGACAGGATTGTGTGGGCCTTGTTTAATTTTGTCTGTAATGATCAGAAAGCAGTTTCAACCAGATACTGAAGGACTGCGTCACAGGACCCGTAAATACAAAGCTGATGCCCGACTGCACAATCGCAAATAGTAGAATCATGTCTGCAAAGTTACGTACAAACGGCGGCACGTAGCTACCACACAAGAACTCTTGTAGCGCGAGTCGTAAGTACGAATTTCGAACAAAAAGAGGGGTCGGAAGTAGCGGATTGTACAAAGCGCGGCAGGTAGGGGTTAGCAACGCCTAATGAAAGTCGACGCACACACAACATAATGAATGCTACAGAAACACGTTTTGGTTTGCAAGCTTGGCACTAATATCTGTAGATGCTGTTTTGTCAAGTATCTACACTAATATTATAGAGACGAAAATTTTGTAAGTTTGTATGTAGGGCGTAATCGCCGAAAATACTTATTAACCGATTAAAAAAATCTTTCACCATTATTTAGAATAGACATTCAGGGTGGACATAGGCCATAGATTAACCCGTTTACTAATAAGATTTAATATTGAATATTTTTTTATTCTGATATATTTTTTTATCAAGAGGTAATTAATTAATAATAATAGTAACTTCCACACAACACAATCACTTTAGCTGGTCCCAAACTAGTATACCCAAATAATACGTTGTTCCTTTTAAGCTTTTGTTTGAAAAGTAATACCGAACTGGATCTTGTTCTTTTAGGAAGTCGTTTTAGTAAGCACTCTAATCGAAGAGCAGGACTTTCCAATACAGGTTTTAAACTAGTGCGGGGCCTTTTTCTCTAATGTGAAATTTAGTAATAAACTAATATTTTATTTATTTATCGAGTATTTCGCATATTTTTAATGGTTTGATGAACCTGGTCCGAAGTTAAGGAGGCGTCACCCAGTGCGATGGTAGCGAGCTTCTGGGAGCACGAAGTTTGAAGAGAAAAATGACTTTTGAATTGAAGGAAAATGGAAATAAAAGTTACTCTAACGGCCGTGTTGATGAAGCGAAAAAGATCTGTCAGGATCGTGGCAAGTGGCAGACCCTGGACTTTGCCTACCACTCCAGGATAAAGGTTTATGTTATATACCTATGTGTTTTCTATCGGCTAAACAAACATGGCATAACTACTTAAAAAACCGATTACAAGTAAACGACACTAAAATAGATCTTGACCGTATTGAGAACCTCCTCCATTTTTTGAAGTCGTACAGCCGATAGCAAGTCAACCTTTACAATTCCACCCGAAACGTAACCGATTAGAGTGCATCCGTGTAAATGTTGATGTGCTGTCGACTGTAACTCAGCGGATAGACGACTTGCTTCACATTCCTGAGCGAGTGACTTTGATTTCTGACCCCTGGTTTCTCGTACTTAAGGCCGACTTGCACCACTTCTTTAAATACTTTTTAGGGTTCCGTACCCGAAGGGTGCCAAACGGGAGCCTATTACTAAGACTCCACTGTACGTCTGCCTGTCTGTCACCAGGCTGTATCTCATGAAACGTGATAGCTAGGCAGTTGTATTTTTCACAGATGATGTACTTCTGTTGCCGCTATTACAACAAATAGTAAAAACAGAATAAAATAAATATTTAAGTGGGGCTCCCATACAACAAACGTGATTTCTGCCGTTTTTTGTTCTATATTAATAACAGCAACAGGTAGACGCTTAAAATATTCACAGAATATTTAGTTGCATATTCCATTAAAAAACAAATAATTAAATTAATAAAACAAATTAAAGGGGGCTACCATACAACAGCCGAGGTTTTTTTGCCGTTTTTTTCTCTCGATGTTAGTGTCTCATGTTATATAGATAACGGTTCGGAACCCTTCGTGCGCGAGTCCGACTGGCACTTGGCCGGTTTTTTTATCTTTATCTATGAAAA